>CP142134.1:32122535-33322535 GCA_036013995.1 Theobroma grandiflorum
TGCCATTCTTTGCTTTTCAACAGACTGCAATTGCAACTTGCCTCTAAATGTTATTATATATTCACACGCTAACGTTGTAGAAGCTTAGGAATTTTAAATGTTAGCCCAACTCGGATTTCCTAGCACAATTCGGATTTTCTTAGAGTCCAACTCAACTTATTACTTGGTGATTTGGTTTCTTCTAAAATTTATTTTTTCTATTTCTATATTAATATAATTGTACAAATTATATAGTCAGAGTTATACTACAATTTTATTAGTCAATTAGGCTGTGAATAGAATTAATTTTCATACTACAAAATTTCTCATCTTGCAACATCTTAAAATTCTATTACTTGTGAAGAAAAAATACAATATTCTTATTCAAGTTTCAACTTAAGTGAAAATTTTAACATTAATAAATTAAACATAAAAATTTTAAATTGTTGTGTAAGTGTTTAGTACATTGTTAAAAATTAATCATTGAGTACAATTCTATTAAATTTTTTTAAATAAAGATGTTTGATTTTAATAAGATATATATAAAAGTAGTTCCTTTAAGTTAATAAATATTATTTTGATTTAAATTTAAAATGTGATCATATTTTAAATTTGTTTTGCCTAACGTCTAACATATATTGATTCCTATGTTCTAATTAAAACATGTATGAGTGACACCTAGTCCTTTTAGGAACAAGTTTGGGTTTCGAGTATTTTCTTTTTCTTTTTTTTTTTGGACTTTTAAGCTAGACTTTTTTAGTTGAAGTTAAGATTATCGTATAGTTAATTTGGCTTGTCCTATTTTACTTTTATTCTTTCGTTTAAATTTAGCTTAACAACTTAAATTTTTTATATGGGCCTTGATTTTCTTAATATATTTCTCTTTAAATTTATATTTAAGTATAAACAACATATTTTTATATTAATTAAAATTATCAATTTCTTTTAGAAAATGATTTTAACATTGCCAACAATTTTATTAATAATAACTTTATTACACAATCTAATTATCAAATATTATTATCGTTCAATGACTCCTCGGGCATGCAAGAGTAGTGAAATAATATATTATAAATTGATATTAAGGAAAGAAAATTTTAATATATTATAATGCAAAAGCTGAATTTTAATTTAAAAAAGCTTATAAAGAAAGAGAAAAAATGAGAAATTGATAAATAAATTCAGTATAATTTTTTTAAAAAACCGAAAATTATAGTAGTTACATTTTCATATAATTTCAATTTGATAGAGTTTTGTTTGGAAAATAATTAATTATTGACTCATTGTGATATATATTTTATTTAAAATTCATATTGAGTGAATAGGGGCTTATTATTAATATCTTAAAATCAAACTTGGAAAGGAAGAATAGAGAATAAAACCATCAAGACGCAAGTTTACAAGCTTCCTTCAAAACAGAACAGATAAGAAAGCCAAAAATAGAAAATCTTACGGGCTTTTGTGGCAGCTAAACAATGAAGACAACTTTAATCCTGTGAAAGCCACCATGCAAGAAAGAGGAAACAGAGAAAAACTGGATGCAGAATAAAGCCCAACACAAAAAAGCACCAGAATCAACCAATGCAGACAATAGCCATCTGACTCCTTCAATTCAACAGAACGAAGCAAAATGTCCATTACCCGCAACGGCACAAAGCATTGAGGCTTTCAAAGCTTAGCATTCCTTCTGAAGATATATAACTCAACAAGGCTGCTCACATTTGAGAAGCGACAAGTAGTGATGCAATCCTCAATGAAATTAAACCATGATTTTCGCCAATATGGATTTATGCAAAGACTAGAAAAGATTCCCAATAACACAGCTGCAAATGAAATCATAAAGCTCACACAAAAAGCAGACGTGTCGAGCAAATTGCCTTCTCCTTCATCATCTGATATCCTTGACAGAGAATCAGTATTAGAGCAATTGTTATGCAATGGAGGTCCACAAAGAAAAGGGTTTCCCTCATAACTGCTTTCATCAAAGGTCCCAAATTGAGCGTTTCTTTCTAGAGTCTTACCTGACAAGTTGTTATGTGCGACACTGAAAACCGCAAGAAAGTTCAACTCAACTAGTTGGATGGGGATTCTACCACTCAAGTTGTTGTAAGAAAAATCCAAACTTTCAATCTGCTTAAGATTTGAAAATGATGAGGGTATAACTCCGATCAAGTTATTGTGTGAAAAGTTTAATGAACGGATTTCACTCAAGTTTCCCAATTCATGTGGGATTTGGCCAGATAAGTTGTTGCAAGATAAATCAATCCCAGACATGTAGTCAAGAATGCCACCCCCATATCTTAAAGACCCATTCTTTGTCGTAAAGTCTATCCATTCTTCCATATAGCACTCAGGATACCAATGTAAGCCTACATTTTCAAATCTCATGTTCGTTTCCATCCAGCCTACATTTTCAAATCTCATGTTCGTTTCCATCCCGATGTATTTTGATATATCCAGCATTGGTGACCAAGAAGAATCACATGTAGAAGACTTGGCAATACTTGGTCCAAGAGTTAAATTACCCAGACACGAAGGTATAGGACCAGACAGCATATTTTGAGAAAGATCTATGATGCTCAAGGAATACAATTTGCATAATTGAATCGGGATTCTACCGTCGAAGTGATTAGCTTTCAAAAGAAGGACACTCAAAGCCGAAAGAGTGTCAATCCATTCTGGAATGTTGCCAGTCAAGTTGTTTGCTCCAAGATCTAAAGTCACCAACGAAGAGCTGTTATACAAAAAACCTGTCAATGGACCACTTAGTCCGTTTCCGCTCATGTGGACATGCTTTATAGCTGGTGGATTGAAACAAGATGGTATATAGCCAAAAAAATTATTTTGGGAGAGGTCCAAATTTTGAAGTTGATCCAAGTTGCACAGTTCCATTGGAATTGAGCCCTCGAAGTGATTGTTGGACAAAGCTAATCTTTCCAAATTCGACAAATTCCATATCCATCTTGGAAGCTTGCCAGACAAATTGTTATTACTTAGATCAATATCAATTAAATGATAAGGAAAGTCAACACTTGAGATATCTATATCAGGTATCTCTCCAACAAAGTTATTCTCATCCAAATATAATTGGAAAAGTGCATTTGAATGAAAGGGAACAATCCTTCCAGTTAGGTTATTATTTGATAGCCTAAGAATCTCCAATGAGGTACTCATGTTTAACTCTTCCAGTACTCCTCCAGACAAATGATTATTCGATAGGTCTAAAAATGATAAATGGCTCATATTACCTAAGCAAGGAGGGATGTTGCCTTCGATGACATTCCTAGATAATAATAACTTTTCTAAATGAGGAAAAATTGAACATATATTTACTGGAATTTGAGATTGTATTTTGTTATTAGATATGTCAATTGAAGAGACATCAAGATAAGGATTTGGTGGGAACAAGAGAGGACCCGTAAAAGAATTGCCCATCAGGAAGAGTTCTTCTAATTTTGTGTTGTTCTCTAACAACCAAAATGGGACTGTTCCGCTGAACTTGTTGTATGAAAAATCAACATATCTCAAGTTATATTGGTGATGAAGGAACTTAAGAGGTTCTTGACTGACCAGTTTTTGATTTATTGAACAATTTGACAAACTGATAACTTTCAGTTGGAACTTTGGTACTGAAGTAGGAAAGGGAGGTTCCATTACCAACTTGTTTCCATCACTTAGGAGGACCTTGAGGTCAGTGAGGTTCGCAAGTGATATGAATGATAATGGCACTTGAAAGTGATTTCTTGAGAGGGAGAAGCATCTAAGTGATGTGAGGTTTGCTAAACGAGTTAAATTTCCAGTGCAATGATTGTCGGAGATATCTAAGACATGAAGAGAAGTCAAGTTACCCAAACATGAAGGAAGACCTTGAAGTGCATTTCGACTGATGTCCAAATGTTTAATGTTCCTTAAATCACACCAACCTGAAAAATGTATAATTTTCATCAGACATTTATTATATTTTCATTCTAAAATATGATAAGAGTTATTAAATTAAAGAAAGCAAATAAAGATTATTTAAGAGACATATCTCCAATATAATGTGAAGTATTAATTTGAGTCATAATTTACATCGCACAAAGATAAAGTTTTAAGAGAACTCCATATTCCGATGCTTTGCAAAATGTTGCTAAGTAAAAGGAGAAGTAATTAATCATAGGAGGTATGAAATGATCAAAAACCAATCATAAATATATTTGTTGATCACTAGAACATATATTATATTAGAAGATTTAATGAGAAAAAAAATTTAACCTCACAAATAAAAATAAAAAATTTATTAAATGATATCTTTATGGGCTACAAATTCGTTCATCACATTATAGATAATATCTAATTCCTCTAAGTTGCTTTAATCCTAAATTTTGTATGCATTTATTTTTTTCTTACCTAAATAAGATTGAATTAGTTTCTCATTGATGGGATTTTTTTCTCAACCATGAAAAGAAAATTTATTTTCGAGAGGGGAATGAGAAATAGCCCAAAGCATAACAATAAAAACAAACAAGCCTAAAAGAAAGTTAATCATTACGAATATAATGGTTTATATTAAGAATAATATAAACCTTTCAAAAAAAAAGAATGATATAATTTATTTTAGTTTCTCATTGATGAAAAAGCACGAATTCCAAAAGTGTAATTAATAAACAATATATATATATATGGTTGTTATTCTTAATTAATTATTTTCTTATTAAATTAAAATATTTACTTATTTTTATTTATTTTCTTATTAGCATTGAAGTCCTTATCAAAGTAAGATTTCCTTAATTGTTAATTTTCTTATTAACTTAAATATTCACTAATTTTTATCTATCTATCTATATATTCTTTTCAACCTTAAAATTTTTACCAAAGTAAATTATTTTTAATAAATTTAAAATTTTATCTATATCAAAAATTAGAATCTTTTACTTTATTGAATTATTAAAAGATTTAAATAATTTTTAGATTTACAATGATGAGTTTCAATAGTAATATCTACTTCTAACTAAAGATCAATAACTGACTTTTTCGCATGTAGCGCGATGGTTAACGTATGATATTATTGTATGATCCGATTCTCTGCAATTTTACCTTTTGTTTTTTAAATTTCTCTTCATTAAAATGCTTATTATTTATTTATTTATTTATTTAACTGATAGTAATAACAATGATATATAATAAGTAACAATAAGTATTTTTTTTTTTTTTGAAAAGCTGAGTTGAATTCATTAATATGCAAAATCAGACTAAAGACTTACAAAAGGGTTATAGTCTGTAACAGCAGTAAATCACTGCTCAGATCCGGTGGAGTAAGATCCAACCGCGACCACAACAGGGTGCCGGCAAAAAATAAAACACAGCAGTCACCAAGAAGGTAATCAAAAAGTCATGAAGAAACAGAGGGCACAAGGGAGATACATACAACAGGGTGCCCAGACACTGGAAAATATATAAACAGGGAAGTCAAAATCACAAGGCAGATTCACAACAATATCCAACAGTACCATTATCTTAAATAATCGAAATAATAAAATAAAACATTATTATCTTAAATAAATTAATTAAATGTAATTTTTTTAATATGAAATTATGTAAAACTAACCATGTCTAAATTTGTCAATCACTAAAATATTTACTTGATATATAATAAGATCTAATCAAGAATAAAAATTTAACCTCATAATTAAGGATAAAAATTTTATTTAATCAATACCTTTATGGGTGACCAATTCATTCAGCTCATTACCACTCATATATAGTTCCTTTAAGTTGGTAAAAGCACCTAAATCTGGAAAAGAAAAGTAACAATAAATTTCATTAAATCCTCTCTAAACATGAACTATATATGTTTTTAAAATATTTATAACTAGTCAAAATTTGGAAGAAAAGCAACTTACCTTTCATATCTATTGATCCTCTTAACTTGTTGTAATTCATATGCAATGACTTCAGATTTGAAAGCCCTTTAAGGGATGCAAAGATGCTATTGTTCAAAAGATTATCACTCAAATCAAGCTCTTTTAAATGGGTCAACTTCAGCTGTCCGCCATTATCTACAAAAGATTTTTTACAAATATAAATTCCTTACATAGGAAAGCTTTACATGATATTTAGTTAAATGTAAAAACTCAATTAATTGAGCAAATATAAATGTATACCTTGGAAGGATTGAAGGCTTTCAATTTTATTCCATCTTAAATCCAACTTCTTCAAGTTTGTCAAATTATTCAAATAATCTTTATGTCAATCTTGTTAGTAATTTGTAATTTTCGCATATTTGATATGAAAAGTCTTTTACTCAATATTTGACTTCAATGAAACAAATATGGCAAACCTGAAGTACCTATTGGATCATTTTAAAGGTTCCAAAAACTAAAAAGAATTAGAAGACAACAGCTTTTACCTGCAATGTCTATTGAGCCTTGCAATTGATTGCCCCTCACATACAAGGTCTTTAGACTCGAAAGCTCAGGAAGGAATGCAAATGCATTGTTCCTAAAGAGATTATAACTCAAGTCAAGTACCTCCAAATTGGTCAACTTCAGTTGTGTTTCATTTCCTGTACAAGATTTCTATGATATTATCACCAATGAAAATCTTAATCAATTATACGTTGATCACTTAAAAACTTAATTGAGTGAAATATAAATTTGTACCTTGGTATAATGGTTGGAGACTTTCAATACTGTTGTCATGTAAATATAAGTTCTTCAAGTTTGTCAAATTATTCAATTCTATTCAAGCCCAACGAATAACACTCATGTAAGTTCAACTCCGTGTAAAGACAAATAGTGATAAAGAGCTTTGCTAAAACAACAATTGAATATATATAAATATATATATATATATATATATATATAAAGGTAAAGCAAGTCAATTAACCTTGAAGATGAACCTTTCCTTTTAATTTATTTCCCGCCAAATCTAAAGTCTTTAAAGATGAAAAACTGCCCATATGTACCAGAATGTCATTCTTCAAAGAGTTCCAACTTAAATCAAGAACCTCCAAATTATGAAGTCTTGAAAGCGATTCAAAACCTGATAATAGGAATAAAGAAAGTTAATTGTCGCTTAAGTCAAGGATCTCCAAATCACTCAATTTAGATGATAGCTTTGTAAGAGAGGTTTTTTAATTTGTAAACCAAAAAATCTATTCTGTTTGGAAACCAAAAAAATTAACTTGTTCACAAAAAATCTTTTTTGTGAAAACATTTATTAAACAATCAACTCTTTTCAGTTATTTGAATAAAATTGAAGAAAATAATTTCTATTATTTGAATCATCCTGTAGAAAATATTTTCCACCATAACCCATATTCAAAACTTTTTCACCATGACAACATAAAAATATCAATATATATTAATTATGCAAGGAACTCAAAATAGTTTTTTCAACATTAATAATAGTTTGTATGTAATATTATTTTCCTGACATATTACAATACTATTATATAAGATAAAACAACAATTAGTATTAACTAATAATAGTCTAATAAAAACATTAAATGAAAATTGTAATAAATTAAAAAATCTAGTGAAATTAATTACAAATATTTATTCATTAAAATTTAGTGAAAATTTTACAAATTTTAAACTTTATTAAAAATTAAGTGAAAGTTTTAAAATTTATCATTTTTATATATAAAAAATTTTAACTATATACTTGTATTTTTATTAATTAATTTGTATATTTATTAAAGTAATATTTAATCATTTACTTATTAATTCATATAATTATATTTAGTTAGTTTTACATTGAATAAAAATTTAAAATAATATCCCTAAAATGGACCCTAAAATGAAAGATAAGGATTCATGCTTTCTAAGTGGACCCTAAAATGAAAGATAAGGATTCATGTTCAAAACTTGCAGTTGATGAATAATTAAAGATGAAAGGCAAAAGGGTGGACCTTCATTTTCAACAAAACCAGATATGCGATTACTTCGTAAATAAAGCCTCTTCAATTCCTTGAAGGGGAGAAACAAAGAGGCATTAAGATACCAATATTGATCTTCTGGCAACCTTGTATAATTAAGAGAAAGTCCTATAACTCTCCTGGTGGTGGTGTTGCACTCAACCCTTGTCCATTGACAACAATCTGAACCCTTCACCTCCACCCAGTTGTTCAGATCATAATAATAATTGAAGAAAGGTTTGAGTTGCAAGAGAGCAATTCTCTCATGCTCCCAACACGCATCAGTACACAACCATCCTTCTAGCAACAACACAGTCAACAATATCCACAACCATTTGGACTCCACCATCTCTCAATTGCTTAATAACGATATAACAACAAAGAAAGAGAAAGGAGGGGAAGGTTTTTGGTTGATTTGTTGGAGTTCGAGGGAAGGGTAAGAAAGGAGGAAGGAGAAAAACAAGTGGGGAGAGGTAGGGTTAAGTTGAAGAGGATTGAAAACAAGATCTAACTTTTGCTAAGAGAGGGAATGGACTTTTGAGTGATCGTGGATTGAAGCTTTCTGAGAAAAGAGTAGAAATGTAAAGTTGTGTTTCAGCTTTGCCGTTTTGGTGAATGTCTCGCCATTTATAGCAGGGCCTGAACATTCAAATGAGTGATTTGTCAAGAAAGCGTGGAGTTTGGGTTCAAAATATTCTTTCCACCCTATTACTCAAATTCCGTTGTTAGCGCCACAATTGCACTAACCAATAATGTTCCAATAATGCTGATACCTTAAAAGCAATTGTGACCTTAAAGTAATATATTAAATTGTTATTGACTACCATTGACCCTTTTTTAAAAACAATTGCAATATTAAGTTTTGTAAAATTCTAACTGACTTAGTCCGTAAAATTATTTCATTTTTTATGATCAATTACAAAAACATGAAGAAAGTTTTAATATGTGGAAAATCAGCTCTGACTGATGGTTTTGCAAGGAAGGCACATATTTTCTCGTTGTAAAATTTTCCTAAATATTGTTGGCACAATGTGCATGATTTGGATGACTAATTCATTAAATTTTCTATGAACAAAATGCATTAATAAGGTGCAATGTTGAAGCCATATTGCAGCCAAAGGCAGCAATGCCCCCACAAGGAATCTTAAAATTTAGATATTGTTATGTAGTTTTTCTTAAGATATATCTCCCAAAATAAATGAGTGCTCCCCCAGAGTAATATAATTTGTCCCTAACTTTTACTTATAATAAAATTTAAAAGCATCAAAATTGATCTCAAGTTCAAAAATTAGACTCTGTCTTCTCTAAAAATAAAAATTTGTATAAATAATAAAGTTTTTAAATTTAAATTTTTGCAAAGATCTTAAAATCAAACTCGGAGAAGAACAGAGAATAAAACCATCAAGACACAAGGTTACTAGCTTCCTTCAAAACATAACAGATAAAAAAAAAGGCCAAAAATAGAGTTCCAATAGAGATAGGGAGCTCTGTGTTGTTTACCTTTACCAAGCAAAAGAAATTAAAATTCAAAAGAATTTCATTATCAATTTTTTTTGTATTTTTTATGAACCAAACATAACATAAATGTATGGTTTGGAACAAAATTTTAATAAAACATAAATGATCATCAGTAAAACTCATGTATGGAAAGGAAAATAGGGTTCTTTCAATAACTTATTTTAGGACTTCTCAGTGCAAATAAATAGGGTCATGTTTAGACTTTTGCTATCAATAACTAATTCTAGAGTCATGATAAGATTTTGGCTCAACTGTTTAAGTGCTTCATATGAATATGAGAATTTGATTAACAATGGTTTTATGGTCTAAAAAGCACAAACCATAGACCTAGCAACTCCAAGACAATCCTATCCTATCAAGTGAACCATTGGAAAGGGAGGCTCATCCAACGTAGATAAATCAAGGGAAGGTGATTTATATTTCGGAACAAGCCAATAACATAGGCCAATGTCATTTTATGCAGAAACTAGAATTTGGAATAGAAGTTATGATAAATGTCTTAAATCTTTCATCTAAAAAAGAAGAATCTAAAAGATTTGTCAAGAAAGCGTGAAGTTTGGATTCAAAATGTTCTTTTCAGCCCATTATTGTCAAATTTCATTGTTAGCACCACAATTGCACCAATTATGTTCCATGTGGTTTCCTGCAAAGTTCTTTATCAATATTGGTCCCTTAATAAATGTTGATCTCTTAAAATCAATTGCAATGTCAAAGTAATATATTAAATTGATGTCGACCACCATTGACCCAACCCTTAAAAGCATTTGCAATGTTAAAAGTTTTTGTGAAATTTCAACATATTTTGTCCATAACTTTATTTTTTTATAGTCAACAAGCATAAATTTCAACATATTTTATGACAATTATGTTTTTAACGTAGAGAAAGTTTTAATTTGTGGAAAATCAGCTCTGATCCAAGGAAGGCACATAGTTTCTCCTTGCAAAATTTTCCACAATATTGTTGGATGATTGTGATTCTTTGTTCATAAAATTTTCTATGAACAAATAAATACAAGGTGCATTAGATATTGATCGCTATGTAGTTTTCGTAAAGTTATTTCATTTTTTTATAGTCAACTACAAATATGACAATTATGTTTTAACGTGAAAAAAGTTTTAATATGTGGAAAATCAGTTGTGACCTATGGTTTTGCAAGGAAGGCACATATTTTCTTGTTGCAAAATTTTTGAAAATATTGTTGGCAGAATGTGCATGATTTGGATGACTGATCCATTAAATTTTCTATAAACAAAATTCATTAATAAGGTGCATTGTCGGAGCCACATTGCAGCCAAAGGCAGCAATGCCCCCACAAAGAATGTTGAAATTTAGATATTGATATGTAGTTTCTTAAGATATATCGCCCAAAATAAATCAATGCTCCCCCAAAGTAATATAATTTGTCCCTAACTTTTACTTATAATAAAATTTAAAAGCATCAAAATTGAACTCAAGTTCAAAAATTAGACTCTTTCTTCTCTGAAAATAAAAATATGTATAAATAATATATTTTTTTAATTAAATATGTTTGTGAAGTGTCATTTTTTTAAAAGAAATATTTTATTGATATTAGAAGTAATAAGCCATAATAGCTTATTAATTTATTTATATACAGAAGATAAGCATAAAAATATCAAGAATGATATCAACCCCTTTAAGAAAAAAGTTAAACTTAGTGATATTTAGTTTACGTACACAAAACTCTACTATATTGTCCGAATTTAAAGCAGATGGTCAGGATTTCCTTATTATAGTAATTTACTCATTTAATTATTGTGTTATTGTTAATAAATAGAACAAACATTATAACACTAAAAGATAAAAAACTGCAATCAAAACTAAATCTTTCATGTTATAATTCAATAGCTTATTGAATATATTATCAACAGGAAATTTTTTAAAACTTTAAAGTTATATAATCTACTTATTCAATTTTATTAATCTATCAATTTGGATTTTTATTTTTTATTTTTTTCATGATGAATTTCGTAGCATTCCAGAAAGAACTCTATCTAATATATTTGCCTCATTACTCTCCTCGATTGTTTCAGATTCTGTCGCCCCTAGTCTGTTTATAGGCTATCGTTTCTTCTTCATTACTACAGCCATGCTGGTAATCTTCTACAGCCAGCGTTGTGCTGATTGTTACCCCCTGAATAAATTTTGTAAATCTTTATAGTAATGAAATCTTGAACAGCCTTTCAAAAAAAAAATTTACTTTACTATAATACTTAGGTGACGCTTGGTATCTTACAATGTAATGTAATTACAGGTAATGTAATTATAAAAAAGATAATATTGCAATATTTAGTATATAAGTAAAGTAATGATTAAAATGTAAGGAAAAGAACATTACAATGTTTGATTTACAAGTATGTTGCTAGAAATGTAATTCTAATTTTCAAAATTACTCCTATTTATTAAAATGCAAGTTTAATATATTTATATTTTTTATTGTTAATTTTTATATAATTCATCTCTTAAATATATTTTTAACGTTATATATTTTATTTTCATTTCTTATTATAATTTTTTATATTTTGTATTTCATTTTAATTCTTTTTCTTTTAAAAGATAATATAAATTTTATTGATAATCACTATCCACCATCCAACAAAAAATGGTTACTGAGAGTAACAAAGAGACATCCCTCAATATATATATATATATACATATAAAATAAATTATAACATTGCAAAATATCTTTAACATTGCAAAATACAATGCAATTTGATTGTATTAGTTTTAAATTGTAATCACATTACATATATTGGTTATAACGTGATTTCATTGTAATCTTACATTACAGTAGTATGTTGCAAAATAAATATTGTAATATAGCTTAATTGAATACTTTGCAAGAAATATGCTCTCACTTTTCTCATACCAAATGTTATCTTAACATTAATTGGTTGGGATGTTGAATTGTAAAGGTATGTGATAATTCTATTTTATAGAATTATTTTATTCCAATTTTGTTATTAAATTTCAGCTAAGTCCTTAGTTTTTAATTATAATTTTTTAATTTTTAGTTATTTTTATATTTAGTTTATTTTTAACTAAGTTATTTAATTTTATGTTATTTCCTTTAATTTGGTTAATATTTATTAGTTTTTATATTTTTGGTAGGACCTAAAGTCATTGGGCTTAATTTTGGAAAGTAAGGTGCTAAAAGATCCAGAAATCTACTTGCATATACTTCAGTGTTTTAGTCATATCTCGAGCTACAGAACTTCAATTGCTGTGATTCTTAGACCATTGGAAAGCTAAGAGATAGAGCTACAACTTTCATGAAGATCACTTTGCCCAGTTATTCCTCGAAGATAGAGAAACTTATATCGGAAAGTAGCTGGATGTCCTGTACCGGGAATGGAAATTTGTAAATATTGTTAAGAGATTTTTTTGGGCCTCTCATTATGTTTTAAGCCCAATTAAACCCTAGGTCAACTTGGAGAAATTTAGGTTAAGTTTGTTAGTATATATAGAATATTTTGATACCTGAAAAGGAGAGAACCTTTGGAAATTCATGAAACTAGAAGTTGAAGCGGAAACCCGGAGATCAGAGCGGCAATTATTTTGTTTTCTTCCTTAGCTTTTATTCTTCTTGTTATTTTCAATGGTTGAACTTTATATAATGTTATTTGATTTTGCAATTATGAGTAGCTAATTTTCTTTTTCTAGGATTGCAATTGAACTCACATGTAGTCTAAGTTTTTAATCTCTTTCTTACTTATCTTCAATGGGAATTGAATTGTTTATTTCAATTTGTTCTTAATGCTTTTAATTGCCTGATCACCAATTAAATTGATTTAGGAACCTAAATAAACTTGAGAGAGGGAGTTTAGAGTAGACTAAAATTGGGATAGCATATGATCATGTTAAATGATTTGCGTATAGGATAGAGATATACCTATAGGCCATATGTAGCCAGATTAGAGCCTGAACTTAATGAGTCTGTTTTAATTTCAAATCACATAGGGATATAGTGTTTTGGTTAAAATAGATATTTTTATAAGACTAGTCGGGAGACCCTTATAAATAATTTAGGACTCTAGGTTAGCAATTCAACCCATTGAAATAAGTTAAGGATGAGAAGTAAAATTTAGATGAAGTGTGAGGGATATTGTAATCCTAGGCTTGTTTAATCTGATATTTTCTCCATTTGGTATTATTTTGATTTTTCTTGTTATTTTAAATTCTAGTTTATTAGTTTTAATTAATCAATTTGGATTATTTGGATAAAATTAAATTGTTTTAATTTTAGTAATTAGTAAAGTTTTAGATCAATTCTCCGTGGGAACGATACTCTACTTGCTAATATACTGTCTATTCGATACGTATACTTGCGTAGTGGATTTTTAACTGACAAGTTTTTGGCTCCGTTGCCGGGGAATTGTTTCTAGAATTTTTATTAATACTAATACCAAGCAATTTAGTCTTACTTCAAATTTTATTTTTCTTGTTTTAATATTAGTTTTTGTTTGCTTGCAGGTATCGTTGGTCATTTTATGCAAAGAAGAAACAACTTGAATCTTGTTCCTTTTGATCCTGAGATAGAAAGAACTTTCAGAAGGCGACGAAGGGAGAATTCACAAGTTGCAGCTTTAGATCGGACAATGGCTGAGGAAAACAATAACAATGGCAATAATGCCATTAATCTGGTTCCTGAAGCAAATAGAGCATTGAGAGATTATGCTGTTCCTCTGTTGCAGGGTTTGCACCAAAGTATTAGGAGACCTTCTATCAATGCAAATAATTTTGAAATTAAACCAGCTTACATTCAGATGATTCAGTCTTCAGTCCAGTTTGGTGGGTTACCCAGTGATGATCCTAATTCTCATTTGGTAAATTTCTTGGAGATTTGCGACACCTTTAAATACAATGGAGTAACTGACGATGCTATCAGATTGAGACTGTTTCCGTTTTCTCTGAGGGATAAAGCAAAAAGCTGGCTTAATTCACTACCTAATGGGTCTATCACTACATGGGAAGAACTGGCTCAAAAGTTTCTTGCAAAATTCTTCCCCCCTGCAAAGACTGCAAAGATGAGGAATGATATTACCTCATTCACACAATTTGATGGTGAGTCCTTGTATGAAGCTTGGGAAAGGTTTAAGAAATTATTGAGAAGATGTCCACATCATGGGATTCCTGATTGGTTGCAAGTTCAGACATTCTACAATGGGTTGGTTGGGTCAATTAAAACTACAATTGATGCTGCTGCTGGTAGGGCATTAATGAGTAAGAATGCTGTGGATGCCTATAACTTGTTGGAAGAGATGGCCTCCAATAATTATCAATGGCCTTCAGAAAGGTCAGGATCGAGAAAAGTAGTTGGAGCCTATGAAATTGATGCACTTGGCAATTTGACTGCTCAATTAGCTTCACAAGTGGTTGCACTGACCAAAAAGTTTGACACACTAAGAGTCCATGCAGTTCGAAATTCATCAGTGGTTTGTGAGATGTGTGGAGATGGCCATTCATATGATCAATGTTCATACAATTCTGAATCAGTCCAGTTTGTGGGGAACTTTAATAGACAGCAGAACAATCCATACTCCAATACTTACAATCCTGGTTGGAGACACCACCCAAATTTTTCATGGAATAACAATGCAGGGCCTTCCAATCCAAAACCCATCATGCCTCCTGGTTTTCAACAACAAGTTAGACCACTAGTTCCTGAAAAGAAGCCCCACTTGGAAGAACTTCTCTTGCAATATATGTCCAAGACTGATGCTTTAATTCAAAGTCAAGGAGCTTCGTTGAGAAATCTTGAGACCCAAATGGGGCAGCTTGCGAATTCCATCAACAGTAGACCCCAAGGTGCCTTACCAAGTGATACTGAATCCAACCCAAGAAGAGAAGGTAAGGAACATTGTATGGCAATCTCTCTCCACAATGGAAAAGAGGTAAGTAATCAAGCTTTAAATTCTGAGATTTCAATTCAAGTTGATGAGAAAGAAATTGAAAAAGAAGCTAAAAAAGAAATTGTGGTTGAAAAATATGTTGAAAATTCTAAAGGTAAATCACAATCTACGCCCACACCTCCACCACCTTCTCCTCAACGTTTTCAAAAGCAAAAACTGGACAAACAATTCCAAAGATTTCTTGAGGTATTTAAAAAACTGCACATTAATATTCCTTTTGCTGAAGCTTTAGAACAAATGCCAAGTTACCTTAAATTCTTGAAAGACATCCTGACCAAGAAGAGGAAATTGGAAGAGTTTGAGACAGTTGCACTTACTGAAGAGTACAGTGCTATAATCCAGAATAAGTTGCCACCAAAGCTTAAAGATCTAGGGAGTTTTTCTATTCCTTGCACTATTGGTAGTTTTAAAATTTCTAAAGCTTTATGTGATTTAGGTGCTAGTGTTTCAATAATGCCTTTTTCTATTGCCAGGAAACTTGGATTTCAAGATATACAACCTACTACCGTTACCTTGCAATTAGCAGACAGAACAATCAGGCACCCAGTTGGGATTATAGAGGATGTTTTGCTTAAAGTTGGGCATTTATACATTCCGGTGGACTTCATTGTGCTTGAGATTGAAGATGATGTTGAAATTCTTCTTATTTTGGGAAGACCATTCTTAGCTACAGCTGGAGCAATAATTGATGTGAAGAATGGCAAAATAACTTTTAATGTTGGAGAAGAGGAAGTGGTATTTAATTTGTTCAATTCAACTCAGTATCCCTATACAGATAGTTGTTATAAAGTGGATTCAGTGAATAAAGGTAAAGGTAAGCCTATTCCACCGCCTTCGCCTGTGAGACCCAAGCAATTAGCACCTGACCATCCTCCACCACCACTTAATTGTCCTTTCGAGATTGGACAACAAGTAATGATGCTTTCTCGATCATACTTCAAGCTTTTTCCATGGAAACGCAAAGAAAAATGGTGGGGTCCTTTCAAAGTGGTCAAGGCTTATCCGTGTCGAATAATTGAGATTGATGGTGAGGATACGAGCACATTCATGGTTAATGGGCTGAGCCTTAGACCATATTTCGAGGATGAAGAACTGAAAAATGGGGTGCTATAGTCAAGCTAGTGACTATAAAGAAGCGCTTCTTGGGAGGCAACCCAAGTTCCTCAACCTTATTTATTTATTTTCATCATTATTTTATTTCATGAGTTTTATTTTATTTTATTTATTCTAATTTTTCTTTTTCACGTTTCTTTTGCAGGAAATTGGTTTCAAAACAAAATTTCAAAAAAAAAAACAAAAAAAAATTTCAAAAAAAAAAAACATCAGAGCCACGGCCCTCAAATTGAGAGCCGCGGCCCTCACATGTGTTGCCAATAGCAGCACAAACAGCATGTTTGAGCGCCGCGGCCCTCAAATGAAGGCCGCAACGCTGGAAGCAGCGCGACAAGACACAGTAGCCTTGAGCGTCGCGGCGCTCAAACCCGAAACGTACAGCTTCGGGTGTAACTTTTTTTTTTGCGCGCCGCGGGGCTATGCCCTAACCCCTTTGAAATTTTTTATTTTATTTTCTTTCTTATTTTTTTATTACTTTTCTTTTCACTTTTTACTCTCCTTCTCTCTTTCTGCCGCCTACTCCCTTTCTCCTTCCATTATCTCTCTTGCTCTCTCTCTCTCTCTCTCTTTTTCACTCAAGTTTTTTTTTACACATTATTTCTACTTAGTTTTTTTAGTTGAGTTTCCATTCCACTCTTGCACCCACCACCCTCACTCCTCCCTCCAGGAATGGCACCAAAAAGATCCAAAGCAAGTTCCAGTGGGTCTTTTGATAGATCGAAATTCGTCTCTGCTGAAGCCTCGGAGCGATATCACACGTCCTTGATCAACAAAGTGCCCATTCCTGAACGAGGAATCGATATTCCTCCCTTACCCTACCAGGCGATTTTTGACATGCTTCATGATAGACATTGGCTCACATTTAGTACTCAACCTGAAGCCGAAGTTATACCTGTAGTTCGAGAATTTTATGCCAATGCAGTCGAGCATGTTGATCATATAGCATTTGTACGTGGTAAACGAGTACCTTTTCACAGCCAGGCTATCAATGCATTTTTTGGGACCCCAAATATCGAGAATGATGAATACGAGCAATATTTGGGAGATCATCAAGACTGTCATGAGATTATATCGACATTGTGTGTTGAGGGCGCGCAATGGAAAACATCACATGGGGAGCCAATGTCATTTAAACGCAATGCCATGAAAACAGAGTCCAAGGCTTGGTTGCATTTTGTAGCGGCACGGTTGCTCCCTTCCACTCATATCAGTGATGTCACAAGGGATCGTGCGGTGCTTATCTATGCCATTGTCACACATAAGTCTATTGATATTAGTAAGGTTATCTCGCATGCCATCTTACATACGGGCCGCACAAAACGAGATGGTATCGGTTTTCCTTCCTTAATTACTGCTTTATGTGCGAAAGCTGGTGTGTCTTGGAGCGATAGAGAAGAATTGCAACAACCAAAGCTTCCAATCACCATGAGCATTCTGCAGAGATTCGAGCAATCTGCACCGATCGCTGGTAGTTCTTCTCAGGCCGCCCCTTCATCTTCACAAGCTGTTCCTCCAACCTCCCAAGCAATGCCCACTTATAATAAAATTTAAAAGCATCAAAATTGAACTCAAGTTCAAAAATTAGACTCTTTCTTCTCTGAAAATAAAAATATGTATAAATAATATATTTTTTTAATTAAATATGTTTGTGAAGTGTCATTTTTTTAAAAGAAATATTTTATTGATATTAGAAGTAATAAGCCATAATAGCTTATTAATTTATTTATATACAGAAGATAAGCATAAAAATATCAAGAATGATATCAACCCCTTTAAGATAAAAGTTAAACTTAGTGATATTTAGTTTACGTACACAAAACTCTACTATATTGTCCGAATTTAAAGCAGATGGTCAGGATTTCCTTATTATAGTAATTTACTCATTTAATTATTGTGTTATTGTTAATAAATAGAACAAACATTATAACACTAAAAGATAAAAAACTGCAATCAAAACTAAATCTTTCATGTTATAATTCAATAGCTTATTGAATATATTATCAACAGGAAATTTTTTAAAACTTTAAAGTTATATAATCTACTTATTCAATTTTATTAATCTATCAATTTGGATTTTTATTTTTTATTTTTTTCATGATGAATTTCATAGCATTCCAGAAAGAACTCTATCTAATCAATTTGCCTCATTACTCTCCTCGATTGTTTCAGATTCTGTCGCCCCTAGTCTGTTTATAGGCTATCGTTTCTTCTTCATTACTACAGCCATGCTGGTAATCTTCTACAGCCAGCGTTGTGCTGATTGTTACCCCCTGAATAAATTTTGTAAATCTTTATAGTAATGAAATCTTGAACAGCCTTTCAAAAAAAAAAATTTACGTTACTATAATACTTAAGTGACGCTTGGTATCTTACAATGCAATGTAATTACAGGTAATGTAATTATAGAAAAGATAATATTGCAATATTTAGTATATAAGTAAAGTAATGATTAAAATGTAAGGAAAAGAACATTACAATGTTTGATTTACAAGTATGTTGCTAGAAATGTAATTCTAATTTTCAAAATTACTCCTATTTATTAAAATGCAAGTTTAATATATTTATATTTTTTATTGTTAATTTTTATATAATTCATCTCTTAAATATATTTTTAACGTTATATATTTTATTTTCATTTCTTATTATAATTTTTTATATTTTGTATTTCATTTTAATTCTTTTTCTTTTAAAAGATAATATAAATTTTATTGATAATCACTATCCACCATCCAACAAAAAATGGTTACTGAGAGTAACAAAGAGACATCCCTCAATATATATATATATATATATATACATATAAAATAAATTATAACATTGCAAAATATCTTTAACATTGCAAAATACAATGCAATTTGATTGTATTAGTTTTAAATTGTAATCACATTACATATATTGGTTATAACGTGATTTCATTGTAATCTTACATTACAGTAATATGTTGCAAAATAAATATTGTAATATAGCTTAATTGAATACTTTGCAAGAAATATGCTCTCACTTTTCTCATACCAAATGTTATCTTAGCATTAATTGGTTGGGATGTTGAATTGTAAAGGTATGTGATAATTCTATTTTATAGAATTATTTTATTCCAATTTTGTTATTAAATTTTAGCTAAGTCCTTAGTTTTTAATTATAATTTTTTAATTTTTAGTTATTTTTATATTTAGTTTATTTTTAACTAAGTTATTTAATTTTATGTTATTTCCTTTAATTTGGTTAATATTTATTAGTTTTTATATTTTTGGTAGGACCTAAAGTCATTGGGCTTAATTTTGGAAAGTAAGGTGCTAAAAGATCCAGAAATCTACTTGCATATACTTCAGTGTTTTAGTCATATCTCGAGCTACAGAACTTCAATTGCTGTGATTCTTAGACCATTGGAAAGCTAAGAGATAGAGCTACAACTTTCATGAAGATCACTTTGCCCAGTTATTCCTCGAAGATAGAGAAAATTATATCGGAAAGTAGCTGGACGTCCTATACCGGGAATGGAAATTTGTAAATATTGTTAAGAGATTTTTTTGGGCCTCTCATTATGTTTTAAGCCCAATTAAACCCTAGGTCAACTTGGAGAAATTTAGGTTAAGTTTGTTAGTATATATAGAATATTTTGAGACCTGAAAAGGAGAGAACCTTTGGAAATTCAAGAAGCTAGAAGTTGAAGCGGAAACCCGGAGATCAGAGCGGCAATTATTTTGTTTTCTTCCTTAGCTTTTATTCTTCTTGTTATTTTCAATGGTTGAACTTTATATAATGTTATTTGATTTTGCAATTATGAGTAGCTAATTTTCTTTTTCTAGGATTGCAATTGAACTCACATGTAGTCTAAGTTTTTAATCTCTTTCTTACTTATCTTCAATGGGAATTGAATTGTTTATTTCAATTTGTTCTTAATGCTTTTAATTGCCTGATCACCAATTAAATTGATTTAGGAACCTAAATAAACTTGGGAGAGGGAGTTTAGAGTAGACTAAAATTGGGATAGCATATGATCATGTTAAATGATTTGCGTATAGGATAGAGATATACCTATAGGCCATATGTAGCCAGATTAGAGCCTGAACTTAATGAGTCTGTTTTAATTTCAAATCACATAGGGATATAGTGTTTTGGTTAAAATAGGTATTTTTATAGGACTAGTCGGGAGACCCTTATAAATAATTTAGGACTCTAGGTTAGCAATTCAACCCATTGAAATAAGTTAAGGATGAGAAGTAAAATTTAGATGAAGTGTGAGGGATATTGTAATCCTAGACTTGTTTAATCTGATATTTTCTCCATTTGGTATTATTTTGATTTTTTTTGTTATTTTAAATTCTAGTTTATTAGTTTTAATTAATCAATTTGGATTATTTGGATAAAATTAAATTGTTTTAATTTTAGTAATTAGTAAAGTTTTAGATCAATTCTCCGTGGGAACGATACTCTACTTGCTAATATACTGTCTATTCGATACGTATACTTGCGTAGTGGATTTTTAACTGACAGTATGGTACCTATATTTTGCATGGGGAGAAATGTAAGGGTAAAATTAATGGCTATAGGTTTGAATTGAAGGCTGGCAAGTAAATGTTGGTACTGGATTCTCTTCTAAGCAGAGAATTAATGGGAGAAATGACTCTTTAATGCTTGTACTCATTTTATGTCAAGCCCTGTCTTATAATATGTTGCCACGTCATTCATGTGCATGGTAATATATCTGCATATTTAGAAAGCCCCGAGAAATCATTAAAAGACGATATTGCCCTTATGGTATAACTAAACCGATTTAAGCCTCGAACTAGTTCAAATAGGAAATCTAAGACGAAATTGAGAATTTTACAGTCCAAGAATGAATTAAAATGATGATTTGGAGTTCGAAGATCAATTTGGAGTCAAACCGAAATTTTCGCTCTCTAGGGGCAAAATGGTCATTTTGCCACTTAAAAATTTAATTTGGATATTTGATGAAATTTTTGACCAAGAATGATTATTTGGAGCATAATTTGAGATTTAGAAGTGAAAATTTTAAATTCTGACAGTTTTTCGATATTTTACGGAACATAGGAGCAAAATCGTAATTTTACCACTTCAGGGGCAAAATGGTAATTTTTCACCACCAAAACACTTTTCCAACCATGGTCTTCCCTTATCAATATGTTGACTTTTGACTAATTTAATGGTGGAGGATAAAAGTCAATTTTCAAAGCATAAAAAGAAAAATGTGCAAATAAGATTTTGACACATGGCAAACCATTATAATTTATTATTAAACTACCAAAATCAGCCTTTAACCCTCACATTTCCTCTCAAAATTCGGCACACACCTGCAGCAAAGGAAAAACAAAGAAAAAAAAGAGAAAAACAAGAAAAACAAGCCAAAAATTCAAGAAAAATCAAGTTTTTTCAAGATTCAAGCCAAACCAAGGTAATATTTCTTTAGATTTACTCTAACCCTAGCTTACCTATGCTTTAGTTCTTGCTTTCCATGGTTAAATGATGAGTTATCATGCTGAATTTCTTAAGGTCAAATGGGTATGGATGAGGATTTTATATGGGAATTGCTTGAATTTGAACTATGTTGTTGTTTGATGATGGTTAAGCATAGTTATGAACAAAGTTTTAGGAAAAACATTTAATTCCCCTAGGGTTCTTTGTTGGTTGAACCATGTGGGTTGAATATCAAGGGGAATTGTTTGAATTACAAGGAAAATGGATTGGAAAAATAAAGAATTAAGTGAAAAATGTGACTAGGAAAAATTACGGTGTTAGTACACCGTAATGTCTGAATTTTTATGTGAAGGATTTCAAGGATTTCAAGGCTGAAATTTTAATTATTTAGAGGTGTGTGTGATGAATTAAGGTTTAAAAGAGAAACGGATCAATTTAGAAGTGATTTGGACATAATTGTCAATTAATCGGGTAATCGGTCGAAATTAGTCAATACCGCGTTTTAGCGAAATTCAGACGCGTTTTGCATTTGCATATCATGCATTAAGTATAGAATATAGGTTAGTTTATTATGGTCTAGTACCAATGTGGTCAATTCCTTGATTTTACTCTATGTATAGGCGGAGGGACATCTGATAAAGGCAAGGAGATAGCACCAGAGGATCGTTAGACTGTGAGCTTCAAAGAAATCCAAACTTTGGACATAGTGAGTAAGCTTATCATTACCTTAATTATCTAAGGTAGTTTATTTGATTTAATGAATTCTATGAAAAATGGGTCTTGAAAGGTACATTTTATGTTTTATAAACAAATATGCATAAATGATGTAATTTTATAAGTTGTTTGGAAAATAAACGATGATTTTAAAATAAAGTACTTGGAGACTATTGCTTGCTATATTTGTATTGTAATCTGTGACTTGAAATCGAATGGCTCATGGAATTGCTGGCATAAATGGCTGATTGATAATTGTGTTGTTGAGAAATATGCAAACTGTTTTGGTTACCCATGCAGGCTGGATAATATTGTTTAAGCCATGTTATGCTGACGAAATTTTATTAATTATGGTGGGTTAATTAGCTTACTGCAGTGGGCGGGTTCCGTGGACTAGCCTATTAGAGGGGCACGGTAACCTCGTTATATTATACCTCGGTATGAGAGGCGCGGAGGGTAACTCCTGAGGTATGGTTAGAGTTCACATCATGCCCAACCATCACGTGAGGGTGAACTCTGCTAACGCCAAGGAAATGTTGCGTTTTCAAAACGAAAACTTGTTTTATACTTATATACAATTTTTAAAGAGCCTTGGCGGTCTTGGTAGGATACCTCGGCCAAGGTATCCCCGAGAATGGGTTTATGGCACGAGCCTAGTTTTATGAGATTCATGAGCCATGCTAATTATTTGAGTGAAATGGATTTATTTTATTTGGTTGAAATGTTGTGAACCATGGTACAATAATTTATTTTAAATGTCTCAAATTACTCGACTTTAGATATTTTAGGTAATGTTTGTTTACTCACTGGCATTATATATAATCTCACCTTCTCTTCCTATCCATTTCAGGCTCAGCGTAGCTTGTAGATAGTCGAAAATCGTCGAGGATTACAGTTGGCCATACTACTTCAAAAACCCGTAGGTTCACTGCCTTTGAGTACTTTTGTCATTTGGGGGCCCACGTGTCGCTGTAAATGAAAGTTTATATCCTGGTTATCTATAACAATGTATGAAGTAATTTATTTTGCTTTTACGCTGTAAAAATTGTCTATGGATATCCCTATAAAAATTGTTTTACAAGAAAATAGAATATTTTAACGAATATTTTTATTTTATTCAGATAGTTGTAATTTCCCTTCAAACGAACGTTTTAGACACCAAATTTCATTTTTGATCATGACATATGTGTTTTCTAAATATATATTACATTTCTAATTGATTTGGAAATTTTTACTGAAAAATTACCAAAATACCCCTGTGTGGTAAAAATTTCTTTTTGACTGTTTTCGAATCAGAAATGGTTCATACTTCTTTAAAACATGATTTTAGTGATTAATACTCACAGGGGAAGTAGAAAAACTGATACATAAGTCTTGCGGGGTCTCAATTGGTATCCCAAAAAATGGATGTCTATTGGGGCGTTGCGGCGGTTGTCACGGGCTCGAAGTTAGTACCGGGTCGTGACATTTTAAGTGTTACGACACAAGGTAACTTGTATTATGAATGAAAATTTTAAAATTTATCCCAAAAAAAATTGCAAAGATGGCTTCACCCACTAATTTGAATTAATTTTTAAACATTAAATAACAACAGAAACTAACAACATCAATTCATAAAAATAAGTATTCTAAGAGATGTTTTCTAATTCAATTAAAATATAGATTGAATTTTTTTTAATATATCATATTTTAATAAGTAACACTAATAATTTTGTGATAATCTTAAACTAAAAAATTTTATGATAATTTTCATATGAAATATGATGAAAATTTTAATATATATTTGTATGTGTACGCGTGAACTTGTGTTTGCGCTACCTAACAATCTTGGCTCCATTAACGCAGACCTTGACTTGTTCTAAAGAGAAATGAGAGATAGGGAGAAGACCTTAACTTCCCAAATTGAGGGTTACCTTCCAATCTTGGCTCCACCACTGAAGACGTTAACTTGTTTCAAAGAGAAAAGAGAGATAGGGAGAAGACCTTGTCTTCCCAAGTTGAGGGTTAGCTAGCAATCCTGGCTCCACCACTGAAGACCTTGACTTGTTCCAAAGAGAAAAGAGAGACAAGGAGAAGATGTAGACTTCCCAAGTTGTCCTCACTTCATCTACTTATCTCCTATATATGCTAATAACTTTACAACAAGCAAATGGTCTTGATTTTTCATATAAGCAATGGAATTGAATGAAATAAAATTCTTTTTAAAGCTGACAAAATTGATCCAAATCTAAAAAAACTTGCTCGACCAATTTGAACTTGATCACAACCTAACTTGATTTGATCAGGAAAAGTCGATAATCCAAATTGCTCAATAAAACTTGAAATGACTTGAATTTAAAATATCCTGAATCTGAAATGATTTGAATTAAAAATGACTTAAATGATTATCCTGAAATAATTTAAATTTAAATTAATTTTACTTTTAAAAATTAATAATTTGAACACAAAATAACTCAAAATACAAATAATCCTAATATCAAACCGAATGACCAAATCCAAATGACCCAAACATGAGATGATCGAACTTAAAATTATTTGAATTTATTTTGACCCAAAATGGCTTGACCTAAATGACCCGATCCATGCAATTGCCACCTCTAATCAATCTTATTTGCAACCACTGTAATAAAATTTGTTGTGGTCTATTCTTACAAAGTTAAGCAGGCATTTACTGTTGGAGCGCAGTAAAAATTTTCCATAATTAGTAGCACAATTGTAAGTAATATGATTAGGATGTTTATTTCCATAATTATTCGCCCTATAAACAAATTATTTATAAGTTTTTATTTTTGCTCATCAATATATATATATATATATATATCTCATTTATCTCTATAACAAATATTCACAATTTCATAATACAAGATATCATTTCTTGCAACATCCTAAAGTTCTATTAGTTGTGAAAAAAATATATAATCTTATTCAAGTTTGAATAAATTAAACATAGAACTTTTAATAATATTATCTTAGTCAACTTTTAATAAATTAAACATAGAATTTTATATACACTTGATATTAAAAATTAGAATAAAATACACAAACATTTTTTATTTTTTACCAATATTATACATGAGTTTATTAATTTTCAAAATAAATACTTGTTTCAAAAATTATATTTCTTTAGACACACAATTCTATCGTTAATCAACCATCAATATTTCTATTAATTTAATAATGTGATAATAGTTTTAAAATAATTTTACCTTTCATTAATTTTAAAAATTATCACTATATAAAATACAATTTCTTTCGTTTTTACTATTTCTTTGGCTCTCTACCCAACATTCTCTCACCTTATCTCACTAAATTATATCTAGCACAGATGATAGTGGCGAAAAGCAATAGACGTTCTCCAAGCAGATCCGGCAATAGGAATGCCAGATCTGGCGCTCTCGAGGCTAGATCTAGCTTGGGGACGCCAAATCTGGTGCTCCCATGTTACTAATAAACGATGGAGGGGCCCTTTAGTGCCGAGGAACGTCGAATCTAGCGTGGAACATCAGGTCTAGCATTCTTTTGGCCGAATCTAGCCGAGAATGCCAGATTCGACGTTCCCATGACGTCGACGAGTGTTGGAGGGGTTCCCTAGCTAGATCCGGTGTTCCTGCGATGCTGGGGAACCTCGAACAAGTGCAAGATCGCATCTAGGGTGACCAACCGATGTAAGAGAATGTTGTTGGCAAGCCTCAGAGAAAGAAAAAAACGAGAAAAAGAAAAATATTTTAGACATTTCACATTTAGGTATTAATGCTGGTTATATGTTTAGAACGAAATGTCTATTTTAAAAACTAAAGAACTCACATGTAATTATAATCAAAAGTCAAGGATGCCAGTGCATTTTACCTTAAAAATTATGAATCGATTGTAAGAATTGTGAATGTTGTTATTGATATAACCCTACTGATTAATATTTAACACATGTACAAATAATTTTTGTCAATAAATACACAAAACCTATCATAATATGTATAGAACTTGTTCGGCATTCATCAATAAGCAAAATATCTGAAAACAAAAACAATAATTCTGCATATTAATATTCAATATATCTACAAATAACATTTGCTACAAAATGTATAAAAATTGTTATAAAGTGTAAAAATATTATTCGCATACATCACGGACCAGGTTGTTTGAAAAATGGGATAAAGGTATTGTCCATGCATTAGTAAAGGCATGGGAACTAAAGAGGCACATGATTCCTGTCGCAACGTGCGGGCGCGGGAACCCGTCCGCTAGACGTGAATAACTTGGGGAGTCGCCACCAATCTTTTTTGTTTAGGTGTGATTGGCCACCAGAAAAATTTGTTCTATTCGACGAAATACTAAATTGACTTTAGGTTCGTCGAAAGAACGATAAACTGGTCTACGCGTTTTTTTGAGTTTGGGTTCGGGAGTACGGTTACGCACGAGGAAGGATTAGCACCCCCGTGACGCCCGTTCCACGAACGGTACCATTTAATCACTTATTGTCTTAACCCTTTTATTTTGTTTTTGTGTTTCTTTTGCTATCATTTGTTTGATTTATTTTTCTTATTTTGCTAATTGAATATTTTACGGCCTAAGCGTACATGTAATGCAATTATGAAATGTGTGGCATAAAATCGAAATGGCACTAAACGAAAACCTTCTATTGAGTGTACTTCCCGAATCCGCCCATCATACTGGTGGGATTCGGGAGTATCCTCGCACCTAGAGAGTTTACCAATGAAACTCGCCTTCGCAAGCTTCCTCGGAAAGTCCCATCATCGGGGTAATCACTTGTGAAAGAAAACAGGGTTTTCGTGAATGCAAAAATCCTAATACGAGTAAAAACCTTTTATTAAAGATAACTCTCCGAACCCTCCCATCATACTGGTGGAGTTCGGAAGTACCTTTTCACCTAGGGAGTTTACCGATAAAACTCGCCTTCGCAAGCTTCCTCGGAAAGTCCCATCATCGGGAGTTTATACTCGTACACATAATAAGTCTATATGCCATGACATTTGACGATGCAAACATGAAACGTTGTGCACTTGTAATTCAATTTTTGTTTATTCTCTTTTTTTTATCTCTTTTTTCTTGTTTTTTATTTATTATTATTCTTATTTATTTTTTGTTATTATTTTGTTATTATTGTTGTTATATGTGTGTATCTACCTTTATTATTGTATTTATTATCATCATTGAATGAAATTTTCTTATTTATTCTTTTTGTAGCCATAATTTTTAGATCGAATGTTTATTATTTATACATATGTATTTTTCTTTATTTTTGTGCTATATGACTTGATAAGTTTATTATTGTCATTTATTGATTTTTATAAATCTTATTGATCTTATTTATAGTCTCCTTTTTTTTCATTTATTTATTTGTTTGTTTATGTATATATTTTTTATTCATATTTCATATATATATATATATTTTTATATTTTATTATGTTTTTTTTTTAGAACCATTGAAATTTTGAATTAGGACCCTCCCATCATACTGGTGGGGTCCTAATTAAAATTCTTTATCTAAGGAAATTTACTCGGAATTGCGACTTCTCGCGTTCCGGATAAAAATCCTATCATCGGTCCTGGTTAAAATAACTGTTTAATTCTTCAAAATCATTATTTATTATTATATATATTTATGTATATTTTATTTATTGTTTTTTATTATTTTATTATTTTATTCATTATCCTATTTTTTATGTATTTATTACTAAAATAAACACTCATATTTTGTATTTACATATATATTTTTTTTATTTTCATTTTATATATATATATATATTTTTAACAAAATTTAAACTAAACTTAAATACTTCGAAATTAAAAATAAACACTAATAAATTCAAAATAAAGCCCAAAACAAGGAGGTGTACCTATCTGGGCTTGGGTTGGCCCAGATCCGCGACCCCAGGAGGCCCAAAGCTGCAGGCGGTCCGGTCCGCAGGCCCGCTGAAAGGCTGGCCAAAACGCACCGTTTTGGTGCTGGTACCCCTCTCACAAAACGACGTCGTTTGTGCCCCAACGTTTCAGCTCCCTTCCCCGCTAAAACGACACCGTTTTATGGCCTGGGTTGCTGCTCTATACGGCGTCGTTTCTGCCTCAACCGCTTCAGCTTCCTCTCTCGCTAAAACGATACCGTTTTGGGCTCCTTTTTGGGTGGGTATAAAATCCTTTTTTTTTCTTTTTTTCTTATTTTTCCTGCCCTTTCTCTCTCTACCCGCAGACTCTCCCCCTTCTCTCTAAAAAAGGACCCCCGATGACCTCTCTCTTCTCCGGTGACTCCTCCGTCGCCGATCGGCTACCCTCGCTCCCTCTGCCCTCCGATCTCTCCTCTCACCGGCCTGAACCCCCTCACGGATCTCTCTTTCTCTCTACCTGTATCGTTCAGCCCACTGCTCCGGTCTTCCCTACCACCGTTCGGCCTCCCACAGCCCCCAAACAGCCTCCTCCTAACCGGACAGCCCAAACACAAACACCCTTTTCTCCAAATCAACGGCCGATCAACCCTCTTTTTTTTTGTTTTTGTTGTTGTTTTGTTTTTTTTTTTGTTTTTGTCTTCGATTGGGGTATCCTGCCAGCTGGTAGAAGAACTAGGTTTTTGGTTTGAATCCTCTCTGTGTTGTGTTTTTTTTTTATTTCTCAAAATCCCCCTCCTTTCAAAAAAAGACTCCCCGTTTTTAACAACGGGGTTGTCCAATATTTTGGACAACCCCCCTAGGGGAAATCATGCTCTGTTGAGCATGATTTCCCCCTAAGCTAGCTGCTTGGGGGGTGATCACCGGATTTGGGGCAATCCCCCAAAATCCGGTGATTGCAGGGGCAATGATGGGTCGGGAAAGGACTGAGCAGGCTCAGTCTTCTTCCCGACCTGTCTTTTCCTTTATTCAGTTTTTCAGTTTTTTTTTTTTTTAATATTTTTATTATTTATTTATTTATTACTTTGGTTATATTTTTTTTATGTATTTTGTTTGTTGTTTTTTTGGGTGTCTACAATTCCAAAGCTCTAAATTTAATATATAACACAGCATTGAGTTAGCACAGGAAATGTTGCTGACCTGGTAAATTATAGGAGATCCCGACAAAATATAACCAAGGTTCAGGAATATATGCTCATACCAAGAAAATAGCTGCTCAAAAAAATTTACATTGTTATGAAATAAATCTAAAAGAACAATTATAAGAGAAATATAAAAGAAAGTATTTAGAAAGAAAGTATTTAAAAAGAGTAAGAAGATTTTATTCAAATATATCTTTACAAACAAAGTGAAGGGGCCTATTTATAAGCTCATAACCCCTTGAATCATAGTCTTAATCTAATTCTATTTAAGAATTCAAATCATATTACATTCCTTGTATCTTGCCTTTTAGGTTGTTTGACTTGATCTGCACTTCTTAGGTCATCATATAATGGACATTCACAAATTTATTCATAACATACATAAATTTATGAGATATCCTTCATTAGATGCTTCACTAAATATTTAGTTTTAAATGAGATTGTGCACCAAATTATACAAAAAACATTTTTGCTTATGAATATATAATATTTTGCTAAAACATATAATGAACTTTTTGACAAATCATCTAAAAATTCAAATAGAAATAGATATGCCAGTGCCAATCTTAATGGTTTACAATTTAAAAACATAAATAAATACAAAAAGTTATAGCATTGTTCAATCATAAGATAGCATAACAAAAACATTCATACCTATGTATCTTACAAACCAACAGGCATATCATAAAAAATTCAAACAGAAATAGTTATGCCACTGCTACTATTAGGGAGTTATGTATTGATTCTTTAAACACTTTAGGCATTTGCTGTTAACATCATCACACCAGAAACCTTGGGAAGAAAGGCGAAACTGAAATTTTGCTCAAAATATAGAATAAAAGAGAGGTGCTTTTGTTTGTAACAGTGAAGATTACTTTGACCATAACAAACCAACCCTCACCTATAGCCTCAACCAGCAACAAAATCACTTTGGCACGACCCACGAAATATTCCATGAAAGATGACATAACACAAGTGCAGCCTGTATAGCATAGTAAACCACAGTGCAAATAAATGCATTCAAGATAAATGGGTTGATGGAATATTGTAAAAGTTATGTTATATACCTGCCAAATAAAATCATCACTCATATGCCAATTTCTAAATTTTAACAGAAAAAAAAAAAAAGAGGTGACATAACCTTAATGGCATTTTTTTTAAAAAAACATCCCCTTGAATTTGCCGGAGTAGAGGCATTGGATTGAGATAAATACTATGTAATGCCTTATAAAGCATAGACGCAAGGAGATGCAATGCAAGGGCCTGTTGTCTTGGAATTTGAATTCAACAAAATCATTAAATAACAGGAGATCAATTAGGTTATATCAAACATATACTGCATCAGTATGTTATATTAGCTATACACAATCTAAGCAGTAACTCTGCAACATGTAGTTGCATTCACATTAGACATCTACAATGGAACTACATATCAGCCAATCAATTAATAAATAAAATAGAAACTGACTGTGCTTCTTGCGGGTGTAACTGCTTGTTTAATTGTATACGGGTCCCCCTGAGTCCATAAGAAGTCACGTTCAGCAAACATTATCACCGCCTGCAATACAATAATAAAAAAGGATCAAACTAATATAAATTCAGTGATATTTTGTTCCTTCTATAGCAAGTACCCTTTTGCACATCTTTTCTGCATACAGCCAAAGAGTACGGACTTTGATGAAAATACAAGTATCGGAAAATCACTGTCTAATAAAACATATCTAAATAAATAAACAAAAGAATGATAGTGATTTTGCCTTACTTGTCTCTGGCACGTAGACAAGATTATTTTCAACAACAGTCCCATCCAAAGAAAATCTTATTTCCCTAACAGCCTCAACTCTTTGGCTCCAAGCATTCCGCAAGCTGCCATCGATTGACCTTTGCAGCAAGGCGGAAAACAAAGAGAAAGAACAAACTGGAACAACCGAAACCCAGAGAGATAAAAAGAAGTACAAAATAAAAAGGAAGAAGAAACCAAGAAAACAACCAAAAACATCAAAAGCTGAAAAAGAAAGGAAAGCAGGAAATTTTACAGGCAAATAAACATAAATAAAAGCAAGAAAGAACCCGCATGCTAAAGTCAATGATGATATCACGAAATTCAAATGGTTTTCGACCGTCTATTCTTATTTCAGAAAGTAGAGTGGTTTTGATGGAAATTCTTCTCATTCACTGTCAAACGCCACGTGTTGGTCAGCTTAGCATCCACCTTTCTTTCTCAATCTTTTGCAACAAATTGACTGGAATATATTGGTAACTCACAAACTTATAAACAGAGTACCTGCTTTTTTTTTCCCTTTCAGACAATTCATCAAACAGTTTTAACTATTTTAAATGAATTATAAATGAGGGATTGAATCCCCAAACCTTATGCGGCACAATGAAGGAGAAATGAAACGAAAAGAAGAAGGGAGATGTCTGTAAAATGAAAGAAAAAGAACAAAAAAAATCAGTGAAAGGGAATGAAAGGAATAATATTTTCCATTTCTGAACAATCAATACGACCTTGAATAATCAAATACTGTTTGCAATTTAGAAATATAATCATACAAAACCAAAAAGAAATTAAAGAAGCCCAACATCACCTAAGAAATATCCAGAAAACTACAGTGAAAAAGTCACCGAATACCAGCAAAAACAAAGTAACGGCGATGGGAGAGGGAACCACGGAAACACGGGCCGGAGAGATGCGGAAAAAACGAGGAGAGAGGGAAGTAAGGAAACACGGGCAACAAGCCCAAAGAACAGAAAACAAAAGAGGAAGAAAGATGTGAAAAGCCCAGAATATTCCTTTAAAAACACCAAAAGACTTAAACAGATGTCAAACTATGGAGGTACATGTACATGAGATTCATTAAGATAAGATGAGATTCTCGTGAATGGTATTCAATCTAGTCCTTCTTCCCCTTCTTTGTGCTCCCTGACTGTGATACCGGGATGCTTTGTTCATTCCAGAAGAAGTTGTCAGGATCAGTTGAAGTCTTTACACGAACAAGCCTCTTGAAATTATTGTTAAAGTATTTGAAGCCCCAGACGGCTGCTTGTGCGTAGCTTGTATGTCTTTTGTTGTTCCTCCCCAAATCAAGATCCCGGTAGTTGAAATAGGCAGCCCTGGGAGATTTGGAAACGAAAGGTTCCATGTACTTGTACAGCCTTCTCATCCACCCCAGATGCTTCTCTGTTTCCTCTGCTGCTGCCCAATCAAGAATGTACTGGATCCCATATAGATTCCCACTTCTGTGAGGGAAAGGAATTTCTGAACTTGAAATTTGGCTCATTCTTCCACCGTAGGGTGTCAGGATCAATATCGAATTCTCTTCTTCGACAAGCATTTTGTATAGTCCTTCTAACCCTGATTCTGGAATTGGTTCCATCACGTAGTCGGATTTGGCTTTGGAGAATTGCGTGGATGACATCGTCCGGTTAAGCAGAACATCTAAGGATTCTGTGATTGAGAAGCCAGCGAAATAGAGGACAGATTGGATCCAACTCATTTCAGTGCAGTTGTCTCGAGTTACTCCCAGCTCAGGGAAACCATTTTGTTGCTGTAGCAGAGAGAGGAGTCTTTCAGTAGTGCCCAGAAACAAGCAATCGAAGGAAACTTGAACAGTTTTGTTTCCATTTGAATTTGCACTAGAAACTCCCATAACTATATGGATGAAAAGGTCTTGATGCAGCTTATCTGCAACGGTTTGCCACTTGTGGAGAAGTTTAGTTGCTCCTTGTTCCAGTGTCTTTCTAATGCTGAACACTGTAACAGTTGGAGGAACACGAACCAACTTAATTTTCCACGAGAAAATAACTCCAAAGCTCTGTGCTCCACCTCCTCTGATGGCCCAAAAAAGATCTTCTCCCATGGACTTTCTATCAAGAATATTTCCATTTTCGTCAACTATCTTGGCATCAATGACATTGTCAGCTGCTAAACCATATTTTCTGAATATGGTACCAAATCCACCTCCACTGAAGTGTCCCCCTACACCTACAGTGGGGCAACTGCCCGCGGGGAATCCATGGAGATTACTTGAGACAGCAATGCTGTAGTACAATTCACCAAGAGTTGCACCTCCCCCAACCCATGCGTACTCATTTTTTATGTCTAAACTAATAGACCGCATTTGGAAAAGATCTATAATTATAAATGGAACATCAGATATGTAAGAGAGGCCTTCATAGTCATGTCCTCCACTTCGAACTCTAACATGCAAGCGATGTTCCTTGGAACAAATTACGGCTGCCTGGATGTGAGCTTCAGAGTATGGAGTGACCAAGTATTGGGGTTTCGAAGCATTCAGAAACCTTAAATTCCTTATGGAAGATTGCAATATAGATAAATACTGAGAACTGTTTTGGCTGAAGATAACATCAGAAGTTATGTTGGAAGGCGGAAAGTGAGAGTAAAAGCATTGCAGAAAGCTTTCCTTGGTCGAATTTGAAGCTGAAAAGCAAACTGAGACAGATAGGAAGAGAAATAATGTTAGTGTTACCATCCCAGACCCTGGAATCATCATCTTTAGACGATAATGTGAACTGATTCAGGAAATGGGCAGGAGAAAACTTGCATATATATTGCCACAAGTTGGTGAAATTACGTACTCAAGATGAATTTGAAGATTGAATTCCTGATATCTTTATCTATTCAGATTGAAAAATTCAAAGCAAAAATGTAGATCCCCAAGTTCAATGCAAGAAGCTTCTTAAATATACGCCTAATTGCATAGACTTTAGGGAGGATATATTCAACACATGTATTCCAGCAAATATAAAAACTAAAGAGATCAAATTTTAGAAAGTTGTCCCAAAGTCTAAACAAAGGAATTTGCCGCCTTGACAAGGACTATTTATCATCTTCGTAGATGATAATCGCAGCAAGTTTTAGCTTTGGCAACAAAAGTCAGATCTAGAAGATCAAAGATCTGGTTGAATATTATTAACAGATATTTGTTGTTGACTTACTATTATTTTACTCTACCGTATGAAAGATGCCAGTCAAGCAACAAGCCTGCATTCTACAAGCTTGGATGGCGAAGATGATAAATAGTCCTTGTCAAGGCTGCAAATCCCTTTGTTTAGACTTTGGGACAACTACCTAAAGTTTGATCTCTTTAGTTTTTATATTTGCAGGAGTACATGGGTTAAATATATGCTCCCTAAAGTCTATGCAATTAGGCATATATTTAAGAATCTTCTTGCATTGAACTTGGGGATCTCCATTTTTGCTTGAATTTTTCAATTTGAATAGATAAAGATATCAGGAATTCAATCTTCAAATTCTCTCTCATGTTCTTAATTTACTTAATAATTAAGCTACTAAACCATGCCTTAGTACAAAAAATAAATGACGAAGGTTATCTATAGCTATCATAGTTACGAGACCCACATCAGCTTAGCAATGAGATCGGTTACTCAGCCCTGGACCCAAGGCGATTCATTATTTGGATTGTTTATACATTTGATTCAGAAAAACTAAGATTAATTTGCCAAGTTTTTAATAACTCAGGTCAATTAAATATACTTTTTAAAATGATTTTAAAGTCATAGCCAATTTAATTTTTACATATTAATTATCGATTTTCTTATTACTTTTATTAAAAATTAAATAAAAAAGCAAAACTATATACATTTCATAAAAATTAAAGGTCAAAACAATCTTTGTGAACTTAACTTTATTTGTAATCTTTTTCAATGATAACGAATATTCTACTTCTTATATAATAACCTGTTGTATACATAATTACTCATAATAATTACATCATTCATAATTTTATGTATAATATTTTAAATTATATTTACTATAATAAATGGCATTAAGTGAAAAAGAAAATATATTCTTCTTTTATATATACTAGGATGGTGTTCGTAGCTACGCTACGAAAAAGATCACAAAAAATATTAATTATGTTTGAGTAAACTTTAATTTAATACCTTTAAAAAAGTTTATAGAGAAAGCTATATTATATTAGTCAACTATATAAATATCTGGTTTTTATTAATAGAGGAAAAAATAAATTGGTATTAATTAAAAATAGTAATTTACTCTGGTTTCAATTACTAAAAATTTGCACTTACATATATGATTATAAAACAGTTCTTATCCAAAGAAGACAATAATCTTATCAAAGATGGTTAGATATATAATAAAATATTAAAAAATGGGAGAATATATAACATATATTATTGACAAATTAAAATAAACAGTTGTACAATATAAGGGAACCATATAATGTAAAGATCCTATCAATACAAAATAGTTACTGATTTCTAATAATATATTTTTTATATATAAAATGAATAGCTAAAGGTTGTCAAATTTAGTTGATTTATTTATTCAATATGACTATGTGTTATGTATATTAAGAAATGAATAAACCTTCTTGATTTTTTATTTTGTTCAATGAATTGGATGAATATTTATTGAAATTTAAACATTTATATATAAAAGAGATATCTAAATACTATGGATTTAGGTTCATATAGAATAAGAGGATATAAACAGAAAATAATATTAAATTACAATTGATAAATATTAAATGAATCTATATTCTAAACATTAAAAATTAAAAACTATTATTCTCAAGTATTTTTTTACTAAAATAAATAAAAATTAAAAAAAACCTTCAAATGTAAAAAAACAACACACAACTTTGACATAAGGTGTAAAAAAAATTTAATTCAATTGAGAATGATAACCAATTGACCCAATTAGTTATCCTATTTAAAACATAATTTATCCAAAAAAAAATAGTCTTATAAAAAATTATTATATGTATAATAAACTATTAAAAAATAAGAAAGTATATAAGCTATACCATTAACAGATTAAAATAAACAATTACAGATTATAAGGTAACAGTATAATGTAAAGATTTTATCAATATAAAATAGTTAATAATTTCTAGTATCATCTATCTTTTATATATAAAATAAATTGCTAAAGATTATCAAATTCAATTAATTTGTTTATTCAATGATGACTGTGTGTCATGTATATTGAGAAATGAGTAGGCCTTTTTTATTTTTTTATTTTGTTCCATGAATTGGATTGATGTTTATTAGAATTTATACATTCATGTATAAAAGAAATATCTATATACTATAAATTTAAGTTGATGTAGAATAAGAGAATATAGACAAAAAATAATATTAAATTGTAATTGATAAATATTAAATGAATTTATCTTATAAGTTTTAAAAGTTAAAAATTATTGTTTTCAAATATTTTTTACTAAAATAAATAAAAGTAAAAAAAAATCTTCAAATGTCAAAAATATTGTAGTTTTGACATAAGGTGTAAAAAAATAATTAATTTAATTAAGAATGACAAATGTCAATCATTTGACCTAATCAATTATTCTACTTTTATATAATGAATTAGATGGATATTTATTGAAATTTAAACATTCATGTATAAAAGAAATATCTATATACTGTGGATTCAAGTTCATGCAAAAGAAGAGAATATAGATAAAAAATAATATTAAATTACAATTGATAAATATTAAATGAATCTATCTTATAAGCATTAAAAGTTAAAAATTATTGTTTTCAAATATTTTTTACTAAAATAAATAAAAGTCAAAAAGAAAAAAAACCTTGAAATGTCAAAAACAATGTAATTTTGACATAAGGTGTAAAAAAGATTAATTCAATTAAGAATGACAAATGTCATCTATCTTCTAAGCATTAAATGTTAGAAATTATTATTTTCCAGTATTTTTTTCAAATAAATAAAAGTAAAAAAAAAAACTCTTCAAATGTAAAAAACAATGTATTTTTGACATAAGGTATAAAAAAATTAATTCAATTAAAAATGATTATATAGAATGAAAGGTCAAAAAAATAAAAAGAAGTTCTAATTAAATGACATTTGTCATTCAATTGGAGACTCAATTGAAAGAAATTGAAAGAAATTAAAACATCTTACTTTTATATATATTATAGATATATATATATATATATTGAAGAGAAAATTGTGAGAAATAACCTTCATAGTAAGGGCATTTCAAAAATGACTGTCTTTATAATTTTAACTATTTTTAAACAATTTTTTACAAGACTTGATAAGAATACTCTTTAAACAATTTCAGACAAATTAAAATAGTTTCAGTTTTCTCTATCCCGCCATCTGGACAAAAATTTTAAAATTAAATCTGGCTTTCTCTCTCTACTCAAACACTATAAGGCACAGAAAAACAACTCTAGAAATGACCAGCCAAAACTCCCTGAATGATCAAGTAGAGAAGCCAAGCATAAAGGAATCCAAACACCATAAACCAGCACAAAGAAGAAGAAAAACTCAATAATTTGACTTGTTGTCAAGGGAAAGAAAGACGAGCCCAAGAGCATCACATCCCAGATCGGTGAAGGGCAGAAGCAAGATCATCACCGAAGAAAACAACATCAGATACAAATTTCTCCCACCACCAAGGCAGAGGCAAATCGTTACGTGGGAGGAATTTTCAACTCAGAGGTAAGAAAAAACACGTAAATCAGTAATCAAAAATCTCTTTGTCTTCGGTTACTGATTTACGTGTTTCTCTTTACCTCTGCGTAAAAAATTCCTCCAACGTGACGATCTGCCTCTACCTTGGTGGCGGAAGAAATCTGTATGTGATGTTGTTTTCTTCGATGATGGTCTTGCTCCTGCCTTTCGTCGATCTGGGATGTGATGCTTTTGGGCTCATCTTTTTTTCCCTTGACAAAATCAGTCACGCAATATCTAAAAACTAGTCATGCAATACTCTAGAAATGAATAGTCTGACGAGAAAAGCTCAAAGAATATAAGTTTGTTTGAAGCACAGAACTAAATATACTTGACCCGTTAATAGGTTTCGGGTTAAGACGTGGAGCTAAATAAATGAGTCGATTTCATTAAGGGTAATTTTATCTAAATTTTAATTCTCTTGACTAAAAACAGTTAAAATTATAAAGAGGTCTATTGTCAAAAACACCTTATGTATGAGGTCCATTTAAAAAATAAGGCCTACATTGAAAAGTCAAATAAATCTAGAATAGATGCATGTTGGAAAGTTTATATGTATGCAACAGGGCAACCCGCCCCTATCCTACCTTGACTTTTCAATATTATAACCTGCATCTTTCCAACCTGCATCTATGCTAGATTTATTTGACTTTTCAATATTATAACCTGTCCAACCTATGTGCAAAGCTCTTCAAATGTTTGTGGCCTCTCGATGGGGTTCACAAAAACTTATCCTTGAAAGCGACTCTGAAAAGCTTGTCAAATGGGGTTTAAACCCATCCACATTATCCAGATTTTGCGTGTAAATCTATGATTAAATACTGTGACATTGCTAAAATTCCCAAGTCAGCGAACGAGGTTGCAGATTCTCTTGCTAAAACAGGGATGAACAGAGAAATTGACTTTATCTGGGTGTCGCCTGAAGCTGATAATGACCAAGTTCTATTTCTTTCCGCTTTCTTGTCTGCTTTTCGTTTGTGTTTTTGTTATGTTGGACTGCTTTGTTGAGTTGGATTATAGGCAGTGCTGCTCATCATCTATTGGTTGTTTTACTCTCTGTTCTGTTTGTCACTGGATTATTTCTGCCTGTTGCCGCTGGGTTATCTTTCATACACTTTAGGTGTTGGTGCATTGAAGATCCTTTTCTGATGGATGAGGCTTTCGTGCTATGACAATGGGGAATTGTTTGGTTGCATGGAACACAAGATTTTCATATACCCAATGTACAGGGGTTCTGGGTTTTTTATTTTGGTGAATGAATTGACATGCTGTACAGGGGTGGTATTGTGCTTTCTTGTTCGGCTAGATCCTCTTCTGGTTTGTCTGAGGTTTATCAAACCTCTTGTGCTTGTAGGATGGCTGTATATTTTGTTTTTTGGATTCACAGAGTGATATAGATGCTGCAGATTGTGTTTTTGGTATCTGCAGGCTCTTCTTTTGGTGGTTGTAGGTTTATTGTCCTCCTTTTGGGATGTACCTTTTACATAGCTAATGAAATAGTTCAACTCTGACTTTCAAAAAACAAAAAATTTATATATTAATATTTTAAAACATATTATAAATTAAAATTAAATAAAAATATATTATTTATTAATATAATAATCTAATCAAATTGGATTAGGCAAGCTTTAAGCCTAAAATTTTATGCAAGTCTATCAACGTTTATTTCATTGAATTTGACATGTACTCGTATTTTTATAAAAAGTCAATTACTTTTTATCCATTACATGTGAGCTCTTAAATGTTGAAATTTTACTTTATCAATATTTATGGTGATATGTTCAAATTATACTGAGTATCCTTTCATGGTGGAGGCTTTGGCAGCCATGCATGAAAGCTTTATAGAATGTGTTTAAGGACATTGAATTTACAAGAATGTGGTTGGAAGGTGATGCTTTGGGAGTGATTGAGCTAGATCTTTCCGGTATAGGTCAAATCTAAGCTGCTAATGATATAAGAGAATTTCAAAATTTTAAAATCAAATTATTTGATTGATAAAATAAAAGTTGAAATTATTGTTATAATTTTTGGAATTCAGGTGAAGGATTTCAATAGTTTAAATATTTCATTTCAAATTCGACCCTCACGAAATTTTTCGATGACATTTATTATGGTCTCCTTTTTGTTCGCAACTTTTATTTTCTTTAACTCTTATTACAAATCCTATTTTATATATATTTCTTGATATTTTCATTTGAATAATAATATGTATTCATTTTTAAAAATCTAATGACACACCTATCATATAACCTTTTCCATATATTTTTACTAACCCTAAGATCATTATTTTTCTTTTATAATTACATAATCAAATTTCAATACTCAAAATTTGATGTTAAAACACACATATCCAAACAATACAATTATAAATATTGTCATTTTAAGTTGACATGCATATTAAAAATAATTCCATTTCAAAATCTTTTAAATTTCAAAGTTCCTTGCCCAAATGCATAAACAATAATGAGCACAAATGTAATAGTTTGAAAATTTTACCATAAACAATAATGAGCACAAATGTAATAGTTTGAAAATTTTATCATTTTAAGGTCACAACAATTTTGACAAAGATTAAAAATCCCACTAAAGTCAAAATATTCTCATTTTAAATGTGCCAACAATTAACCCAATAGAGTTTTATATTTATTCTCAACTTGAATGTGCCTGTTTATTAACTCAATAGAATTTTATATAACTATTAAGAGAGCCTTCTTATTTTCTCATGTAGGATTATTACAATTCTTAAATAAACTAAAACTCTTATTATATTTTCCTATATAAACTAAAATTCTTAGTTTATCCCATAATTCCTATGAAGGACCTAGATAATAATAATCTAATAATATACTCGTATATCACATCTTTTAATTTGTTTTCAACTATGGAAGAGCAAGAATCTATTAATATTGCACTTTCCTTGTATAATATTGCAAGTTGAAAGTTATAGATTTAGTAAGGCTACCTCAAGAACAAAATTTTAGTGGCTTTTGTTGACAATTCTAGTTTCTTGAAACTTCACCTTGATCCAAATTTTGATCCAAATACTTTATAACTGACACCGGGGTATTATGAAGACACCAATCGTGCTGAGGTTAGAAATTTCATTAAGGTGAACACTAATCTTGGTGAGGTTAAAAATCCCACAAAGGTGAATAATGGTCAAAATCTCACTTAGGTTGGTCAATCTAAGATACTAAAATCTCTTATTCTTTTGAAAGGAGCTTAGAGAAAATAAGCACTCTTACTTATTAAAAATATTTTCTTTATTAATTCTCAACTTAAATGTATCCGACAATTAAGCTAAAAGAACTTTATATAACTATTCCTAAGGAAGAGAGTCATTTAACTTTCCCATATGGGATTATTACAATTCTTAAATAAATAAATAAATAAATAAGAAAATAACCTAACTTAAACTTTCTTGAAATACAAGTAACGTAAAAGATAATTAAGGAAACCTAAATAAATAAATAAATAAATAAGAAAATAACCCAACTTAAACTTTTTTCAAATACAAGTAAGGTAAAAGATAATTAAGGAAAGATAATTATAGAAATAATTTTTCCTAACTTAATGCGCAAGTAACGTAATACCATATTCCTGTATTATTCTCCCCAGATTAGAGAAAAAAATCACCTACATAGGTTCCCTTGTTTAGATCGAACCTCTTCACATCTAACACTTCTTCAATAATTCTAACCTTAGCAATTGGAAGGTGTTGAACTTGAGCATCTATAGTAGATGCAGTCTCATCAAATCCATCAAATAGATACAAGTCCCAAACATTGAAAATAAGATTGATTTATAATTCAAGTGATGGCTTAATTAAGTAGGCATTGGAATTGATTTCTTTAGCACCTTATAAGATCCAAACTTTCTAAACTTGAGCTTGTGATAGGTACCTTTAAGAAATCTTTCTTGCCTTAAGTGCACAAGTACTTGATTGGTTTCCTCATTCTTAATTACGATGATATTGATTGGCAGTAAAAAAGTATGTTACATTGTTCGCTTTTAAGGCAGCTTTTATGTCTTGCAAGTTGCTCTTGTAATTTTTGAACTTAGCAACATAATTCTTTTAATTCGATTTCGTGAACATCTTTTTGACGATTTTAATGTCATGGCAACATATTGTTGGCTCATATAATAACAACAATTATGGCAATGGTGATATGGCGAGGATATGGTGATGATGATGTGGTGATGTAGAAAAAAATAATGATAGAACAATAACAAATAAAATTACCCAAATAAGGAGAGTCGAAACCCGACAACAAACCCGAACTATGCGACGAATAATGATTCTCCCACAAGCACTGTGAAGACATCAATCGTGGCGAGGTTATAAACCCCATTATGGTAAACACCAATCTTACCGAAATTAGAAACCCTACTAAGGTGAATAATAGTCAAAATCTCACTTTGGTTGGCCAAACCAAAGATAAATAAAATCTCTTACTCTTCTAAAAAGAGCATAGAGAAAATAAGCACTCCTGATTACTAACAAAAATATTCTTTATTGATTCTCAATTTGAATGTATCTAACAATTATATCAAGAAGGCTTTATATAACTATTCTCAAAAAAGAGAATCTTTTAACGTTCTCATGTGGAATTATTACAATTACTAAATAAATAAATAAATTACCTAATTTAAACTTTTTTGAAATACAAGTAAGGTAAAAGATAATTAAGGAAAGATAATTATAGAAATAACATTTCCAAACTTAATGTGCAAGTAACAGAATAACATACTTTTGTGTAGATAACCATGCTCTATCCATGTAATTTGGATGATTGAATGGAGACCAATGAGCTAAGAAAGTAGGCTTCATGATCATTTGAAAATATGGAATGCTGAATTCTGAAGATGAGCCTTGTGTTTTGAAACAACGGTAATCTGCACTTTGTCCTGCGCTGCTGTGTGTGGAATCTGCACTATGTCATCAGCCTCTCTTGGTAGTCTTAGTGTATTTTTGTATACGGTTTTTTGTACAGGTTTTCATGAATGTCTAATTTCCAGCAAATCTGTTAAAGGTTTTCGTGCTAATACCCTGCTATGCTGTGATTTTTCTGGGTATCGACAGTTGCTTCACAGGTATGTTCCTGCATACATGTCGCTTCACATGTATTTTCCAATTGTTCTGCTTTTGCTCTGGTATATCAATAATACTCATCTGCCTTTCAAGAAACATGTTCTAAATTAGGATAAGGCATAATTAATGCACATTTGACCTAGTACAAAAATTTACCAAAGAATTTAACTAAATTAATTTCCTCTGGTGGCCTAATGAAAAACATCTCAGGTGAATTGCACCCCCTCCTTTGCAAGAGGGCTGCTGCATTCTAATTTAGAACAATTTACTGGCCTCTTGTTGAAAAAATCTATGACTAATTAATTTTTGAATCTCGAGTAACAAATAACAAGATGCCACAATATTCACATAGAACAACTCAAGCCAACTATCACCACAAGATATCACCTACGGTAGCGATGGCGCTTGAAGTTAAAATATACATGCAAAACTCCATGTTCGAATGTGGCTTTAAATCCTTTCTTATGAGAACATTCCCAGTCCTTGTCTACAATCCGGAAAGCAATGTCCTCGTAGGGTGGCCCAGCATGGAACCTTATGATGCACGTCTCAGAATTATTTCCATCCTTCTCAATAGTATATGCAGGAGCCTTTGTCCTGCATGTCGACAAGGTCTGGGTAGAAGATATTAAACTTATATCCTAGCACAATTTTGGGAGGTGGATTGTCGTGATCATAATGGGTCTGGTTGTACTTGTTCCACTCATATCCAGTGTGAACACGGTTGAAATATTTTGGTTTTCTAGGTCGGTATTTGTCACGCCACCAATACACTTGTGAGTCCAAGTTTACTTGGGCACCAGAGCCAAATACTGCATCTCCCTCCTCCATTGCTCCCATAGCTTTCGTGGCTTTTAGCTTAACGTTATGGTATCGTATCCGTTTTTGCTTCTCCAGTATAGCCCTGTCCTCTTCAGGGTCAATAGCTTCTTCATGATTTTCAACACCATGCAACAGTTGGGGTGAAAATGATCCTGCCTCTTGTTCCATGGGTTATGGAGAATATGTTTCAGCATCTTTCACATCATGATCACTATCCTCCTCTCCAGGTCCTAAACCATGATCAGATTCCAATCCTGAAGGTTGCTCAAGGCGTTGTAAATGTTTACTCAGCATTTTAGCATGTATTTCCTTCAAACAGGCCTTTGCTTTGAATATATGAAGGCGTTTAAGAACAGCCTCCCAATACTCAACAACCTTTGCCGTGCCAGTTCGCATCTGTGACTCAATCTGGGATTGCAATGCCTCCAGCTCACAATGGGTCTTTCCTTCCAAGAGATTCTTGACATCTGCTTCAATACTAGGAGGCAGACCTCTTTCTTCAGCCAGCAACTCAGCTGGAGGATCCTCCCCACGCACCCTAGCTTGATCAAGTGCATCCTTCTTCCGGGCTTCGGCTAACTCCCAATCACATACCACCATAAGTGCCTCCCAGTACGCTATGTGTGTTGGAGTTGCCTGTCCAAAGCAAGATGTATTATGATGTCATCACGAAGCTCTTCCATCTCTTTGACTGTCAAGCCCTTGAAAACCATGTATGGCGGTTCATCTGAGCCATTAAGGTGCTTGGACAAAACATCAATAGGCTTTGTACGGCCTTCACGCAATCTAATCTCTGATCTGATTTTGCTTTGATCAAAAAGAAACTCCTCTTTCGTCTCCCAATCTTGGAACTCAGCTCGAGCACGTTCTCTAGCCAACAAAGCCACTTCTTCCTCGTGTTGTGCTTTCTCAACTGCCCTTTCCTCTCTTCTCTTTTTAACCTTTTCAATCTCACCCATTCTCTCTTTCTGTCTCTTCTTCTCTGCTTTCACTGAAAAGCTTTCCAACGGTACTCCTTGGGCAACATCACGCTCGATTTTCTTCCGCCACACAAATTTTTTGCTGAGATTGGAATCACCAAAAGGGTTTGAATCATTTGAATAACCCCACACTGTTTGCTCTTTCAATTTGTTCGCAGCTCGCATCGCTTTCTTTTGAGCTTTCTTGGCCATATACTCTGCGATTTCCTCTTCTGTGATGTTTCTACAAGCCCTCCTCTTCTTACTACTGCCTCCACCGGAAAACCCGTCGTCGGAGTCACGACCGCTATGGCTATGACGGCTGCTTTTGCTTCGACTGCTCCTCACCATGGCTGAGGGAAGGAAAGAATAGTTAATCAATCAATCAACAAATATTCATAGGCTAGAGTCTTTCTCCTAACACGACTTGGATTTCTCTTGGAGTCCAAGTTTCCCTATTTCTTGGTGATCAAGGTTTTTGTTTTTTAAATTTATTTTTATTATATTTTTACTAAATTATTATTAGTTTAAAAAGTTAAAATAAAAAATAATAAAACATTATACAAAACTGAAAGGAGAAGCAATCTTTGTAAACTTAGCTTTTGTTTATAATTTTTTAAATGATAATGAATATTTCTAATTCTTATATCTTAGTCTGTCGTTTATGCATTTATTCTGAATATTTATACAATTTATAAAATTTGTTTATAAATATTTAAAACTATTTTTATTAACCTCACTTGAACCCAAAACCTTGACAGGCCATTGGCTTAGGCTAGGTTCGGCTCCAATTTACAGGCCTGGGGCTGGTGCTCCACGGCGGAATCTGACCCTTAAAAGGTCCAGCCTTCGATGATAGGCCCATGTTTCACCCAGCTGGCATTATGGTGGTGATTAGTTATTAAGCTAACGTAATTGTAAAAAAAATAATATTGTAACGCTTGATATATAAGCAAAGTAATTATTAAAATATAAAGAATATAACATTACAATGTTTGACTTATAAATACTTTATTAGGAGTACAATGTCAATTTTCAGAATTATCCTTATTTAATAAAATACAAATTTAATGTACTTGTGTTTTTTATTATTAAATTTTATATAACATGATCTCTTAAATATATTTTTATATCATATATTTTATTTCATTTCTTGTTATATTCTTATATATTTAATTTTTATTTTTTAATATAATTTTTTATATTATATATTTTTATTTTATTTTTTTCTTTTAACAGACAATATAAATTTTATTGATAGTCACCATAGCTACTAAGAGTAACAAAGAGACATCTTTTGAAATTTATATAAAAAAATAAATTATAATATTGTAAAATATATTTATCAAAATAATAAAGTTGAAGGGTAAATTGTTTTTAAAAATATTACAAAATATAATATAATTTGATTGTATTGGTTTTAGATTGTAATCACATCATATTCATGGACTATAATGTGATTACATTGCAATATTACATTATAGCGATTTGTTGTAAAATAAACATTGTAATATAATTTAATTAGAGATATTACAAGGAATATGTTCTTATTTCCTTCATATTGAATATTACTTATTATATAAACTTGCCTAAACTAGATGTCATCTTACATTGTGAATCATGTGACACACATGACCTTAACAATTATTAAGCTCATAATCAGTTAATATCGTTTGCAATAATGACAGGTGAATTACTTTTTTAATGAGACAAAATTAATCGATCAGAATAATTATGTCTTCTTAAAAGAAATAAAAAATTTACATTTAACCAATTTTGTAGCATAAAAAAAGCAGTGTCAATATTCACATATACAGAAAATACTAATTGATCATAGACTAAGTAACCATTAAGGTTACCTGATAAATGTAAAGAGTTTCGGGTACAAATAATAAGAAAAAACTTATTTAGATAAAGTGAAAAAGTTTAAGGACTTATTTAATAAACAATTTTCCATTTAAGTAAAAGAAATTGTAAATCCCATCACATTGCACGCGGTTTCTTTAAATTTATTACTTTGGCAATAATCTCCACCCATCCATTGGTACGGACACGAAATTATTAAAAAGCGTGCCCCTTTCTTGGACAGAGAAACATGTCTTACGTGCAGGCAATGGTGGGGTTTTTTTATTGGATTTGTGAGATAAAATTATGAAAAAAAAAAAGACAGAAATTAAATAGCAATAAAAGATTTTTATTTTATATATTTATGCCTGTACAGGAGATGTAACTGTTAAAATTTTGTTTGATTTAATTCATTCTCTGAGTGATTCGAAAGAAGACTATCCAAAGTCACGACAAGTGGAAAATTAATGGCTTCATCAGCTATCACTTGATGCGACAAGTCAAGTGCCAAGCAACCCCACATGGCAAGGAGCCCAAAGTCCAAAAGGTTACAAAGAAACAGTTAAGGCGAGGACAAGTTTCCATCTGGAAATGAGCGGTTCATATTCATTTCGTACTCAATGATTGGCTTTTCCAAAATCACTTTAGAATGGTCATCTGACTTTTTGGGTATTCTAGATTGAAGCTTCTTTACAATTTCACCTGGGCCAGGCCGGCATTCAAGCCTTGGGTGAAGGGGATGACTCGAGACTAGTAATAGCTGATTAAGGTGGAGAATGGTGCAATGTCTTAGCTTTGTTTTAACGCGTCTGATTTTCACCTTCAATGTCAATGGCAGATCACCGTCCATCAAGCAAGAAAGAAAAGAAGGAACAAACTGGAAATTAAGGGATAAGTATAACTAGAAAATAACCAATTATAATTTTGTCACAATCATAGCAAGAATGATGAATTATGATCTATCCTCAACCCGTCGGCTATATTCTCACTAAAAGCTAAGGTATAATCATTGACAATGTAATTTTTCTTCTATGTCTTACTTGTGCGAGGAGGGATACTTTGCTCGTTCCTGAAGAAATTCTTGGGATCAACGGCAGTCTTCACATCGACCAGTCTCTCATAGTTGTCATTAAAATAACTCTCCCCATAAACTTTGCCCTCCTCGACGGTCCAATTCTCAGCGACACCAATGTCAATGTCCCTATAATTCAAATAAGCACTCCTTGGATTCTTGGACACGAACTGAGTCATGAAATCGTGAAGTACCTTTGATTGAGTTGTGTAGTTCTTTTCTGCCTCGTCTCCAGGTTCGTCCCAGTTCACTGAATATTGGATCTTGTACAAATTTCCGGCACGGTGAGGGAATGGAGTCTCATCAGCCTTGATTTCGTTCATTCTCCCTCCGTATGCATTGAAAACCAACCCCGCTTTTCCCAATTCAATCATCTTTTCCCACAGCGATTCCAACCCATCTCTAGGAATTGGAGTCTGCACATAATCTGACTTCCTCTTCAGGAAATCAGCGTCGTTCAGGTTTCTGTCGAGTAAAGCAGTAGGTGATGTTCCGAAATCGAAATTAGCCCACCAAAGAACCGAGTCAATCCAAGTCGTCTCCGTACAGTTCTCTTTCTTCAGACTCAGTTCAGGGAATTCCTTGCCCAACAAGGCTACCAGGCTATTGGCATCCCCCAAATACAATGCAATAACCGTTACTCGGAGCGTCTTTTGCTTGTTCCTCGTTACCGGTTGCAAAAGCATCCTCATGAAGAGATTATCATCTGTTGTTGGAGCAACAGATTGCCACTTCAAAGCAACATCAGTGGCATTGTCTGCTAATAATCTTTCAAGTCTGAAAACAGTAACCGTCTCAGGGACAGGAACAAGCTTAATCTTGTAGGCTAAAACCACACCAAAACTGGCCGCTCCCCCGCCTCTTATAGCCCAGAACAGATCCTCTCCCATGCCTTTTCTGTCTAGAATTCTTCCATTAACATCAACTATTTTTGCATCCACAACATGGTCCACGGTCAGACCATATTTCCTTAACAAGGTACCGTAACCGGCACCGCTGAAGTGCCCACCAACGCCAACAGTGGGACAAACCCCACCAGGAAATCCATGGACTTTGCTCTTCTCCCAAATATTATAGTAAAGTTCGCCAAGTGTTGCGCCGGTCCCAACCCAGGCCGATTCGTCCGCTATGTCAACAGATATCGAGCGCAGATTAAACATGTCGAGAACGAAAAACGGCTCATCGAAAACATAAGATAAGCCTTCATAATCGTGGCCACCGCTGCGGATTTTGAGTCGGAAACCAACCTTTTGGGAACAGATTACGGCTGCAGAAACATGGGATTCCTCCAACGGAGTGATAATGATAACTGGTTTGGGCGTGGAAGAAGTATTGAAACGAGCGTTGCGGATATATGCTTGCAAGACCGATGCGTAGGAAGGGTTGGAATTAGAGAAGAGTATGCTGGAAACATTATCGGATGGGATTGATTGGCTTAAGCATTGGAAAAGGGATTGATAGGCAGGATCTGATGCTGCCCATGACAAGGAAAAGTTTAAGGAAACAAGAAAAAGTAAAAGAAGAAGCAGCTTTGGGGCCATCGAAATTGGCGTTATGCTTTTGGTTGTTCAATTTTGTGATCAAGGAATAAGCCTTTGGTCCATGATTTATAAGGTTCAAGGAAATGGAAAAATCTATGGTATGATTTAATGCATGATTCCTAATTGTCTGAAATAGGCACAGGCCTTTTTACCAAATAAAAAAATAGATTATGCCGAACATGTGACAAGACAGACCATTAAGGAAAAATATTCAGACAGAAAAGGGCACATAGTATTATTTTTAATTCATGTTTGGCAAGTCAGCAGCACACAGTATTATACTATGAACGTAGATTATTTTACTTTTCTAATTTAGTGGGAGATATTATGGTGTGGTAATCACACCATGTACTTTTCCGTATGCATCATAATCATCTGGATTAGGAAAAGTTACCTTTGGATTATTCAATTTTAAGGAAGAAACCCTGGACTGCTAGGTATATATGGTAGTGTCCATACATTGCTCGGATATTTATAGTAAATTTTTATTTTTCCCCGTTGATTCGATTTGTCTCCTTATTTTTTTGGGACATATTTTGTTATGAGATTATAATTTGAAATGTAAATTTTAAGCATTTATATTTAAAGTATTATCAATTTACAAATTTTATACATTATCAATAAATCAAACGTTATCAAACCACACTATACAATTAAATGATGATATATAGATACTTTACATCCATAATAAAATCAAATATAAACTCATATTTTCATTACAAATAAATGACTTTCACATATGTCATATATTACATTTTAAAATAAGTAATAAACAAATCAATATAAAGTTAGATTAAACCCAAATACGATGAAAGAATGCAAGATTTATAAGATAGAGTAGAATTAATTACTTCCCCTTATAAAATTTAAACCGACTATAGTCTCTCATATGCAATACCCAAAAAACAAAAAGTCTAATATCATACAGATATTAGCATGATATGTTTGAATAATTATTTTGATTCTAACCATAATCAAGGAATAGGTGATTTGTTGTTAATTGTGTAATTAAATGAATATGATTTGATCAGATTGTGAAAGGAAAATGGTGCTTACAAAAGGCCACATGGTCAAAAACATTGTGTGGTTACAATGACGTTGAGGCTCTGGATATTTTGGCCATATGGTACGTGCACCTGCGAAGCCTCCTGCCGTCAGCTTCTAGTGAGAATGACTTTTATTCAGACTTGTTCCTATTCCTCTACTCTTTTTCAAACCTCAAAAAAAAAGAAAAATATAAAGGGGAAAATTATGTGTAGAAAAGGAAGGAGAATAGAAAAGTAAGACAATAGCCGGGACGAATCCCACTTACACATCCAAAGTCAATGTCCATGGGTTTAAATTTGTTCACGAGATAATGATTATAATTTGACTAATTTTGAGTGAAATCAAATTATTTTAATTATGTATTATGTTTTTGATTTGTAATATTAACGAGAATTCAAACCCACGACAACAAAATACATATATTTATGATTGAGTCAAGTATATATCATGTTTTAATTATATATATAGTATAATTTCTATAAATTAATATATAATAAATTAAAAATCTTGATTAAATAATATTTTTGATCGATCTCAACTTGAGATTATTGTGGTAAATTAATAATTCATTAAATTTATCAAATAATACGTTTAAAAAAAAACACATAGGTTTCACTTGATATATAAATTAAAAAGCTTTTTATACATTAAAATTATATATATATATTACTCAATTAATAGGTATTTGTACCATAAGACTCAAATGTTACTTGCTTCCTCTTAAAATTGATATTTCCTTGGACATAATTTCTAACCTTTTTTAATGCATTAAGAAGCTTTATATTGTGTTCTCATATTGCAAAAGAAAATTATACAGTGTGATTATTGCTTTGAGTGCATCTTTATGTCAAATAAGCTCCAATACCAAGGGTGATGCTAAACAACTAATTTATGCATCAATTAAGCATAAAAAATGCTTAATTGATGTATAAATTAATAAATTATTAATTTATTAATTAAATAATATATGAATTAATTAATAAATTTTCATGATCACAAGGGTATTAATTTATAAAAGTTTAACTATATATGTCTATTTAATTTGTACTTAAAAATAAGATTAAGATTAGAAAATATGAATATCTTTTTGATAAATAGTTAATGTAATAAAAAGTTATCAAATTCAAATTTCGAGTCATTTTCATGATTTTTATCATTTCCTCTTTTTTAACACGATATTTTAAAAATAAATACTTGTTAAAAACTCCAAATTAAGTGAGAAATTGATGGAAGGAACTTAAACATGAGATAGAGACCCCTGATTTTAATAGTTTGAACATAGGGGAAAAAAAAGAAGAACTTGTCAGAAAAGAGAATGAAGAAATGAAAAGTTCACTGCTCCATTCAATCGACAATATGAGACAACATATGAAAAACATGCACGTCTCTTGATCCTTTGCCTGACAACAAAATGAAGACTCTCACCAAACTAATGTGTTGGATGGCATAGTTGACAACAATAGTTTTGGTTAGGTTTGTGTTCCTCTAAAATAAGATAACTTCAAACCGTTCAAATACACCAAATCAGAAGTAAAACTTTAAAGTTAACCAGCCAAACTCTAGCTAATTACTATCAACAAATCATGCGTTTAGATTTGTGTTCGATAAACACCAATTTTGACAAGATCATCTACCAAATCATTAATTGACGAATCCCTTAGTATTACGTAATTCAATTACTTGACATCACTCTTATTCATTTTTCAAAAGATTTTTATGACGGAAACAATATACAAAATAAATTTTTTTCAGTCTCCACGGAGTTACGTAAGAAATTAAAACTCAATTGATGACATTAGAAAAATCATTTTCAATCATTAACAAGGATGAATTTTTCCATTTAAAAACAAAATAACAACAAAAGTTTCTCTAATTATAAGTGATTCAGTCAAATTTGAATCTCCAATACAACATATTTGGAAAGCATAATCTTAATAGATCCTACCTCATCACGCAGCATCCACCAATTCGCAATACCTTGCCTACCTCGTTGTCATTTTTTCTTAAAAGCAATTTAATGAATTTATTCCTCATGAGAAAAAGATGCTGCAGCAAGTCTCCTCCAAAATCTCCATCTTGTAAATCACATCCTCTCTTTCTTAAGATTCGAACATAAAATTGGAAGAAGAAGTTTGAAATTTTAAGCATTGGAAGGGTAAACTAATTCAACTGCTACTTATACATGAGTTAGAAAAGCAACAATAGGTGCTGTCGATATTGATGCTGAGTACCCCTAGGTGCTGTGGATATTTGTGATTTCCTCTTCGATACTTAAGTCAATCCAATATTCAAGTTAGGAAAAGAAACGAAAAAATAAAATAAAAAAGAAATAGATATAATGTCTTTTGTTTTGAAGATATTGATCAAATTAAGATAATACGGAGAAGATTAACATGATCTTTGCACAAGGATGATGTGCACAAGTCGAGAAATAAGAATAAATCCGGGATCAAGTGGTCCTTTACCTAATATAGTTGGATGTCCTTTCCCCCAGTGTTAGTGTGAATGTTCACCCCATGGAACCTATAAGTGGTGTTCATCCATGCAAAGCGTAGTTGCCTATAAGTGTGTTTGAATTTTCAATTTGACTTTTGCGTGTGATTTAACGCGCTTTGACTGTGGTAAGTGTTTGGATTTCAATAAATGGGTACGCTGCTCAATTTTAGAGATGCGTGCCGGCATGCATGATGATTTGGCTCAAAAGCTATTTGTCCCTATGATCAAGATGGTGCGACCAATTATTTAGTGCCACCTGTCAGTGATCCTGACACTATTGGTTACCAAATTTGGGCTGCCTAAAACCCAATTTTGGTGGCTTTGCTGTGCATTGATGTGTAATTAATTTCTGAACCATGATGCAAGCACTTTACAACCACACTCTCTATATACTCTACCAATGCATTAGGGTCATTAAATTGAATGCCAAAGAGGTTGATCAAGTAGCCGTCAATGGCAGATCTCCGATCGTCAAGCAAGAAAGAAAAGCTGGAACAAAGTGGAAATTAAAAGAAAGTTTAACTTAGATAACAATTGATTTTAACTTTGTCATAATCATAGCAAGAAGTGATGACTTACGATCTGCCGCCAACCCATCATTTATATTCGTACACACAAATTTTTCATTGAAATTTTTTAATTTAAAAATTAGATGACAAATATAAATATTTGATACAAGTTAAATTTTAAAAATTTTTTTAATTAATTTTTTTACTTTATTTTCAAGAATCACGAATTCGAAGTTGATCTTTATCATGAACTAAACTTGAAATCTTCACTTTAAGAAGTGTTGTGACTTAATCTCAACCTTTTGAAGCGGCATCAATATTAAACTTTGGGACCCCAAGATGAGACCTAGTCCATGTAATAGAAATATTAACATGTCCGGTTCTACTGAGGGCATGGCCTATAGTAGGAAATCTTGCTAGATCACTTATAGAGGGGTTAAGGTGAGGCCATTTAGTATTGGACCACCAGACAACTCTCACTTTGATCATCTCAAAAATAAGGCTACTATCCCATTCTTCCCCCTTAAAAATCACATCATTCCTAACGATCTAGACAGCCCAAGTGATAGCATACCAACCCTTTTTCCAAATAGCACTATTTTTAAAATTACAAGAGAACACGAACTAACTAAGAAAACAGTCGAGGGGATTAAAGTGTGAAACCCAATCAACCACCCACAATGAACACCATAATTGCCAGATTAACCAGGTTTTATCACAAGTAAAGAAAAGGTGTTGTATCGTTTCAAGCTTTTGTCTGCACAGGAGACGTGGTGGCATTGGAACTGATGATGCCTTTCTTTGCAAGAGTATCTCGCATAGCCAAGCGTCCTCTCACAAGCTACTAGCATGAGATCTCAATTTTATAAGGCGTCAGACCATACCATATCATCTTCCAATGATCAGCTTAAGAGGTGTTAGTAAGCAGCACTTGGTGACAAAAAGAGTTGGAGGAGTTGTCGCTGCGAGAGGACCATTTCCATATGAGTTTATCTGGGAAATCTTTCAGCAAGAAGAGAGTTAAAGCTATATCACTGCTCACCATCTAAACATATTTCATTCTTTGTACGTCACCATCTAAACGCACTTCATTCTTTAAGAGGGATTTATGAATTTGTCAACTTAGATGAAGAAGGACGGAGACCACTCACCACTATCGTGTGAAATTACTATAAGGTAAAGGTTTTTTTTTTTTATATTCTTCTTTCAATTTATATTTATATTTGTTTATCTTTTTATTTTTATTCTATTTGCTCATATGTTCTAAATTTTTATAGATTTTTTTTTCTAAATTTCTATGAACCATCAACTATTTTTTTTCTTTTTTGTTATGTCATATGTGGGTTCTATCTTTTACTTGCCACTTTTTTTTTCCATTATATGGACTTTATTTTCTACAATTTTAATTTTTAAAAATTAATAAATTATCATATAATTTTCAAATAGAAGTTGTAGTATTGCATTGTTACTTATAATTTAATCAATATATCATTTTTTATTAATTCTCATTATATAAAAGAAAATTATCTTGAGTATACACTTTTTATGTGCTTTATATTCCATATTTAGTTGAAAGAAAATAATCTTGAATATATAATCTTTAAACAATCCTAATTATATAAGAAGAAATTATTAATCTTGAATGTTGCATTTAACTATTTATATTTTATACATTATAGTTTTATAGTTAGTATTATATGTTTAAATAGAAATAAAATAAAAATATTGAATATTGATTGGATTAATTTGTTTTCAAGTTTAATTAAAGTATGAGTAAATTGAAAACAGTTGACAAATTTTTTAAAAGAAAAAAAACAAATCATCTAAATGATTCTTCTATACTTGAGCCATCAAGTCTCAATGCTTAAACTCAAAAACAAAAACAATGTGAATCAAAACGTTCAAGACTCAATCTTAAAGAAATGAATGCTTTTTAATATTATAGTCAATAATTGATTATTTTAAATCTAAAAAACATAATTGAACATGGTTTTCCTAAAAGACTATTGTAAGTTTGTTTTCTTGATTTAAATGTTATATAAAATTATTTTCTATTATGAATCTTTTGATTATTAATTAAATTCAATATATTAATTTTTTAAATTTTTTAATCTTTATTCCTTTATCTTTAACCCCTAACAAAAATTAATTAACTCCGTTCTTAGGTTTAGGGCATATGATTCTTAATTGTTTGAAATAGGGATAGACCTTTTTTTTGGTTGCTCAGTCAAAACTTGTCATTTATTAATAGATAATAAAGTTTACATCATATTGAATATAGCCAGGAAAAAAAAAGGGCCAGCGTGCTGAACGAAGTAGCACCATCCAGCCAGTGGCATACACAGACCAGAAACAACTCCTCAACTAATAAGAGAACACAAACACATACACACCTGATTCTGACTCACATATATAATCTTGACAAAGGCCATAACTGATAAAGAAACCATGAAAACAGAATCTACCACCAAGCAAAAGCACATCATTACGATCAATACCAAACCTAGCTAGTGAAGTCTGCCATAGTATTAACCTCCCCATAGCATATGTTGTCAATTTCTTTAACCATCCGCCATTGTTTCCATGGTCTTCCCTTTCTTTCTCATACCCAAGATATATTTTTCCAATTAGTTTTTCGAGTTTTTTTTTTATCTCTCAATTTTACTTCAACATCTTATAAGTTGTTTCATGATACCTTTAATTAACTTTAATTAAATTTTAAGTTTTTATTAATCTGATGTTCAAGTTTCATTAGTTACCTTTAGATTTTTTAGCATAACCATTTGATTAAAAAAAAAAAAAAGAAAAAGTTCATGTTTTGTGACCACTACAAATTGTCGTTTATTAACTCTTTTTTTTTACCTTTCATATGCATATATAATAGTAAAAAATATGTTAACTTTTGTTTATATGTGTGTGTTTGTGTGTTTATAGATTAGGTCAACTTTTTTTAAATATTATTTCATACTAATCAAAGGAACATTAATGACTTGCCGTCTTATATTTTTACTTAAATACGTCATGCTAAAATATATAAATAATTTCTTTTGTATCCTTGTGTTTGGTTGATTATGTATCAAATTATTGAAAAAATAATATTACAACGTGTGACAGAAATGACAAAATGTTAATTAAAATTTTAGAAAGATTTTATTTCGATGTTTGATTTATAAATGTTTTATTAAAATTATAATATTAATTTTTAAAATTATTTTTATGTTCTAAAATGTAAGTTTAAGCCACTTTTGTGGATCGGATTCGACCTATTGAGCCTTCCTTTTCAAGCTATTAAGCATGAGTTCAACCTGGTTCCTTCATTTAAATTTTTTTTATTAAAATAATAAAATATTATTTTTAATAATATTTTAGTATTTTAAAATATATTTAACAATTAAAATAAATAAAAATATATTATTTATTAAGAAAATAATTTTATGTATCAAAAGGTAAATTTAACAGAGTTGCATGTCAGGACGTGACCGTCGATCAAGCCGGCTCTATCAAGTCTTTCTTTTCACATTATTGACTCCTTGAGCATGGCTTGATTCGCTTGTTTTAATTATTATTTTATTAATTAAAAAGTAAAATATTATTTTACATTAATACTTTAAAATTTTAAAATATATTAAAAAACTAAACTAAATAAAAATATATTATTTATTAATAAAATAATTTACTCAGAGCAAACTTGGACTCAAAACCTACACTCAAGTCAGGCCCGACTCAAGGTTTGAGAAGTGAAAAGAGTAGGAAATGCTATGGGTTTGGTTGATAGGTAGCCAGCTTTGGGCTGCCTAAAACTCAATATTTGGTTGCTTTGTTGAGTATTGATGTGTATTAATTTCTTAACTGTGATGAGCAAGTTCTTTACAACCATTCTCGATACTCTACCAATGCATTTGGATCATTAAATTGAATGCCAGGAGGCTAATAGAGTTGCCCACAGAGGCCCACCAAAACTCATCATAAGCCATTTCTTCAGCTTTCATTACCCTCCAGCCCCCGCTAGCTACAAACCGGGAGAGTTGCCATTTATGGGCAGAGAATATTGACAAGGCTCATCCCAAGTTAAAAAAACCATGGCATCTACTGATAAACTTGGCCCTGAAACGACCAAACCTGCCTCACCACCAAAGCCTGAAGCTCCACCAGCTGCTGCTAAGTGCCCTTTCAACTATTCTGTTGATGATGTTGCTCTTAGAGTTTTACTGTGTTTGCAGCCAGGCTGACTTCTGTGGTGGTCATGGCTCCTGGCAAGTAGCAAGCAAACCTCATCCACCATATCACATCACCTTTTGATCAATTTCTGCCTACTTGGTCGTTCTTTTAGTATAGTAGATTTTTGTCAATTCATTTTATCTTCCTATGGGCTGTATCTGTGGGTTCTCTTGTGCAGCTGTGTGTGAATGAAGATTTTGAACTTTTAATATTGGCCCTCTATATATTGCAGTCCTGAAAAACAAAACTATTATGTTCTTTGCTAATTATTTGAAAAGTAAAAAATACAAAAAAAAAATTCTTAAAATAGATAAAATTTTAAATTTCACTTCATAATAATAGGTAGCCAACTACTAATGCACCAGGTTGATTAGGCATCTAGTTCAAATCATATATGTGTTTATGTATATTTGAGTGTATTCATTTAAAATATAGAACTATGAAAATCCTGAAACCACATGATGAATGGAAATGATTAGCGTTTATCAACCTTGCACGTAAATGATTTGCTTCATTTTCATGTCAACAGACAAAAGGGACAAATGGAAAATATATTTTGAATCCCATAACTACTTCCCCAAATTCCTAAAGAACCAGCAAGCAGAAAAGCAGTCCTATCAGTGTGCTGATAGCTTGCCTGGATGTCAGAAATCTTGTCTCACCCTCACCTGATTTGGACCCTGTAGCCACCAACCCCGTGTGAGTGACCATTGGGTACAGTACTACAAGGCAAAGTAAAAAAAGCAAAAAGAGCAAGGACCACTTTTGCAAAAGCAAAGTTCAAGCGTGTGAGCTTGAGTGAGTGCTGGCAATTGGATCTGAAGGAACCCTAAAGAGCACTTATGCATTGAAAATATCTTCCAATTGCAAAACTAAAGAAGAGCATTATGCCTTACTTGTACGAGGGGGGATGCTCTGTTCGTTCCTGAAGAAATTCTCTGGATCAACTGCAGTTTTTACATCTACCAATCTCTCAAAATTACCATTAAAATAACTCTGTCCATAAACTTTACCTTCTTGGTATGTCCAAGTTTTGCTGATGCCAATGTCAAGGTCCCTATAGTTCAAATAGGCACTTCTTGGGTTCTTGGACACAAAGCCAGTCATGTAACTGTGAAGCCTCTTAACCAGAGTTTTGTACTTTCTGTCTGCATCCATTCCTATCTCCTTCCAGCTTATTGAATACTGGATCTTAAACAAATTTCCGGCTCGATGAGGAAATGGGGTGTCTGTAGCCTTGATTTCATTCATTATCCCTCCATATGGATTGAAAACCAACCCGGGTTCTGCCAATTCAATCATCCTTTTCCAAAGCCATTCCAACCCATCTTTAGGAATTGGAGTCTGCACATAATCTGACTTCCTCTTCATGAATTTAACCTGGTAGTTTCTACCAAGCAGCACATTCGGTGAAGCACCGTAGTTGAGACTACCCCACCAAAGAGCAGAGTCAATCCAACTCATCTCCAAACAATTCTCCTTTTTTAGACCCAGTTCAGGGAAATCCTTAGCCAATAAAGAGACAAGATTACCGGCACCCCCCAAATATAGTGCATAAATCGAAATTCTGATGGTCTTTTGCTTGTTTAAAGTAACTGGCTGCACAAGCATCCTCATGAACAAATTGTTATCTGTTGTTGGAGCGACAGATTGCCACTTGTAAACAACATCAGTAGCGTTCTGTTCCAAAGTTCTTTCTACTTTAAAAACCGTAACAGTTTCAGGAACAGGAACAAGCTTGATCTTGTAAGCTAAAATAACACCAAAACTGGCTCCTCCACCGCCTCTGATAGCCCAGAAAAGATCCTCTCCCATGCCTTTTCTGTCAAGAATCTTACCGTTAACATCAACTATCTTAGCATCCACCACATGATCCACAGAGAGACCATACTTTCTCACCATGTTACCATAACCAGCACCGCTTATGTGCCCGCCAACGCCGACAGTGGGACAAACCCCTGCAGGAAATCCGTGGACTTTGCTCTTTTCCCAAATCCTATAGTAAAGTTCTCCAAGTGTGGCGCCGGCCTCAACCCAAGCGGATTCATCTGCCATATTAACAGATATTGAACGTAGATTGAACATGTCAAGAATAAAAAAAGGTTTGTCAGATACATAAGATATGCCCTCAAAATCATGGCCGCCGCTTCGAATTTTGAGTTGAAAACCGATCTTCTTGGAACAGATAACGGCTGCTGAGACATGTGATTCTTGCAAAGGGGTGATTATAATCACCGGTTTCGGTGTGGCAGAGGTATTAAAACGAGCGTTACGGATGTATGCTTGTAAAACAGAGTTGTAGGAAGAACTGGACTGAGAGTAGACTATGTTGGAGACATGATCTGATGGGTTGGAATGGCTTGCTAGGCACTGAATAAAGGATTCATAGACGGAATCGGAGGCTGCCACGGAGGAGCATATGGTGATGGAGACGACAACTAAAAGAAGAAGAGGCGAGGCCATCGCCATTGCTTTCTTGTCGGTGGGGGTGAAGTTCCTTGATTTTCTACTTTTATACAATAATTTATTCATAACTAAGATCAGGTGTTCATTAAGATATCCGCTTCCGGATTAGCAATCAAACAACAAGGAATCTAGTTAATCCGGCAAAGGCATTGATTCATCCAGCCTAGAATGTGGGGGCCAATGCATGGGGCAGGTGTCAATGAAGTCATTATACATTGTTACATTGCGAGCCACCCGAGAAAAGGAGCAGTCCTCAGTCAAATTGTCAGCAGGGTCAATATCTTGCTGTCTGCTTTGTGTCAGCCACCCCTCTAAACCTCGGTCCCTCGTTCAGTAAACAATTTTTTTTTCAAAAAGGAAAGGCTATCCTATCACATCTGTAACAAAAGCGAAATGTTTTCTAGGGAAGTGTAGCAAGACAAAGAAATGATTCTGGTTCATAGCCAAATAGCCATTCTAAGAATCACCTTGCTGACATTCTTACAGAGCCTCTACCAAGTATCAGGTTCGAGGCTTCGAGCAAATGGAGATATGAAATTGGAGTTCGCTGCGAAGCAGCCAATTGGAGGATTCTTGGAGTCAATGGCCGACTTTGCTGCTGTGTTAGTTTTTCAGTCTAAGTCTCATGCTTGTTGCAGTGATCTATTGTCGCCTTTTCTGGTAAGTTTTGGTTGAGATTTTTTATGTTTGTCATTATCCTAAGAGACAATTTAAATTTCTTTTTGAAAGTGGTTGGTATTATTAATCCATCAACTAGTATAGCATTATAAGTCTTGAACCATGGTGGTGGAAGACTCATATTGGCATAAAAAATCTAGCTTTGGAGGAAACAGTCCATACGTTTACAAGGAATGCGGCTGCTCAAAAAGCAATTGGCAACAACTATCAAAAGAGACAATTTTACTTTGAAGCAGTTGGAGTGTTGATGTTGAAGAATTAAATATGCAGAGCTCAAGCAAAGGAGCAGAATCTGTTAAAGTATGATTGAGGCAGTTGAAGTTATTTACCAGTGTTGATGACCAAAGATAACTCTGTGACTTAAGTAAAACTATTCTTCAGTCTGCAGAAAACTTTCTCCCTTTCATCACATTTTCTCTGCTTTTTTAAGTGCAGTGTGTATGCTCTCTAGATTGCAGAAACTCTTCCTTTCTTCATTATATTCTCTCTGGAATCTGATTCTGTAGCAGGGATGAACATTATACAATATTGCCCAAATTTTAGTCCGCAACAAATAGTTTCTAAGTTAATTCTATAACAAATAAAATGGTAAACAAATGAATAAGTACTTAGTTTTCTTTTTAACAGGGATGAGCATTATGTGTAAATATTCTGATTTATGAATGAAGATTTGTTGTCCTTGTCTGTATGTTCAGGGAATTAGCATAGCCTCTAGGAAATACACAAATATACTGGAGCTAACTTCTATTCTGCCATTGTACTCTTCCAGGATGTAAGAGATGGAATGCTTTGTTCATATCTGAAAAAGTTGCCTGGATCTACCATGCTTTTTACTTGTACCAATCTGTCAAAATTTCCCTTGAAATACTTACTTGCCCATACCTTAGCCTCTGAGTAGCTTGCATTGCCAATTTCATTGATCCCTATGTCCACATCTCTGTAGTTGAGATATGAACTCCTAGGAGATTTTGATACATAAGGTGTCATATAATCATAAATTCTTGCAATCTGATCCAAACTGCGGTCTGAAGCCTCAGGGCCATCCTCTTTCCAAGTCACTGAGTATTGGATTTTGTACATGTTCCCTGCTCTGTGAGGAAATGGAGTTTCACACTCTGAAATCTCACTCATTTTCCCACCGTAAGGATTCAATGTTAATGCTGGTCTTCGCAGTTCAATCATTTTCTTCCAAATCCCTTCAAGATCCATCTTGGAAATCGGTTCCTGCATATAGTCTGATTTCTTTTTCAAGTACTTTTCTGGTTGAGGCTGTCGATCAAGCAAAACCTCCAAGGATGTTACTTTTGGATAATTAGACCAAAACAGGACAGACTCAATCCAGCTCATTTCAATACAATTCTCAGGCGACAAACCCAATTCAGGAAATGTTCCATTCATTAGGGAAAAAAGTTTTCCAGCATTTCCTAGAAACAATGCGATGAATTTAGCTTTGATAGACTGCAAATGCGTTTTAGTCACTGGTAGCAGAACCACTCTAATGAACAGATTTTCATCGATTTTATCAGCAATATATTGCCATTTATGAACAATATCTGTTGCACCTTGTTCTAATGTCTTTTCTATTCTAAAAACAGTAACAATTTCTGGGACAGAAACTAACTTGATTTTCCATGAAAGAATGACTCCAAAGCTAGCTCCACCACCTCCTCTGATTGCCCAAAAGAGATCCTCTCCCATTGATTCTCTATCCAAAATTCTTCCATTAGCATCCACTAGCTTTGCATCGACAATATTATCAGTAGACAATCCATGTTTTCTCATCATGTTACCATACCCACCTCCACTGAAATGGCCACCGACACCTACCGTGGGACAAACTCCAGCTGGGAAGCCATGGGTCTTACTCTTTTCTGCAATTCGATAGAAAAGTTCTCCCAGTGTGGCACCTGACTCAACCCAAGCACTTTCATTCTCCATGTCGACGCTTATAGATCGAAGATCGAACATGTCAAGGATCATAAATGGAGCTGCCGACACATAAGAAAGGCCATCATAATCATGACCCCCGCTACGGATTCTCATTTCCAAGCCATGGATTTTGCAGCAAATGATCGACGCTTGGATGTGAGAGACATGGGACGGAACCACAACGAATAGAGGCTTTGGGGTTGTGTCAGATGTGAATCTAAGATTTCTGATGTATGATTGTAGAATCGAGGTGTAAGAAGGATTGGTGGGGAAGTAGGTGACTGAAGAGATTGGTGGGGAGGTGACAGAATGATCGGATAGGCATTGAAGAATGCTGCTTTCTTCGAGTATATCTGAATTTGCCATTGAATTACTGAGCAGAAAGACGACAACTGATAGAATTGAGACAAGATTTCTCATTATAGTACATGCGGGATGTGGCTGGCTCTTCCCTAAATTAAGAATTACAAGTTTAGTTACAGATTCTTCCTGTCTAATCTAAGGATTATAAGCAAGGGCAAGCAATAAAAACTGAAACTTAATTCTTGTACTTGATGCAACGCATCCAGCTAAGATTATCTAAAAGAGAAGCTTCTGCGAAAGTCCAATCCAGTGGGGAAAAACAATTAGTGTCGGTTTAAAATATCTGTCTCCGGCATATTCTCGGGACTGAAAGTTACTACTAGTAACAAAAGTAAAACTGTCCCATGAGTTTAGCTTAACTGGACTTCGCTGTACCAATTAGACCACCAAAGACCCAAGAAAACTACTTCAAATTGGGCAAATGGTAGCAGGCAGAATTTACCTCCCAAAAAGAGCTCAACCATCCATCTGTTTGTGTTGACTTTTAGAAAATGATTGAGATTGAAGTTACAACAATGGTGGAAAATATTCAGAGAAGAAATGAAAGAGATAAAATAGCTGAGGAAGAAGATAATTTTTATAACGGTAATAAGGCCTTTTATATGATATAAAGGGTTCATACCTAATAAACAAGGTGTCTATTAGGCACATGACCTTTTACAATGCAAACTAACAACCAGAATAAAATAAAATTAATGAAAGAAGCAACAAATTTTGAAATACCAGACATGTGAGAGTCACTGCCTGGTGACTACAAGAGTGACGCATTACCAGCATGTGTCCTTGTCTTCACCAAAATTAAAATGAAAACTTTAGCGCCAAATCCTGCAAAACTGGTCTTCATTCCAACACACCACTTGGAGATTAGTTTTGCAGATTCTCAGCTCACTCCTCAGAGTCTAAAATTTATCCTTGCTACTGATTAACAGTACTGCAATACTTGATGGAGATTTCTTCATTTCTAGCAGCTTCTCTACATTGCATGAAATTTAAGTCTTATATGCTTTGTTCTTCCATGACTTACCAGATTTGAAGCAATTGCAATAGCTGATATGTTGTCCACCCAAAAACAGTAGGTGCTTCCTAAGTAATCTTCAAATTCACAAAAATTTTTCTTAGTCATAGTGCTTGATTCATAGTAGCTGCAGTAGCCATATATTTTGCTTCAGCAAAGAATTGTGTAACAATTTCCTGCTTTTTTTGAGTTCCAGGCAAACACAGCACTCCCAAAGGAGAAGCAGTAACCACTGATGCTTTTGGAATCATCCACATTCCCAACCCAGTCACTCTTTGAATACCCCTAAAGTTCTTGTTTCACATTTCTGCTAAATTTCAAACCAAAGCTCAAAGTTCCTTTAACATATCTAAGGATTCTTTTAGCTGCAGTCATGCATAAATTTAGATAAAAGACTAGTAGCATACATGATATTTGGCTTGGATGCAGAGAGATAGAGCAAGCTACCAATAAGTTTTCTGTAGAGAGTTTCATCAGCTTCAGCACCACCATCATCCTTGCTGAACTTGCTACCAAAAGCTACTAGTGTTGCCACTGCTTTACAGCTTTTCATTCTGAAATTTTTAAGCAATTTAGAAGCATACTTTTTCTAATGCAACATTATGCAGTCACCCTTTTGTTCAATCTGAAAACCAAGGAAGTAAGACATGATGCCAAGGTCACTCATGTTGAATTCATTCTGCATTCTCAGCTTAAAATCATCAACAACACTGTCATCTGGTCCAGTGATGAGCAGATCATCCACATAAAGTGACAATATTAAGTGAACTTGTTTACCTGAGCTCTTATATAACATACAAAGTATGTTCACTATTGCTCTTGAGAAATCATTGACTCCGCAAATAATTATCCATCCTCTCATACCAAGCTCTTGGGGCTTGTTTAAGTCCACAGATAGCCTTTACTAGCTTGCATACCTTATCCTCACTACCAGGTTCAATAAAGCCCTCAGGCTGCTCTACATAAATGTCTTCCTTGATAGTTCCATTCAAAAAAGCAGATTTAATGTCCAGGTACCAAATCTGCCAATTTTCTCTAGTTGTTAGTGCCACTAGTAGCTTGATTGTATCATGTCTGGCTAGTGGTGCAAATGTTGCACAGAAATCCTTACCATATGTCGGAGAGAAACCCTTCACCTCCAGTCTTACTTTGTGTTTGTTGATCGACCCATCTGAGTTGAGCTTTGTTCTATACACACACTTAACTCCTATGACCTTCTGCTTGTCAGGTTTATCAACAAGAATCTAGGTTTGATTCTTCTTTGTCATTGACATCTCAGCTTCCATGGCCTGTTTCCATTTTTAATCAGCAACTGCCTCAGCAAAAGAACCAGGTTCTGTGACAGCAACACAAAATCTGGAATAAGTGTCTTGTAAAGACCTTGTTCCTCTCACAAGTACCTCATTAATAATCTCATATAAATCTCCATTATCTTCTGACTCAGCAAAGTAATCTGCAACAATTTCTTGTACCTGTGCATTCTCAACAGAATTTGTGTCCCAATTCCATCTTATATTCTCATCAAAGACTACATCTCTACTTACAAAGAACTTCATTGTCTTAATATCCAGTAGCCTACATCCTTTAGAAAACTCACTATATCCAAGATGTATAGCAACAAAAGACTTTTCATCAAGCTTAGTTCTTCTAGCATTAGGTATTTTGACATAACCCATACAACCAAAGACTTTTAAATGTGTAACAGAAGGTTTAGAGTTATACCGGGCTTCATAAGAGTTTTGTTCACGAAGGCTTTGGTTTTGGCTATATTGAGCAGATATTTTGCTGTGTTAACAGTTTCTGTCCAAAAGAACTTTGGTAAGCTCTTCTCAAACAACAGGCATCTTGGCATCTCCATTAATGTTCTGTTCTTCCTCTCTGAGACTCCATTCTGCTGTGGACTATAGGTAATTGTCAACTGATGCACTATACCATACCTACTCAAATATTCTTCAAACTCCCTAGAAGTGTACTCAGTCCCATTATCAGTTCTTAATTTTTTGATTGTTGACTGTGTCTGGTTCTCAACTTGTAGTTTGAACTTGATGAAAGAACTCAAAGCATCAGACTTCAGCTTAAGAAAGAATACCTAATTGATCCTTGTAGAGTCATCAATAAGAAGTAAATAATATTTACTCCCATTTAAGGAAGGAGTCTTCATTGGACCACCAAGATCTGTATATCGTAGTTGTAACTTCTGAGTAGCACTCTAGTTTCTGTTCTTAGGAAACGGCACACGCTTATGTTTCCCAAGCTGACATATCCTGCATATTTTTCAATATTCACATATGCAAGCCATGAATTAAATTCTCAGAAACCATCTGCTTAGGTGAACAATAGTTCACATGAGCAAACCTTCTGTGCCACAATTCTTCATCAGACTGAGAGCATTTATAAGCAAAATGTGTTACCTTCATCCAATTCAAAGGGAAACACTTGTTTCTCGTTCCTACAGTGAAAAGTTTCTTACTAGTAGGATCAATACCAGTACATGACATGTCCTTAAACACCCTCAAATTGTCATCAACCAGTTGACCTACACTCAATAAGTTCAGGATAACTTTTGGTGCATAAAAAACACCTGATATTGACTCGATTCCATTTGGAGTTTGAACTCCAATTGTACCAGTCCCAAGAATTAATGGAAAATCACCATTGTCAATTTCCATTTTGGTACTAAAACTCTCATCAAGTGTTATAAAAAGGTCTTTGCAGCTAGTCAAATGATAGGAACACCCACTGTCCAGTAGCCAAGTGTCCCTTTTCTCAGCATTGTCTGCTGTTCTTGCCATAAACAGGACCTCATCTTCAGCTTGGTCTTTCTGCTCAACAACAGCAGCCTTCTCCTCTATCTTCACACCTCGATTCTTACATACTTTCTCTACATGACCTTGTTGATGACAAACCTTGCCCTTGACAGTAGGTCTGTACCAACAGTACCTCTCAGTGTGATTAGTCTTCTTGCAATAAGAGCAGGGTGAAAAATTCTTCTTCTAACCTCCTTGTTTCTTGTCACCACCCTTCTTTCCTTTGTCCTTCTTATCAGTTCTTGATTTCTTCTGATATTCTCCACCATATTTTTTTTCTGTGTTTCTAGCCAATAAAGCTCCCTCAACATATGCATCCTACCTCAAAGCTCTTCTCTGCTCTTGAGCTTGAAGAGCATTAAGCAAGTTATTAACATATATGAACCCCAGGTCCTTTGAATCCTCAAGTGAAGAAATCTTCCCTTCAAACTTTTCTGGTAAACTAACCAGTAGTTTGTTCACAATTCGTTTCTCAAAGACATTTTCACCTAACAACCTCAACCTATTCACATTATTCAGAACTTTGTCAGCATACCCTTGTACAGACTCATAATCTCCCATTCGTAGCATTTCAAATTCTCTCCGGAAGTTGAGTGCTTGAATCTGTCTAGTCCTATCACTCTCATGAAATTTCTCCTTAAGCTTATCCCAGGGTTCCTTAGGTGCTTTACACTTCATAATTCTACTGAAAATAGAATATGAAATTATAGAGTGAAGAACTGAAAGGGCTTTGTACCTTTTGGCAACTTCTTGGTTGTGCTAGTTCAACTGAGCAATCGCCGAGAACTCTGAAAACAAGGGGATCACCACCAGCTTCCACGATCCCCCACAGATCATATGCTCTCAGGTACGCCTCCATTTTGATTGCCCAAATAAGATAGTTCTGCCTCGAGAAGACATCAGGAGTAGTAACACTCATATTCAAAGAAGCCATCACTCAATCAACCACAAAAACAGAGAGTCTCAAACCAAAAGAACACAGTGAAACAACAGTCAAGAAAACCTTCCCTACAATCCCTTAAGGTCCATTAGGGCTATGATACCATGTTAACTTTTAGAAAATGATTGAGGTTGAAGTTATAACAATGGTGGAAAACATTCAGAGAAGAAATGAAAGAGATAAAATAGCTGAGGTAAACGGTGATAAGGCCTTCTATCTGAAGGCTTGATAGCGGGAGAGCAAAACGACAACGTTTTGCATAATAGTCTACCTAGAAGGAATAAACACGGGACGCACACAGTTGGAGAGCCGACGTACAATCCTTCATGCCCAACAGACAAGGTGTCCATTCCTGCTTCATAATAGTGTACCAGCACGTGTCCTTGTCTTCACCAAAATTAAAATGAAACCTTTATCCCCAAATCCTGGAAAACTGATCTTCATTCTAAAAGTTTTCTGAAGATATGGAAATTTTTTCCCCAGTAAATGAAAGGATGAAATCTTTCATCAACGACATGAAAAGTCAGCAGCAATATTAGCCTATTTTGAAGCAAAAATATAAGCCTATTTTGAAGCAATACGGCTTGACATGTTACGAGATCTCATATTAACTAAGCAACGGGAAGATTATTTCATTAAATTAACTTTTTGAGATGAGTGTCTTTTTCCTTCGGATTTCAAACAAAATATTAATGTCTAATAGGAAAGAAAATAATGGTAATTAATTGAATGTATATCCTAACAAAATAGGAAAAAGAAACTCTTTTTAGACTATTGAAAATTAATTAAACAAAATGGAGGGAGGAAGGATAGTGTTAATAACATTATATTTTTATTGGTGCATATTTATAAATTGCAAATGACTATGCTAAACATCCTGGTGATCAGGTCCTTTTTGTCTTCAGCCCCTGCAATCAGATGAACGAGTTGGAATGCTTTGCTCATAGCTGAAGAAATTGTCAGGATCAACCTGCGTCTTCACATCCACCAATCTGTCAAAATTTTCCTTGAAATATTTGCTTCCGTAAACTCTTCCTTCTTCCAATGTACCATTTGAATTCACACCAATGTCGATATCCCTGTAGTTGAGAAATGATTCCCGTGGATTCTTTGACACGTAGGGAGTCATGGCTTCGTACAGCTTCCTGGTCCAGTTCAAGAAGTTGTCAGCGACCTCGTTCCCTGGTGTTTTCCAGTTCGAACCATACTGAATCTTGAATATATTCCCTGCTCTGTGGGGGAAAGGAGTTGCTGTGGGCAAAATCTCACTCATTTTCCCTCCGTAAGGATTCCAGTTCATCCCCACATTCTCTGCTTCCATCATTACTTTCCATATGGCTTCCAAGCCAGCCTTGGGAATAGGTTGTTGGACATAATCTGATTTACGTTTCAGAAAGCTTTCACTCTTAGGAATTCTTTGGAGCAACACGTCTGTTGATGATACATTTGGATAATTGATCCAAAAGAGAACTGATTCCACCCACTTCATCTCGATGCAATCCTTTTTCTGTAAACCCAGTTCCGGGAAGCACTCGGTCATCAATTGAAGAAGCCTTTCTGTTTGCCCCAAAAACATAGCAACAAAAGATGCTTGAATCGTATTCTGGCCTGGGGGACTTCCGATTTTTTTAGGGCTCAGCATCAATCTTATGAAAAGATCTTCATCCAGCCTATCCGCAACCTGTTGCCACTTGACAACGAGGTCAGTGGCTCCTTCCTCCAGGGTCTTGTCTACCCTGAAAACAGTGACAGTTTCAGGAACCGGAACCAACTTGATTTTCCACGAAAGAACAACACAAAAACTAGCGGCACCCCCTCCTCTGATGGCCCAAAAGAGATCTTCTCCCATAGATGCTCTATCGAGAATTCTACCGCTAGCATCAACTACTTTCGCGTCTATGATATTGTCAACAGAAAGCCCATACTTCCTCATCATGTTTCCATAGCCACCACCACTGAAGTGCCCGCCAACACCAAGAGTAGGACATACCCCGGCAGGGAAGCCATGAACTGGACTTTTCTCCGCAATCCTGTAATAAACTTCCCCAAGGCTCGCCCCCGCCTGCACCCACGCACTTTCATCTCTTACATTGATATCAATACTTCGAAGATTAAACATATCAAGAATAACAAAAGGAATACTGGATACATAAGATAGACCCTCATAATCGTGGCCACCACTCCGGATTCTGATCTGCAAGCCAACGGATTTTGAACAAACAATAGTTGCTTGGACATGGGATTCGTGCAAGGCGGTCACAATAGCAAGAGGTTTAGGGGTTTCAGGTGTCATGAACCGGAGATTCCTTACATATGACTCTAAAACAGATGAAAATGATGAGTTGTTAGGGGTATAGATGGCTCCAACGATTAGATTAGAGGATTGAGATGGCTTGGAAAGGCATTGAACAAACTTGTCTTGAATCGATTGTGAACTTGCCAATGAAATCGAAATGAAAAATATTGAAAAGGCTGAGAGAATCGCAGATGCTGCGGCCTTCATCTTTGCTCGCTGCTCTTTGATCACAAGGTCATCAACATTCCTCCTATGAGGATTGATTCAACTGTCGAAGCCCAATACCAAAATGGCATTAGATTAATTTCTTGCGTTTATTTTTCCATTGAAAAGGAAAGATATTTGTATGGTGAAACCGTCATAGAAGGAAGATTTAAGAAGGATCTGATCTGCCTTCCAAAATTAAACGAGTCATGCCTGAAATTGAGATACCATCAGCTCGGTCAGGGAGAATAGCTACACGGCTGATAGCTTTAATGGAAAGGTTTTATAAAATTGTTACACATCCATTAAATTACAATTAAAATTAAAAAATTAATATAATTATAAATAAAGACGTGTTAATTACAAAAATTAGTAACGTTTTGATTAAATTTTGTTAATTAATTTATTATATTAGAATTCTCTTATATAATATGTATTTGAAAAAATTAATAAAAACTTCTAAACAAAACATGAAAGTTTGTAGACGGATATTTAATTTAATAATAAATATGTAAATCTCTTAAGTCAATAGCAGATTTGTGGAAAGTATTCTTGACTGTGGTGTTTTAGCCTCTTTCTCCAATTAGGTAATTTTTGGGTAGATTTCTTTTTGATCTTGCATTCGTAATATCTACATATATTTAAAGTTATCTTGACAGTTGAGCTCAATTAGAGTGCCACATCAACGGTTCAATTAATTGACATGTGGCACTCTAATTGAGTGAAAGTTGTTTTCTTTAGTGGGTATGACATTTTGGTCATTTCTCTTTCTTAGGTTTTTCTACCGTTTTTATTTTTGCTTTGTCCATTCTAATTTTTGGCTTCTTTCATGGGTTTTGCTGCCTTCTTTCTGTTTTTACTTTCCCCCTTTTTTTTTTCATCTTTTTGTCTAATTTTTACAGCTTTTTTCGTTTTTTACTTATTTTTCGTTGGCTTTCTTTTGTTTGTTTTGGTGTTTTTTTCTTTGTTTTGTGTGGTTTTTGATTTGTTCAACCACTATTCTTTGTTTCTTTATTTTTTCATTATGATTTGTGATTTTTTTTGTTTTTTGCATTTCGGTTTTATTGTTGTATGAATCTTTCTTCGTTTTGTGATTTTCATTTTATTTTGATTCGTGGTTTTTGTGTTGCTTTGATTTGACTGTATTAATTTGCTTTATATTTTGGTTCTTAGCATTTGCTTTCGATTTTTCCCTTTCATATGTTCATGGTTTGATTTTTTTTCCTATAGGTTCGGTTGTTCGACTTTTGTTTCACTATTATTTTCTAGGTTTATTTTCTTTTGTTTATTCTTATGTAGTTTTGTTTATGTATGTTTATGGTTTTGAGTTTTCTTATTTATTCTTACTTTGAGGTTTTTTAAGGGTTTTTATGTTTTTGAGAGGCCATGGTGTTTTTGTCTTTTCCTAATGCCATGGATCCAGAATTTTTTTTTCTTCATTAGAGTGTTCTCTTGTTTTTTCTCTTGCTTAGAGGAAGAATCTGGATAAAGAATGAAAGAATGGGGTAAGGAAAGAGGAGAGAAGAGAAAGGAGAGATACAGCAGGAGAGAGAGTTACGAGTCAAGAGTAGAAATACAAATATAAATTCAAATTTTTTATTTTTTTAATTGATTGAAAGAATTAGATAGACATAAACTGGATTCTCTCTTATTTTTCTCCTTTCTTTTTCATCTTATTTCCTTACCCATTGTTTTACTTTTTAATTATTTATTTGATTTATTTAATTTCAATTTATGCATTAATTCAAATTTATGAAATTAATTTAAAAAAATGGTAAGAATAAAAATAAATAATTAATTGAATAATTAATTCCATGGTTTTTTGTTTATCCAGTTTTTATTATTTGAGTTTTTATTATATTTTTTTTATAATGTATTGCTTTTATACAAAAACCAGAAACTTTTGTAAGTTTTTAATTTTTCTTCTTTTTTATCTCATTTCATTTGTTTGTTAAAGCTTTTATTATTTGGATTTTTTATTAATTTCATTTTTATTCAAGTTTTTAATTCAATTGATGAGCTTGATTTAGGGAATTATAATAGTTTGTGATTTTGCTAAGGCAATTTCATTTTATGTCTTGTTGTTAATGTAATCAATTGTTGACCAATTCTTTTGATTTGATTTCAAATGCTGAATTCAAAGGAACAGTAGTTAAGCACTTGAAGCATAAGAGAATTATGAATATTATGTGAAGTAAAATGAAGAATGATTGCATTTGTGTTATTTTGTTTTTTGTTAATATTGAGAGGAATATGTTTTACGATTTGTTATATGATTAAGTTATTTTTGGAATCTAAAGCCTATAATTTAATTATTTGTGTCTTTTATTTTAAATTATGAGACTTTCAAGCAAGTGTGTTTGCCACATAAGATTGATATGGAGTAGTCTATATTTCTTCATTAATTGTTTATAAAGCTTTTTCAAATGCAATTTTCAATTTTCATTACGCTAACTATTTATGAAATTTTATAAACCCATTACATAGTATGAGTGCTCTTCTATCATAAATTAAAAGAGTGGAATTTAAATTTTTTTAAATTAAAAAATAAAATAATGATGATACTTAGAAAGTTGTTTCCAATCCTTCCACAAGGTTAATGCTTTTCTCAAGTAGTGAATAACTGTAAAAGCACAGCAAAGGGATTAATGTAGTGCATACCCTAATCATTGAGCATTTGTTTGTTTCTTTTGGCAAGCATTTAAAAGGATATTGGAGATATTTTTATAATATATGAAGAAAATTAAAAAAAAAATTTGTTGGTGCAAATAAGATTTAGATGGAATTCAAGGAACAGGTAAAATTGACTTTAGGGCAAGCCTTTCAATAGATGTTATATTTAAGATCTATTTCTCCCCCACCACTCTATATGCAAAAGGAGAATTATGCGAATAGCTTTAGGGATACAATGAAGTCAATGTCTAACTTCGTCTGTGCACTTTACGAGAGTAGACTACTAGATACACTCGAAGGTTTGTAAAGTTATTCAACCTTAGAGCCTACTTTTTATAAAATGTAGATTATAAAGAATTTAGATTCTTTTGATTCATGATGGGAATTCAAGTGTTTATGTTTATTTTCAGAACATAATACTTCTATTGCTCTTGATTTCTTTGCTTTTGTCTTATTTGTTTTGGTGTGTTAAAATGATTGGTAACAAGTTTTTTATATAAGCTTGCAAGTGTTTCTTCTCAATGACACAATCTTTTTATCAAGGCACCTTTTTGTCTTAAAGATACCTTTGCATTTTACAAGACACAATCCTTGGATAAAAATATTTTTCCAATAATCACCTTATGAAAAGACAACAATTCATTTCATAAGACATAATCTTTTCATATCTAAACTTTTGAGCTCTTGTGTTTGTCTTGTTGTCTCATAACTTTTGGATTTAAAGGTGTTTTTTCAACATATCGTTTTACCAAGAGGCATAACTGTGCACATGAAAAATCCACCTATAATCCAATAGTCATATTATATGATATAACCTCTAAGCTAAGATAGTTTTTCATATGAAAGACAACCTTTTATTCTGAAAATACAGCAATAACCCCCCATCATTTTCAAAATTTTCAAATACCAATAACTTTGAGAATCTTGTGCATAAATGAAGGTATCTCATAGATTTGAACTTCACTTAGTTAGTGTGGTTGGTTCTAGTCTGAATTGAGTCGTTGATCAAGCATTAAACCAATAATTCTATATTTGACTATTAGGTCACTAAACACACACAAGCTTCTTTTCTTACTTTGTATCTATTTTTGTCAACTTGTTTTTATGGCCTTGTGTTTTGCATCTATTCATAAGTGCTGTCAGATTCAAGCCTTTAGCTCCTAGAAACAACCACACTTTTACTCATATAGGTAGCCCTTATTAGAAGTACTCTGTAATTATAGTACTTCAACATATACATGTTATGGGTCTATCAAGAACTTTTGTTCAACTTTACTTTACACATTACAAGAACCAAGCACTATACATCTCAAGATGAAAAATATAAATTAGTGCTTGCAATCATCCATGTGGTAGAATGGTCAGTACCAAGATTTGCAGGTTGACCACAAGCATATATTTAAGCTCCCACCATTGGAGATTTAGTTTATAGGCTTGAGACCCATCTTTTTGAGTTCTTTATTACCAAGTCCTTTTTCAAACCTTTGGTAAAATGATCTATTAAGTTTTCACAAAACCTCACATTACTTATAGTCACTATACCATCGTAATTCTTTGTCTTACAATTTTATGTCGAAGTTCAATATATTGATTCTTCCCATTGTGTGCTTGATTATATGCCTTTGATATTGTTACTTTATTGTCACAATGTATCAATATTGGTGCTATTAGTTTGGGTCACAATGGAATTTCATAGAATAAATCTCTCAACCATTCCGCTTCTTGGATAACAAATGTTAAAGGTATAAATTTAGTCGCCATGGTGGAGTCCGCTTAACAAGATTGTTTCTTAGAATCCCAAGAAACAACACCCCTACCAATTGTAAAAATCCAACTAGTTATAAAAATATAATCCATTCTATTTGAGTTCTAATTAGCATTATATACCTTTCTAAAACTAAAGGAAAACTTCAATAACAAGTGATATAGTTCATACTCTTTAAGTACCTTAGAACTCTGTGAACAACATACTAATATTCTTTACTTGGATTACTTGTAAACTGGCTTAGCATCCTTACCACAAAAGTAGTGTCTGACCTTAACATACATTAGGCATCCAATCACTTTAGCTGTGGCATCCCCCTCGGGGCCTACCCCACTCCAGGTATTATATGGTCTGAGTTTATTCTTGGCCCCACCTTTATAGCGGCACATGGGAGCCCGAACCTTCCGATCCTACTCCAGATCGAACCCAAGACCTTTTGTTCCCTCCAAAGGGGACGCCTTTAACCATTGCAGCTGAAATGGTTAAAGGTGTCCCTTTTGGGGGGAGCAAAAGGTCTACGGTTCGAGGCTCTGCGAGCCTTTTTTGTGGCATCCCCCTCGGGCTCTACCGTCCAGGTATTGTTATGTTTGGGTCACCCTACTCGACTTACTCCGCTGCATGACATGTGTCACCCACGGATAGGTCCCGCAGAACCTCCTCGCCGAGCCTCGAACCCCAGACCTTTTGCTCCCCCCAAAAAGGACGCCTTTAAGCATTTCAGCAGCTAAAATGGTTAAAGGCGTCCCCTTTAGGGGGAGCAAAAGGTCTGGGGTTCGAGGCTCGACGAGGAGGTTCTGGGGGACCTGTCCGTGGGTGACACGTGTCATGCAGAGGAGTAAGTCGAGCAGGGTGACCTAGACATAACAATACTTAGATGGTGGGCCCCGAGGAGGATGCCACATTAGCATATTCATTTTGTTCTATTGGCTTGTTTTATTGGATAGTAGCCTTAAATTAAAATCATAAGGTGTAGACATTGGTGTACAATCGATTTACCATACTTCATTACAATTTTTTTAATGTAATGAGGTTGAGACAATTTTAAGCCATTATTTTCTCTCATTATTCTTATACTAAGAATAACATTCTCCACACCCATATCTTTCATGTCAAAATTCTTTGACAAGAATCTTTTTGTGTCTTCCCTTTTTTCTAAATTGGTACCAAAGATTAACATATCATCCATATATAGACAAATGATAACACCTTTATCATTGTGGAACTTACCATAAACACAGATAACATCTTTTCTCCATTTCTTCTTGTTATCAGCATTAACCATCATGGCTAAAGACTCAAGAATTGAATTTGCTTGAAATATAAGATTCCTTTGAGTATCCTCTCTCAAACAAGACTATATACTTTGTTTAGTGCAAGAATAGGATCCATGAGTATAATCTAAGATTTGATACCAGAAAATGACTCATTCAAATTAGTAACAAATTTGGAAACCATATCATTTTATGTTAGTTTGTATACTTCATAAAACAATTGGAATTGCAATTCCCACATTCATAATGAGGTAATGGATGGTAGCTCCTCATTTCTTCTCAAATTCCCTTTTATTCAATATGCATAAATTATTTTGGTTCCTTGGGTAACATTTTTCAAAGTGTACTGAATATTGCACACTCTAATATCATTAGGCTGAGCAAAGTTCTATTTGAGAGTGTTCCATATATTAATAGTCGAGTTCATATATAATATGGTTGATACCACTGGTTGTGAAATCAAGTCTAGTAACCATGCTACAATCAAGTTATTGCAGCGAGTCCAAGACAACAAAAGGGGATCTATAATTTCAAGCTTAGGTATTGTTCCATTGATGAACCAACTTTGTTTCTAATAGAAAGGGTAACTAGAAATGATTTACTCCAAGCCATATAATTAATAGTAGTGAGCTTGGGGTTAATGATTCCTCAACTAGGGTGGTTAATATGATGTAGGTAATAAGGTGATTACGGATCAGCTATTGGTGAGATTTGCGTGATTTGCGTGACCTGCGAAGTGATCTGTGTGGTAGTTTGTGTTGGTTTGGATTTAGCGGAATCAACCATTGTTCAAAAGATCAATAAACCACAGTGATGAAATCGGGAGAAAAGAAAACAAACAAACAAACTACTTTCAAATATGTCTAGATATGGACTTACTGAAAAATAGAGAAACAACAAATATCGACTACCTCCTTCAGTAAGTTGAGGCTGACATCTCAATGTGTCCATAAACCAACCTACTCTGATACAATGTAAGATATGGTACAAGAGAAAAGCAGCGCAGCAGATGAGAGAATGTATGCAATATTCTCATTGAAAGTAGGGTACGGTACAAATGTCAATATACATACAGCGTTATAGGTATGATTAAATGAGAGAGAAAGTCTAAATAATTCTAAATTAGTTAAGCCTAACTAACTTAAGTGAAATTTAAAAGGACTTATTAGTGAAACTATGAGTTTCACTCTTGCACCATGTGTCCTGCTATGGCTTTAACTCCTAAGAATCCCGATTTCCTTTCTGCTTGCTTCTAACTTCAGCTCCTTCTTCATCTGATACTTAGCCATTTATGGTGAACCTGGACTTATTTATTCATCTCATGTCAGATAACGACCTCGTCCAAGGCATCGACCTCCACATCCTTGGCAAATCTCTTCATCCCAACAATGATATTGAAAGAAATCAAAGTTTCTCTTCATCCCACAACATCGACCTCTTCTCACTATTTTTATTCTCTTTTTAATCAAAACAAAGATATTGAAAGAAATCAAAGTTTTAATCCTTTCATCACGTAAATAGTGTCTTTTTTGCATACTTTTAGATGTCTCAAATTAATGTCTCATTTGAAATGTAAAAAAAAAAAAAAATCTTTCTTACTATCTTTTATTACCCTTTAACTATAACTACTCATTTTTGTCTCAAAATTTTGAACTTTATGCAAAGTTAAATCATACTTATATATGTAATGGAGGGAGTATAAAAGTTAGAACTACAAGAGTAAAAAAAAAAGGGATTATATATTTTTAGTAGCTTCTTGTGTTGCTTGTAAACTAATACTTTATGTTATATATATTATTTTAAATTATAATAATATATAAAAGATTAATATGAAATAATTCTCTATTATTATTATCTCTTAGAATTACTATTAAAGCAATAGTTTGTTTTATATTTATCAACTTAAATCAAAATAATCTTACACTAAATTCAAGTTTAGATAATTTAAAATTTTTAAATTTCAAACTTTCCAAAATATATTATTTGAAATTTTAATTTTATAAAATAATTTAAAAAATAATGGTTAAATTAAATTCTTTTTTAAAAAATCAAACAGAGATAAACCGAAAGAGTCCAACGGAATAAGAATTAAACCAAGACTGTCCAAATAGCTCTTTGAATCAATTATTATTAACATTAGGGGTGACAAGGAAGCAATCGGCATCTTATGCTCTCGTCATTTGAACTCATTGTATATAGGATGGCAATGGCGGAATGCTTTGTTCATTTTTGAAGAAATTGTGAGGGTCTATCACGGTTTTGGCAAGCACCAATCTCTGGAAATTGCCCTTGAAAAACTTAGCCCCATAAACTTCGGCTACTGCAAAATCTGTGTTGTTGCTGTCGTTGCTGCCGACATCAAGATCTCTGTAGTTGAGAAATGCCTCCCTTGGGCTGCTAGAGGCGTACGGTGCCATTGCACTGTACAATCTTCTGGACCATTCCAAATACCGCTCTGTAGCATTGATTCCTCCTTGGGCGTCCGACCAAAGCACTGTATACTGCACTTTGAATAGGTTTCCAGCTCTATGGGGAAATGCGGTTTCCGACTCTGTAATCTCTTCCATTCTTCCACCGTAAGGATTTAGCTGCACATAGATATTTTCGATGTCCACCAGCAAATTCCATAAGGTTTCCAACCCTACCTTGGGAATCACTTCTTTGAAGTAATCGGACTTAGTCTTGTATAAGACTTTGTCTGTTTGCACTCTGTGTTTGAGCAAGACGTCAATGGAGGTTCCATTGGGGAAACCGGCCCAGAAAAGGATGGATTCGACCCAACTCATTTCTAAGCAGTCACTTCGTTGCAAACCCAATCCAGGCAAGTTTGCGTTCACCAGTTGAACAAGTTCATCAGTTCTTCCAAGAAACTGGCCGATGAAAGAAACCTGTACTGTTTTGTTGCCCTTGCCAGTTCCAATCAAAGGCCGAGGCGCCAGTCTGATGAAAAGTTCTTTGGGTAGTTTATGAGCAACTTGTTGCCAACGATAAGCAAAATCTGTTGCGCCTTGTTCTAAAGTCCTTATGACTTCGAAAACAGTAACCTTAGGAGGAACACGGACCAGCTTGATCTTCCATGAAAGGATGATCCCAAAGCTAGTTCCTCCACCTCCTCGGATTGCCCAAAACACATCTTCTCCCATTGACTTTCTGTCAAGGATTCGACCATTGGCATCAATCAGTTGGGCGTCAAGGACATTATCTATGGAAAGGCCATATTTTCTCATCAGGGGTCCATAGCCACCTCCACTGAAGTGTCCACCAATGCCAAGAGTAATGCAAACTCCGGCTGGGAAGCCATGGACTTTACTTTTCTCTGCTATACGATAATATAGTTCACCGGTGGTCGCCCCTGCCTGAACCCATGCCGTCTCGCTTTCCATATCGATCTCTATAGACCGAAGATTGAACAGATCAAGAATGACAAATGAGACGCTTGACACAAATGATAGGCCTTCAAAATCATGACCACCACTCCGAATTCTGATTTGGAAGCCATGTCTCTTCGCACAAACGACAGTTGCTTGAGCATGGGATTCATGTAGTGCTGTTATAATGGCCACTGGTTTCAAGGTTGCAGAGTACAAGCTTCTAAGGTTGTTTGTGCGTAACTCATAAATAGACTGAAAGGAGGAATTCATGGGAGTGAATATGGCATCATTGATTGGGTTTGAAGGGTTGGAATGCTTGGGAAGGCATTGAAGAAAACTATCAAGAGCTGAATCGGATGTTACCAAAGAAATTGAAAACAAAAGGATTGAAGCGCTGAATATAGAGCTTGAAGCTTTCATTTTTTCTAATTGAATCACGAGACTTTTAATCGGTGTGTTGGTTAATTCAGTCGTGTATGTATATATAGTGCAGAGGGTCTTGAATCTCGACTGGACACAGCTCAACTTTAGATGCTTTAGAAGGAAACTACGACTAGCAAATGAACTCACCTTTATTGAACTATTTCTGACCAATAATTTAATTCTTTGTTTTCTCTATTAGTAACGGTTACTTGATTTTTTTTTTCTGTTACATTCTAAGTTTATGTTCAAATCTCACCATGTGTAAATTTATTCTGGCGTTTTAAATTTTCTTTAATTCTATACCATATTTGTCCAAATCTTTGATTCTTTGTTTGTCAGGTTTATTAATTGATCTGTATATGAAATGTAATAATTACATCATATTTATTATATATATATATATATATATCATATACATCTGAACATATTTTCATTTCAATTTTCTGCTTTTTGAAAAATTAATTGAAACGAACTTTTAAGAGTAAGATTATAGGCCACTCAACTAAATTAAACAATAAATAATTACACAATTGCATCATTAAATTAGTCTCTTAATGGGGAGATTAGAGATCTCACTTAGAATTAACAAAGTTGACTGAAATCTGAAAATTTGTTAAATCTACTCGATCTTGAATTCAACCGAACATAATTTAATCACAAAAAATCAACAACTCGAACTTGCCAAATTCGAACCTAAATGACAAAATTAACTCAAAACAATGTGAAAGATTGACGTGAAATGATTTTGAAGATAGGATAAGTAAAATTTTTCCTTTCAAGTATTTAATTTAATTAAAAAATAATAGTATATGCTTTTCAAAAGAATTAATATTACACAAACTATTAATCTACTAGTAATTTAAAATATAATAAAAATGTAAAATCTCTTTCCTTCACTATTGTATTGCTAACTTCAAAATAACTTTGATTCAATATTACAAGATTCTTGTCGTAACTAAAAGAGAGTAAAAAATTCTTTATGTAACTATAAATAAATTTGAATTCTACAATTATATATCATACAGAACGTATTAAATTCTTATTTTAAATTCTTTATCTTTCATTCTCATTAATCATAAAATATATTCAAAATAAATAAATAATAATAACTTTAAAAACAAAAAATAGGTAATAAATTAGAAAAATAATTCACAATAAAGCTAATTCTGATATATATTCTTAAACGTATGACTATGTTTCAATTTAACACTACAACTTTTTTTACTTTTTAATGCATAATTTTAGGTGCAATTATTTTAATGTAACTAAATTCTTCTTGTAACATTTAATACATTTTTGTTTAACTGCACTATCTGAAGTGTAATCGCTTAAAGCAAATTAAAATAGATTTATCTTAAAATAAATTAGAAGAGACTTGATAAGAGAAAGAGGAGCTCACAAAATAAAAACAGCTATGGCCTATATAGTTATTTTATTAGAACAGCCCAAATAAACAATCTGCCTTTTGTGAGCCTTAACAACTCTTTTTTCTTGTGGTTCAACTCTTCTCTCTTACTTCATTTCTCACCAAATCATTTTTAGATAGTTTTATTCTCAATTTCTCATCATAGAATTTCACCAAACCTTTTTTTATCTTTTTCTTGAATCGTATCTCATCAAAGAATTTCACTACTTTCACTAAATATTCTTCGATTCTTCATTCAACAAATAATAATGGATGATTTGCTCATTTTCCCTTTTGCCTACTAAGAAGATTCTTGGTTGGCATGGATCTAAAGATTGCCTGTTAGTTTTTTTTTTTTTTGAATGATGAGCATTGTCAGGTTGTGCTTGAACAAATATTCTGTCTTATAAAATACGTGGATGTTGCATTTATACATTCTCAAAGGCAACCTTGTTGTCAATGCAAGTTGGAGGTGAACTGAGCGCTTGGAGCTAAAAAAACCAAAAAAACAGTATTATGTTACAAGGAAGGCCAATCTTGAGGACCGATGCCTCCGGTGATTTACTCGTTTCAGGATGCAAAGATTTTCGGTTAGTTAGTAAGATGATTTTCTCAATTTTTTTATTTTATGTTAATTTTTTTTCATTGTTTTTTTAAATTTGTGTTAATTTTCTTCATTGTTTCTTCACCAAATATATATGTTGAATAGAGTTTTTATTGTGTAAGTTTTAGTTCAAAGGTACATATTCGTGTAATTATTGATTCGGGTACTCTTTCTTTGTTCTCTTATTTTTTTTTTTTAAATTTTGATCATGATTTATGTAGTTCCAGGTTAGATTAGGGTTTGTTATAATACTAATTAGGAATTTTAAGAATGATTTATTGATTTAAACACCAGTTGTGAATAGAGGTTGAGAACCTCACGCCATTTTCTTTGTAAACATCTAGTTAGGATTTTGCACAATGATATCAATAAGATTGTAGTTGAGCATGATTTCATAAAATGAAGAGCTGTTAAATTAAAGGTTGAAAGAACAAAGAATACCCTGCACCTGATGCGAGTAACTTCTCCTGCGAAAAGAGAAAATGAATTCCTTAGTTTATGGTAGAAAGACCTTTTCTGTGGTTTGTAGATGACAACTCCTCATGATCTAAATGTTTAAGTTCTAGTTAAATTTTCAAGTTCTTAGATTTGGCTTTCAAGGCAAAGATGGTGTTCATTAACTTTATATCAATCTAGAGTACTAAAAATGCATTGAATGGCTTTACTTTTGAATTTTTCAGTAAAACAACTTCAAGCAATTTAAAGCAAATTTCAATTTCTTTGCCTTCAATTAAATTTAATCTATTGGTGCAGACTCTTAATAGCATTGGGCTGCTAGTCAAATATCCTTGTCATTTCTTCATTTCGTATTTCTTTCTTCCATTAATCTATTTCTTAATTTATACCCACAGTCACTTAGTTCTCCTATTGCCATGTGAACTTTTATGAATGAATAGACCATTAGACTAGTTTCCTTAGTCTGGTTTATTAGTAGATTCTTTATTATTTTGTCTTAGGGTGATTAAGTTAGGTAAAAAACATAATTAGGAAGTTTAAATTGCAACCAACTTTATTTTATTTTTCTTATGCATCATCATCCAATAGGGCACTCCTTATCATGCATCAAACATTATTTGTGGTTGGTAGAGGATGAAGAAAATGATGTATTTTCCTTTACATCTTTCTTCTTCTCTTCCATTATACCAAGTATTTTTTATTTACATTGTTGCTAACTTGTAAGTTGTTTTGTTAGTAGTTTATTTTTTTTTTATCAATACAAAAAGTTAGTAGGGGAAATGTAGAGGAAATATCCCAAGATATTAACTTCTTTACAAATGGTATTATCTATTGCAACTATTTTTTTATATTCTTTTGATTCCCCAGTTTTTTACTTATAATATTTTGCAACTTAATGAATCATCATTGACTAATTGCCAAGAAATGGAGAAAATAATTAACAACCAAATATTCGATAATATATCTCTAAATAAGATTTGTAAGGTTAGTAACTGACAAACACTTCAAGATATTTTACAATGTTCAGATTATAATTTGTAATATGATTTAATATTTATGATTTGTGATGTCATTTTCATTTTTTTTAGATGGTGGAAGCCAATGTTTCTCAACTTCTCTTTGAAAAATAAAGGCATAACTTCGAAAAGCCTCAAATATCTGTCAATTAAGGGATAAATTCAAGTGTAACAAGTTATTATCTTTATTTTTGCTAATTGCTTAAGAATTAAAATCTCGTGCTGTGGGGAATTGATTTGATGGTAGTGTTTTCAGTGATATTTATGACCAAATTATCTATGATACATCTTTATTGAGTTCTCATCATATGGAACAATGCATGGTTCACCTGTCATATCATTTTCTGCTATCAATCAAGTTCTACATTTAACTAAGCTGAATTTCTGGAGTTTTTAATAGTCCATGTGTTAGTTTTTTTGTCACGACCCGGAACCACCCTCGAGTCCGTGACAACCGTCGCGATGTCCCGATATGCACTCATCCCCCGAGTACCATATCGAGACCTCGCAAGGCTCTCGTACTAGTCTTTCCAACCCCCTTGTGAGTTTCTATTTATTAATTTCATACTTTAAAACATTTCATCCCTTTTCGGACCAAAACAAGGAAAAAGACAAAAATTACTACACAGGGGCGTTTCGGTCATTTTTTGTCAAAAATTTCAAAATTTGGAAAAAATGTTACTTACGCGTAAAGATTTCATAAATTGAAGTCAAAATTGAAATTGGATATCTAAAACGTGAAATTTAAGTAAAATTACGTTTAATGGAATAAAATAATAATAATTCACAAAATAAAATATTTTCTTATAAAACAATTTTTATATAGATATCCGGATATAATTTTTACAGCGTAAAAACAAAATATATTATTACATATAGTAATACAAATAACTGAAGTATAAAATTTAATTTACAACGCTAAGTGGGCCCAAAATAGATAAATACAGTCTACGAGATGAACCTGTGTACCGAAGGTTATCTCTCTAAACCTTCTCCTCAACAGAGTCCTCTATCTATAACTGTTTGTGAGCCTGAAATGGGGAAATTGAGGGGTGAGTTTTACAACCCAGTGAGTTAGATAAATACCATCCACGACATCTAAAGTCGAGTAGATAGAGACAATATAAGTAAAACACAATGCTATCATGTAGTCTATAGCATCAATTTAATACAATTATATAAATCAATCTTATTTATCAAAATCCAAGGCTTATGTTTTATTTATACAAAATCAGGCTTAAGCCAAATCTCATACTCGGGGACACTTGATCAAAGTGTCTAATCGAGTCCGCCAAGGCTGTTAGAATTTCATAATTTTTCAAATACAGCCGATCCTTGGCGTTGGCTAAACTCATCTTCACGTGGTGGTTTAACGTGAAGTGAATTGTAACATTACCTCGGGAGTTACTCTACTCGCCTCTACGACCGAGGTAACAATTAATCGGGTTTTTCCGTGCTCCTCCTAAAGGCAGTCCACGGCAACCCTCACTGCAGTGTTTTATTAGACCATCCAATTTATAGAAAAATTCAACAACATGACAAGGCCATTTTAATAATAACCAGCCTACACAGCAAATAGCAATTCATGCCAATTTTTAACACAATAAATCAGCCAAGCATGCTCACCAAAATCATAAGCCATAATTTAAATTTTAATAGAAGAACACAAATCTAAACCAGTCTCCACATACTCAGTATTATTAAATCGATTTTTCGATTTAAAAATCATTTATGAAATTCAATTTATTTTTCATATCAAATAACCGAATAAAACTACTTCAGATATTGAAAACGGTAAATTATCCACTCACAGGTTTCAGAAGTCCCGAATATCTCTAGTCTCGTTCGTCCGTAGCTACTTCCTTGCCTTTTCCGGACGACTCACCCCCTACGCGTTACGCGTGGCATGAATTTCAATAAATCAAATCAATTAATTATAATTGATTTCAGGCTCTATAATTTCTACATGAATGCATGAAATGCACCTTAAGCTATCCGAATAACTGTTTAAACACGGTTTTCGGCCTAATTCGCCTACATGCGATTAAATTGCTAAAATCTTCATTTTAATTTCGATTGGGCCCGTTTCAATTTCTAATAGTCAAATTTTATTCACATTATCCACTAACAGTGTACACGGGTTTAATTATCAGTCCTGGACTGAAAATTACGATTTTACCCCTAGTGGGTAAAAATTTCAATTTTTGCTCTGAAAATTCCCATAATTTTCCTAGGCTTATAATTCACCATTATTCATCATCACACCTCAAAATAACCTCAAGATCAACAGCATTTCTCTCTCTAAAAATTCGGTCAAGCTTGGTGCAATATGGAAAATTCTATTTTTCTTGCTTATTTTTGCTAGTTTTCATTTCTACACTTAACCAAACTTTCTACAAACATTTAATCAAGCTAAAATTCCACCAAATCACACCTCAAATCCTCTCATCAAGATTCAACCAGCATGGGTGTTCATACCCACTTTTTAATTTTGCATGAAAATTGAAATAAAATGCATGGGTAATGAGAAAATCAAAGAAAATTAAGTGATTTTACCTTTTTCAAGCTAACTTCCTTGATTTCTCTCACTAGGGTTTCAAGTTTTCAGCTAGGGTTTCAAGTTTTCAGCCTCTCCCCTCACTTACACGGTTTGGAGAAGAAGAAGTGGGCTGAATTTTGACTTTTTATAAGTTAAATAATTAAATGTTTAATTTAACACATGGTTATTAACTTTTTCCATTATTTTATTATTTATTGATTTTCTTTTTAAATTTCTTTTCAGCCCAAAAATTCCAAGCCTTATCCTCTGAGTTTCCAGGAGCTTCTAGAAGAAATTTTAATAATTTTTATAGTGTAATTTTATGAAATTACACTTTTACCCTTGAAAAAGTACAAAATTGCATTTTTGCCCCAAAAATTGAAAAATTGCCACAAGGCATATTTTTCAGTCCTCAAACTCATACCACACTCCAATTTGTCAAATTTGATCTAAATCCTCTCGAAAAATTAAATTTGGCCTTTCGGTGGTAAAATTACGATCTTGCCCCTACACTCCAGAAATCATCGAAATTTCTTCTTTTTCCACTTTTCAACCTCAAATAACACTTCAATTGATTAATATGGTCAATCTAAATCAAATGGGATCAAAAAAATCTTTTTCAAAAATTCTAAATTCGTCTTTTAATGGCAAAATTACTATTTTGCCCTTGTGTCCCAAAAATACCGAGAATTGTATTTTTCACTGCTAAACTTCATTTTATGTTCCAAAAATCATATTATATTTCATATAATCATTCTTGGTCATTAAAAATCAAAATCTTTATTAAAATCCTCATTTTGTCTTGAAATTAAAAAATGACCGTTTTGTCCCTAATCGGTCAATTTTTTCAATTAACTCCGAATTAAACCTCGAACTCCGAATCACTGTTTTAAGTAATCCCTGGACTGTGAAATTCTCAATTTCACCCTAAAATTTCTATTTGAACTAGTTCGAGGCTTAATTGACTTATTAGTACCTCTAGGACAATATTGTCCTTTAACTAACTTTTCGGGCAATACAATATGCTAACATGCTTTCCAATGCATGAAAATGACATGTTAAAAATAACACGGGGTCGGGCTTTACATTTTTGTTCTTGATTCTTCCAATTGCTAGAGAACATGGCAGTATCATGAAATTTATTCAATTTTCTTTCTTAGGGTCCTCTTTGTCATCTCCATCAAGATTTCTAAGAGCTAAGGTTACTATGGGGGAAGTTGTTTTAAAAGAACGCCTCGAGGTAATTACTCTTTATTTTTTATAACTTGAGATTCTAATGCTAGCTATATTATTAATTTATTATAATATAAGCAATGTGAATATGTATATTAATAGTTATGAGATAGTGTTATATAATAAAATACACACGTTACATTGAGCACAAATGGGCATTTTTTTCTTTTTTTTTTTTGTTTATTTTCTTATGTGGGGTGTAGTTACATATAAACAAAATTAAGTTGGAAGGAAATAAAGATGATTTGTTTTATTTAGATATCTAAGCAATGGTAGCCATTCTTAGGATCACACCATCACCAAACTCTCATGCTCCTTCTCAAATCATGGTTTTTAAGCAAAGGTTAGCATCCTAAAGATAAATCTAGATTTCAACATCACTTTATATCTTTGCATTTGGGATTCAAATATATAGAAAAATAAATATGGGATTGCACTAGTGATTAAAGAAGCTGGCTTGATAGTGATGACTGCCACTAGTTTCTTCTTAGTTGTTAAATATACTTACTTTCCTTTAGACACCCAACTAGATTAAAATAGTTGAAGCAATGATTAATATTGTAACTTGCAGGGTACCAAGAAATGCCTCTTCTGCAATATATTCATATCCATATGGCAACAAACTATTTTTGGATTCTGACTAATAATGTTTGTCCGATCTACTCGCCTGTTCCTCTTTGGCTTCCTGTTTTGTGTTTGTTCAAGATTTGATTTGTACTTCCTTTTGATGGTTGTTCTATTTTGTTTCTCCATTTGTTTTTGGCTTTCTTTGTGCCCTGTTCCTATCTCTTGGGCCTAAGCCTTGTGCTCTCTCGATGTTGTCTCTATTTCTAGGTTTGTTGTGTTTGTTTCTTTATTCATGTTTTTGTTCCTGTCTTTGTTACTTTGGCTTTGTTTCTATTCAATAATAGAATGTCATTCAAAAAAATATATGTTTGCTATAAATTTATTCTAAAAAAATTTGCATGGTTTATATTCTCTAAGTTGCTGTAAACTTTTTTATTGCATATTAGAAGATTATATGTGTTACTATCATATATTTTTTAACTACACATTTTAAATATTGTCATATGATTTAAGATTGCAACCATATAATATATGGCTGCATATTAATTTTGCAGTAAAATTTCATTAAAAATACAGCTAAACTTTTGCATTCATTCATTAAGTTTGTACTTTTTCTAAGTGCAGCTTTAACCTAAGGCAGCATATTTTTCACCTATAGTTGTAATTTTTTCTGCAATCAAAGATAAAAAATGTTGTAGTGCAGGTAGATGTTGGGAGTCAAAAAAAAATTTAATAGGGTTATGCAGTAATTTTTTCCTTTTATATATATAAGCCAATGGTTTTATTAATATACTCAAGCATTACAACTAGTTGGTAACACCTACATTCACATCAAACATACAAATCTTACCCTAGTCTTGGAAGTGGCTTTTGACAGACCTTAATAATATTACCCCAGTTAACAGTAAACACATTCACATCAAAATATTATGCCTCTTATTTCTCACCTTGGCCTTACTCTGAAAATATCTTATATTCCTATCTCTCTTTTTCACCCACCTCTCCTTAGATTTCTATCTCCACATTGATTCTTTGGCCTTACTCTGAAAATATCTTATATTCTTATCTCTCTCTTTCACCCATCTCTCCTTAGATTTCTATCTCCACATTGATTCTTTGGCCTTACTCTGAAAATATCTTATATTCCTATCTCTCTCTTTCACCCACCTCTCCTTAGATTTCTATCTCCACATTGATTCTTTATTCCTCTGAGATGTCCACAAACTCTTTAATTAATCACTTTCTTGTTCCATCTCCCTCTCCTCTAGCTCTATAGTGCTTCCTATCTCATCTATTACCCCAATCCTTTTCTCAAGCCTTTCTATATTCTCCTCCACTCTAACAAACACGTTCACATTTCATTTTATTCAAGAACGTTTTCATCATACTTAATTTAAGGTTCAAATTATTGGGCAATGATCAAACTTGGAACTATTTAAGGCAAATTAAGCCAAATTAACCTGGAGAAAATTAGCCCTACATGACAATGACAAAGATGAGTCAGAGAAAGAAAAAAGAAAAAAAAATGAAAATAGGATAAATGAATTTGAATTTTTCAAGTGTTGTTATTATTCAAAAGGAAATTTGAGGAAAATGGTTTGTAGAAATAACTTTCGTAAGTTTTTAAACCTTCTTTTATAGATGTTTAAGTTTCGTCAAGGGGTTCCGTCTGGATGCGTTGATGGAATGGAATTAATATTTCAAATTGTTATGTAATATTATAATGTTTCTTGAGTAGACTAAAATAAAAGCAACTAAAGATTAGTAATTAATTGCGATAATTCTAGCTTGAGCCCCATTAATTAGTTACGTAATTAAGTGACTTGACCTTCTAATTAGTATTTTTCTTTTCAAACGAGTGCTTTAATTATAAATGGTATATGAAATTACGATATATGATCTCAAAGATTACTATTTCTCCTAGCATCTCGACGTAAGGCAAGCCGCACCCCGCCCTCTGTTTTTTTCTTCTTTTGGTTCTTGAATGCAAGGCTAGCTTCAAGCTCACAATTCTGACTTTGTCATCTTCAGTTGAAAATTTACGACAACTGATGTACTTGAGCCCAAACCAATTTGCAATAAGATGTTTCAATTGTACATGCAATTAATCTAAAACAAACTTGTTAGTATTACAACACTTCTTTCTTCTTCCTTTCTCTCGCACAGGTAACGTGGTAGAGTTTTTCTCCAAATTCGTTGGTACGGAGAATTCTGATTAGGCAGAATTTCTGATCATTTTGGAAGGACTTCTATTCTTTTACTCCACTTCTTGGGTTTCCTCACACTTTTCCATTGTTGAAAGTGACTCGAAAAAACACAATCTTAAGGCTCAGTAATCATTCTCGAAAGTCCTAGCGAATGATTCACATTGCGAATTGCATTGAGACATATAAGAGAAACAATAGAAGTTTTTCCTTTCGTTCACATATTTAGAGAGACAAATTCTCTAACAGACGATTTAGTCTAATCAGAGGTGTTACGTGAAGATATGCCATATGCTACGTTGTAAAATACCTAGGGCTTTGTTCATTGGAAACAATCTCTCTTTTAATGACTCTATACAAATTTCAATCCATAAGAATCCTGGACTTTTGACTTTGTGTATAGTCAATGTTTCTCGAACAGAAATTTCAAGCAAGAAGTAGCTAGGGTTAATATTTTTCATATGTATTATAAAAGAAATTAATTTTAAGTTTGGAATTGGATAATTATGTTGTGGTCATCCTTTTTGGATGAAGAGAAAATGCAAGAGAGAAATGGAATAAACTATGAATTGGCTACGTACTTCTCCGCTAGATTTGACTTGCCCAATAGGCTAGCCGCCAACCTTATCCTTCTATTTGTAAACCAAAGGCCATATATATATATATATATATATATATATATATATATATCAAGCTTTTTAAATTAGTTTTAGTCATATTTAGTTTCAAAAAAAACGTGTTTTTAATTAATTATTTATTTCAATTATATCGAGGTATCAGTAATTGTATCGATTTTTTTATTAATTTTCTTATTTTGACCTAAAAAAAAAGATGATGGAATCATATATTCTTTATTACAAGAAAATGATAGTGTGAAATACGAGCTATATAATTTGTCTTGAATTTTTATATTTCAAATGAGTCTCTAATTTTTAATTGTTTACTTATCTTAATTACATTGAGAAATGAAAATTTGTATCAATTTTTTATATTAATAATTAAAATTATCTTGTTTTGACTAGAAGAAAATAGATGATCAAATCATATATATTTTATTATAAAGAAATGTTTAACGTTTAGTGACAGCATGGAATAAGAGTTATTTATTTGTTTCGATTCTTTATATTTCAATGAATATCTGATTTTTAATTGTTTATTTATCTCAATTATATTGAGATATAAGCAATTACATCAATTTTTTTATATGAATAAAATTATTTTATTTTGATTTAAAGAAATAATAGATGACCGAATCATTTTTTTATTACAATAGAAAATGATAGTGTTAAATAATTAAGAGCTATTTATTTGTCTTGATTTTTTATGTTTCCAATGAGGCTTTAATTTTTATATGCTTACTTATCTTAATTATATTGAGATCTGAACAATTGTATCATTTTTTATGTCTTGAATTTTTACAATTGTCAAGCAATAATAACAAATAAATGGCAAGAAGTCGAGTCTAGCCTTTAAGAAATAAAAATTCAGAAGATATTTCAGACAAGCTTTCATTTTCTTTTATTGTAGGGTCGCGGAAAATATAACGGTTGGGAGCGGTCACGTTTGACAAGGGCAGCACAAGTTATCCTCCTCATTAGAACTTATGAGATGGCAATGGCGGGATGCTTTGTTCATTTTTGAAGAAATTTTCAGGGTCTATCAAGGCTTTCACACGTGCCAATCTCAGGAAATTGTTCTTGAAATACTTAGCTCCATAAACGCTGGCAACTGCAAAATCTGTGTTGTTGCTTTCGTTGCTGCCGATGTCAAGATCTCTGTAGTTGATGAATGCCTCCCTTGGGTTGCTGGATGCGTATGGAGTCATTGCACTGTACAATCTTCTTGACAGTTCAACGTACCGTTCTTCAGCGCTGATGCCTCCGTCAGACTCCGACCACAGCACGGTATATTGTACTTTGTAAAGGTTTCCAGCTCTATGTGCAAATGCCGTTTCCGACTCTGAGATCTCTTCCATTCTTCCACCATAAGGATTCAGTTGCATAAAAATGTCCTCTATGTCCATCAAGATTTCCCATAAGGTTTCCAAGCCTTCCTTGGGAATCACTTGTTTGTAGTAATCGGACTTAGTCTTGTAGAAGACTCTGTCCTGTTGCACTCTATTGAGCAAGACGTCAATGGAAGTTCCATTGGGGAATCCGGCCCAGAAGAGGGTGGATTCGACCCAACTCATTTCAATGCAGTCACTTCGCTGCAAACCCAATTCAGGGAAGTTGGCGTTCATCAGTTGGATAAGTCTATCGGTTTGTCCAAGAAAATGGGCAATGAATGAAACTCGTATGGTTTTGTTGCCACTGCCTGTTCCAGTTATAGGCTCAGGCTGAAGTCTGAGGAAGAGATCTTTAGGCAGGTTAGGGGCAACTTGTTGCCAACGATAAGAAAGATCTGTTGCACCTTGATCCAAAGTCCTCTGCACGTTGAAAACAGTCACCTTAGCAGGAACACGAACCAGCTTGATCGTCCATGAGAGGATGATTCCAAAGCTAGTTCCTCCACCTCCTCGGATTGCCCAAAACACATCTTCTCCCATGGACTTTCTGTTCAGGATTCGACCATTGGCATCGATCAATTGTGCGTCAATGACGTTATCGATTGAAAGGCCGTATTTTCTCATCAGGGGGCCGTAGCCACCTCCACTAAAGTGTCCACCAATGCCAAGAATAGTGCAAACTCCAGATGGGAAGCCATGGAGTTTACTTTTCTCTGCTATCCGGTAATACAGTTCGCCTGTGGTCGCCCCTGCCTGAACCCATGCGGTCTCGCTTGCCATATCAATCTGTATAGATCTAAGATTAAACATATCAAGAATGACGAATGGGACGTCTGATGTATAGGATAGGCCCTCATAATCATGACCCCCGCTTCGAATTCTTACTTGGAAGCCATGGCGCTTAGCGCAAATGACAGTGGCTTGAGCATGGGATTCATGCAGGGCTGTGACAATAGCCACTGGTTTGGAGGTTACAGAAGATAAGATTCTAAGGTTATTTGCACGTAACTCGTAAATAGATTGAAAGGAGGCATTGTTGGGAGTGTATATGGCATCAGAGATTCGATTAGAAGGGTTGGAATGTTGAGGAAGGCATTGCAGGAAATTATCAAGAGCTGATTCTGATGTTACCAATGAAATTGATAACAAAAGGATTGAAACGATGGATAGTATAGAGCTTGAAGCTTTCATTTTGTCACAAAGAATCTCGAGATCTTTAATGGGTTTGTGCACTTCTGTTGGTTCAATATTTGTGTTTACATAGAGAGGAGAGGGTCGTTTGGATCAATTCCAGATAAAGTCTGAGAGCTTTAGAAAGAAGACCAAGAATATTTCAAAACAAAATTCATTTTCGTTTAATTTTGTCGTTATAAGAATGACGTCAGTGCTAATATCAATACTGATTTTGATGGTGTGACACTCACATGATGACGTAGTATGTCACGTATCATCAACTTAATGATGTGACGGTGCTACGTGGCCCTAATATGATGACGTGGCACTGATATGCTAACGTGTCAGTGCCATGTGGTAGATAAAATTTTTTTCAAAATTTTTTTTGTGCTACGTTATAAAGATTAAATTAAACAAAAATATAAAGTACATGGATTAAATTGAACAAAATTGAGATGTTTAGGGGTTAAATTGAAAAAATATTTGAAAAATATGAATTTTTAAGTAAATGATAGATATACTTATTAATAAGCAAAATATTTAAATGTAAAAGATTCATGGTGTTAAAAATATATAAATATTTTCTTACTTAATTATTTAATTTAAAATATGTACATTAATTTATCTTCTTTGCAAAATTATGTTTGATTAAAAGAAATTTAAAAAAAATTTCATACCTAAAGACAAATTTAGATGAACAATTTGCATTATGTTGAAATAAAATAATATAAAGAGACTAAATAAATTTTTTTATTCTATTTATAATAGTATAAAAATTTGAAATCTATTTGCCTTAGTTTTTAACTTGAACTAAAGTCAAATAAGTAAAATAGGTTGATTTAGTTACAACTTTCACAATTTACAAATATCCATTCTTTTGGAATTATTTAATCTTTACCCAATTTGCTTTTTATTTAAATTTGCTCAAAGGTTCTTAGAAGTCGATTTTTTTAAGTTCAAATATTACAATCAAATTTTATTAAATTCAAATTTAAATTATTAATTTGGATCTAAAAAAATTTGTAAATATAAAATAAATTGTATAAATATTTACAATTATATTTAACTCTATCAACCATAAATGCAGTTTATAATCTAAGAAATTTTAACCTAAAGAATATAACTTAAAATATTAAACAAAATAAAAAAATAAAAAATAAATAAAAAATTGAAGGGGTGGAGTAACTCAAATTTTATGGTTGTAATAAGAGGTTTGTCATGCCTAAATTAAATAAGTTAGAATGAAGAACTATTTTTATAATCATCGCTAACTACATATCTCCTTTTTCCATTTTCTAAAAAGAAAAAACTAAATCCATCTATTTTACTAATTTGAATTAAACCCAAGTTAAAAACTAAGTCAAATAAATTTTAAATTTTTATACTATTGTAAATAAAAAATTATTTAATCTTTTTATATTATTTTATTCTAACATAATGCAAGTTATTTATTTAAATTTAACTTTAGGCATGGAATTTTTTTGAAATTTGTTTTTATTGTTGGAGAATTCAAACTTAATTTTTGTAAAGAAGATAAATTAATATACATATGCTACAATAAAATAATCAAGTAAGAAAATATTTAGATATATTTTTTAATACTTAAATATTTAGTTTTTTAATAAGTATATATATCATCTACTTAAATATTTATATTTTTTAAATATTTTTTTTAATTTAGTCTCTCAACTTCTCAATTTTGTTCAATTTAGTTCATATACTATATATTGTTGCTCAATTTAACCCTTATAACATAGCATAAAATTTTTTTTTCAAAATTTTTTTTATCTGTCCCGTAGCACTGACACACTAGCATATCAATGCCACATCAGCATATTAAAGCCATGTAACGCTACCACGTCATCAAGTTGGCACCATGCGAATAAAATATGTCACATCAATGCTGATGTTAGTGTTGACATCATCCTTTTAATAGTAAATTCGATACCGTTAGTTGGAGGAATTAAGTTGAAGCAATTTTCAAAAATAAAGGATTAAATTGCTTCGATTATGAGTACAGAAACTAAATTGAACAAAATGCATGAGTACAAGACTTGGTGGGTATTTTGACTAATTTTTAACCATATATTAATAAGTTGATTTGCTAATTGGTTTCTTTTATTGGATGTAATTAATTATATATTAATTTGATAATTAAGAGTCATTTAAGTATAATTTGAATTTAATTTGTACATGTAGGAAAGCAAATCCCCTACCCTGATCTCATGCCCCCTTTCTTGTCTCGACCTCAAAATCATGTCATCTATCTAAATTATTAAAATCTCTTGAACGATAGTATTCTTCTTTAAGTAACAGGTAAGCAGTGTTTCTTCTCTATAAGGCTCAAGAGAAGATGGTTTTCTATGTCTAACGATATTCCGAGCACTAGAGATTGTAAACTTCCCATTCCATTGCTAGACTAAGTCCGGATGGCTTCATCTTTCCGTCTTGGATTAAGAATAATAACATCATATAAGGAGCATTGAGTCTCTACTAAATCATCTGATCTAGCCAGAGGCCAAACCAAACCTGCAGCATTAATGACAGTTGTTCCTTTTTGCTTGAAAGGGAAGAGTGCAACATTAACTACAGTTGTCCCTTTTATTTATTTACTTTTTAATTGGAGAAGAGGATTCGAACTTTATTCTTTAGGCAAGGGATCATGTATCAATCAATGAGTTAAATACTCGAGCGTAGTTACCCCTTTTACTCGAAAAGGAAGAGAATCATGAAATTATAGTGCATAAGCAACAAGGGCCCTTTGGGTTGGCAGTAATCAAACCAAAAATCTGTGGGTTTTCCATCATCTATTATGCTTTGCACATAGGGTTTGATATAGTTTCATAGTTTCAAGATTTTCTTCCACCCCCATGAGCAATCACTAGACAGAGTAATAGATCACAGACTTCTGCCTGTTAGTGCATATATAGGATTTGATGCAAGCAACACGTTGTGACCCTGATTGAATAAGAATAGCCCAAACGGTTTTCATCATACAGGCTTTATTCCAAGGAGAGATCTTCTTGATGCCTAAACGCTAAACCCCCTTCATTCTTTGGATGGAAACCTTAGTCCCTGCTGATTAACTTTAGTTCTTGTAGCTTTTGTATCCTTGCCTTTCCATAAGAAAGCATTAGATTTCTGCTTCAAAAGTCTTGTGACTTTCTTTAAAATGCTCAACATGGGGTGAATAACTATTTAAACTCTCTCCTCGAATTTCATAAGACTGCACTTACTGAGAATTTCAGGTCTTCTGATTGTTTTCAAAATGGCTCTAGGTTTGAGACCTATCATCAGCGCAAAGCGCATGCTGATGTGGTCAAGGGTGTTGGGAAAATGAGAAAAGGCCCCTTGATTAATCATCGTTCCATTGTTGCTCCTGATATTAAAAGGTTGTCAAGTAATGATTATTGGGAAATCATGCAGTCAACAAGAGCATATTGGGGTGGAATTTAAAATGCTTTTCGATAGTAAAATCAAACGTTTGGTTTGTTTAACATAGAAAATCTAATTTATTAGTAGTAAAAATATTGTAATAGCTTCAAATCCTTATTGTCAAAATCTCAAAGTTCAAAATCCTATGAATGGAAACCTTCAAACATCAAGGCAAGTTTTTTTAGTGCTCAATCTCCAATGGTAATCCACAGACACCATAGGGCCAATTGGCTAGTGTTCGCTAGGGGCCTTTCGGTTTTCCTTTCAAGAATATTGAAAGTGTCTCTTATTGTTGCATAGGGTATGGCCCAAAGATTGTTATTTCATAAAATAATAATATTAGTGGTCCAATTCAAGCCAAACTCGCAAGTAGGTGAATCACCTAACTCATGGATAGGTCTACTTGAAATGTTTTGTTTATAATAATTCATATAATTATATAAAAAAATAGAAAATACAACTAAAATATCGATGAATCATCATTTATACATCAATTTTTTTTTTTCATTTGCATAACAAAAACTTACATTTTACAATAAATAAATGATCAAATAGAGGCTAGCTTGAGCAATCTACCAACACCAATACACTAATCATTTGAAAAAAATTATTTGAGATTATTTATACGAAGGAATATGGTTTATATGAACGAGGCTTGGACCAAGGTAATTAGTATTGAAATTGTTCCTTTTAGAGTTGTAAGGCCTTTCACATTTTGGAAAAATGATTAGACTCTCATGTAAGTCATAGACAAACAAAGATATGAACAAAAAATAGAATTAGGTTCGTCATTAAATAAAATTCTTTTTGACTTTATATAATAATAAAAAAAGGTCGTTGTTTTCCATGCTTTACCCTGAGAATCTAACAAAGGAAAAATAGAATTAGATGTGGAGGCATATTCACTCCTAAGGGTTTATTGTAAAGATGCTTGTAAGGTTATTTTCAAAAGTAATATTTTCATTAAGTGTGCTTCCATCATCAATCTATTTATTTATCAATGATTCCATTTGAAATAAAAATATTTTTAAAATAATAAATTTTGTTATAAAATGTAAAAAATAACATTTTAATAATTATTCTTAATTAATTAGAACACTAATTAACAAAATCTGAGTAATTAATAATACGTTACATGCATTTTTTTGCAGCATAGGCCATGACATATTCCTTTGACCTCTTATTTCATGAGACATGCTGTATTACTTGTCCTTTATACTTGGATAACTTAAGGCCAAGGCAAACATCCAAAATTTGTTCTTCTCTTATCATTCCTTGCTTCATGCCTTTAAAAGAATTATTCTTCAGTGCAATTATATATTTATGAGTGTCTTTCATTGTTTTCATTCAAGGCACATTGGCCGATTAGAAAGCATCAAAGGAGGCTCCAGCAATCCTTCACCGGCTCTTGGGGGTGAGTTTTCTTTTTTCTTTCTTCATAAAACTAAAAAATAGTTTATATCCTTGAATATGATTATATAAAAATGAATTGTATCATTTGTTGTCTGACCACCTCTTTTTTTTAATGATTTGATAAAAATAATAGTATTACACTTTGACTGAAGTCTAACTACATACTATATATTTTATATTTTTTATTAATTTTTTTTGTTCAATCAAAATTCAATTTTAACACGTAGCAAGGTAGTTCTCTAGTAAGAGCCACCAATTTCTTTTTGTGTGACTGAATGTTGGCAATTGTACAGATTTACTCTCAAGCCAAACCCTTTTATGCCGTTGGGAGTCTTAAGACAATTAGCTAAAGAATACCTATGGCATGTTGACTTAGAAGTAATTCAATAAATCACCTTTCAAAAAAACAAAAAAAAAACAAAAAGATTGATATATAAACAAGTCTGTAGTTGAACCAGTCAGACTGAGAAAACAAAAATGAAACAACATCCCAACTGACAAAACTATTTCATCACTCGCAACACTTTATAAAGCAATGAAGAATATAAACTGAGTTTAAGCACAAATAAAGTCCACAACATCCCAACACTTGACCATCAAAACCGGATCAACTATAGGAGGACAATCGAGTAGAAATGATGTTAGATTGATCATAGGAAATGTATAAATATTGCCAATTGAGCAGGACTTCAAGAGTAATATGATGTTAGATTGTGTACATACTTATTTGATTTTTTTTTTTGAAAGGCATTTGATTAGGGAATTGGAATATTTTTGCCTACTTGTTTGATTTGATCAGATTAATACTTAAATGTATCATTCCTTTTATTCAAAGGCGCATTGGCTCAGGAAGCACCAAAGCAGTTTCCACTCATCTTCACCACTTCTTGGGTGTTGTATTTTCCAGGTGAGTGGATTTATTGATTAAGGCTCAAAAGTAATATCATGTTAGAGCGACAATCAATTTGATTAGATCATGTTAGTGCTTTAAAATGTTACTTTATAATAATGAATTTGAGTATTTAGATTAAAGGCAGGTGCATGTATTTTTTTAAAGAGTTGGGTTTAGATCTTCTTATTCTTTTAATATTAAAAAAAAACCTTGATAATTGTTTTAATAATTGTGTACATATATAACTCTCTATTAATTCTTTATATGTTAATTTTTTTTAGTGGAATTCTTTATAACTTACAATTAATGCATAAGCAGTCTAATTTTTATCTATCTTTTTCCTTATTAACCTCTGAAGTTTTAATTAAAGTAAATTATCTATCACAAACTAGAATTTGTATTCTATTAAATGATCCAAGATTTTAAATAATTATAAGATTAACATAACTTGTGAGTTTAAATAAATTTTATATCCAACTAATTAAAAATCCATGGTGATTGCAATATATAGGAATATATTTTTCATATATAATTAGAAGTAACATATAAAAATTGTAAGTTTTATAGAATTGAACAAAACATGAAATTTTGTAAAAAGAGTCAATAATTAAATTCAATTTATTTAATATTAGCATATTACTAATATAATTATTAATCAGTAATACTCTTCATTGCAAACTTTTTTATTTAATATTAATAATAATTATTAATTAATATACACCATTTTTCTATTAACAAGGTACCAAATTAAGAAATTTATAACAAAAAATACATTAAGGAGTTTCGAATAATAAAGAAATTAGAAAATTTACTGCTTTTTCTTTGTCCATCTTCCTATGTTCGCAGTTTGGGATGTCCCAAAATGAAGTTATATAGTATGTATAGTTATATATGCAAACACTATTTCTTGTTTTAGGCAAAGAAGATACCAGCAATGGCGATAGCTGATATAGTGATGAAACTTTGGAATGGATGGGAGCTCCGAGCACTGGTTTACTTAGCCTCTCATTACAAGTACTCATTGCATATGGTTCCAAACGAAAGAGTAAGGCAAATACATGGGTCAAGGTCCTTGTTTGGTCTACATACATGTCAGCAGATTGGATGGCAACTATTGCATTGGGTATTATTGCCAGGTCCCTGGGAAATAAAATTCCGAAGGAGCACTCACTCCAGTCATTTTGGGCTCAGTTCCTCCTCTTGCACCTTGGTGGCCCAGACAGTATTACTGCTTACTCCTTAGAAGATAATGAGTTGTGGCTAAGGCATCTTCTTGGACTTGTTTTTTAGACTGGTGTTGCAATTTATGTTTTATTGAGGTCTTGGGTCGAGGGAGACATCACCTTCTCGTCTATAGCCATTCTAGTGTTCATTGCAGGAATTATAAAGTATGGGGAAAGGACCTACGTGCACATGTCCTCAAGCACCAAGTCATTTAGAACCTCTTCATTAGACAATTTGTTACATTTAACTTTGTCCAATGACGTAGAAATGTTTGGAGCTGCCTTATTTATTGACCCCTTTCTACTTCGAGTTGATAGCCTTTTTAAGAGGTTAAAATTTTTATTTGCAGACCTTATCCTCGATCAACGTTAGAGACGCCATTGCAACAATTTAATTCGTGGCTGTAAACCAAGAGAGGCCTTCGAGTTGGTAGAATTTGGGCTGGGACTTTTGTATGATTTGCTCTTGTTAGGATAGTCTTGAATTACAGTATGATTAGGATTGTTTAATTCTAATTAAACTTGTATATCTTATTAAATAGTCTTTAAATCTAGTTAGAATAGAATAACATATTTTAATTATATTAGGATAAGATTATTATATTTAGTACTATAAAAGGATCTCATGGGGTTAAAGAATAATAATCACTTAAATTTAGAGAGAGTGATTTAAGTATACATGGGATAAGGGTCGTGAGTTTGAGACTGTTCTTGTAATTTCTTGATTTTTCTCTTAGTGAATTTTTTCTCTGTTATTGTACCTGTGGACATAGGTCATCCAAAGACCGAATCACGTAAATTCTTGTGTTCTTGTGAGTGTGCTTGATTTCTTTCTTTTTTTCTTTATTCTATTGATTGGGTAAGATCTTGGGCAACTCTTTAGAAATAATTCTGCAAGTTCCATAACAAACTGGTATCAGAGCATCAAGGTCTTGGGTCAATTTGAATCTCTCTATGGCAACTTCGTCAACCAAGTATGAGATTGAAAAGTTTAATGGAAGAAACGATTTCAGCCTATGGCTTGTTAAAATGCCCGCATTGCTAGTGCAACAAGGACTGTTGAAGGCACTAAAGGAAAAAGAGCATTTTCCCTCAAATTTATTTAATAGTGAGAAAGATGACCTTATGGAAAAAGCACATAATGCTATTCGCTTAACTTTGTCTGATGAGATGCTAAGAGAAGTCATGGATGAAGAATCTATTGTTGCAGTGTGGCTTAAACTCGAAAGTATTTATATGACCAAATCCCTGACAAATCAGCTTTATATGAAGTAACGATTATATACTTACAAGATAAGTGAAGGTACGTCCGTTAATGCCCACATTGATGAATTTAATAGAGTTATTCTTGATTTAAAAAATATCGATGTTAAAATTGAAGATGAAGACCTAGTACTAATTCTTTTATGTTCTTTGCCTCCATCGTATGAAAACTTTGTGGATACTATGTTATATGGCTGAGACACTCTCACTTTCGAGGATGTAAAGGTATCTTTAAATTCCAAGGAATTGAAGAAGAAAGTTGGTGGTATCCAGAATAAAAATCAAGTAGAAAGTTTTGTTGTGAATAGAGGAAAAGATAGAGAAAAAGAGTATTGACAGAAAAGGTAAATCTAGAGCAAAAGGGAAAACTTGCTGGAATTGTGATTAGAAAGGGCACTTTCGTCAAGACTGTACCAAATTCAAGGATGATAAAAACATCGATAAGTTTGAAAGTACTGCAAACATGGTTAGAGATAACTTTGATACTTTTGAAGAAGCTGATAGTGTTCTTGTGATAACCAACGGTAACCCATTGGATACATGGATCTTAGATTCTGCTTGTTGCTTCCACATATGTCCTAGGCGTGATTGGTTTACAACTTATGAATCTATTGATATGGGTATTATACAATTAGGAGATGATTTCTCTCTCTCAGTTGTTGGGATTGGCACAATTCAAATCAAGATGTTTGATGGTATGGTAAGGACACTTGTGAGGAAACATGTCCTTGACATGAAAAAGAATTTGATATCCTTGATTTTGTTAGATAAAAAAGGCTACAAATATAGTGGCCAATATAGTGTCTTGAATGTATCCAAATGAGCCAAAACTATCATGAAGGGCAAGTTATTCAGTGACCTTTATTGTCTAATGAGAAACAAAGTAATTGAAATTGTTTTTGTGGTCTCATCTAATGATCTTGAAGATGATATAACACATTTATGGCATATGAGATTGGATCATATGAGCGAGAGATGGATTAGAAAACTGAGTAAGCGTATTTTGCTATGTGGTCAAAAGACTGAAAAGCTAGATTCCTATGAGCAACATATAGTGAAATTTTACACTACAACTCATCGAACCAAGAATGCAGTAAACTATATCCATTCAGATCTGTGGGGTCTTTCTCTGGTGGCATCAAAAGGTGGATCATTATACATGTGGACCTTTATTGATTATTTTTCAAGAAAGGTATGGACGTATTTTTTAAAGGTTATGAGTGAAGTGTTAACCATCTTTTTGCGTTGTAAGGCATTGATCGAAAAGCAGAATAAGAAAAAGATCAAGAGCTTTCGAAAAAACAAAGGTTTGGAATTATGCAAATGTGAGTTTAGTCTGTTCTGGAAGAGTGAGGAAATTGTTAGACATCGCACTGTCATCAAAACACTGTATCAAAACAATATTGTAAAATAGATGAAGAAAACAATTCTGGAAAGAGCAAGATGCATGCTCTCTAATGTTGGCTTACCCAAAGTACTCTGGATAAAAGCTATCAACATGGGTTGTTACTTGGTAAATCGGTCACCATAAACTACAATTGAATTAAAGACCCTCGAGGAAGTTTGGTCAGGTAAACCCACTGATTACTCTATATTGAGAGTATTTAGTTATCTTGTTCATACTCATGTGAGTGATGGTAAACTTGAGTTAAGGGCAACAGAGTGCATATTCCTAGGCTATGCATATAGGGTGAAAAGTTATCGGTTGTGGTGTACTGATTGTAAGTTCCCTAAGTTTATGGTGAGTCAGGATGTTACCTTTGACAAGTCTGCATTACTATGTGGGATAAAGTCTAGAATTGCAAGCATATTAGACCAGGAAGTTGGCAAATAGGTGAAGCTTGAAATTATTGCTCTTGTGACAGTGTTGGATGATAGTGAAATTCATAATGAATTGTAAAACGTACAAGATTTAGTATCTCTACGAAGCATTACTTGTATCAATGGTGATTTTGATTCTTATGTTGTATTTGTGGAAGTAGAGATTGATGAGCCTTACTTTTATCATGAGGCAATTACATATGTCGAGTCTTTTAAAAGGATTGAGTCTCTACATTAGGATCAAACATGGGAGCTTGTGAAAACACCTAAAGGTACTATTGATGTTGGCTTAATGTGTGAAGGATGTGCAAACAGTAATTGTAATGTGGTTAGCTTCTCCAAATCAAATTTTGTTGGTGATCTAAATAGTGGAAGATCTCAAATGGGGTATGTGTTCACTCTCTCAAGGTTTGCAATTAGTTGGAAAGTTATAGTTGCTTTGTCTACAACTGAAGCTGAATATATGACTGTGACTGAGGCAGTGAAAGAGGCTTAATGGTTTCGAGGCTTGGCTAGTGACCTTGGTTTTGGACAAGCATATATACTTGTGTTTTGTGATAGTCAAAGTGCCATAGACTTGACTAAAAATTAAATGTTTCATGAGAAGACCAAACACATCCAAGTCAACTGTAACTTCATTTTAGAGATTATTTCTAGATGTGAGATTTTAGTGAAGAAAATAGCTATAGACGAAAATCCAACAGATATGTTGACTAAGTCAGTTTCTAAGATAAAGTTCAAGCATTGCTTGGACTTAATCAATGTTCGTAGTGCTTGAGGCCCTTTGGGCAGTGGCAGTGTTGACAGAGATTGGTTTGTAAGGTGGAGCTTGGTGAATTCAAGCCTAAGGTGGAGATTTTTAGGAAAATCTTGAATTATAGTATGATTAGGATTGTTTAATTCTAATTAAACTTGTATACCTTATTAAATTGTCTTTAAATCTAGTTAGACTAGAATAACATATCCTAATTATATTAGGATAAGATTATTGTATTTGGTACTGTAAAAGGATCTCATTGGGTTAAAGAATAATCATTACTTAAATTTAGAAAGAGTGATTTAAGTGTACATGGGACAATGGTGGTGAGTTTGAGACCGTTCTTGTAATTTCCTAATTTTTCTCTTAGTGAATTTTTTCTCTATTGTTGTGCCCGTGGACGGAGGTCATCAAAAGACCGAACCACGTAAATTCTTGTGTTCTTGTGAGTGTGCTTGATTTCTTTCTTTCTTTATTCTATTATTCGGTAAGATCTTGGGTAACTCTTTAGAGATAATTTCACAATTTTCACAATAACTCTACACAAAAGCAAGACTAGTCTACTCATGTTTTAAGATCTTTTTTTGTTGCACTACTTGTTTGGCCTATGTTTCTGCATTGGTTACCTTCTCAATCATCATCGATGAGCATGAATACTCATCAGTGGACATTTTCGTAACTTACCTATTGCTAGTTGGAGTTGTTGTTCTCGAGGTTTATGCACTACTCATGCTTACTTCCTCTAATTGGCTAAAGCTTTGGCTAGTTGCGAAAAAAAAATGTTGTTATTTAAAACCAGCGACAAAGGATAAGAGGTGGTGTAGGAGCATGTGCCAGTACAACCTTGTGAAGTTTTGCCTTAAAAAGGAGGCAACCGTGTGGATTAAAGTTCAAAAGTTACTGGGATCTATGAACTATTAGAGAAGCATTCGAATTTGGAATAGCAGCAAGGGATCGATGACGATTTAAAATGCCTCATCTTTCATCTTGGTAGCTACTCTAATTTGTTTAACACTTGGTTTGACTTCATCTTCCTTTATTCCTCTATTTTCAAAATAACTGTTTAGGTTAGAATTGAGAATCCACCTATTCGTCTCTAGCAAATAGAAGTTTTCCATCGTATTGGGAATTTATGGTGTAGTGTCATCAAAATGAGTAGTGCCACTAGCAACTTGGAGAGGTTTAACTACGCTAGGATCTTAATTATGGTGGAAGATTTTAGATGATGTTGAACTTTGTACTAATGGATACCGAGTTAAGTTGCATATCTCTATTGATAACAATGATGACAATAAGTAGATAAATTTGACCCCTTTTAACAGTTACAACAATCACAACTCATTTCAATCAGCTGCTTGCTCCTCTGGAAATGGTGGCGTTGTAGGTAAGCCACCGAGTTAGGAGAGTCCAAGGTTAAATGGGTCAGTTAATAGCTTAAATTTGAATTTCAAATTCGGTATTGGCAAAATGCCAATTCAAGAATATAGGCGAGCCTAGAGTGAACCGTGGCCAAATAGAGTGCATTATGAACTGATTACTAAATCAGGAAATTCCAAGCCTATTTATCTAACGCAAAGTAGGCCCATAAATGTGGTGGAGATAGACCAGGCCAAGGGGCTAGATGAATTTGAAATTTGTTCCCATCAAACAGGCAAAGCTGCAAGACTAACTGGGCTTACAATGTTGAGGTTAATTATAATGTGTAATATGATTTAATATTTATGATTTGTGATGTTATTTTTATTTTTTTTAGATGATGGAAGTCAATGTTCCTCAACTTCTTTATGAAGAATAAAGGCACAACTTCAAAAAGCCTCATATATCTGTCAATTAAGGTATGAATTCAAGTGTAACAAGTTATTATCTTTATTTTTGCTAATTGCTTAAGAATTAAAATCTTGTGATGTGGGGAATTGATTTGATGGTAGTGTCTTCAGTGATATTTATTACCAAATTATCTATGATATATCTTTATTGAGTTCTCATCATGTGGAACAACATATGGTTCGCTTATCAAATCATCTTTTGCTATTAATCATGTTCTACATTTAACTAAGCTAAATTTTCTAGAGTTTTTAGTAGTTCATGTGTTAGTTTTTCATTCTTGATTTTTCAAATTGCCAAAGAACATGGCAGTATCATGAAATTTAGTCGAGTTTATTTATTAGTGTCCTCTTTGTCATCTCTATCAAGATTTCTAAGAGCTAAGGTTGCTACAGAGGAAGCTATTTTAAGAGAACTTCTAGAGGTAATTACTCTTTGTTTTCTATAGCTTGAGATTCTAATGCTAGCTATATTAGTAATTGATTATAATATAAGTAGTGTCAATATGTATATTAATAGTTATGAAATAGTGTTATATAATAAAGTACACACTTTACATTGAGCACAAATGGGCATTTTTTTTCTTTTTTTTTTTTGGTTTATTTTCTTATCTGGGGTGTAATTACATATAAACAAAATTAAGTTGGAAGGAAATAAAAATGGTTTGTTTTATTTAGCTTTTTAATCAATGACAGCCATTCTGAGGATCACACTATCACCAAACCCTTATGTTGTTTCCCAAATCATGGTTTCTAAGCAAAGGTTAGCATCCTAAAGATAAATCTAGATTTTAACATCACTTTATATCTTTGCATTTGGGATTCAAATACATAGAAAAATAATTCTTGGACTGCACTTGTGATTAAAGAAGTTGGCTTGAAATATCTTGTGATCAATATACTTACTTTCCTTTAGTCACCCAACTAGACTAAAAGAGCTGAAGCAATGATTAATATTATAACTTTTAAGGTACCAAGTAATGCCCTTTCTGCAATATATGCTTGTCCACATGGTAGCAAATTATTTTGGGATTCTGATTGGTGATGTTTGTTCGATCTACTCTCTTGCTCTTCTTTGGCTTCATGTTCTATGTTTGTTCAGGATTTGATTTTTGCTTCCTTTTGATGGTTGTCAGTTAAAAATCCACTACGCAAGTATACGTATCGAATAGACAGTATATCAGCAAGTAGAGTATCGTTCCCACGGAGAATTGATCTAAAACTTTACTAATTACTAAAATTAAAACAATTTAATTTTATCCAAATAATCTAAATTAATTAATTAATTAAAACTATTAAACTAGAATTTAAAATAACAAGCAAAATCAAAATACTAATAACAGGATAAAATATCAGATTAAACAAGCCTAGGATTACAATATCCCTCACACTTCATCTAAATTTTACCTCTCATCCTTAACTTATTTCAATGGGTTGAATTGCTAACCTAGAGTCCTAAATTATTTATAAGGGTCTCCCGACTCGTCCTATAAAAATATCTATTTTAACCAAAACATCATATCCCTATGTGAATTGAAATTAAAACAGATTCATTAAGATCAGGCTCTAATTTGGCTACATATGGCCTATAGGTATATCCCTATCCTATACGCAAATCATTTAACATGATCATATGCTATCCCAATTTTAGTCTACTCTAAACTCCCTCTTCCAAGTTTGTTTAGGTTCCTAAATCAGTTTAATTGGTGGCCAAGCAATCAAAAGCATTAAGAACAAATTGGAATAAACAATTCAATTCCCATTGAAAATAAGTAAGAAAAAGATTAAAAACTTAGACTACATGTGAGTTCAACTGCAATCCTAGAAAAAGAAATTAGCTACTCATAATTGCAAAAATCAATAACATTGTATAAAGTTCAACCATTGAAAATAACAAGAAGAATAAAAGCTAAGGAAGAAAACAAAATAATTGCCGCTCTGATCTCCAGGTTTCCGCTTCAACTTCTAGCTTCTTGAATCTCCAAATGTTCTCTTTTTTTAGGTCTCCAAATATCCTATATATACTAACAAACTTAACCTAGATTTCTCCAAGTTGACCTAGGGTTTAATTGGGCTTAAAACATAAAGAGAGGCCCAAAAAATCACTTAACAATCTTTACAAATTTCCATTCCCGGCACAATACGTCTAGCAACTTTTCGATGCGATTTTCTCTATCTTAAAGGCAGAACTGGGCAAACTGATCTCATGAAAGTGGTAGCTTTGTCTCTTAGCTTTCCAATGGTCTAAGAATCACATCAATTGGAGGTCTGTAGCTCGAGATATGGCTAAAACACTGAAGCATATGCAAGCAGATTTCTGGATCTTTCAGCACCTTACTTTCTAAAATTAAACCCAATGACTTTAGGTCTTACCAAAAATATAAAAACTAATAAATATTAACCAAATTAAAGGAAATAACATAAAAATAAATAACTTACTTAAAAATAAACTAAATATAAAAATAACTAAAAATTAAGAAATTATAATTAAAAACTAAGGACTTAGTTAAAATTTAATAACAAAATTTGAATAAAATAATTCTATAAAATAGAATTATCAATGGTTGTTCTAGTTTGTTTCTCTTTTTGTTTTTGGTTTTCTTTGTGCCCTGTTCCTATCTCTTAGGGCTAAGCCTTGTGCTCTCTAGATGTTGTCTTCGCTTCTAGGTTTGTTGCCTTTGTTTCTTTGTTCTTGTTCCCGTCTTTATTACTTTGGCTTTGTTTTCTATTCAACAATAGAATGTCATTCAAAAAAATATATATTTGCTATAATTTTTTGTAAAATTTTTATAATTTATACTTTCTAGGTTGTTGTAAAATTTGCACCTTTTTGTTGCATATTAAAAGATTGTATGTGTTACTATCATATACTTTTTAACTACACATTTTAAATATTGCCATATGATTTAAGATTGCAACTGTTTAGTATATGACTGTATATTAATTTTGCAATTAAATTCCATTAAAAATGCAACTAAACTTTTCCATACATTGATTAAGTTTGTACTTTTCTAAGTGTAGCCTTAACCTAAGGTAGCATATTTTTCACCTATGGTTGTACTTTTTCTATAGCCAAAGGTTAAAAATGTTGTTGTGTAAGTAAATAGTGGGAGTCAAAAAAAAATTTTAATGGGGTTATGCAGTAACTTTATATATATACAAGCCAATGGTTTTATTAATATACTCAAGCATTACAACTAGTTGGTAACATCTACATTCACATCAAGCATACAAATCTTACCCTAGTCCTGGAAGTGACTTTTTACAAACCTTAATAATCTTACCCCAGTTAACAGTAAACAAATTCACATCAAAATATTATGCCTTTGATTTCTCACCTTGGCCTTACTTTGAAAATATCTCATATTCCAATATCACTCTTTCACCCACTTCTCCTAAGATTTCTGTCTCCACATTGATTCTTTATTCCTTTGAGATGTCCTCAAACTCTCCTATTTGAAGACACCTATTCCTCAAATAAAATCAATCAAAAGAAAATAAAAAATAATAATATAATATAATATAAATTAAAAAAAAAAACAAAGAAGGGAAAGGACTGAGCCTATGTTCAGCCTCCCTCTCTACTTAGTTCTTTCCAAGCCTATGGCCATCGTACCAGCTCCTCTAATTATCATTACTTGCAATAGGCATTTAATGCCCATATAAGCAACTGGATTTGGGGGATGAGGGGTCACATCCGATTGCCACCCTCAAGCGTCCAGTTGCTAGGAGTTTTGTGAAATCATGCTCAGAAGAGCATGATTTTACTTAACAAATAGTCCAAAATTTTAGACAATTTGGCTCTTAAAAATTGAGAAAACCACGCATAAAAGGAAAGATCCTATTTCTTTAAAAAAAAACTAGAACAAAAAAAAATCCCTAAGTTCTACAAGCATAACAACCTAGCCACAAGAAAAAAAAAAACTAAATCAAGAAACCAAAAAAAGGTAAAAAAACAAAAGAAAAAATGAAAAATGCTGTATGGATCGACGATAGAGTGAGGGTAGTTGAAAGGTTGGTTTTTTGGGTTTTGAGAGGGAGAAGGGAGGTGAGTTTTCAAAACGACCACTAGATCTTTACCGGTTAGCGACGATGGAGATCGGCGGCAGAGAAAACAAAAAATCGAAAAAGAAAGAAGAAGAAAGAAGAAAAAAAAAGAGAGAGGGAAAGAAGACGCCGACAAGGAAAGAGAAAGAGAGAGAGGGAAAGAAGAAGCCAACGAGGGAAGAAAAAGAGAAAGAAGGAGGATTCGTCAGCTAGCGGTTGGGAGTTTGAGGAAAGAAAAGAAAAGCTAAAAAAGGAAAAAAAAAGAGAAGGAAGGAAAGACATAGAAGAAGAAAGAGAGAGAGAGGGAAAGAAGCAACATCGATGAGGGACAAAGAGACAGAGAAAAGACATCAGTTAGAGAAGAAGAAAGGAGGAAGAAAAAAATTGTAGAAAGAAAAGAGAGGAACAGTCGGCCAGAGAGAGAAAGTGAAGGGGGAAAGTAAAAAAAAAAAAAAAAAGGAACTTATATACCTAAGCATAGAGGCTTGTTAAACAAAGCCGTTTTGGGTGCCGCTTGAAGTGGCCATTCAAACACCAAAATGGTGCGTTTTGAGCATAGCATTGTGGGCTTGGGGAGCAAATCTGCTGTTGCAATCTTGGGTTTCTTATAGGCTTGGGGAGCTCAGCCCAGTAAGATATAACTTTTCTCTTTTGTTTGGGTTTGTTTTAGTTGATATTAGGTCTAGCCCATCTTGCTTAATTAAAATGTATTTATTTTCTTAAGAGAAGAATATATATATATATATATATATATATATATGAATGTCTATTTTAGTGTTAGAAAATCAAAATAAACACAAAAAAATAAATAAAAAAATAATAGTAATAATAACAAAAAATAGTAAAAATGCATAGTTATAAAGAACATAAATTTAGATAAATAAAAAATATATTTTTATAAAGGAAGATTTAGTTTATTTTTTAAAAAAATATAATAATAATATATGTAGAGAAATTATAGTAATAATAATAAAATATATATTTTGGATCAATATTTATAGTTAGAAAAGATTCTAGGTTTGGTCTGAAAAAATCAATAAATGAATAAATAAATAAAAATAAAATAAAATAAAAGAATAAAACCTAGTATGGAATTATTAAGTATAAAATATAATGTTTGATTCGGAATCAATATCAATGATGGGATGTCCATTCAGAAAGTGAGAAGTCATAATTTCGAGTGAATTTTCTTAGGTTAGGGATTTTAATTAAGACCCCACTAGTAGGATGGAGGGTCTTATAATTCTATTTTATAGAATTATTTTATTCTAATTTTGTTATTAAATATTAACTAAGTTCTCAATTTTTAATTATAATTTACTTAAGTTTAGTTGTTTTTGTATTTAGTTTATGTTTAAGTGAGTTATTTAATTTTATGTTGTTTCTTTTAATTTGGTTAATATTTATTAGATTTTATATTTTTGGTAGGAACTAAAGCAATTGGGTTTAATTTTGAAAAGTAAAGTGTTGAAAGACCTAAAAGTCTGCTTGCATATGTTTCAGTGTTTTAATCATATCTTGAGCTAAAAAACTCTAATTGCTGCGATTCTTAGACTATTGGAAAGATAAGAGACAGACCTACAACTTTGATGAAGATCACCTTTTCCAATTCTGCCTCAAAGATAGAGAAAATTGAATTGGAAAGTTGCTAGACGTACTGTACTAGGAATAGCAGTTTGTAAAAACTAACAAGTGATTTTTGGGCTTCTTATTATGTTTTTAAGTCCAAATTAAACCCTAGGTCAACTTGAGAAATTTAGGTTAAGTTTGTTAGTATATATATGATATTTTAAGACCATTAAAGAAAACCTTTTGGAGATTCAAGAAGTCAGAAATTGAGGCTGAACCCAAAGACCAAAATAGCAATCATTATTTTGTTCCTTGGCTTTTATTCTTCTTGTTATTTTCAATGGTTGAATTTTATATAATGTTATTTGATTTTGCAATTATGACTAGCTAATTTTCTTTTTCTAGGATTACAATTGAACTCACATGTAGTTTAAGTTTTTAATCTCTTTCTTACTTATTTTCAATGGGAATTGAATTGTTTATTCCAATTTGTTCTTAATGCTTTTAATTGCTTGATCAACAATTAAATTGATTTAGGAACCTAAACAAACTTGGGAGAGGAAGTTTAGAGTAGACTAAAATTGGGATAGCATATGATTAATTTAATTGATTTACGTATAGGATAGGGATATACCTATAGGCCATATGTAGCCAGATTAGAGCTTGAACTTAATGAGTTTGTTTTAATTTCAAATCATATAGGGATAAACTGTTTTGGTTAAAATAGATATTTTTATAAGACAAGTCGGGAGACCCTTATAAATAATTTAGGACTCTAAGTTAGCAATTCAACCCATTGAAATAAGAAGAGGAAGAGAGGTAAGATTTAGATGAAGTGTGAGGGATATTGTAATCTTAGGCTTATTTAATTTGATCTTTTCTCAACTTATTATTATTATGATTTTTCTTGTTAGTTTAAATTTTAGTTTATTAGTTTTATTTAATTACTTAATTTGGATTGTTTGGATAAGATTAAATTATTTTAATTTTAGTACTTAGTAAACTTTGTAGATCAATTCCCTGTGGGATTGACACTTTGCTTGCTAATATACTAAATGTTCGATACGTACACTTGCGTAGTAGAAATTTAACTGACAGGTCTTAATTCAGAATTCCGATGTTCCTAATTTTAATAAAAAAATTATATATACTTAATTACCAATTAGTCAACAATATAAAAACAAAAGAGATGGGGAACTGATGATAACAACAAATATGATAATAACAATAATAATACAAAAATAAATGGATAAAGTACATATACATAAATAATAATAACTATGAAATAAAAATACTTGGTTCAAAATATGATTTTAGAGAAGTTCTTATAGTAAAATAAGTAAGTACTTATGTAGCAAAAGTACATGAGGAAATAAAAATGGTTGTATAAAAACAACAAATAAATATAAAATATTTGTTCGTGGCATGTATGCTTACAAAAAAAAAATAGTAAAATTTTACAAGATAAGAAACAAATATTAGAATTTACTAGTGCATCACGTACCATTGTTGGATTGTTAAACGTCATGGCATTTAGACATATTCTGTACATGAGTATAAGCCCCAATGATGGGACTTTTCGAGGAAACTTGCGAAAGTAAGTTTTTTCAGAAAACTCCTTATGTGAAAAGATACATTTAAATCCCATCAGTATGATGGGAGGGTTCAAATAAATATCTTTAATAAAAAGCTTTTGCTCGTATTAGGATTTGCATTAATGAAAATACTGTTTTTACTCACAAACAACTATTCCGATGATGGATCTACCTAGTAAATTTACGAGGGCAAGTTTCTCATGTACTTCTCTAAGTGAGAGAATATTCCCGAATCTCATCAATATGATGGGTGGATTCGGAAAATATGCTCAATAAAAGATTTTCGTTTGACATTATCTCGATTTTATGTCATGCATTTTATAATATCATCATACGCATATCACACTTGTAAAACCAAATAGAACATTTTAATAGAATAAAGGATAAATTAAATAAATAGTAATTAAGGAAACATAAGAATAAAATTAATGGGTTAGGATAATATATGATTAAATAGTATTGTTTGTGGAACGGACGTCATAAGGGTGCTAATCCTTTCTTGTGTATAATCATACTCCCGAACGTAATTCAAAATAAATGCATAGGCCAATTTGTTGTTCTTTTGATGGACTTAAAGTCAATTTAGAACTCCATCAAATAGAACAAATTTAATAGGTGACAAAGCACAACTAAGTAAAAAAAAGTTTGATGACTCTCTAAGTTGTCCATGTTTAACAGTCGGGTTCCCAAACTTACACGTTACGACATTATTAATCACTGTCTTTGTTCCATCTTCCTCTCTCTCCTATCTCATCTATTTCCCCAATCCGTTTCTCAAGCCTCCCTATGTTCTCCTCCACTCTACCAAACACTTTCACATTCCATTTTTTTTTCAAGAACGTTTTCATCATACTTAATCTAAGCTTCAAATGATCGGGCAATGATCAAACGCGGAACTATTTAAGGCAAATTAGGCCAAATTAACCTGGAGAAAATTAGCCCTCCATGACAATGACAACGATGAGTCAGAGAAAAAAAAAGAAAAAAATGAAAATAGGAGAAATGAATTTGAAATTTTTAAGTGTTATTATTATTATTGAAAAGGAAATTTGAGGAAAATGGTTTGTAGAAATAACTTTCGTAAGTTTTTAAACCTTCTTTTATAGATGTTTAAGTTTCGTCAAGGGGTTCCGTCGGGATGTGTTGATGGAATGGAATTAATATTTTTCAAATTGTTAATGTAATATTATAATGGAATTAATTAGTTACGTAATTAAGTGACTTGACCTTCTAATTAGATTTTTCTTTTCAAATGAGTGCTTTAGTTATAAATGGTATATGAAATTACGATATATGATCTCAAAGGTTACTATTTCTCCTAGCATCTAGACGCAAGGCAAGCTGCCCCCCGCCCTCTGTTTATTCTTCTTTTGGTTCTGGAATGCAAGGCTAGCTTCAAGTTCACAATTTTGACTTTGTCATCTTCGGTTGAAAATTTACGAAAACTGATGTGCTTGAGCCCAAACCAATTTGCAATCAGATGTTTCAATTGCACATGCAATTAATCTAAAGAAAACTTGTTAATATTGCAACCCTTCTTTCTTCTTCTTCACTCTCACACTGGTAACGTGGTAGAGGTTTTCTCCAAATTCATTGGTACGGAGGATTCTGGTTAGGCAGAATTGCTGATCATTTTGGAAGGACTTCTATTATTTTACTCCACTTCTTGGGTTTCGTCACACTTTTTCATTATTGAAAATGACTCCAAAAAACACAATCTTATGGCTCAGTAATCATTCTCGAAAGTCCTAGCGAATGATTCACATTGCAAATTGCATTGAGACATATAAGAGAAACAATAGAAGTTTTTCCTTCGTTCACATATTTAGAGAGACAAATTCTCTAACAGACGATTTAATCTAATCAGAGGTGTTACGTAAACATATGCTGTATGCTACGTTGCAAAATATCCAGGGTCCTGTTCATTTCAAACAATCTCTCTTTTAATGACTCTATAAAAACTTCAATGCCTTTGAAGAAAAATATATTGCAACCCTTATATTGTCAACAGCGTGCATCCAGGGCCTTTTTGATCAATGCAGAAGATATATATACGTTCAAATTCAATCTTCTCGTTCGTTAGCTTGTGAATTAGACAATTTCATCTTTCTAGTATGTTTGAAGGTACACGTTTTCAATCCATAAGAAACCTGAACTTTTGACTTTGGGTATAGTCAATGTTTCTCGAACAGGAATTTCAAGCAAGAAATAGCTAGGGCTAATATTTTTCATATGTATTATAAAAGAAATTAATTTTAAGTTTGGAATTGGATAATCATGCTGTGGTCATCCTTTTTGGATGAAGAGAAAATACAAGAGAGAAATGGGATAAACTATGAATTGGCTACATACTTCACCGCTAGATTTGACTTGCCTAGCCGCCAATCTTATCCTTCTTTTTGTAGGACCAAAGGCCAATAAATATATATATATATATTTATTACTTTTTGTCAAATTTAGTTACATGAAAACGTGTTTTTAATTATTTATTTATTTCAATTATATCAAGTTATCTTGTATCTATTATTTTATTAATTTTCTTATTTTGACTTCAAAAAATAATAGATGATCGAATCATATATTCTTTATTGCAAGAAAATAATAGTGTGAAATACGAGTTATATATTTCTTTTTCTTGAATTTTTATATTTCGAATGAGTCTCTAATTTTTAATTGTTATCTTAATTACATTGAGAAATAAACAATTGTATCAAATTTTTATATTAATGATTAAAATTATCTTGTTTTGACTAAAGAAAATAAATGATCGAATCATATATATTTTATTATAAAGAAATGTTTTACGTTTAGTGACAGCATAGAATAAGAGTTATTTATTTGCTTTGATTCTTTATATTTCAATGAATATCTCATTTTTAATTGTTTATTTATCTCAATTATATTGAGATATAAGCTATTACAACAATTTTTAGATATTAATAAAATTATTTTATTTTGACAAAAAAAATAATAGATGACCGAATCATTTTTTTATTGCAATAGAAAATGATAGTGTTAAATAATTATGAGCTATTTATTTGTCTTGATTTTTTATGTTTCCAATGAGTCTCTAATTTTTATTTGTTTACTTATCTTACTTATATCGAGATCTGAACAATTGTATCATTTTTTATATTAATAAAATTATCTTATTTTGACTGAGAAAGACAAAAATAATAGATGATCAAATCGCATATTCTTTATTACATACAAATATCTTCTTTTTGAATTACACAAATATTAAATTATTCTTTATTACAGATATAGAAAAATATGGTGTTAATTTTCAGCAATAATAACAAATAAATGGCAAAAAGTCGAGTCTTGCCTTTAAGAAATAAAAATTCAGAAGATATTTCACACAAGATTTTATTTTCTTTTATTGTAGGGTCGTACAAAATATAACGGTTGGGAGCGGTGACGTTTGACAAGGGCAGCACAGGTTATCCTCCTCATTAGAACTTGTGAGATGGCAATGGCGGAATGCTTTGTTCATTTTTGAAGAAATTTTCAGGGTCTATCATGGCTTTCACACGTGCCAATCTCAGGAAATTGTTCTTGAAATACTTAGCTCCATAAACGCTGGCAACTGCAAAATCCGTGTTGTTGCTTTCGTTGCTGCCAATGTCAAGATCTCTGTAGTTGATGAATGCCTCCCTTGGGTTGCTGGATGCGTATGGAGTCATTGCACTGTACAATCTTCTTGACAGTTCAACGTACCGCTCTGCAGCGCTGATGCCTCCGTCAGACTCCGACCACAGCACGGTATATTGTACTTTGTAAAGGTTTCCAGCTCTATGTGCAAATGCTGTCTCCGACTCTGAGATCTCTTCCATTCTTCCACCATAAGGATTCAGTTGGATAAAAATGTCCTCTATGTCCATCAAGATTTCCCATAAGGTTTCCAAGCCTTCCTTGGGAATCACTTGTTTGTAGTAATCGGACTTAGTCTTGTAGAAGACTCTGTCCTCCTGCACTCTATTGAGCAAGACGTCAATGGAAGTTCCATTGGGGAAGCCAGCCCAGAAAAGGGTGGATTCGACCCAACTCATTTCAATGCAGTCACTTCGCTGCAAACCCAATTCAGGGAAGTTGGCGTTCATCAGTTGGATAAGTCTATCAGTTTGTCCAAGAAAATGGGCGATGAATGAAACTCGTATGGTTTTGTTGCCACTGCCAGTTCCAGTTATAGGCTCAGGCTGAAGTCTGAGGAAGAGATCTTTAGGCAGGTTAGGGGCAACTTGTTGCCAACGATAAGAAAGATCTGTTGCACCTTGATCCAAAGTCCTCTGCACGTTGAAAACAGTCACCTTAGCAGGAACACGAACCAGCTTGATTGTCCACGAGAGGATGATTCCAAAGCTAGTTCCTCCACCTCCTCGGATTGCCCAAAACACATCTTCTCCCATGGACTTTCTGTTAAGGATTCGACCATTGGCATCGATCAATTGGGCGTCAATGACGTTATCGATAGAAAGGCCGTATTTTCTCATCAGGGGGCCGTAGCCACCACCACTGAAGTGTCCACCAATGCCAAGAGTAGTGCAAACTCCAGATGGGAAGCCATGGACTTTACTTTTCTCTGCTATCCGGTAATACAGTTCGCCTGTGGTCGCCCCTGCCTGAACCCATGCGGTCTCGCTTGCCATATCAATCTGTATAGACCTAAGATTAAACATATCAAGAATGACGAATGGGACGTCTGATGTATAGGATAGGCCCTCATAATCATGACCCCCGCTTCGAATTCTTACTTGGAAGCCATGGCGCTTGGCGCAAATGACAGTGGCTTGAGCATGGGATTCATGCAGGGCTGTGATAATAGCCACTGGTTTGGAGGTTACAGAAGATAAGATTCTAAGGTTATTTGCACGTAACTCGTAAATAGATTGAAAGGAGGCATTGTTGGGAGTGTATATGGCATCAGAGATTGGATTAGAAGGGTTGGAATGTTGAGGAAGGCATTGCAGGAAATTATCAAGAGCTGATTCTGATGTTACCAGTGAAATTGATAACAAAAGGATTGAAACGATGGATAGCATAGAGCTTGAAGCTTTCATTTTTTCACAAAGAATCTCGAGATCTTTAAGGGTTTGTGCACTTATGCTGGTTCAATATATGTGTTTATATAGAGAGGAGAGGGTCGTTTGGATCAATTCCAGATCAAGTCTGAAAGCTTTAGAAAGAAGACCAAGAATGTTTCAAAACAAGATTCATTTTCGTTTTGGATGTGCTCAAATTGAATATATCATTCTTATACTTTTCGTTAATTCTTTAATTTCTTTTGACTTTGTAAATTCTTTAATTTTTTTATTTGACTTATCTATTGCTAATAATTAATGATCTAATTTTAAATTAAAATTTTTAATGGTCAAAATACTCATAAAGTCCTTGTACCCATGCATTTTATTAAATTTAGTCATTGTACTCAAAATTTAAGCAATTTAGTCATTTGAATTTGAAAATTGCTTCAATTTAATTTCTCTTGCAAATAACATTTAATTTTGTACTTAAAAGAATAATGTAAGCGTTGACATCAGCATTGATTTTGATGGTGTGACACTGACATGATGGCGTGGTATGCCACGTATTACCGACTTAATGATGTGACAATGCCACGTAGTCCTAATATGATGATGTGGGATTGACATGCTGACGTGTCGTGCCACATGGTAGATAAAAATTTTTTCAAAAATTTTTTTGTGCTACGTTATAGAGATTAAATTGAACAAAAATATATAGTACATGGACTAAATTGAACAAAATTAAAATGTTGATGGACTAAATTAAAAAAATATTTAAAAAATATAAATCTTTAAGTAAGTGATAGATATACTTATTAATAAGCAAAATATTTAAGTGTAAAAGATTTATGATGTTAAAAAATATATAAATATTTTTTTACTTAATTATTTGATTCTAAAATATATACATTAATTTATCTTCTATGCAAAAATTAAGTTTAAATTTTTCTTCTATAAAAGAAATGTAAAAAAATTTTAAAAAAAATTCACACCTAAAGACAAATTTAGATGAACAATTTGCATTATGTTGGAATAAAATAGTATAAAAAGACTAAATAAATTTTTTTAGTCTATTTACAATAGTATAAAAATTTGAAATCTATTTGCCTTAGTTTTAAACTTAAACTAAACTCAAATAAGTAAAATAGGTTGATTTAGTTACAACTTTTACAATTTACAAATATACATTTTTTTGAAAATATTTAATCTTTACCCAATTTACTTTTTATTTAAATTTGCTCAAAGATTCGTATAAATCGATTTTATTTAAGTTCAAATATTACAATCAAATTAAATTTAAATTTAAATTATTAATTTGGATCTACAAAAAATTTGTAAATACAAAATAAAATCGTATAAATATTTACAATTATATTTAACTCTATCAACCATAAATGTAATTTTTAATCTAAGAAATTTTAACCTAAGGAATATAACCTAAAATATTAAACAAAATAAAAACATAAAAAATTGAAGGGGTAGAGTAACTCAAATTTTATGGTTGTAATAAGAGGTTTGTCATGCCTAAATTAAGTAAGTCAGAATAAAAAATTATTTTTATAATCATTGCTAATTCCATATCTTCCTTTTTCCTTTTTTTAAAAGAAAAAACTAAGTCAACTTATTTTACTAATTTGAATTCAACTCAAGTTAAAAATCTAAGTCAAATAAATTTTAAATTTTTGTACTATTGTAAATAAAAAATTATTTAATCTTTTTATGTTATTTTATTCCATCATAATGCAAGTTTTTTTTTTTTAATTTAACTTTAGGTATGAAATTTTTTTTAATAGATGGAGAATTCAAAATTAATTTTTATAAAGAAGATAAATTAATATACATATGTTACAATCAAATAATCAAGTAAGAAAATATTTATATATATTTTTTAATACCATAAATCTTTTACACTTAAATATTTAGCTTTTTAATAAATATATCTATCATCTAATTAAATATTTGTATTTTACAAATTTTTTTTCAATTTGGTCTCTCAACATCTCAATTTTGTTTAATTTAATTCATGTACTATATATTTTTATTCAATTTAACTCTTATGACATGGCATAAAAAACTTTTTCTAAAAATTTTTTTATCTGCCCCTTGGCACTGACACGTTAGCATATCAATGCCACGTCAGTATATTAGAGCCACGTGACTCTACCACGTCATCAAGTTGGTACCACACAAACAAAATATGCCACATCAACGCTGATGTTAGTGTTGACATCATCTTTTTAATAGTAAAATTTGATGCCGTTAATGGGAAGGATTAAGTTGAAGCAATTTCCAAAAATAAAAAATTAAATTACTTCGATTTTGAGTATAGAAATAAATTAAACAAAATGCATGAGTACAAGACTTAGCAGGTATTTTGACTAATTTTTATCTATATATATATATATATGTTGATTTGCTAATTGGTTTCTTTTATTGAATGTAATTAATTGTATATTAATTTGATAATTAAGAGTCATTTAAGCATAATTTGAATTTAGTTTGTACATGTATCAAAATGGAGCTAGGAATGCAAATCCCCTACCCTGTTCTCATGCCCCCTTTCCTGTCTCGACCTCAAAATCATGTCATCTATCTAAATTATTAAAATCTCTCGAACGATAGTGTTCTTCTTTAAGTAACAGGTAAGCAGTGTTTCTTCTCTATAAGGCTAAAGAGAAGATGGTTTTCTATGTCTAACGATATTCCAAGTGCTAGAGATTGCTAACTTCCCATTCCATTGCTAGACTAAGTCCAGATGGCTTCATCTTTCCGTCTTGGATTAAGAATAATAACATCATATAAGGAGCATTGAGTCTCTACTAAATCATCTGATCTAGCCAGAGGCCAAACCAAACCTGCAGCATTAATGACAGTTGTTCCTTTGTGCTTGAAAGGGAAGAGTGCAACATTAACTACAGTTGTCCTTTTTATTTTTTTTTAATTGAAAAAGGGGATTCGAATTTTATTTTTTAGATAGGAGATTATATATCAATCAATGAATTAAATACTTGAGCGCAGTTACCCCTTTTACTCGAAAAGGAAGAGAATCGTAAAATTATAGTGCATAAGGAACAAAGGGCCTTTAGGTTGGCAGTAATCAAACCAAAAATCTGTGGGTTTTCCATCATCTATTATGTTTTGCACATAGGGTTTGATATAGTTTCCTAGTTTCAAGATTTTCTTCCGGCCCCATGAGAAATCACTAGACAGAGGAATAGATCACAGACTTCTGCCTATTAGTGCATATATAGGATTTGATGCAGCCAACACATTGTGACCATGGTTGAATAAGAATAGCCCAATGGTTTTCATCATACAGGCTTTATTCCAAGGAGAGATCTTCTTGATGCCTAAACGCTAAACCCCCTTCATTCTTTGGATGGAAACCTTAGTCCCAGCTAATTAACTTTAGTTCTTGTAGCTTTTGTATCTTGCCTTTCCATAAGAAAGCATTAGATTTCTGCTTCAAAAGTCTAGTGACTTTCTTCAAAATGCTCAAAATGGAGTGAATAACTATTTATACTCTCTCCTCGAATTTCATAAGACTGCACTTACTGAGAATTTCGAGTCTTCTAATTGTTTTCAAAATGGCTCTAGGTTTGAGGCCTATCATCAGCGCAAAACGTATGCTGATGTGGTTAAGGGTGTTGGGAAAATGAGAAAAGGCCCCTTGGTTAATCATCTCTCCATTCTTGCTCCTGATATTAAAAGGTTGTCTAGTGATGATTGTTGGGAAATCATGCAATTAACAAGAGCATATTGCAGTGGAATTTAAAATTCTTTTCAATAGTAAAATCTAACATTTGGTTTGTTTAACATAGAAAAGCTAATTAATTAGTAGGAAAAATATTGTTATACCCTCAAATCCTAATTGTCAAAATCTCAAAGTTCAAAATCCTATGAATGGAAACCTTCAAACATCAAGGCAAGATTTTTAAGTGCTCAAACACCAATGGTAGTCCACAGTCACCATAGGCCCAATTGGCTAGTGTTAGCTAGGGGCCTTTCGGTTTTCCTTTCAAGAATATCAAAAGTGTCTCTTATTGTAGTATAGGGTTTGGCCCAAAGATTGTTATTTCATAAAATAATAATATCAGTGGTCCAATTCAAGCCGAACTCGCAAGGGGGTGAACCACCTAACTCATGGATAGGTCTACTTAAAATGTTTTGTTTATAATAATTCATATAATTACATAAAAAAAAATAGAAGATACAACTAAAATATCGATGAATTATCATTTATACATATATATTTTTTTCATTTACATAAAGAAACTTACATCTTACAATAAATAAATGAACAAATAGAGGCTTGCTTGAGCAATCTGCCAGCACCAATGCACTAATCATTTGAAAATATATTTGAGATATATATTTATACGAAGGAATATGGTTTTTATATGAAGGAGTCTTAGACCAATTTAATTACTATTGAAGTTTTACCTTTTAGAGTTGTAAGGCCTTTCACAGTTTGGAAAAATAATTAGACTCTCATGTAAGTTGTAGACAAACAAAGATACAAACGAACAATAGAATTAGGTTCGTCGTTAAATAAAATTCCTTTTGACTTTATATAATAATAAAAAAAGGTCATCGTTTTCCATGCTCTGCCCTGAGAATCTAATAAACAATTGCTCGAAGAAAAAATAGAATTAGATGTGGAGGCATATTCACTCCTAAGATTACTTGTAAGGATGCTTGTAAAGGTTATTTTCAAAAGTAATATTTTCATTAAGTGTATTTCAATCATCAATCTATTTATTTATTAAATACGGCATTTGAAATAAAAAATATTTTAAAAATTCATAAATTTTATTATTAAGAGTCAAAAACATTTTAACAATTGTTCTTAATTAATTAAAACACTAATTAACAAAATCCGAGTAATTAATAATATTTTATATGCATTTTTTGCGGCAATAGCCATGACATTTTTTTTGACCTCTTATTTCATGAGAGATGCTGTATTACTTGTCCTATATACTTGGATAACTTAAGGCCGAGGCAAACATCCAAAATTTGTTCTTCTCTTATCATTCCTTGCTTCATGTCTTTAAAAGAATTATTCTTCAGTGCAATTATATATTTATGAGTGTCTTTCATTGTTTTCATTCAAGGCACATTGGCCGATTAGAAAGCATCAAAGGAGGCTCCAGCAATCCTTCACTAGCTCTTGGGGGTGAGTTTTCATTTTTCTCTCTTCATAAAACTAAAGAAAAGTTTATATCCTTGAATATGATTATATAAAAATGAAATTGTATCATTTGTTGTCTGATCACCTCTTTTTCTTAATGGTTTTATAAAAATAATAATATTACCCTTTGACTGAAGTCTAACTCAATAAAAATTAAATACTATATCTTTTATAAATTATTTTTATTGATAATTTTTTATCAATTTTTTTTCTCAATCAAAAACTCAATTTTATTACCTATCAATAGATTGATAGGTAAACAAGTAAGTCACTGAACCAGTCAGACTGAGAATAGCAAAAAGAAATAGCATCTCAAGAGACAGAGCTATTTCATCACTCACAACACCTTATAACCAATACAGAATATAAACTGAGATTAAGCACAAATGAAGCCCACAACACCCCAACACTGAACAACATAAAAAACAGTTAAAGTGCATCAACACCGGAACAACTACAGGAGGAGGATAAGGAGAAAATGATGTTAGATTTGTAGACACCTATTTTTCTTTCTCAAATATAAAATAATAAAAATAATAATAAATAAAATAAAATAAATAAATCACTGTTACAAAAGAAAAAAACTGAAACTTGACCTCCACAGTCAACTAATTTAGGAAACAAGTCAACATGGAGCATTCAATGCCTCTTGGGCAACCGGATTTAGATCACCTTGTAGACACCCTTTTTTTTTAAATAATAATATAAAATTAATAATAAATTAAAACAAAAAATAAAAAAACAAAAAAAAAAAAAAAGAAAAAGCTGGGGGCACACTCGGCTTCCATTGTCAATAAATATGAAGCATTAAATGCTCCTTCGACGGTCAGGATTTGAAGATCATTTTCGACAGATTGGCTTTGACTTGAAGGCTATCATCCGAGATTCATGCTGAGCAAAGTTGATTGCCTCCTTTGGTTGTCTAAAAATTTAGATAACTGGGTTTTATAAGAACCCAAAATTTTGAGGAGAAGAGGAGGGGGGCAAAAACAAAAACAAAAAAAAAAAGCCAGAGCAAAAAAAAATTAAGCACAAATCCTAGTCTTGTTATTCTAACAACCAACAACCAACAACACAAAAATCACCAAAAAAAAGAGTAGGAAAGTCGGTTAAGAAAAAGAAAGGAAAAGGAAGAGCAGACAACCTTGGGCTCTTGTGGATTAAGTTCATTTGGGCTTCACTGGGCTCAAAATGTTAGTAAGTTTTAGCTCTTTGCTTATTTGGGCTTGCATGTTATCACTAGTATCAATTTTATTAGTATTTAATATAATTTATTAGATTATAAATATATCTATAAAATAATAAATAAGAGAAATATATTTAAGAAATTGAAATAAACAAAAAATCATACAAATAATAATAATATTTAAAAAAAACAACATGGTTAATTAGTCATAAAAAAAATTATATAAATGAGTTTTTTAGTTTAAAGAAAATTAGGATTAGATAAGTAGAATTTATCCATATATGCTTAAATAGAAAATAAAGAATAAATATAGTCATAAAAAAATTTAGGATTTAGAAGAACAAAAATTAAAAAAATGAAATGATTATTTCGAGTAATCCGATGATAGAATTCAATCCAAAAAGGGACAAAGAGTTACTTTTTTCGGATGAATTTTTTAAGTGTGGAGTTCGAGACAGATTTTCACCAAAGCGTCGGGATAAATCCGAACTCTAAACTTCAATATCTATTAACTCAAATAATTGTTGTTAAAATATAATAAATAAAAAATATATGATATAATTATTATAAAAAAAATATAATAATGAAATGATTATTTTGAGTGATCTAATGATAGAATTCTACTTAAAAAGGGTAAAAAGTTACCCCTTTCTGGTAGATTTCTTAAGTGTGGAATTCGAGATGGATTTTCACCGAAGCGTCGAGATAAATCCGAACTCTATACTCTGATGTCTATTACCTCAAATAATCATTATAAAAAAAATAACGATGAACAAGGTAATAAATCACCTTGAATTATTAAACATATTATCGCATGAATTATGAACCACCTAAATCAATAAACACGTGCATGTAGATATCATCATTTTATCTTGTCATAACATGCCACATTTATCTTGCAAATGGAGCGGGAATTCCGATGATGGGATTTCCCCGAGAAACTTGTAAAGATAAGTTTTTTCGGAGATATCTCTAGGTGAAAAAAATTTTGAGACTTCACCAAAGCGTTGGGATGGTCTTCGAATGATGTTTTAATAAAAGATTATCGACCCCATTATTTAAAATAAACAAGTCATGACATCATTTTACGCTTGCATTACATGCATATGTAAAACTGAATAAAAGACTCAATCAGCCAACTCAATAAAAATTAGTTAATAAGCGAGGATTAAGAAAATATAAGTATAAAATCAAAAGTAGGCCATAAATAGGATAACTTAAGATTAAATAGTACTGTCCGTGGAATGGGCACTACAGAGGTGCTAACCCTTCTCCGTGCGTAACCGCACTCTCAAACCTATCTCAAAAAATGCGAACTAGTTCTCTCTCTTTCGAAAAACATAAAATTAATTTAGGGCTTCGTCGATTAGAATCGAGTTAGTAGGTGACCAATCGCACTTATAAAAGATGATTGGTGGTGACTCGTAATTCTTTTATTTTCACCAACGTCTAGCGTTTGGGTTCATGAACCCGACACGTTACGACAACTTTCACAGATTTTTTTTGACTTGGAGGCTCTCATTCGTGAAATCATGCTCCAAGAGAATGATTTCACTTTTGATGATTATCTAAAAATTTGGACAGTCGAGTTTTATAAGAACCCTTAAAATTTTGGTTCAAAATCATTCACTCCAGTCATTTTGGGCTCCATTCCTTCTCTTGCACCTTGGTGGCCTAGACACTATTATTGCTTACTCCTTAGAGGACAATGAGTTGTGGCTAATGCATTTTCTTATCCTTGTTTATAAGATTGGATTTGCAACTTATGCGTTACTGAAGTCTTGGGTCGACGATAACACCACCTTCTCGTTTATAGTCAGTCCGGTGTTCATTACAGGAATTATCAAGTATGGGGGAAGGACTTACATGCTTATGTACTCAAGCACCATGCGGTTTAGAAACTCCTTATTCTCAAACAACTTTAAAGCTTTAGCTAAGGACGAGGATGTAGAAAATTCTATAATAGGCCTATTTGATGTCACCTCCCTACATCGAGTGGATTTCTTTTTCAAGAGGCTGAAATTCTTATTTGCAGACTTTATCCTTCATCGAAATCAGGGATACCGTTGCAACAATGTGATTTGTCGCCTGGAACCAAACGAGGCTTCCCAATTGGCAGAATTTGAGCTAGGACTTTTGTATGATTTGCTCTACACTAAAGCAACACAAATCCACTCATGTTTTGGGATCTTTGTCCGCAACATTACTTGTTTGATCTCTGTTTTTGCATTGGTTACCTTTGCAATCTTCATCGATGAGCATGAACACTCACTGATCGACATTTCAATAACTTACTTATTGCTAGTTGGAGCTGTTGTTCTGGAGGTTTATGCACTGCTCATGGTTACTTCCTCTAATTGGACAAAACTTCGACTAGTTAAGCGAAAAACTTGTTTTTCTTTAAAATGAGTGACAAAGGATAAAAGATGGTTTAGAAGCATAGCCAAGTACAACCTTATGAACATTTGCTTCAAGGAGGCAACCATGTGGATTAAAGTTCAACAGTTTCTTGGAATCTATGAAATATTAGAGACGTATCAGAATGTTGAATGGCATCAAGGGATAGATGATGATCTACAATGCCTCATAATCGATCAACTAAGTAGGAGAGTTAAAAAACCTGAAGGTTTATTTAATGTCGAATTATGCAACAAAATATTGAATTACAGAGGTGATTGTGTGCTTGATGAAATGAAGTGCCTTGAGCTTCTTAAATGGAGCACAATTGATGTATAATTTGATGAAAGCATTCTTCTTTGTCACATTGCTACCCAACTCTGTTACCATGATGATATTTAGAAACTGAGTGTCATTGACCACGGTAAAATCAGCAGATGCCTATCAGAGTACATGCTTTACCTTGGTGTCATGTGTCCAAATATGATGCCTAAAGGGATTGGTTATATAAGATACAAAAATGCATGTGAGGAGCTCATCTGTTTTTTGGAAGGAAAGGAACACATACAAATAGAAAAAGCTTGCCAAGAGTTGCTTCAAAGGGGCAGTGATGATTTACAAGGAAACAATATAATTGAAAAATTGGAAAATGCTCAATCCAAGTTCGTTATTCTCTCCAAGGGGTGCATGCTTGCAAAACAATTGCAAAATTTAAAACCCCCGAACCAAGGCAATTGGAGATGCAATGAAAAGTGGGAGATGATGAATGAAGTGTGGGTGGAACTATTGACATATGCTGCAGTTCATTGTGAATGGAAAGAGCATGTTCGAGAACTTGCCAAAGGCGGACAACTGCTCACTCACGTTTGCCTTCTGATGGCACAGTTTTGGCATCAGTGGACAATTCCACGATCAGAGCTTTTACCATCTACAAGTGCCCAAGAAAGGATTTTTACGTCTTTCAAAAAAGTTATTTTTGGTCTTTTTGGTTAATCATTTCATTCAAATATTGACACCTAATTATATATTATGTGTCAAAATTTGAATCAAAGAACTATTTGTTGATATAAAATGTTAGTGTGTTTTTAAAATAAAAGGTTATATCACATAGTGTCACAATTAGATTATAGGTGGGTTTTTAATGTGAATAGTTATGTCTCTTAAAAAAGTAACATGTTGAAAAAACACCTTTAAATTCAAAAGTTATGAGACAATTGAAAAACACTACAACTTAAGAGTTTGGATATGGTAAATTATCTTTTCATATTGTAGCTTAAAAATTATTTCTTTTAGTATGAATGATTGTTCTTTCATAAGGAGATTATTGAAACAATACCATTATCCAAGCATTATATCTTACAAAATGTAGAGATATCTAGATAAGAAGTGTTTTAGTGAAAGGGTTGTGTCCTTGATAAGAGGCACTTGCAAGTCTATATAAAAATTTTGTTGTTAACCATTTTGACAAACCAAAACAAATAAGACAAAAATAAAAAAACAAGAGCAATAAAAGTGTTTTGTTCTGAAAATAAATATAAACACTTGAGCTTCCATTATTTATCAAAAAGAATTTAAATTCCTTATTATCTACTTATTGCAGACAGTTCTTTTTCTTGTGTCCTAAAATATTTATGTAGTATTGAGTATAAGTTTTTTTTAACAGTTGTGTTAACAATTAAGGGACTGAAAATATTATTTTGATACAAAAGGGACCAAAAATGTCTTTTTGAAATATTTTGAGAGAGTTTTTTGAATTTTACTCGATGAAATATGCCATCAAGTTTTAAATTAATTTTTTCTCAACAGTTCTAAATTAATGTTACAAAATAATTTATTTTTTTATTTCCTTGAAGAAGCTCCATTATTGGATTCATTGAATATTTTGTGAAAAAGGACTTTGATTTTAACCTATTCTTTTTTCATCTTATTTTTTCATAATTTTTTATTTTTCTCAATTCTATTCTTTATTATTATTTTTTGGACTCTGTCATTATCCTAGAATTTTAAGCAACTAGTTTATTTTGTTTCCTTAAAAGTATCTCTTGAAATAAAGAAATGACACTTTTATCTCTTGGGTAAATGAAAACCCCTGATATTGGAAAGAAATCTAAACTTAAAATAATTTTGATGAACTTTTAGAAATTTTTCTGATCTCGAAATTTTCAAGAAAGTTTTCACCTACAATTTCTTTAAAAATCCATCATTGGTTGGCTTTCGTACGATGAAAACAAAAGAGCATCTTGATGCAATTTGCGAATTATTCACGATTTCCTACACCACATTTATTTATCTATATCATTATAATTATTTAATTGGGATATTAATAATTGTATGGATTTTTTTATACTAATAAAATTATCTTATTTTGATCAAAAGAAATAATAGATGATCGAATCATATAATTTTTATTACCCCTGAGAGATTCTTCCAACTTAAAAAAATAATTATTATTTCGAGATAATTTTCTTTGTAAAAATAAATATTAGGATTCTCTCCAAAGCTTTTGACAAATTAAGCTCATAATTATTTTCACTTAAAAAAATTTAGAAAACTTGTTGCTTACAAACGTTTTATAAAAATTCCATTGATTCACTTGTGACCAAAGTCAATAAGCTTTCATTTCCAGTGTCTTCAATCCACTTTTCATTCCAAATGGAGCTTGATTTCCCATTGCCCACCATAACTCCAAGACACGAGTCTTGGACCAAGTTAATTAGTATTGAAATTGTACTTTTTAGAGTTGTAAGGCCTCTGACAATTTGGAAAAATAACGAAATTCCTATGCAATAAAATTTTTCCACTCCTGTTTGTTTCTTCTTTGAATTTGTTGATGAAATAGGCTCGTCTTCTCCCTTGAGAATCTAATAGACAATCGCTTGAAGGAAGAATAGCATTAGATGTGGATGCATATGCACTTGTAATTAAAGATGCTCCGAGGAAAAATAGAATTACATGTGGATGCATATGATATGCACTGCAAAGATTACTTGTAAGGTTATTTTTAAAAGTAATATTTTCATTCAATTTATCCCAAATCATCAATCTATCAATTTATCAATTACTACATTTGAAATAAAAATAAGTTTTTGTTTTAAAATGTAAAAAATAACATTTTAGTAATTGTTCTTAATTAATTAGAACACTAATTAACAAAATAAAAGTAATTAGTAATATTTTACATGCACTTTTTGCACCATAAGCCTTGATATATTCCTTTAAACTCATATTTCATGAGACACTATGTGTTACTTGTCCTAGTAGGTTATGCAAAACCAAGGTCTAGAATCCATCTTTATGACTGCTTGCCTTTAATTTGTTCTTTTCTTTTCAAGGACATTCCTTGCTTTATGCCTTTAAAAGAACTTTTCTACAGTGCTATAAATTTATGATTCTCTTTAAATGTTTTCATTCAAGGCTCATAGGTGTAGACACCATTTAAAATAAAAAAATAAAAAAAATAATAATAAAAATAAAAAAAATAAAAAAAATCAGGAAAGGACTGAGCTTGCTCAGTCCTCTCCCCCGGGGCCTCCAATGCCCCTGCAACCACCGGATTTTGGGGGATTGCCCCAAATCCGGTGATCAGCCCCCCCAAGCAGCTAGCTTAGGGGAAATCATGCTCAACAGAGCATGATTTCACCTAAGGGGGTTGTCCAAAATATTGGACAACCCCGTTGTTAAAAACGGGAAGCAAAAATCAGAGAGGGGGGAGTTTTTTTGGAAACGGGGGGAGCATTTCTGAAAAACAAAAAACCAAAGCAAAAAAAAAAAAATCCTAGTTCTCTAACAACCGGTAGGATTTCACAATAGCAAAAAACGCAAACAAAAACAAAAGTTTCGAATCAAAAATAAAAAGGGGAATCGATCGGTGAGTGTCTGGGTTTTGGAGAAGCCGATCGGGTGAGAGTCCGACGACCGGCGAAGGAGAGGGAAACGGAGATCTGTGAGAGGCAAGGCAGATCGGAGGGAGAAGAGAGGGGCTCGGTCGACGGAGGTCACCGGAGAGGAAAGGGGGAGAAGGCTGTGTTCTAGAGAGAAGGCAGAGAGCCTTCGGGCTAGAGAGAGAGAGGGAAAGGGGAAAATAGAAGAAAAGAAAAAAAAGAGCGCTTTTATACTGGGTAAGAAGGAACCAAAACGACACCGTTTCGAGGGACAGGAAGAAGCTGAAACGCTTCGCCCAAAACGGCGCCGTTTTGAGTAGTTCCACGGGCCAAAAACGGTGCGTTTTGGACTGCTACATTGCAGGCCTGCTAAGCGGACCACCTGCGGCGAATTTGGGCTCCCCCTAGGCCTGTGAAGCTGGGCCAAGCTCAGCCCAGAAAAGTACGGGCTTCCTGTGGGCTGCGGATCTGGGCTAACCCAAGCCCAGATAGGTATATTCCTATCTTTGAGCTTTGTTTAAGTCTGTTTTTATTTTATTTATGTGTTTATTTTTCATTTCAATGTACTTTAATTTAGTTTAAATTTCATAGAAAACAAAAAATATATATATGTACAAAATATGAGTATTTATTTTAGTACTAAGCACATAAAAAATATAAGATAATCAATAATAATAAATAAATAAATAAAATAATAAATAATAAAATAAAAATAAAAAAATTTTTTTTTTGAAAAGTTAAACAATTATTTTAGAACCAAGACCAATGATGGAATTTTCATCCGGAACGCGAGAAGTCGCAATTCCAAGTGAATTTTCTTAGGTTATGAGTTTTAATTAGGATCCCACCAGTATGATGGGAGGGTCCTAATTCAAAATTCTTATAGTTCTAATAAAAATATAAAATAAAAAAATATATGAAATATGAATAAAAAAATATATAAATAAATGAATAAATAAATAACCTTTAAACATGTAATCATAAAAAAAAAAGGATCATAAATAAAATCAATAAGATAAATAAAAATCAATAAATGGCAATAATAAATTCATCAAGTCATAATAACATAAAAATAATAAGTAAAGGAATGTCATTAACAAAAAGTAAGCATAAAAGAAAAATAATAAACATGGAATAAAAACGGAATTTACGCATATCATGCTTGCACTGTTAAATGTCATGGCATATAGATCTGTTTTGTGTACGAGAATAAACCCCCGATGATGGGACTTTCCGAGGAAGCTTGCGAAGGTGAGTTTCATTGGTAAACTCCCTAGGTGAAAAGATACTTCCGAACTCCACCAGTATGATGGGAGGGTTCGGAGAGATATCTTTGATAAAAGGTTTGTACCCGTATTAGGATTTTTGCATTCACGAAAACCCTGTTTTCTCTCACAAGCGATTACCCCGATGATGAGACTTTCAGAGGAAGCTTGCGAAGGCGAGTTTCATTGGTAAACTCTCTAGGTGAGAGGATACTCCCGGATCCCACCAGTTTGATGGGCGGATTCGAAAAGTACACTCAATAAAAGGTCTTCGTTTGACACTCTAGGTTTTATGTCATGCATTGCACTATTGCATCACATGTACGTTAAATGCGTAAAATATTTTAATTTGATTAATAAAATGATGGCAAAGGAAGCATTAGTACGGAATAAAGGGTTTAAGACAATAAATGATTAAATGGTACCGTTCGTGGAACGGGCGTCACGGGGGTGCTAATCCTTCCTCGTGCGTAACCGCACTCCCGAACCCAAATTCTAAAAAACACGCAGACCAGTTTATCGTTCTTTCGACGGACCTAAAATTAATTTAGTACTTCGTCGAATAGAACAAATTTAATTGGGTGGCCAATCACACCTAAACAAAAAAGATTGGTGGCGACTCCCCAAGTTAATCATGTCTAGCGGACGGGTTCCCGGGCCCGCACGTTGCGACAGCTTGGCGACTCCACTGGGGAAGAAAGAGAGTCGAGCCATAATTAATCATAGATTGTCTTAAGCCCTAAATAATTTAATGTCTTTTTTCAATTTTGAGCATTTGTTTTGTGCATTGTAATAATCATTTTATAATCATTTGTATTTGAATTGTGGGGGATTTAGGATAGAGGGATGTGAGAGTGTCCGTAAAAGGTTGGTATGTTTCCTTCACACACACAACACATGCTGCATTCATGCATAAGCCTTTTACCCGGGCTTTGTCTTTTGATAGGAGGGAGTTTAGTAGCTACGCTCTCGTGAGGTGTTAACCTCCGCATGGGCTAGTGAACACTCCCACTCAGATTGAACCTAGTCCGTTTGAAGCCTGTAATGGGTGAGGACCGGGGTGCCTTACTAGTCCGAGTGGACGACAGTGAGGAACAATTTGGGAACCTTTAGCTCCACTTTCAACCTGAACTCAGCATGTAGAATATCGAGTCACCTCTGCCTAGGTAGAACTTTACCCGTGAGAATATACCTCTGACTAGGTACACATGAAGGAACTTTTCACATTCTCTTTACTCTAAATTCTCCAAGCAAAATAAAGAAGGTATCATGCATACCCATGTTATTTATCATTTTCATCATTTTAATAAGAAATTGCTCTTAAATATTTTTAGTACTAATTTAAACCTTTTGTCATTTTTATTTTGCATATGCACGTTTGCATCATAATTTTGCATATAGGAATAGTATTTGTCACTTGACAACTATTGACGGAGTAGATGTAAAAGATGACTCTTGAAATTGCAATAGATCACTTTGTTGATGGGTGTTATGTGACAAATACTCTTAGTACATCATTCATACATGCATTTCATGGCAATAAGTTTTTCATCTGAAAGTAAAAATAATGTGTTCACGCACCAAAACTGCATCTGATTCATGTTTATGTTTTAAAAAAAAAAGAAAGAAAAAAGAAAGAAAGAAGAAAGAGGTTTAGGCAATAAAGTGCACACACGTTCTCGAAAGAATTGATGGTTACTATTTGGAATGAACTTGTCCTTGTAAACATTTTCTAACCATTTCTCCAAACACTTGGAAACCCAAAATCACTCGAATAAAGATTGTTCAAGAACTTGAAATCCAAAAAAAAAAGTAAAGTTTTGAAAATGCATCAACCCCACCTGATGATACCAAAGGCCAATAATCTTTGTCTAGGCAATGATCGATGTTGTAATTAATTGTTTTGCAAAATTTTTTCTTTAGAAAGCAAGCAAATCAGACACTTTCATAAAGACTCTAAATGTGGTAGTTTAATAAATGTCAAGACTATGCTGAAGTCCCAAATATGCCAATACCTTTCAAATTCTTTCAATTTGAATGCCAAATGTGAACCTTGAACTCATTGTCTAAAACTTTTCTTTACCCATGTTCTGGGGCATGATGAAAAAAAAAAAAGCAAGATTGCCCAATTCCTCCAAGACACATCGGTTTCAAAATAGCCTTTTTTTCCTCTCTCATTTCTTGTTATAAAGAGTTAATCATGACAAGATATTCTGATCTTTGAAGGCTTCTAATCTTGAGTTGTGAAGAAAAAAAAAAGAAGAAAAAGAAAAAAAGAAGAAATAAAAAAGTGACATTATGCACTTGAGTAATTCCAATAATGCTAAAAGTGGAAAAACAAATAAAAGTCAATCTTTGATCTTAAATTCTTCATTTCTAGGGATTGCTCTTCAAATATAAGTAACCATAGTTGAGAGGATAAATGGCCATGTTTCACTTTCCTTTCACAAATGAAAAAGTATCCACTTGCTACCCCTTTGAGCCTATCGAATATTTTTTCTAAATGCACCTCAACCAAGGATCACCTCCCACATTGGGGGGCAATTATGAAGAAAAATTTTCGTCAAAAGCACAGAGGATGGAAGATTCATTCAAAATGACAAGTGAACATCTGATATACTATGGGGGTAGAAGCAAATTTGACTTCTTGAAGATTTCGAACTCAACCGATCAATATGAAATTTTTAAAAAAAAAAAAAAGAAAGAAGAGAGAGAAAAAGAAAAAAAAAAGAAAAAAAAAAGAGAAAAGAAGAAAAAAGAAGAAAAAAGGCATGAAAAGGACAAATGCCTTTAAAGAATCTTTTGCGTGGCAATAAATGATCCTTGGTTTAATCACCTTTAAATACATGTTTTGAGCCTTTGTATCCATTTTTTCAAAACCCTTAACCATAGCCTACATTACGTGCTTAAAAAGTCCATTTTGATCAAGTGTGGATACTTAAATTGAAGAGCTATCTTATAGAGAAAGATCATCACAATGAGACTTTGACCTCTTTTCTTTGCCAAAATTACCTTTTTGAATCCCTCAATCCATTTTGGATAGAGTTTGAATTTTCTCAAATGCATGGTGGAACGATCAATGAAAAAAGAAAAAAAAAGAGAAGAAAAAGTGAGTGAAAAAGACGAAGCTCTAGGGTGAAAACCCGAAAGGGCAATCTAGAGCGAAGTTGAGAACTTATGAAGCCACTCATGATTTTAACTAAGGTGATAACAAGAAGCATCAGAGAGAGAGGCCATTTCAAGGCAACTAGAATTCGTTGGACATTTTTTAAGAGTATAAGACTCTCAAGCACTTTAAAGATTCAAGATATATTGGAAAAATCCATATTAAATTTTGAGCCTATCTCTTTTAAAATAGTCTTCTGCAATGCAAAACCTGTAATGGCTAGTCTTGACATTTATCATCTTGCCACACGTCATGAGGCTTAGAGAATGTCAAATTTGATTGTGATTTAAAAGAAATCATTTTACAAAATATGATTTTAAATCACCATACATTTGTGAGCTTAGACAAGGAAATTTCAATTCTTTCTTTTCCTATGAAATGGTGAGAAACCTTTGTTGTTGACTAAGACCTTGATGTGTCAAACCATCCTATCTCTTTGAAAGGCCAGAATGTCATCAAAAATCATTTCAATCAGTAATCATCAATTTTCAAGAGATTCAAATATCACATGTTTTTCCAACTTGATTGTTTTATCACTTTAACAAGAAAGTGTGGAATTGATGCATTCTTATTCCAAGATTCAGCTATCTTTGATCATAAGAATAATCGTGTGGGGCAATTTTGTTGTGATTTTGTCAAAATCAAGATGTTTTTGAAAACAAAAAAAAAATGAATGAATATTTTTACGATCTTTGTGAGGAAAATTCTTTAATCACTGAGAGATAAGACAAGCACTTTTGAAAAAGACAAATTCATTTCTCAAGAAGAAGTGAGAAAAAGCAATGTGAAGAAGAGCTTTCAGGATCAATGGCATCAATGCATTGAAACCCATTTTGAATTGGTGTTCTTTTGTTGATAAGGAAATTGGCAACTGCACAAGAACACTGTCAAAGAATGAGAAGCTGAAGAAAACGATCTTGCAAGCAAGGAATATGTGGTGCAAAACAAAAAGAAACAATGCATCAATTGTCCATCATTCAATCATGCATACATGTTCAATCACGCACATGACCATTCATCATCAAAATTGAAAGTTTTCAAACAAATGTCAAAACTAATGCAGTTTTCAGACAATCAAGTGAAGAAAGATTTGAGTCTTTCATTGAAAAAAAAAAATAAATCCTCCGGGTACATTTTCTAAAACCTCCGGGTACATTTCCAAAACCTCCGGGTAGCGTAGCCTCATTTTGAGATGAGGAATACTCTTTTTCTTTTCAAAACCTCCGGGTACTTTCTCAAATCCTCCGGGTACATTTTCTCAAATCCTCCGGGTACATTTTCTAAAACCTCCGGGTACATTTTCAAATCCTCCGGTTACATTCTCAAAACCTCCGGGTACTTTCTCAAATCCTCCGGGTACACATTCTAAAACCTCCGGGTACATTTTCAAAACCTCCGGGTAGTGTAGCCTCATTTTGAGATGAGGAACACTCTTTTTCTTTATAAAACCTCCGGGTACATTCTCAAATCCTCCGGGTACATTTTCTAAAACCTCCGGGTACATTTTCAAAACCTCCGGGTAGTGTAGCCTCATTTTGAGATGAGGAACACTCTTTTTCTTTATAAAACCTCCGGGTACATTCTCAAATCCTCCGGGTACATTTTCTAAAACCTCCGGGTACATTTTCAAAACCTCCGGGTAGTGTAGCCTCATTTTGAGATGAGGAACACTCTTTTTTCTTTATAAAACCTCCGGGTACATTCTCAAATCCTCCGGGTACATTTTCTAAAACCTCCGGGTACATCTTCAAAACCTCCGGATGCATTCTTCAAAAACTCCGGGTAATTAGCTTCAAGATTTAAAAAAAAAAAAAAAAGAAGAAAAAAGAGAGAAGATTCAATTTGGTTTGAATATGGTGTCTACGTCTTTGCACTATTCTTGATCCTCAAGAATGTGCAAAGAGGGGCAACTGTAGACACCATTTAAAATAAAAAAATAAAAAAAATAATAATAAAAATAAAAAAAATAAAAAAAATAAAAAAAATCAGGAAAGGACTGAGCTTGCTCAGTCCTCTCCCCCGGGGCCTCCAATGCCCCCCCAAGCAGCTAGCTTAGGGGAAATCATGCTCAACAGAGCATGATTTCACCTAAGGGGGTTGTCCAAAATATTGGACAACCCCGTTGTTAAAAACGGGAAGCAAAAATCAGAGAGGGGGGAGTTTTTTTGGAAACGGGGGGAGCATTTCTGAAAAACAAAAAACCAAAGCAAAAAAAAAAAAAAATCCTAGTTCTCTAACAACCGGTAGGATTTCACAATAGCAAAAAACGCAAACAAAAACAAAAGTTTCGAATCAAAAATAAAAAGGGGAATCGATCGGTGAGTGTCTGGGTTTTGGAGAAGCCGATCGGGTGAGAGTCCGACGACCGGCGAAGGAGAGGGAAACGGAGATCTGTGAGAGGCAAGGCAGATCGGAGGGAGAAGAGAGGGGCTCGGTCGACGGAGGTCACCGGAGAGGAAAGGGGGAGAAGGCTGTGTTCTAGAGAGAAGGCAGAGAGCCTTCGGGCTAGAGAGAGAGAGGGAAAGGGGAAAATAGAAGAAAAGAAAAAAAAGAGGGCTTTTATACTGGGTAAGAAGGAACCAAAACGACACCGTTTCGAGGGACAAGAAGAAGCTGAAACGCTTCGCCCAAAACGGCGCCGTTTTGAGTAGTTCCACGGGCCAAAAACGGTGCGTTTTGGACTGCTACATTGCAGGCCTGCTAAGCGGACCACCTGCGGCGAATTTGGGCTCCCCCTGGGCCTGTGAAGCTGGGCCAAGCTCAGCCCAGAAAAGTACGGGCTTCCTGTGGGCTGCGGATCTGGGCTAACCCAAGCCCAGATAGGTATATTCCTATCTTTGAGCTTTGTTTAAGTCTGTTTTTATTTTATTTATGTGTTTATTTTTCATTTCAATGTACTTTAATTTAGTTTAAATTTCATAGAAAACAAAAAATATATATATGTACAAAATATGAGTATTTATTTTAGTACTAAGCACATAAAAAATATAAGATAATCAATAATAATAAATAAATAAATAAAATAATAAATAATAAAATAAAAATAAAAAAATTTTTTTTTTGAAAAGTTAAACAATTATTTTAGAACCAAGACCAATGATGGAATTTTCATCCGGAACGCGAGAAGTCGCAATTCCAAGTGAATTTTCTTAGGTTATGAGTTTTAATTAGGATCCCACCAGTATGATGGGAGGGTCCTAATTCAAAATTCTTATAGTTCTAATAAAAAAATAAAATAAAAAAATATATGAAATATGAATAAAAAAATATATAAATAAATGAATAAATAAATAACCTTTAAACATGTAATCATAAAAAAAAAAAAAAGGATCATAAATAAAATCAATTAGATAAATAAAAATCAATAAATGGCAATAATAAATTCATCAAGTCATAATAACATAAAAATAATAAGTAAAGGAATGTCATTAACAAAAAGTAAGCATAAAAGCAAAATAATAAACATGGAATAAAAACGGAATTTACGCATATCATGCTTGCACTGTTAAATGTCATGGCATATAGATCTGTTTTGTGTACGAGAATAAACCCCCGATGATGGGACTTTCCGAGGAAGCTTGCGAAGGCGAGTTTCATTGGTAAACTCCCTAGGTGAAAAGATACTTCCGAACTCCACCAGTATGATGGGAGGGTTCGGAGAGATATCTTTGATAAAAGGTTTGTACCCGTATTAGGATTTTTGCATTCACGAAAACCCTGTTTTCTCTCACAAGCGATTACCCCGATGATGAGACTTTCCGAGGAAGCTTGCGAAGGCGAGTTTCATTGGTAAACTCTCTAGGTGAGAGGATACTCCCGGATCCCACCAGTTTGATGGGCGGATTCGAAAAGTACACTCAATAAAAGGTCTTCGTTTGACACTCTCGGTTTTATGTCATGCATTGCACTATTGCATCACATGTACGTTAAATGCGTAAAATATTTTAATTTGATTAATAAAATGATGGCAAAGGAAGCATTAGTACGGAATAAAGGGTTTAAGACAATAAATGATTAAATGGTACCGTTCGTGGAACGGGCGTCACGGGGGTGCTAATCCTTCCTCGTGCGTAACCGCACTCCCGAACCCAAATTCTAAAAAACACGCAGACCAGTTTATCGTTCTTTCGACGGACCTAAAATTAATTTAGTACTTCGTCGAATAGAACAAATTTAATTGGGTGGCCAATCACACCTAAACAAAAAAGATTGGTGGCGACTCCCCAAGTTAATCATGTCTAGCGGACGGGTTCCCGGGCCCGCACGTTGCAACAATAGGCTGCTTAGAAAGCATCAAAGGAGACTCCAGCATTCCTTCACCAGCTCATTGGGGTGAGATTTCTGTTTGTTTTTTCTTTCTTAATAAACTAAAGAAAAGTTTAGATTCTTGACCACCTCCCTTTTTTTTTTTAAATGACATCATAAAAATAATAATACTACCCCTTGACTGAAGTCTATAACTCAGTAAGAATTAAATACTGTATCTTTTATATATTATTTTTATTAATAATTTTTTATCAATTGATCAATGCCTGTCTTTAAAAGTTTCATTGCTTTCAGTCAAATGCGCATTGGCTCAGGAAGCATGCATCAAAGCAGTTTCCACTCTGCTTCACCACTTCTTGGGAGTTGTATCTTCCAGGTGAGTGGATTTTATATATATATATATATATAGATATATGTATATATAAAATAGGTTAGCATTTCACAATAGGACTGCTCTTACTGAGAATTTCATGTCTTTGACTGTTTTAAAAATTGCTCTAAGTTTGAGGCCTCTCATCAGCACAAAACTTATCCTGATGTGGTTTAGGGTGTTGGGAAAATGAAAAAAGGCCCCTCTGTTGACCATCCTTCCATTGTTGCTCCTGATATTAAAAAGTTGTCATCTTATGAATGTTAAGATTAGTTGGCTAGCGTTCGGTAGGAGGCTCTCGGTTTTCTTCTTAAGAATGCCAAAAAGTGTCTCTAATTGTTGTATAAGTACTGCCTAAAGACTCTTATTTCATAATATAATAATATCATGCACTGGGCTCAGATCAAGAAAATCTTGTCTAAGACTTGGCTCAATTCAAGCTAAGCTCGCAAGTTGGTGAACCGCCTAATCCATGGATAGGTCTACTTTTATCTTATGGGTAAATGAAAATCCTTGATATTGGAAAGAAATCTAAATTTTTTAATAATTTTGATAAAATTTTAGAAAATATTTCATTTACAAATTTTCAAGAAAGTTTTCACTTACAAATTCTTTAAAATTCCATCACCAGTTGGCTTCCATATGAGAAAAACAAATATACATGCATCATGATGCAATATGTGAATTATTCACAATTTGGTTTACCACATTTAATTAATTTATCTACATTATTATAATTATTTAGAGATAATTTTCTTTGTGAAAATAATTATTAGGATTCTATCCTAAGCTTTTGACAAGGCTCATAATTATTTTCACTTAAAAATAACGAAATTTCGATGCAATAAGTCGTACACAAACAAGGACAAGAATGAACAATTACTAGGAATCCGACAATCTTGAAAAGCAAGAATTTAAGACTCTTCTGCTTCATGGACGACAAAGATCATCCTTGTTTGGATCAAATGGAGAAGGGGATCAAATGTTTGAAGATATCTATAATAGAACCGAAAATGTTTAAGATCCCTTTGGGTATTTCGTGTTACTTAGCTCGGTAGAAAATTAAACAAGCAGCATTCAAAATTCTTCGGGCTGGAACTGGTTGGCTGCATATAAAGTATGAATATGTATTTATTTCTATTTTCAATTTTACCACTCCTGTTTGTAATTAATGAATTGTTTCTTCTTTGAATTTGTTGATATAATAGGTTCCTCGCTATCCATGCTCTGCCTGAGAATCTAATAGACAATTGCTTGAAGGAAGGATAGAATTAGATGTGGAGGCATCTAAACCAAGGCCCACAATCCATCTTAATTTATGATTGCTTGCTTTCAATTTTGTTGTTTTCGTACCATTCCTTCCTTCATGCCTTTAAAAGGTCTGCCACTGCTCAAAATGCAGTCCACACCAAGACCATAGAATGGTACCGGCAAAGTTGGATTAATTATCAGCTGCCACCTTACATGGAAGAATGATGAGATGATTGCAGGGGAAGTGGCAAAGGCATGGATAAACATCAATGAGTACGTTGGGACCATAAATTAAACACAGGTAAAACAAAGGTTGCTTTTCATTTTCATTTCTTTCACTTGTTTGTTTAGTCCTAATCAAGTTTTGGTGATTCACTTGTGCTAACCTTTATTATATATATATATATATATATATATATATAAAGAAAAACAGGTAGTTGAAATTATTGTGCTTTTCGTTGGTCAAGATGTTGGCTTCATAAAGTTGTAAAGCCAATGGATCACTTGCTTTCAATAATTTACCCAATCAATGTTATGTTTCTCTCTGTATATACAATAAATAGAAAAATAAGAATGAAATTCTTCTGTTTCTTATCCTTATTTTTTGTATTTTAAATTTTTGGTGAATAAGTTGTGTAAATATGTGAGGTAGGAATTAAGACATGAGAAATTAAAATCAGACAGATTTTTATTTTGAGAAGGTTCCAAGTGATTTATTGAAATATTGAAAGTTTGATTGCTACTCCTACCTACAAAGATCTAGGCATGGTAATATAGCCACACAACAAGTTCACAACAAGAATTTAAAATTAAGCAATTACTCTTTATCAAAGGAAAATTCTAGTAAAAAGAACAATAAAATGGGATTGGATCATTTCTACATGTACTTGGAATTGGATCATCATCATCATCAAAGGATTCATTTCCAACCTCTATGTTTATGTGCACTGAATAAAACCAGAATTGGAGGCTGCAAAAAACTGAAATGTTTCTTTCCAGTTAGTGTTGCTCTGCCAAAACTAGAAATAATCACAGCAGAAGGTGCTTCTGAACTAGAGCAACTATTTGGGGATGAAGAGAAATAATAGTGCTCTGTACTATCACTGATTTTTGTTTATTTGTTATATGCTATACTACTTGTTAACATAAAATTAATAATTCTCATCCTTTTTGTCCCACTTTATTTGGTTTTGAAGGCTCCCTTCATGATAAAGAAAGATGCATCAGATGGCGGTCAGATAAGCTACCACCATACATCAGAAGGCTCCTTTCATAAATTATACTAATCCTTACACAAGTATATTAAACAAGGACAATATACTATAAAAATGCTTCACCAAAAAAGATTGAACAAATTGTGAAACTGATGACTATTTTAAACAAGGAAATCTTCATAATAAAGTATCGATTTTCTTCTAAAATCGTAGGAGCACCAAAAAGAAAATAATAAAAATAAAAAGAACACTCAGAGATTTGAAGCAGAATTTCAACAATTGTGACCAGTTGGAAAATTTCCTATACATTTACATCCTCGCAAGTCCCATCCTCTTTCCATAAAACTTCCTGGAAAGCCAACCAGGGTCCTTAGCAGAGCATTTCCATGAACTCCTTCCTTTTCCCCCTTTTTTCCTTTGGCCCATCTATCGGATTGAGTACAAGTCATCATAACTATAACTCAACTAAATCCAAATTGGCCTATCTGTCTTCCTTTCCTTTATTCTTCTTTTTCTTAAGCAAAACGCGTATCTTGACTTTGTTCCAGTATTTGTGGGGTGTTTGAATATCAAAGTTGGAGATGTTATATTCTATTCATCCCCATAACTAAAGTCATTTCCAGCCCAAGAAACAACACTTATCATTGCATCATGTATAAGAATATATTAGAAAGCTGCTGCAGGAAGAATCTTTTGTTCACTAAAATTTGTCCACGATAATTTAGCCCGACAAAAGTTCACAAAATACTTCTAAATGAAGGTCCTTACTCTTTTCTAGAAGAAAATTTACCGAGTAATGCTTAATTGCTAAAGAAATATAAACAGGGGTAAGGTGATAACTCTTAAGGACATTTATGAGATAATAATAGTAGTTTCTATTTAAAAGGAGAGTCAAGTGTTTTCCATGTAAACCAACATGTAGGTCAGAAATTAATGCTTAAATATAATTGAAAAACAACAAAAAGAAAGGCATCAATAATTCAAAATTCAACCAATGATTTTGTGTCTCATTTGCATATATACACAAAGGAAAAATTAAAAGTGTGAACTTAATTACCCTTAAAATAATGGTAAATTTTGTTTAGGGGAAATTTATGCTTCATTGAAATAATTCAATTTCTTGAAATCTCACGGAGAAGATATTATTTTTTTGAAAAACATGAAGATTTCATTTTCATTACTCAACCTGTACAATTCGGAAAAGGCAAAACAAAAACCATTGCTTGTAAAAAAGTAAAAGCACCCTGCCATTATATTTAAGATCACAAACATGAGGCCAATTTTACATTACTTAGAATTTCATTTAATAGAGCATCTCCATCCTTATTTATTTTCTTTGAGAGAGAATTTGTCAAAAATGCTTTTTCAATGACAATAAATTCTCCATAAATGGCGACATAAATATTCCACCATGAACAAAAAATATCTAGGAAAACTCCAGAAATCTCCCTTTTATTTTGATAAATAAAGGTTTTCGTGTTAGACTTAATTCTTTCGAGAACAAGAGCCAAGAAGAGTCCTAATTCCAAATTAATATTTCTTTAACTTTAGAGCAGAGATAATGAATTAGGTGATGACTGACCGAACCTTTTTCTTCCCTATTACACACAATTTTCAAAGTGTAGACCCACTATCATATGTTCTTTAGGGAAGAGAAGAAGGACGGGAAGAAGGGGCATTCATTTTATTTTACCCACCCAATGAAATAATGAGACAGATATAGGGACCAGGAGGAGGCATGATTTTCTGATGAAGTCAATTTTGCATTAATTAGAGTTTCATCAATATTTTGTCTTTGAGTGAGAATTAACCAAAACACTACAAAAAATTCATCTGTTTCCCACGGAAAAAATTTCGTAGGAAAATTCCGTTGGAAAATTGCAACGGAATTGCAACGGATTTTCAACGAAATTTAATTAAAATTGACAAATGATGCTTGCAACAGATTTCTAACGGTTTTACAACGGAATTTTAATGGAAATTTCCAACAGAAGTATTTAAATACTTCTTCAAAAATCAGCTGCTTAAGGTTTGATCCACTTCAATTTATTGTTAAATGTGATGGAAAAGCCATCAGTTTCACACATATAATAAAACTAAGTTTGTCTTTTCATTTTAATATATTCATTCAATAAATTTGAAGCAGAATTTCAAAAATTTTCTATAAACTGACATCCTCGCAAGTCCATCCTCTAATTTCCTTAAAACTTCATCACTCCATTCTTTACTTTTCTTTTTTTTTTCTAGTCTTTCTGTGAGAGAATTGGTCAATGATAAGGCAAAAGATGTTATAAATAATAATACTAGCCTTTCAACAAAAAATACTATATATATTTCTTTCCATTCTTCACTTTTCTCCATCCTCTTCTCTCCCTCTTCTCTCTACCCATTTCTTCTTCTGTTCTTTCACACAAGATCTCCCTCTCTTCACCCACTCCAACCGGCGGCACCTCCTCAAGAATTTCCTTTTCTTCTTCCTCTTTTACCCAACCGGCGGCACCTACAGTTTCCACTCTGCTTCACCACTAGTTGGGGGCTGTATAATTTTCCAGGTGAGTAAGACAAACACACATGCACACTGTCTTGTGTTATTTGACAACTGACCACCCCTTTTTTAATTCAATTTTATAAATAATTATAGTACCCTTTCAACAAATAATCCTACATAAATTTTGACCATTCCACAATACTCATGGTATACTATCTGATTTTAGTACCCATAAAAGTGCAACACAAGAATTTGAATCTATCACCCAAGATTTCATACTTTTGTATTGGGACGCAGCATAAAATTGTAAAGCAGTTCCAATAGCTAGAATTTCAGCCTTTGTTAGACTCAAGTTCACCTAAAGGACCAAAGAGCAGACTCATTACATTACTATTACTGTCCCTAAGCACACCCTTACAGCTCATTAGCCTCGACTTACCTCTAATAGAACCATCCACATTGAATTTCAGCTCATCTTCATTTGGGGGAGTCCAAACAACCCCTTTTCTCAGGTTCGCGTCTTCTTTGACCTAGTCAACATTCAAGGCATAGTCCACCATCCTATCTCCTCAATAGCATTCTCATTCTCTATTTCATTGACCTAGAACATAACTCTCATTTTGATCACAAAGACCACCTCATCTTTCTCATAGTGTTAAAAATCAAATTGTTTCTAACGAACCATAAAGACCTCACCGTAGCCCCTATCATAGCTATCCACCTTTTTCTCAAGGTGCTATGAAAAAGGTTTCTGCAAAATTCCACCATTGATTGCATAGAAGAGGAGCAACCCACAGAAATCCCCATCAACAGAAAACATGACTCCTTATCGCTCTTGAGAACTAACATGAGAGCAAGATTTGTGCACATTCTTCCTCTATTTGTCTACACCATGCCATAAGACATCCTCATGTTCAAAGGAAATTCCCCCGGTCCTTAAGAAGCTTTTTGTGGAAATGCTTTCCAATGCAACACCACTAACCAAAAAAAGCACAGAGGGAACAGTAAACTTCCAGATAGAAGAATACCAAGCCCTATGGTTGCCTGCTTGAGATTGAGCTCCTACATATAACCTCCATAGCTTTCTTAACCAAGAATTGGTTAGACTAGTGATGTGACAATTAATGCATAGACTACCTAAACAGTTCATATAGGAAATGAATCAAACTTATATAATTGTAAATTTTTTTTTTGTTGATTGAATTCATGCTTAAATTGATACATTTTCAACCAACTTGTAAATATTATTATATATTGCCAAACAAAAAGAACTTTCATATGCAAGAATTTCCGTTTAAAGAATCAACAAAAATATATTAATTATTTATCTCTAATTTCATTAATATATTAATTTTTTTTGTATGTATAATTTTGGACTATACTTTGAGAGGTTCTTTTTTCCCATCCATAGATCATACGACACCTATCGCAAGATTTAAATTTGAGACCAACAAGAGCAAAGTGTAACGGAATTCAAAATTTTTTTAATAGAAAGATCAAATTTTGATTTCTTTAACATAGGAAACCCCAACTGTAATAAAAAGATTGTTATTCCTACAAATCTCATATCTCAACATCTTAAAGTTCAAAACCTTATGAACGAAACCTCCAAGCACAAAGGAGTGTTGTCGCAAATCACAAAGTTTTCAAGTGTCCACCGTCTGATGGTAATTCACACAGACGGTAAGATCAAGTGGCTATTGCTAGATAAGGGGCTTTCAGTTTTCTTCTTAAGAATGCCAAAAGTATCTGTAATTGTTGTATAACTACGGCCTAAAGACTTTTATTTCCTAATAGAAATGTTTTAAGACGCCTAGTCCATGGATAGGTCTACTTGAAATGTTTTTTTTAATTATAAAAAATTACAAAAATACAAATAAATGATTTAAGAATTATCATTTATATATATATAACTTCAATTTTTTTATTTACAAAAAAAAAAAACAATTAGCAATTATCATTAAGCAATAAGAATTAATGCGCATTAGCACTGAATCAACTACAAATGAAGGATCGAGGAGAAAATGACGTTAGATTGATCATAAGAAACTTATAAATATTATCAATTGATCAAGACTTCATGAGTAATTAATATGATGCTAGATTGTGTGCCTGCTTATTTTATTTTTTTTAAAGGCATTTGATTAGGAAATTGTAATAATTTTGCCTGCTTATTTGATTTGATCATATTAGGATTTAAAAGTTTCATTCCTTTTAGCCAAAGGCGCATTGGCTCAGGAAGCATCAAGCCAGTTTCCAATCCAGTTTTCACTTTGCTTCACCACTTTTTGGGGGTTGTACTTTCCAGGTTAGTGGATTTATTGATTAAGACTCAAAAGTAATATCATGTTAGAGCCACAATCAATTTGATTTGATCATATTAGTACTTTAAAATTTTACTTTATAATAATGAATTTGAGTATTTAGCTTAAAAGTAAGTGTATGTTTTTTCTTTAAAAAAAGTTGAGTTCAAATCTCCTTATTCTTTTAATATTTAAATAAAAACCTTGATAATTGTGTAAATAATTGTGTACATACCCAACTCTCAATTAATTCTTTACATGTTAACTTTCTTTGGTGGAATTCTTTATATGTTACAATTAATGCATGAACTGTCTAATTTTTATCTTTCTTCTTATTAACCTTGAACTTTTAATTAAAGTAAATTATTTTTAATAAGCACTTGAGCATTTTGTTTATTAGTTAGTGCATGATCTCTCTATTTAAAAGTATGGATTTGAATCCCCTATCCAAAAAAAAAATTATTTTTCATAAAATTTAAATTTATCTATATCACAAACTAGAATTTGTATTATATTAAATGATTCGAGACTTTAAATAATTATAAGACTAACATAAATAGTGAGTTTCGATAAATTTTATATCCAACTAAAAATACATGGTGATTGCAAGTATATAGGAAGAGATTTTTCATATATAATTAGAAGTAACAAATAAAATTATAAGTTTTATAGAATTGACCAAAACATAAAATTTTGTAAAAAGAGTCAATAAGTTAAATGCAATTTCTTTAATTTTAGCATATTGCTAATATAAACATTAATCATTAATACTCTTCATTGCAAACTTCTTTATTTAAATGATATTAATAATAGTAAATATATAATAAATAATAATATACATGTGATTATGGAATTAGATGTCTTTTATTATTAATTTTTACTAAATTATTATTTAAAATTAATTAACTTTTAATTGCTAAACATCTTATTAATGAAAATTATCTGTCAAAAATTAATAAAATTATTATATTTATGTATCTCATTTGTTGTTTATTTTTCTAAAATATAATATTGTCATCCTATTATATTAATTAATATATACCATTCTTATATTAACAAACTCTTAAATTAAGAAATTGATAACAAAAAATACATCATGGAATTAGAATAATAAAGAAATTTGAAAAGTTAATGCTCTCTTCTTTTTTCTTTCTTTGTCCATCTTCTTATGTTCGCTCTTGGGGATTTCACAAAATGAAGTTATATATATAGTTATGGATGCAAACACTATTTTATGTTTTAGGCAAAGAAGAGACCAGCAATGGCGATTGTTGAAACGGTGATTGAACTTTGGAATGAATGGGAGATACGAGTGCTGGTTTTGCTTAGCCTCTCATTACAAGTAATACTCATTGCCTTTGGTTCCAAAAGAAAGAGTACGACAAGTACATGGATCAACTTCCTTGTTTGGTCTGCATACTTGTCAGCAGATTGGGTGGCAACTGTTGCATTGGGCATTCTTGCCAGGTCGCTGGGAAGTAATGCTTCGAATCAAAACCACTCACTCCAGTCATTTTGGGCTCCATTCCTTCTCTTGCACCTCGGTGGCCCAGACACTATTACTGCTTACTCCTTAGAAGACAATGAGTTGTGGCTAAGGCATCTTGTGGGCCTTGTTTTTGAGACTGGAGTTGCAATTTATGTGTTATTGAGGTCTTGGGTTGACGGTGACACCACCCTTTCGTGTATAGCCATTCCAGTGTTCATTGCAGGAATTATCAAGTATGGGGAAAGGACTTACGTGCTCATGTCCTCAAGCACGAAGCATTTTAGAAGTTCCTCATTAGACGATTTGATGCGTTCATATCTTGAAATCGACGCAGAAACGCAAGAAGCTTCCCCTGACCTGTTCCTACATCGAGTTGATAGGTTGTTCAGGAGGTTAAAATTTTTATTTGCCAACCATATCCTCGATGAAAATCAGCAACGCCTTTGCAACATTTTAATTCGTGATTATGAACACAGTGAGGCCTTTGAATTGGTAGAATTTGAGCTGGGACTTTTGTATGATTTGCTTTACACCAAAGCAAGACTAGTCTACTCATATTTTGGCATCTTTCTTCGCTGCATTACTTGTTTGGCCTCTGTTTCTGCATTGGTTACCTTCTCAATCATCATCGATGAGCATGAATACTCTCCAGTGGACATAATCGTAACTTTCATATTGCTAGTTGGAGCTGTTGCTCTGAAGGTTTATGCGCTGCTCATGCTTGCTTCTTCTGACTGGCTAAAGCTTTGGCTAGTTATGCAAAAAAAGTGTTATTTAAAACGAGCGACAGAGGAAAAGAGGTGGTGTAGAAGGATACCCAAGTACAACCTTGTGAGCTTTTGCCTTCAAAATGATGCAACCATGTGGAGTAGAGTTCAACAGTTACTTGGCATCTATGAAATGTTAGAGAAGCATCAGAATGTGGAATGGCAGCAAGGGATAGATGACGATCTAAAACGCCTCATCTTCGATCAACTAGATAAGAGAGCTAAAGAGCTTGGAGATTTCCGTAATTCCGAATTATGCAACAATGTATTGAATTACAGAGGTGAATGTGTTCTTAATGAAATGAATCTCCTTAATGAGCTTAAATGGAGCACCGTTGATGTAGAATTTGACGAAAGCATTCTTCTTTGGCACATTGCTACTCAGCTCTGTTACCATGATGATATTAAGACAAATAATTTGACGACAACTGATCTCTGTAGTCTCAATAAAGACAGTAAAATCAGCAGATGCCTATCGGAGTACATGCTTTATCTTTTGGTCTTGCGTTCAGAAATGTTGCCCCAAGGGATTGGTGAAATAAGATGCAGACGGGCCTGTGAGGATGTCTTACGTATTTTGGAAGGAAGGAGAGGCACACAAATAGAAGAAGCTTATCAAAAGTTGTTTGAAGGGGGTGAAATATTGGATCGACTTCGATCTGAAGAGTTTAGTATCCTTCCGAAGGGTAACGATCTTGCGAAACAATTGCAAGATCTGAACAGGAGAAACAGGGGGAGGGAAGAAAAGTGGGAGATGATGAATAAAGTGTGGGTGGAACTATTGACATATGCTGCAGGTCATTGTGGATGGAAAGAGCATGGTCGACAATTGGCCAAAGGCGGAGAACTGCTCACTCACGTTTGCCTTCTTATGGCACATTCTGGCATCAGTGGCCAATACCGAGCTGGGCAATTATACTATCGCGTAGTCCCTTCAGAACGATATTTTCAGTTTTGGGAATTATATCATGGTTTTTAACATACATACTTTCGTGTCAAATTTTGAATTTAAAGAAAAAGTTGTTGATATAAAATAATCATTTTATATTATCTTTAAGGATTTTGTTTTTAATATATCATTATAATTTCAGTATATTCATATATATAAAGTATAGTATTTCATTTTGGATCTTGTAATTTGAGCACATTTCTATTAGATATTCAATGGTTTATATTTTTAAAATCGTTCAATAAAAAACTTGAGTTTTGATTTTTAATTTTAATATTTATTTATTGTTTACTCAGTCAAAGATTATTTTATAAATATCACTTTGATACATAAAATTTTGCATAAAGCCAAAGTCATGGTAAGAGACAGTTCATATGAGACGAATTGCTCAAGACAAGGAGAAAAGCACCTGATACAAACACCATAGTCCTTTTAACAGCAATTTCCCAAGCCCCTGCTATCAAAAACAACACTAAGATTCCAACCTAGGCAGTAAACATCCAAATCCTGCCGAGTGAACATATCCTAAAGACAACGTGGAATCAGATTTGCACCTCTATCTTCCAAATTATATCCCTTGTAAAAAACTCACAACACCACCGTAATTGTTGGAAGAAGCCACTAGAAAACAGACAAAATAAAAAACAGAACAAAGAGAGCAGAGCGCAGGCTACTGTGATTCTATTTCTTCTGATTTCTGATAATAAAAAAACAAGCAAATAGTGCCTATATAGGCTTACACTTAACAAACAAAGCAGAATATTCTGTAACAACCCACTGCTAAGCTTATTTAACTTGCTTAAATAAAGGAAACAGACTAACTAACTAGAGAAATACTTGGTCAAACTTAGAATCATATCTCAACACTCCCCCTTGATTCAAAGTTACAAACTCCCATTTGTTTTCTGAAGTTCTCGTGCTTTTCCAGCGGAAGCGCCTTTGTCAGTATATCAGCAACTTGTTCTTTTGTATTACAAGACTTCAACACAATTTCTCCATTGGTAACAAGAGTCCAAATGAAGTGATAACGAACATCAATATGCTTTGTTCTGCTATGATAAGCTTGATTCTTTGTCATTGCAATAGCTGACGTGCTGTCACAATAGAACTCCGTTGTTTCAGATTGTTTTTGATTAAAATCAGCAAGAAGTCTCCTTAGCCAAACTGCTTGACAGGCTGCTGCTGTTGCTGCAATATATTCGGCCTCTGATGTTGATAAAGCTACCACCTCCTGCTTCTTTGAACACCATGAAATTGCTCCTGACCCAAGATTAAACAAAAAACCGGATGTACTTTTTCTATCATCCATGCAACCTGCATGATCACTGTCAGTGAAACCTGTCAATTTGAAATTTGATACCTTGGAGTACCAAATTCCCAGCTCTGTAGTTCCTGCTACATATCTTAAAATTCTCTTTGCAGCTCCAAGATGAAGCTTGCTTGGGTTATGCATAAATCTAGACACAACTCCAACTGAGAAAGCAATATCTGGTCTAGTATGGGACAAATAGTTTAAGCCTCCAACAAGACTCCTAAAATATGTTGCATTCACAGATTCAGCACTATCATCTTGACGCAACTTTTCATTCACATTCATGGGTGTAGCTTCTACCCTGCAGTTCACCATATTAAACTTCTTCAAAAGACAACGTGGAATCAGATTTGCACCTCTATCTTCCAAATTATATCCCTTGTAAAAAACTCACAACACCACCGTAATCATATAAGGAGAACCACGACACAGCCGTAACTTTTGGAAGAAACCTCACCTCAACAAAACCAAATAAACTCAGTCACTATATTGCCCCATTGTCTCACCCAAATCCCCACTAAAAAAATGCAACAACTACCCCATTTCGCCACCTGCCCAAGTCCCGTCACACACAGAGCCTCATAGACAAAATCATAGCAAAACAAAATCCCCCGAAAAGACCTCCCGCCAATATAAGCTTATGCACAAAATCAACCATAAAGCAATTACCTCTTAATATCTAAACATGACCTGTGAGAATCCACGTACGAGGAAATTGCCAATCACAATTTCAAAAGCAATCACCAACTACCAACTACCAACCACCGCTCAAAGAAACATATAAGAGCGCCAAAATTCTATCACTTGCATCAGGTATTTACGTCTCCTGCAACAATACAATTAAACACCTTACAGTGCTGAGGTGTTATGGATCATATTAATGTACAGCTTTTCGATGCCGAACCATATTAATATGCCATAGAAAGTCTATTATAACAAATAAGAGATTTGAAATGACATATTAGTGATTGAGACTAATAATGTCGTTTTTCAAAAAAAAAAAAAAAACCTTACAATGCTGTCCATACTAGCATGTGTTAAGACAGCTTCTCCAACCATGACAGAATTGTCACAAAAAATTCGGGTCCCATAAAACTTTTAGTCCTTTTCACTATCGAATCAGAGTCCTTAAGCTTATTTTAGTTTACTAGTGTATTTCATTGTAATTTCAGCACATTATATATTCAAAATAAAGTATTTCATTTTAGATCTTGTACGTTGAGCATAATTTTATTTTATTTTTTAAAAAAATTATTTTAATTTACCATTTCATACACCATAATTCTTCTTTCCGTGACAAAAATGTATGATAAATATTTGTTTTGCAAATCACTGAAAACTAGATATTCAAAATCATTCAATAAAGCACTCGAGTTTTTTTTTTTAGTTTTAATATATATATATATATATATATATATATATATATATAAAACAAAGGCATATGCAGGAGCTGAGGCTATAATCCTAACCCCTAGAGGGTGGCTGAACCTCTAAGGGATATGCCAAAGCCCTCATATATAGTTTTAAGTTTCTATATGATGTAGTTGCTATGTATCAATCTTCCTCCCTGTTTTTCTTTTAATTTTTTTAAACACAATTACAGTCTTAATTACTCTTCAACCTAACCAGTGGTGAAATATAATCAAATTCTAAATTAATGTTACAAAATAATTTATTATATATATAATCTTAAAACAAAATTACATCATGATGCAATTTGCAAATTATTCACAATTTTGTTTCTCACATTTATTCTTATTTATTTATATTATTATAAATTTTTAGAGATAATTTTCTTTATAAAAATAATTATTAAGATTCCCTCCCAAGATTTTGGCAAGGCTCATAATTATTTTCACTTAAAAAATTTGATACTTACAATGTTTTCTAAAAATTTCATTGATTTCCTTGTGACCAAAGCAATTGTCTCCGTAGTTCAATGCTCCACTGCCATTCTTTCCTTCTCACAGCATCAGGAATCCACTTATCATAATTATTAGGATGTCGGTATTTTCTTGATTATCTTTTATTTTATGAATATGTGTTTATTTTTATTTTTAATTTTCCCACTCCTGTGTGTACATTAATGAATTGTTTCTTCTTTGAATTTGTTGATGAAATAGGTTCCCTGTTTTCCATGCTACGCCCTGAGAATCTAACAGAAATTGCTTGAAGGAAGAATAGCATTAGATGTGGCGGCAGATGCACTCCTAAAGATGCTCAAAGGAAAAATAGAATTACAAATGCGGGTGCACTGTTAAGATTACTTTTAAGGTTATTTTTAAAATTAATATTTTCATTCACTATATCCTAAATCACTAATCTATCTATTTATCAATTACTGCATTTGAAATAAAAATAATATTTTTGTTTTAAAATGTAAAAAACAATCTTTTAGTAATTAACTTAATACCAAAGCAAACATCCAAATTTGCCGCTTTCTTGTAGGTTATACAAAACCAAGGTCCACAATCCATCTTCATGACTGCTTGCTTTAAATTTTGTTCTTTTCTTATGATTCCTTGCTTCAAGCCTTTAAAAGAATTTTGGTACGGTGCTATAAATTTATGAGTCTCTTTTAATTGTTTTCATTCAAGGCTCATTGGCTGCTTAGAAAGCATCAAAGGAGCCTCCAGCATTCCTCCAGCAGCTCTTAGGGGTGAGATTTTGTTTTTCTTCATAAAACTAAAGAAAAGTTTAGATCCTTGACCGCCTCTGTTTTTATTTTGTAAAGACATTACAAAAATTATAATACTACCCTTTGACTGAAGTCTAACTCAATAAAAATTAAATACTATATCTTTTATATATTATTTTATTAATATTTTTTATCGATTGATTGTGTTTTGATTGTGTGCTTAATTATTTGATTTGATCATATTAGTACTTAAAAGTTTCATTGCTTTCAGTCTAATGCGCATTGGCTCAAGATGCATCAAAGCAGTTTCCACTCTGCTTCACCGCCTCCTGGGAGCTGTATTTTCCATGTGAGTGCATTTATTTTATATAAAATTGGTTAGGATCTACAACCCATTTTCATAGGACTGCTCTTACTGAGAATTTCAAGTCATCTGATTGTTTGAGGCCTCTGATCAGCACAAAACTTAGGCTGATGTGGTTAAGGGTGTTGGGAAAATGAGAAAAGGCCCCTCTGTTAACCATCCTTCCATTGTTGCTCCTGATATTAAAAAGTTGCCATCTGATGAATGTAGGGAAATCCAGCAATCAACAAGAGCAAAATGTAATGGAATTTAAAATTTTTTTAATAGAGAGATCAAACTTTGATTTCTTTAACATGGAAAATCCTAATTTTTTTTTCTCAATCAAAGTGAAGTTTATTAATAGATGTCAGAAGAGATAGACCTGGTCTGATCTGAATTAAGCAAATCAGACCAAGTTACAGATCCTATCAAAGGGGTATCCACATATTTCACCATTCTACGTATTAACAAACTCAGCCCAAAAACAAATAGAGAAAAAAGTCCAAAAAGTACGAAAGTGCAGCTAAAAGCATTGGAGAACACCTAAGGAACAAATTGTGAACAACAAGGATCCATTGATCCGTTGCAGTAGGCATTTCAAAGCATACTATGTTTTGTTAAATAGCAACGTTAAAATCTAGCAACAGAGCAATCAAACACCATTAGCTCGAGGCTCCCTTGTCCATCTCCCAAATAGTAAAGATACCCAACTCACCATGACTTCCAATTGCATTATCATCCAATTATCCCATAATAATTTATCCATGTATTCCATAACCAAATTGACTAAGACAAAAACCAGCACTGCCCTGCACATTAGAAGATGTCCATTTGTCCGCTACATAGGAAGTGAAACTGCCATCCATAAGCCAGCAATTCGGGAACCGAAATGGACGATGGCCCCAGTCCAGCATTTCAAAAGAGTGAAAGAGAGCACAACGATCAGAAAGAGATCTCTTCAGACATCTTTGAGTGAGATTGTTGTACTGAAAAAATCAATCAGATGAAAGCAAAAATCTGTCAATTCCATTTCTTTTAGAGTTAATGCCAAACCAAGTGAATTTTTTCTCAATAAAATTCTTAAAATCATCAATACCAGAGCTGGACTGATTGCACCCTTGCCTTTCCTCAACAGACCTTACAGAATTAAGTCACCAGCACAACACCAGTTCTCAGAAAAATTAAAGCGAAGAGAAATCAGTTCATCCCATAAAACCTGCTTCTCCACTAAGTCACAGGGAGCGTAAATATTGATAATGACACACTTAAAATTGTCCATTAACCATCGACCATGGATTAGAATGAATCTGCCCTTAACCAGAGAAGAGATCAATGAGAAAGCCAACTTATCCAAAATTGAAAGAATGCCGCCAGATCTTCCCACAGCAGGGCAAAAAATTCCAATCAACGTTACTGTTCTGCCAAAGACACTCAATTGATCTATTCGAAATATCTTCAAGCTTTGTTTCTTGTAAAAGCAACATACCAATCTTATTAGCACGAATATACTGGTGAACTTTCTAAGCATTCAAAGAACCACTAGCTCCACACAAATTCCAAGATAAAATTCTCATGGCAACAAATAAATAACGAATGCAACCGCTAAAATAGGAGATAAAGATAAAACAGATGAGATATGGGGCAACCGAAAAACAAAAAAATAAAAAAGGAAGCAATCTAACCTAACCCAGCTTTTTACCTAAATTCCAGGTATCTACTGCTTCCGGATAATCGCACGTAGTACCGGGGTTGTCACTCAAGGTATGAAGAGGAACATTTGAAGTTGCCCTTGATTTGCGGCAGAGGTTTAGAATGCCTTTCTTCCACAGCTTATTAAAGCTCTTCGAACCAATTCTTCCACCTTTAGACGAGACCGAAAATTTTTCTGCCAAGGATAAGCTTCGGACAGTAGAGAAATCATCATAGATTTCCAAATTAGGTCCATAACAAGCCTTGGACATCAGATAATTGAATATGGGACTACTCATTACGTCCATAAACTGAAAGTGATTTTGGAGAGCCCAAAGGCTTTGTGTGGCCATTAGGGACGTTGGCCTAAACAGCGCAGGCCATACTGTGAGTTGGGCATTCCATGGCACCTTCAACTTGAGGTGGGCTCAGAAGTGGGTTAGAATTGTTTGCTTGAACTGGACTTGTCTGTTGAACTGTGGATGGTTGAATGCATGGCAGATCAAACTGCAGAGGCGGTTATGCATCTTGAGAAGGCAAAGAAAAATCTTTAGGGCTTGTCTATAAATTTGTGAATGGTTGAATACACGGCTGATCAATCTGAATAGGTGGCTAAGCAACTTGAGAAGGCGAAGAGGCACCATTAGTGTTAACGATTATATCATTCGAATCTTCAGGAGTGAAGAAGAACTAGTAGATGAATCATCATTTTCCCATTGAGGTCACCCTGGATAATTTAAGATGTAATCTAAAAAGAACTCTTGAACATGTTGGTCTGAATAAAGTGTTAGAAGAAGGTTGAATGGCACTTAAAAAATATTTTAAGGCAACTCTTGATCTTAAAAAAACTTTTTGTATAACTTTGAAATGAAAAATTTAAAACTTGTTAAAGTTAAAAAGTACTAAGTAAGGAAAAGGTAGATAGAAATGCACAAAACACAAATATTTATAATGATTTGGTTCCCTTAAGCTACATCTATTACCTTGATTTTTTAATTAAGGATTTTCATCCCAACTTCACTAAATTAGTGAAATTAATAGCTTCTACCAAACCTTTACAAAATAAGTTTTTAACCCAAGCTCTAAACCCTTACAATAGTTGTTAGAATGCCTTGTACAATTTAATTAATCAAGAAATGAAGAAGGGATGGAGTACAAATGATCACTTAGCTGATCTAAGATGTACAAATTCAAGCTCAAACACTTTACAAAGGATAAGAGTGAAAAACAAGTATTTTTTTTTTTATCTTTTCTGTCTCATAGTGAAAAACAAGTATATAAAAGAAGGTTTTCGGTTTTTTCGACTCTCTTAATTTTTTTAGAACTTTTCTCATTCATTTTTTGATTGTTGGAGAAGCTTTTATACTTGGAAGATCACATTAAGTTGTTTGAGACAAATTCTACTAGTTGGAAACAGTTCCGGCACGGTTTTAGTCATTATTTTGTCTTTGAGTGTATAAATTCAAAATGTGTACATAGTATTTTGTTAACCAGTTAAAAACTAGCTTTAAACAATTAAACCTTCTCTGTTTGTTATATTGCTTTCTTGTGTTAACTAGTTAACTGTAGCTCTAATTAATTAAAAACTTGCTATTTGAAGGCATCATACTTCACCAGCCTTCTTTCAATTGATTTGACTTTCTTTTAACTAATTAAGGTTTCTCTCTCTTCAACCTTAATTGATTGAAATAAGTTCCAACCGATTAAGAAAATCTTCAAACTTGAATCTCTTGGTTTGCTGCCTTGGATGGTCATCAATTTTTGAATTTGAGTTTTGAAGCTTCTTGACACTTCAACTTTGACCCTTAACCAGTTAACACCTCTATCTTAATCGATTAAAAAGCTTCTGTTTTGTACTCATGTAGTGCCATGAATTACCTTAATTGATTAAGGCCACATGCCAACCAATTAATAGTTTTCCGTTATCACTTGGTCCTTAGTCCTTTATTCTTTGTTCTTTTAAGTGATTAATTGTTCTCATATCATGGTAAGCTTCTTAACTTGCTTTCAAACAACATTTTCATTAAGAGATTCAATCGTAATCCTACATACTTGAATAATATAATTAGACATCAAAAATATGAAAAGTAGAAAGCTCCTAATTGAAATACGCCAAACTAAAACACCAAAATTTCTAGATTTCGGAATAACAAAGCAATGTCAATCGGGTTTTGGAAACCTTTACATGTACCAACAATACAACCTTCTATTCAATATAACAACTCATTGTCAACAAAACCCGAATAGATTTTCATTCACTCATGAATGGATGGAGGCGGAGGAGGAGTTTGAGTAAACCCTTCTTTTCCCTTAGGAGCATCCAAATACGATTTGGGTTGTCTCAACCCACTATGCTGCTGATTTGAGGGTTGAGTTAAGACTTGGGAAGGGAGATTTGTAGCTACAGCTTGGATTCTACCAAAAACGTCATTAGTTATTTAGGGACGATTCTACTAAAACTGAAAATTAACCGGGGAAAATATTCTCCTAAAATTCCTAAGAGGCTGATATTGAACGCGAGAAGGAGGATCACAAAGACGAACAGTTTCATCCCTGCTCAAATTTTTCACACCATTGTTGCTATTAGCTAAACCAAGCTTTATTCTTTTACCAAAGAACCAAACACTGTCCAAGTTTGATATTGCTCTCCTAGCTTCGAACATGATTTTGAACCTAACGAACCCATAATGAGAGTTTTTGAGATTCTGCTCTCACGGGATAAAAGTATTGACAACCTCACTCAATTTTTACAAATAGTTCTCAACAAATTCTTGGAGAGAGATTACCAATGAGAACAAAGATCAAATTTGCCTTTCAATCACTACCAGAAGTAGCTGCACCACTCCCACCTCATCCACCAGAGGTATCAAAACTACTGTATCTTCTTCCACTCATTGCTGACTCTTTAACTTCCTTCTCTTCCTGGAAAATTCTAACTAGTAAGAAAAAGATTGTTATACCTTCAAATCTCGAATCTCAAAATCTTAAAATTCAAAATCTTACGAACAAAACCTCCAAGAACAAAGGAGTGTTGTCGAAAACCAAAAACTTTTCAAGTGTCCACCCGCTGATGGTAATTCGCACAAACGGTAAGATCAATTGGCTAGTGCTAGATAAGGGGCCCTCGGTTTTCTTCTTAATATGCCAAAAGTGTCTTTAATTTTCTCTTTTTTTACTCAGCTAAAAGAGAAAATGTATTAAAGATAAAAGAAATGTACAAGATGAACAATGGAACTGAATAGAGTAGTGTGCAGAAGAGCCACTCAAAGTAGCAACAAAACAAAACTGAAACAAAAGTGGCTGAAAGTCAAATATGAGACATAAAAAACATAAGCAAATTCGAGCACAGTCCTGAACTCAAGCAGCAAAAGTGTCTCCAATTGTTGCATAACTATGGCCTAAAGTCTCTTATTTCATAATATAATAATATCATGGGCTGGGCTCAAATCAAGAAAATCTTCTCTAGGGCTTAGCCCGATTCAAGTCCAGCTTGCGATTTGGTGAGCCGCCTAGTCGATGGATAGGTCTACTTTGAAATGTTTTTTTTTTTTATAATTATATAAAATTATAAAAAATACGGCTAAATGATCTAAGAATTATCATTTATATAACATCATTTTTTTATTTACTTAAAGCAGCTTACATTTAACAATAAATAAGTAATTGAAAAAATAGTCAATCTTTTAGCAATCTACCAATGCCAATACTAAGTACTCTTACATAATATATATATATATATATAGACACACAAAAAAATATGGTTTATATGAAATTGTAACTTTTAGAGTTGTAAGGCCTTTGACAACTTGGAAAATAGTGAGACTCTCATTTAAGTTGTAAACAAACAAAGACAAGAACGAATAATAGAATTCGATTCATCGTTAAATAAAATTCTTTTTTAATTTATATAATAATAAATAAAAAAAGTTTCCTCGTTATTCATGCTCTGCCTTGAGAATCTAATAGACAATTTCTTAAAGGAAAAATAGAATTAGATGTGGAGGCATATTGACTCCTAAGATTACTTGTAAAGATGCTTGTAAGGTTATTTTTAAAGTAATATTTTCAGTAAGTGTATTTCAATCATCAATCTATTTATTTATCAACGACTGCATTTAAAAAAAATTAAAAATAATCAATTTTGTTATAAAATGTAAAAACACATTTTAATAATTATTCTTAATTAATGAGAACAATAATTGTCAAACCCTGCCCTATAAAGTGATTGCAATGTCATTTACATGTTCAGTAGAATGTTTGCATATTTGAGAAATTTGAGAAAAATCGTTAAAAGACGATATTGTCCCTAATGGTACCATTAAGTCGATTAAGCCTCGAATGAGTTCAAATAAAGATTTTAAGAGTGAAATCGAGAATTTCACAGTACAGGGATGACTCAAAATGGTAATTCGGAGTTCGAGGTCTGATTTGGAGTCAATCCGGAAAATTGACCGGATATGGGCAAAATGGTCATTTTATAATTTGAGGACAAAATAGAAATTTTTAGAAAAGATTTTATTAGCCCCATTTGACATGTTTGAGTATGATATGGGTATTGAAGTACAATTGAAAGATTTAGCAGTGAAAAATATGAGTTTTCGGTATTTTTGGAGTATAGGGGCAAAATAGTAATTTTATCACCCGGAACTGAAAATTGAATTTTCGAAAGGATTTTGATCAAATTTAATTATTTGGAGTGTGGTATGAGTTTGAGGAGTGAAAAATATGCCTTGTGGTAATTTTTCAATTTTTGGGGCAAAAATGTAATTTTACACTTTTTCGGGAGCAAAAGTGTAATTTTACAAAATTATACCATAAAAATCTTTGAGATTTGTCCAGAACTTTGTTGAAGGCTCAGGATAAGGGAAGGAAAAATTGGTGGCTGAAAAATAAAGTCAAAAGATAAAGAAAAAAAATAAAAAATTAAAAAATTAATAAAATAATAATAAAATAATAAAATAATATTATTTTATTTAATAGCTTAAAAATATCAAATTCCAGCCTTCTTCATCCAAAATTTCGTTCTAACCTGAAGGAAGAGAGAGAAAACACAAAAATAAACCCTAGAGTGAGAAAAATCAAGAAAAAGTAAAGAAATTCAAGGAAATCAAGAATAAAAAGGTAAGGTTTTTCATGTCTAACTTAATTTCTACCTTACCCATGCAATTTCCCTTATTTTCCATGGTTAAATTGCATATTTTCATGGTGATTTCATGGCTGGTCCAATGGGTTTAGAGAGAGAAAGTTGATGGAAATAATTGATTTTGAAGTATGTTAGTGTTTTTAGTTAGCTAGTCATGTTTAGGAAGAAAACTAAGTGAGAGAATCACATATTCCATGAGGACCCATGAAGGCTGAATTTTGTGGAGTGAATATTTGAGATGAATTTTGTGACATTTGATGTTAAATGGTTAGGATGTAATGGTTTTAATAAATGGTAGTGATAGAAATCGAAATTGATGGCATTTAGCATGAAATCACAAATCTCAATTTTTAACACACAATGGCGAAATTTTCTAGGGAGGATTTTGAGGTTGATTTTGATGATATTTCATGGAATTTTGGTGATATTTGATGAATTAAGGAGTTAGAAAATTAAATGAGAATTTGTGATACAAAAATTAGAATTTTTACCCACTAGGGGTAAAAGCGTAATTTATAGTCCGGACTGATAAATTGGACCAAATTCACAGTCATTGAGGTATTGTGGATATAATTGGATAATTGGAATTGAAATGGATGGAATTGGAGTTGAATTGGGGATTTCAGGAATTTACACCGTGTATAGAGGAGTTAGGTCGGACACCGCAATTAAGCGATTGTCCAGATATTTCAAACCCTATCTAGTGCATACGCATGGATAAGAGCTTGAAATAATTTATAATGATTTGACACAAATTATTGAATTTTTGTGTCATGTATTGTGGATAGGTGGTGAGCTATCTGATACGGGTAAAAGACTACACCTGAGGATCGAGAATAGGAGTATATCTACTCCTAGTACAGTGAGTACTCCTATATCATCTTAATTATCTATAGTAGTTTTATTCAATTATGTGATTTTATGAAAAATGGTTTCAATGGCAAATTGTTGTGTTTTATTGGAAAATGTGACTTTGTAAAATGATTTTATAAATTTTCTGGAAAATTGAATAATGGTTTTAAAAATAGAGTAATCGGAGACTGTTATGTGTTATGAAATAAATTGTATTTTTAATTTGAATGGCTTATGATATTTTGTTAGCATGAATGGCATAATTGATATTTGTTATTATGTTAAATTTATATTTGAACTGTTTTGAGCAGCCTAAGAGAGGATAGGTAGAAAAAGAAATGGCCATATCATGCAGTTAAGAATTTTTATGAATTCGGTGGTAGATAAATTCCCCGCTGCAGTGGCAGGTTCCGTGGACCAGCTTATAAGAGTGGCACGGTTCTTAGATATATTCTTACCTCGATAAGGAGAATCGTGTGTAGGGAATCTCCTGAGGTAAAGTTTGAGTGCACCTCACGCGGACCACCACGTGAGAGTGAGACTCAGCCAACGCCGAGGAATGGCTAGATTTTTAGATGAAAAATGAGTGTAAGAAATTTAACAGCCTTGGCGGTCTCGGTTAGATGCCTCCGGCCAAGGTATCCCCGAGAATGATTTTGGCATAAGCCAAGTTTTGTGAAATCCATAAGCCAAGCTAATCGTTTTGAATACAATGAAAATTTATGTTATGGAAAACGTACTGGAAGGAATATTTTATTTATCTCCATTTACTCGATTATAGATAGTTTAGAGGGTATATGTTTACTCACTGAGATTTGTGAAATCTCACCCTTCTTCCTATACATTTTCAGGCTCAGAATAGGCAGTAAACTGTCAATTGCATCGAGAAGTAAATTTCGGAATTGCATCCTAGAAAGCAAGGTTATAGACTTAAACCTTCTCAGTTATTTGGGGGCCCACGTGTCATTGTAATTCAAATTGCATTCTCTAGTTTTCTATATTACAGTATGTATAAATTTATTTTGTTTTTATGTGCAGTAAATTAATTTTTGATGTTTCAAATATATATATATATATAATGTTTTACATTAAAATAGATTATTTTAATTAATATTTTTATTTTATTTTATTATTCAAAAAAGAAAAAAAAGGAGGAGTGGAAAAATTGGTACAAAAGCCTTACGAGGTCTCGAGGGGCATTGGGGGGAAGAATGTCTGTCGAGGCTTCGCGGCGGTTGTCACGGGCTCGAGGAGGTACCGGGTCGTGACAATAATTAACAAAATCTGAGCAATTAATAAAATTTTACATGCATTTTTTTGTAGCATAGGCATTGATATATTTGTTTGAAATTTTATTTATTTATTTTTTAATTGAGGGAAGGAAGATTCGAATTCTGTTTTTTTAAATAAGAAGATGGCACACCAATCAATAAATCAAAAGCTCCTTTGAATTCTTATTTCATGATACATGTTTGTCCTTGATTTTTGAATAACTTAAGGCCAAAGCAAAGCATCCAAATTTTGTATCATTCCTTGCTTCATGCCCCTAAAAGAAATTTTCTTCACTGCTATAAATTTTGAGCCCCTTCCATTTTTTTCATTCAAGGCACATTGGCTACGTAGAAAGCATCAAAGGAGGCCCCAGCATTCCTTCACCAGCTCTAGGGGGTAATATTGTATGTCATTTATATATTATTTTTATTAATATAATTATTTGATTAGATATTAGTACTTAAAAGTTTCATTGCTTTCTGTCGAATGTGGGTTGGCTCTGGAAGCATCGAAGTAGTGTCCACTCTGCTTCACCACTTGTTGGGGGCCGTGCAACTTTCCAGGTGAGTGGATTTTTTCTGCTCAAACAAAAAGATGTTGCTATTGTATGAACTGTCGCGGTTAATGCCAACAAAAATGCTAAGACGAACACACGCACACTCTCTTTTGTTATTTGACAACTGACCATCCCTTTTTTTATTCAATTTTATGAATAATGAATACTACCCTTTCAATAAATAATACTACATGTATTTTGACCCTTTATTTTATTAATAATACTACATACTACCTTCCACAATGCACATGGCAGTATCTGGTTTTAATACATGAAAGTCAGCACAAGAATCTGATTCCATTGCCAAGGATTTCATACCTTTCAATGGAGGCACAGCATAAAATTATAAAGCAGTTCCAATAGCTAGAATTTTAGCTTTGTTAGGCTCATCAAGTTCACCCAAAGAATCAAAGAGCAGACCAATTACATTACCATTACTCTCCCTAATCAACCCTCACAGCTCGTCGGCCTCGGCTTACGTCTTGGCTAGTCAACATCCAAGGCATAGTCCACCATCCTATCCCCTCAATAGCACTCTCATTCTCTATTGCATTGATCCAAAAACTTAACTCTTATTTTGATCATAAAGACCACCTCATCTTTCTCCCATCTCTAAGTGTTAAAAATCAAGCTGTTTCTACGAAACCATAAAGACCACGTTCTAGCTCCCACCATAGTCATGCATCCACCTCTTCCTCAAAGTGCTATTGGGAAAATGGTTTTTGCGAAATTCCACCATTGCTTGCATAGAAAAGGAGCAACCCGCATAAACCCCCACCAACAGAAAACACAACCCCATATCGGCCATGAGAACTGACACAAGGGTAGGACATCCGCCATTCACATAAGACATCCTCATGTTCAAAGGAAATTCCCCTGATCCTTAAGAAGCTTTTTGTGGGAATGCTTTCCGACACCACCAACCAAAAAAAGCACTAGACTTTAGGGGGAGACAGTAAACTTCCAGATAGAAGAATACCAAGCCCTGTGGCTGCGTGCTTGAGGTTAAACTCCTACAACCTCTGTAGTTTTCTTAACCAAGAATTGGCTAGACTGGTGATGTGACAATTAATGCATAGACTACCTAAACAGTTCATATAGGAAATGAATCAAACTTATATAATTGTAAATTTTTTTTGTTGATTGAATTCATGCTTAAATTGATACATTTTCAACCAACCTCTAAATATTATTATATATTGTCAAACATAAAGAACTTTCATATACAAGAATTTCCGTTTAAAGAATCTACAAAAATATTATAATTATTTATCTCTAATTTCATCAAAATCTTAGTTTTTTTTTTTGTATGCATAATTTTGGGCTATACTATGAGAGGTTCCTTTTACCCATCCATAGATCATATGACACCCATGACAAGATTTAAATTTGAGACCTCAAGAACTAATTTTTCTTAAAAAGGGCCCCTTCCTTAAACATCCTTCTATTGTTGCTCCTGCTATTAAAAAGTTGTCTACTGATGAGTGTCGGGAAATCCTGCAATCAACAAGAGCAAAATGTAATGGAATTTTAAATTTTTTTAGTAGAACAATCAAATTTTGATTTCATGGGTACTAAAACCAGATACATAAACGACAAGATTGTTTAGTTTATCTGCATTGTTTATGAACCCTAAACCCGAAGATCCTAACTAATTATAAAAAGATTGTTATTATTGAAAACCTTATGAAGGAAACCTCCAAGCACAAAGGAGTGTTGTCGAAAACCACAAATTTTTCTAGTGTCCACCCACTGATGGTAATTCACACAAATGGTAAGATCAATAGGCTCTTGGTGTTCTTAGGATTCCAAAAGTGTCTTTAATTTTTTTTCTTTTTTTCTCAGCCTAAAGAGAAAATTATTGTATTAAAGATAAAGGAAATGTACAAGATGAACAATGAAACTGCACAGAGTAGTGTGCAGAAGAGCCACTCAAAGTAACAACATAACAAAACCGAAACAAAAGTAGCTGAAAATCAAATAAGAAACATAAAAAAACATAAGCAAATTCGAGATCAGACCTGTATTATGTAGCAAGGTAGTTCTCTAGTAAGAGCCACCAATTTCTTTTTGTGTGACCGAATGTTGGCAATTGTACAGGTATACGCTCAAGTTAAACCTTTTATGTCATTAGGAGTCTTAAGACAATTAGCTAAAGACTGCTTACGGCATGTTGGCTTAGAAGCAATTCAATAAATCACCTTTTAAAAAAAAAGGTGATTTATAAACCAATGCAGATAAACCTATTTCATCGTTACAGAACTTTATAAACCAATGCAGAATATAAACTGAGCTTAAGCACAAATGAAGTACACAATACCCCTACACTGAAAAATATATAAAAAAAGTTAATGCGCATCAACTCCGGATCAACTACAGGAGGAGGATCGAAGAGAAAATGTCGTTAGATTGATTATAGGAAATGTATAAATATTATCAACTAATTAGGACTTCAAGAGTAATATGATGTTAGATTGTGTGCCTAATTGTTTGATTTTTTTTAAAGGCATTTGATTAGGGAATTGGAATATTTTTGCCTACTTATTTGATTTGATCATATTAGTGCTTAAAAGTTTCATTCCTTTTAGTCAAAGGCGCATTGGCTAGGAAGCATCAAGGCAGTTTCCACCCTGCTTCACCATTTCTTGGGGGTTGCATTTTCCAGGTGAATGGATTTATTGATTAAGACTCAAAAGTAATATCATGTTAGAGCGACAATCAATTTGATTTGATCATACTTGTACCTTAAAATTTACTTATAATGATTTTGAGTATTTAACATAAAAGTATGTGCATGCTTTTTTCAAAAGGGTTGAGTTAAAATCTCTTTATTTTTTAATATTTAAATAAAAATCTTGGTAATTATTTAAATAATTGTGTACATATATAACTCTCTATTAATTCTTTATATGTTAATTTTGTTTTAGTGGAATGCTTTATATGTTACAATTAACGCATAAACTGTCTTATTTTAATCCATCTTTTTTTCTTATTAAAAAAAAAAACTTTGAACTTTTAATTAAAGTAAATTATTCTTCATAAAATTTAAATTTAGCTATACCACAAACTAGAATTTGTATTCTATTAAATTATTCAAAACTTTAAATAATTGTCAGGTTAACATAACTAGTGAGTTTCAATAAATTTTTATATCCAACTAAAAATACATGGTGACTGCAAGTATATTGGAAGAGATTTTTCATATCTAATTAGAAGTAACATATAAAAGTGATAAGTTTTATAGAATTGACCAAAACATAAAATTCTGTAAAAAGAGTCAATAAGTTAAATGCAATTTCTTTCATTTTAGCATGTTACTAATATAACCATTAATTAGTAGTACTCTTCATTGTAAACTTTTTTATTTAAATGATATTAATATTAATAATAGTAAATATATAATAAATAATAATAAACATGTGATTATGGAATTAGATGTCTTTTATAATAAAATAATTTTTACTATATTATTATTTAAAATTAATTAACTTTTAATTACTAAATATCTTATTAATGAAAATTATCTTTCAAAATTTTGTTAAAATTATCATATTTATAGATCTCATTGGTTGTTTATTTTTCTAAAGTATAATATTGTCATCCTATAATATTAATTAATATACACCATTCTTCTATTTTTTTTTTAAAACTTGGGGGAAGGGGGATACGCCATTTTTCTATTAACAAGCTACCAGATTAAGAAAATGATAACGAAAAATACATTATGGAGTTTAGAATAATAAAGAAATTTGAAAAGTTAATGCTTTCTTCTTCCTTTTTCTTTGTTTATCTTCCTGTGTTCGTTTTCTGGATATGCCAAAATGAAGTTATATATGCAAAAACTATTTCTTGTTTTAGGCAAACAAGAGACCAACAATGGGGATGGCTGAAACATTTATGAATCTTTGGAATGGATGGGAGATCCGTGTACTGGTTTTAGTCAGCCTCTCATTACAAGCAATACTCATTGCATTTGGTTCCAAACGGAAGTGTACAAGAAGTAGATGGATCTACTTCCTTGTGTGGAGTGCATACTTGTTAGCAGACTCGGTGGCAACTCTTGCATTAGGCATTCTTGCCAGGTCCCTGGAAAATAATGTTCCGAATCAAGACCATGCACTCCAGTCATTTTGGGCTCCGTTCCTTCTCTTGCACCTTGGTGGCCCAGATACTATTACTGCTTTCTCCTTGGAAGATAATGAGTTGTGGCTAAGGCATTTTGTTCTCCTTGTTCTCCTTGCCCATTTTTATTTTCTCTTTGGGCCATGTCCAATTTTATTTTTAATTTGAGCCATACCCACACATTTTTTTCTTTTCTTTTCTTTTTCTCTTTTTTTTTCTTTTTTTTCTCTTTCCTCCACTCCAGCCCGTCACGCTCTCTTCCGTCCTCCCATTTCCAGCTAAACCTTTCTCCTCCACCGTGGTTTCTTCCATACACCACTGTGGCCACACTTCCTCCTCCATTTTCCTTTCTTTTTCCTTCCATTTTATCTTCCATTTTCAGCTCAATTCTCTACTCCATTTGTTGCACTTTCTGTCACGACCCGGAATCTCTCATCAAGCCCGTGACAACCGTCGCGATGTCCCAATAGATACTCATCTTTCGAGTACCCTATCGAGACCTCGCAAGGTTCTCGTACCAGTTTTTCATTTCCCTCGTGGTTAATAGTTTCCAGATAACGCTTTTCAAGAGAAAAATTCATATTTTAAATCAACACCATTAAAACACACAATTAACCATGCAGGGGCATTTTCGTTCTTTTTGTCCAACAATTTCACGATTGGAAAAATCGTTGCATAAGAGTAAAATAAACAAAATTCACAATCGTTAATAGCTTTCGATACCAAAAACCTTTATAAAAATAAGAATTTTTAAGGAACAAAATAAAATAAATATTAAACAAAATATTAAATTTTATTTCAAACCAATATTTTTAGAAAGATTGAAAATCAATTTTCAGCAATTGAAAATAAAATAAATTTATACTTACAGTATTACATATAAATAAAGTACATAAGTTAATTACATTGACACGTGGGCCCTACTGTGTATTACTATGTACCTTTGTTAGCTAAGGACGCGGCTTCAATCAAGCCTCTATATGCACTCCGAGTGTTTACCAGTATTCTCGAGCCTGAAAGGGGGAAGAAAGGGTGGTGAGTTTTACAATTCAATGAGTTATATAATTACCATCTACGACATCTAAAGTCGAGTAGATGGAGACAATATAAAAACGCAATGCTATCATGTAATTCATAGCACCAATTACACCAAATTTAATACAATTATACAAAGCAATATCATTCTCTCAAAACACATGGCTTATAATTTATTTATAAAAGTCAAGCTTAAGCCAAATCTCACACTCGTGGACACTTGATTAGAGCATCTAATCGAGTCCGCCAAGACTGTTAGAATTTCATAATTTCTCATATACAGCCGATCCTTGACGTTGACCGAATTTATCTTCACGTGGTGGTTTTCCGTGAAGTGAATTTTAACATTACCTTGAGAGTTACCCTACTTGCCTCTCCAACCGAGGTAACAATTAGTCAAGTTTTGTAATACCCCGTATCCTCGTTAGACACAAATAAGACTTTATTAATCAAATGAATGATTATTTGATGTGAATTAGAGTGCTAAGGAATGCTTAAAAATAAAATGTATCGCATGCGCAGAACTCATAATTAAATAATAATATTTTTATCAGAGATAAATTAGTGAGTTAAAGGATGATTCAGAGGTAAATTGACACATAATAATGTGTTTCGAGACCAAAGAAGGCAAGTGAAAATTTTTAGAATAAAATAATATTTTATTAATAAAATAATATTAAAATATTAATATTTTATTAGAGGTCAGAATTAGTCATGAAAAATAGAATATGAATAATTTAAGTGGGGGAGAAGAATTAAGAATGAATTTTTGGAAGGAAATGCCGTAAGTGAGATCGCGCGATTTTTATTAAATCGAGTTAACGCGGTAAGTAAATATTTAAATATTATGGAGATACCACGTTGGAATGCAATCTCAATAATTTGATTTTATATATGTGAAGGAAGAATAATTTTGAAGGAAATTGAAATTTAATAAGTGTGGATAGGAATGAAAAATATTGGACTTAATTTTTGGAGAGCAAAGTGTTGAAGAACACAAAAAATGTTCTTGTACATGCTTGAGTATTTTGGCCATATCTCGAGTTACAGAACTCCAATTGAAGCAATTCTTGGACCATTGGAAAGCTAAGAGACAAAGCTACAACTTTAGTGAAGATCACTTCACCCAGTTATGTCTCTAAAATAGAGAAAATCATGTTGGAAAATGACAAGGTGTCATATCTTGAGAATAAAAATTTCAAGGATTGATAATTAAATTTTTGAAGTCTCTTAGTACAATTTTGAGCCTAATTAAATCTTAGATTAATTAAAGACTTAAATGAATATTTAGAAGGTAAAATGAGGGTAAGAGTTGGTTAAAATTTTAAGTTATAAATATAATAAGTATATATATAAATATATATATATATACAAGGTCACATGGGTAGCAGCCCATGTGTAAAATGTGAGACTTTTCTAAGTCAAAAGAAGGGAGCTGGTCAAGGAGAGTGAGAGGAAAGAAAAAGATAAAAAAAGAAGATGGTAGGAGGCTCTAGAAGAGTCGGCTGAAGTAAGAAACAAAAGATAAGAAAAACAAAATGGAGAGGAAGGAAAGAACAGTGAAAGAAAATTCTGCAGCTAGGGGGCACAGTTTTACTGCCAAATTTTGAGTGAAGAAGGAAGGTAGTTTGCTACAAATCTTAGGAAGAACAAAGCTGAAAAATCTTGCTATTTTGAGAGAGAAAGAAGGCTGATTTTGCTGCTGCTTTGGTGGTTGAAATGAGGAGTGTGAAAGCTGAAAATAGTCAAGGTAGGTTGCTGAAATTTTCAAGTTTAAATTGCTGAAAATTTTGAGACCTTAGAGCCGAAATTATAAAGGGTTATATTGCTGGAAATTGACCTAAAAAAGCTGCTGGTTTGGTGTTGAAAATTCAGGGTGTTGCTGTTGGAAAATTTTGATTTTTGCTTGTTGGAAATTGGAGTGTTAGTTGCTGATTTGTTGGGAGAAAAGTGTAGAAATTTGCTGTTAAATTGTGTAGAAAAGGAGGAGTGTTGGCTGCTGATTTTTGAGAGATCTTGTGCTGCCATGGTAGTAGAGAAGAGAGAGACGGTTGGAGGAGGAAGAAAAAAGAAAAAAAAGAAAAAAAAAAGAAAGAAAGGAAAAAAATGGGTGGGCATGACCCATGAAAAAAATTGACATGGGCATGGCCCAATGACAATTAGATGGGCAAGGCCCAATAGAAAAATTAAATGGGCTTAGCCCAATAGGAAAATTTGAGAAACCCATGGACAAGGTCCAATAGCTTGGGGGAAAGAAAAGGCCCAATGACAAGGAAAAATAGAAAAGCCCAATGACAAGGAAATATAGAAAAGCCCAATGGAACATGTCGCGGAGGCATGCTGAATGAGACACGCGACTGACAAATAGAAATAATCATACACGCGTACAAAAATAGCGATGTAATATCCCGCTATTTCGAGGTGAGTAGGGGGTGTCAATTTTAAAATATTCATAATTATATATATGTATGAATATATATGATTTAATTTGCCAATAAATTGTGAAGAGCATGAATTAGTAGAAATTTATAAAATTGTGAATATAAATTGCTTTTAGAAATCGTTTGGAAAATATATATAAGATATATATGTAAAGCGTTTTAAAAGAAATGGGAAACAAGCTTTTCAATATGATTAGTCTCGAAATCGTGCCTTATATAATTGTGTGATGTGCATATGTGATTAGAGATTTAAATTTTCTATGTACGGTAATTTATGAATCATATGTTAAGATTTATTTTTATGAACATATGATGAATTTTTATGACTTTTATATCGAATATTTAGCAATAAATTAAAATGAGACTTTAAGGGCATAAATAATTTTTAAAACAATTTTTATAAACGAAATGAGATTTCTAATTTGTTTTGAATTGATTGGCAATCGTATTAAAATTTCTTGAATCGATTGTTTTGCCTGGATTGGCCCGGTAATACTTTGATTGCCATATCATGCTATTTAAATTTTATTGATTGGTGAGTTATAGGATAGTCACTGCAGTGGCGAGTGCCGTGGACTGCCTTTAGGAGGGGCACGGTTATCCGGTTATATTCATACCTCGGTAGTAGAGGCGCGGAGGGTATCTCCTGAGGTATGGTTAGAGTTCCCTTCAACCAACCCATCACGGAAAGGTGAACTTCTCTAACGCCAAGGAACGGTTGTGGTTTCTAAACAGAGAAATATGTTTTATGAGTACATAAAATTTTTAACAGCCTTGGCGGATTCGGTTGGGTGCCCTCGCGCAAGGTACCACCAAATATGAGTTTTTGGCACGAGCCAAGTTTTATTAAAATCATAAGCTTACTAATTATTTTTGATAAAATGTAATTATTTTACATGGATTGAAATAAGTTTTAATATTATGAGTTATATTTCCTTGCATGGTGAAATTTGATTTAAACGGATTTTTACAGCTCCTTTATTTGTTTTTCCATGAAATGGATTTGAAATTTCTCGCGTAAAGGCGAGCTATGATTAGTGCATGACTTTAAACAATGTTGGTCTCGCGGGAGCTAGCTTGATTTTATCAATTTGGTTCGAAATTTGTTATCAACATATTTTGATGAGAAAATATTATTATTTCAATTGATTATACTTTCAAATATTCTCAAATTTCGATATAAGGCACAAAACCCCTGTTTGAGACAAATTATTTTTATGATTCTATATTTTACATTCAACTGATCTTTCGCTTGCTTGTTTCCCATCTACACCCTACTCACTGAGTCAATGATATTCACTGAGTCTATGAGACTCACCCCCCATTTTATTTCCCTTTTTGCAGACAGGGATCGTTTTAGTGTGAAGTCATTGACGCGTTCGCGTGTGGTTTACCGTGAATAGGTAAAGGCATCTCCTAGCACACTATTATGAGTTGCTCCGCTGTGTCCTATACTTGTTATGTTAGAAGTCAAGTCGTAGTGTTCTACTTATTAAGTTGTAAATAAATTTTAAATTTGTATATAAGCATTAATTTGAAAATTTTATAAATTTTGGCGTATATGTAATTGTGGATAAATAAGGAAAAAGTTTATAGTGATTTTTATATTTATGATTTAATTCAGTATATGAAAGTAATACTACTATTTGATGAGTGAATGTAATGGATTAACGAGCAATTTTGGTCAGGCTTGTTCGGGACTTAGCGGGTTTTTCCCAAAAGTTTCGGACGCCGGTAGCGACCGGGGAGTGGTCGTTACAAGTTTACCATGCCCCTCCTAAAGGCAGTCCACGGCAAACCCTCACTGCAGTGTTTTATTAATCGTAATCCATCAAATTTGTAAATATCTAGCAGCATAGCATGGCCAATAAATTATGTCCAGTCATCAAAATAAATGGACAATTTATATCATACATAAAAATATAGAATTCAGCCAGCATGCTTCCCAATGTCATAAGCCACAGATTCAATTCATAGATAAATAGGATAATTCACCAAATAGGTCTCCATATACTCAATTTTATAAAATCGACATTTAATTTCAAAAACAGTATTTTATCGAAATACATTTTAAATTGAAAATCATAATATTTTATACTTTCAAATTCATCATGCTTTAATAAGCATAAATTCATAATTAAACCCCTCTAGATATTACGGACGATAATTTATCAACTCACCTCGTCAAGAGTGCATGATACTCTTGTTTTCAATTTCCACTACACTATATTTTTCTCCCGTTCGGGAGCCCACCACCTATACACGATTCACGACACAAAATTTCATTATTTGTGTCCAACCATTATAATTTATTTCAGACTCTATATGCTTGGAAATTGGGTAAAAATGGTTCGAACAGTCGTTAAATTATGATATCCGATCGACTCGCGTCTAAATTGCTAAAATCTTCGATTAAATTCCGATTTGACCCATTTCAGTTTCTAATAGTTCAATTATATCCATAATGCTCAATTACAGTGAGTATGAGTCAATGTATCAGTCTGGGACTAAAAATTACGATTTTACCCCTATTAGGTAAAATTTCAATTTTTGCTCCGAAAATTTCCATAATTTTCCTATATCCATAATTCACCAAAATACACATAAATTCCTCAATTTAACATCATTTTCAGCAACCGATTTCTCTCTCTAAAATTCGGCATAAATGGGTTTCAAGAGAAAAATCAATTTTTCTTGCTTGTTTTTGCTATTTTTCATTTCTACACATTACCAAACAAACCGAAAACACTTCCTAGCTAATTACTTAACTAGATTCAAGTTCAGTTCTCTCTCCTCCATGTTCAGCCAGCTTAGGGTGGTCATAACCACATGTCAATTTTGCATGGAAATGAAAAAAGAAAGCTTGGGTAATGAAAATCACTAAGAAAATTCATGAATTTTACCTTTTTTCAAGCTTGAATCTTGTTTTTTCTTGATTTCTCTTTGAAATTTCAGCTTAGGGTTATTCCTTTCCCCTTCTCCCCTTCTTGCTTGCCTTAGTCGACCCTCACATGTTTTTGGGTTGAAAATTTTGCCTTTTTAAAGGTTAAATAAAATAATATTATTTTATTCATTTTTTAAATATTTTATTAATTTTTGTTTTCTAGCCATCCAATTGATTTTCATTCTCCACCATATAGTTGTCTCATTTATCCACAGCTTAGATAAAATTTCTAGACTTATCCAAGGTCTTGGTGGAATAAATTTTTAAAATTTACATTTTTGCTCCCGTAAAAGTCAAAAATTACATTTTTACCCAAAAATTGAAAAATTACCCAAAGGCATATTTTTCACTCCTCAAACTCATACCAGACTCCAATTTATCAAATTTGATTTAAATTCTCTAAAAAAATTAAATTTGGTCCTCCGGTGGTAAAATTATGATTTTGCCCATATACTACGAATTGTACTAGAATTACATCTTTTTTCACTTTTCAACCTCAAATTATGTTTTAGCTAGTCTAATAATCAATCTTAATCAAATGGGGCTAAAATCTTCTCTAAAAATTCCCGTTTTGACCTTTAGTGACAAAATTACCGTTTTGCCCTTGTATCCCAAAAATATCGAAAATTATAATTTCCCACTGTTGAACTTCATATTATGCTCCAATAATCATATTATACTTCAAATGATTAATCTTGGTAGAATGTGACCAAAATCTTTAATAGAAATCTCCATTTTGTCCTTAAATGACAAAATGACCGTTATGTCCCTAATTGGTCAATTTTCTCGATTGACTCCAAACTGGACCTCGAACTCTGAATCATTGTTTTGAGTAATCCATGAACTGTGAAATCCTCAATTTCACTTTTAAAATCCTTGTTTGAACTTGTTCGAGGTTTAATCGACTCAATGATATTACTAAGGACAATGTAGTCATTTAATTAGTTTCTGGGGCAATTCAATAGGCAAACATGCTATCCAATGCATGTGAATGACCTGTCACAGATAATTTAGGTTCAGGTGTTACACTTTCTCAGCTAAATTTACAGCAACCAAGCTACCCCCTTTCAGCCCCAAGATCTTGCAAATTTTCAGCTTAAATGTTCAACCAATAAACCTCCAAAAATCAGCCACATGCTTACACAATTTCCACAACAAATTCTGCACTTTTTAACTCAATTTCAAGCACCAAATCAGCGGTCAAAAAAATCAGTTTTCTCACCTCAAAATTTCTAGAATTTTTCTACCACTTCAAGCTCAATTTCCAACATCAATAACCTAAATTTTTCAGCACCAAAATCCTTTCAAAATTCAGCCAAAAACAGCCCCTAAACATAGTGCAAATTTTCAGATTTTCTCACCTTCTTGAATAACCGACTTTTCTTCTCTTTTTTTCTTCTTTTGCTGCCAATTTTCTACACTTAAATCAGCTCTTGTTCTCTTCCAAAAGTGCAGCAAAATCAGCCTTCTCCTCCCACAAAAATTGACTGAATTTTTTCCTCTCTCTTTTTCCGTCAACCACGCCGTTTTCTTTCTCTCCCTTTCTCTTGGTTTTTCTTTGTTTCTTCCACCGTTCTTTCTTTTCTCTTCTCTCCACTTTTGCTTGTCTTTTATTCACTCCTTAGTTGACCCCTTCTAGGTCCTTCTTCAATCTTCTTTTTATTTCTTTGCCTCCTTATTTGACCGATCTTCTCTCCTTATCTCTTTTACCTATCATTTCTCTCTTTATTTCTTTTATTCTCCTTTTTCCATTTTGTATGGCCGGCCCTTACTCCTCTCTCCCTTGATTTCCTTTATTTGCTTTTGTCTTTTATTGACTTTTCCTTCTTCTTTTTACTTTACATGTCATGCCACTCCTCCATATAAAAATATTTGTTTGCCTATCATTTTGCATGCTTAGCCAACCATGGCTACTTTCTTTCTTTTTGTCTTGATTTCATGTTTATTTCTTTTATTCTTTTTTTTATGCTTATTTTATTCCCTCATTTCACCTTCTAACTATTCATTTAAGATTTAATTAACCTAAGATTTAATTAGGTTTAAAAGTGTAATAAGAGACCCAAAAATTTAATTGTCAATCCTTACAATTTTCATTCCCGACATATCACATCTAGCCACTTTCCAATGCGATTTTCTCTATTCTAGAGACTGAACTGGGCAAAATGATCTTCATCAAAGTTGTAGCCCTATCTCTTAGCTTTCCAATGGTATAAGAATTTTAGAAATTAGAGTTCTGTACCTTGAGATATGGCTAAAATACTAAAGTATATACAAAAAAGTTTCTAAGTTCTTCAACACTTTGCTATCCAAAAATTAAGTCAAATATTTGTAATTCCTATCCACACTTATTAAATTTCAATTTCTTTTTTTTCTTCTTCCTTCACACATATACATATCAAAATATTGATATCGCATTCCAACGCGGTGTCACCATAAATTTAAATATTTACTTACCGCGTTAATTCGATTTAATAAAATTCACACAATCTCACTTACGGCATTTCTTTCCAAAATTTCATTCTTACTTCTTCTACCCCACTTAAATTAGTCATATTTCATTTTTCATGACTACTTTTGACAACATATAAATTATTAATATTTTAATATTATTTTATTAAATACAATATTATTTTATTCTAAAATTTTTCACTTGTCTTCTTTGGTCTCGAAACACATTATTATGTCTCGGTTTACCTCCGAATCGTCCTTTATCACACCAATTTGTATCAAATGATCATTTATTTGATCAATAAAATCCTATTTATATCCAACGAAGGTACGAGATGTTACACATATAATACAACTAAGTTTATGTCTTTTCATTTTAATATATTCATTCAATAGATTTGAAGCAGAATTTCAAAAATTTTCTATAAACTGACATCCTCTAATTTCCATAAAACTTCATCACTCCACTCTTTACTTTTATTTTTTTTTTCCTAGTCTTTCTGTGAGAGAATTGGTCAATGATAAGGCAAAAGATGTTGAGGCCTTTGTCATCCACTAAGGATATGAATAAGAAAAATTAGAAACAATAATAAGGAAAAGAGATTCAAAAGAAAAGAAGTCTTTACCTTAGGGTTTCTACTTTCTATATTCAATTACAGGTTTTGTTATCAGAAGCAGAATTATAAATTGCATGCATTCCAAAGAAGATAAGTGAAAGTCTGAACTTACGTAATAAGAGGTTATATTAAAGAAATTAATATAAATAAAAAGTGTGCACTTACCTTTGAATTATGGTAAATTTTGTTTAGGGAAATTTTGCTTCAATTTTCTTTTAATTTCTAAGCTTCGCAGTGTGGCAAGTTCAACACCTTTGAATATGTCGGATGGTATTTCGTTCCAGCTTGGGCCAATAAAATTTTTTCTTGACTTCTACGAAACACCAAAAAATCATCAAAACAAACCACAAGAAACTTTCAATAAAAAATCATAAACCTAGCTCTGCCTTCTTCAACACAAAGGAGTCGGCAATATTGAAAATTGTTACAAAGTTTCACTACAATTTCAAAAGTTTTTATTATTTTTTTGAATTTTGATGAAAATGCCTTACAATCTTAAAAGATGCTTCATTTGCAAGTTGCTTATTGAATTTTGTTGAAAATGTTGTACAACTTCGCAGATGCGTTTAATTGTCCTTTTGACATTTTGATGCACCATCAATCTTGTGGCCCTGAGAGTCTAGTGGCTTTTCTAGGAGTCATGTGGCTTCTAAGTAATCATTCATTAACAGAAAACAGAAACTTGAGTTGAATTGGAAGATAAATCATTTTAATTAAAAAGGAAAAATATCTAAGATAAATTTAAAAGACATAGTGCATTTTATTTATTTAACTATTAGCGTTTAGGTTGAGAAATTTTAAATATTAATAATATATTTAAAATATTAATAATTGATCATTTAAATATTAATATTTTTTAAATATTAATATGTTATTTATAATTTAATTGTTAATATTTGAAAATATTAATATTTTATTTATAATTTAAATATAATTATAATTAAAATATTAATTAATTTTAATTAATTTTTAAATTTAAAATATTATTTTTTATAATGTATAATTAACAACTTAAACTTTTTATTTTAAATTCTTTTTTACAATCATAAGGGATATTTTGACCCTCTCAATTTTAGAGACTATTCCCCCAACTATGAAATAAAAAATATCATAAAAAGTTTAATTAAATTTTGATTTTTGGTGATTTTAAAGAATAGCTATTTAATGAGACATTTGCCAACCAAACTATGGAAAAAAAATTGATAAGCTACATAATTGATATAATAAAATTATTAAAATAAAATGAATATTAATTATACTTATTAATTTTTTTTAGTTTTAATGATGAAATTTTTTAAATGATCTTCAATTTAAATTAATATTTTTTTATCTCATGTCTTTAAAATTATTTAAAATTAAACCACTTTATGATTCCTATCTTGCCTCATTAAAAATTAAAAATTTATTTCATGTCAAATTTGGATGAAATCTACAAATTTTCACTAAAAAATTTTATTTTTATACTATATTTTATAAAAAATATATATTTCTTAATACATGGAAACGCTGTTAGCTTCAATTTCTTGTAATCTAAAACAACATCACTCAATGGGGGAAAAAACCTTTTCTAAAGCTAAAGAGAAAAAATTTCCTGTTGACAATCCTAATACAACTGGCTCTATAAAAATCATCTCAAAATTCTTTTTAAATCAATTATTTTAAATTAACCACATATCAATAGAGAAAGCCACAAACGTGACCAAGTGTGGAAGCCCATACGGGGGAAGCCCCTTTGCGGCTTTCTTTTACTCATGTTGTAGATTCTATAAATAATGATACCAGCCTTTCAACAAAAAATACTACACATATTTCTTTCCTTTCTTCACTTTTATCCTTCCTCTTCTCTCCCTCTTGTCTCTACCCATTTCTTCTTCTGCTCTTTCACCCAAGATCTCCCTCTCTTCACTCACCCAATCGGCGGCACCTAACCCAAACACTCTAACCTCCAACCGGCGGCACCTCCCCAAGAATTTCCTTTTCTTCTTCCTCTTTTACCTAAGAATTTTGGTTAATTTTTATTATATATTTTTATTTGGAGAATAGGTGTCTACAATCGTTCCCATTCAAGGCACATTGGCTATTTAGAAAGCATCAAGGGAGGCTCCAGCATTCTTTCACCAGCTCTTGAGGGTAATTTTGTATATCTTTTTAATTTTATTTTTATTAATATTTTTTTTATCAATTGATCAGGATTTAAGAGTAATATGATGTTAGATTGTGTTCCTAATTATTTGATTTGATATTACTACTTAAACGTTTCATTGCTTTCAGTCAAAAAGGGTTGGCTCTAGAAGGATTAAAGCAGTTTCCACTCCGCTTCACCACTTGTTAGGGGCTGTATAATTTTCCAGGTGAGTAAGACAAACACACTTGCACAGTCTCTTGTGTTATTTAAAAACTGACCACCCGTTTTTTTATTCAATTTTATAAATAATGATACTACCCTTTCAACAAATAATACTACATATATTTTGACCATTCTACAATACTCATGGTATACTATCTGATTTTAGTACCCATAAAAGTGCAACACAAGAATTTGAATCTATCGCCCAAGATTTCATACTTTTCTATTGGGACGCAACGTAAAATTGTAAAGCAGTTCCAATAGCTAGAATTTCAGCCTTTGTTAGACTCAAGTTCACCTAAAGGACCAAAGAGCGAACTCATTACATTACTATTACTGTCCCTAAACACGCCCTTACAGCTCATTAGCCTCGACATACCTCTAATAGAACCATCTACTTTGAATTTCAGCTCATCTTCACTTGGGAGAGTCCAAACAACCCCTTTTCTCAGGTCCGCCTCTGCTTTGACCTAGGCAACATTCAAGGCATAGTCCACCATCCTATCTCGTCAATAGCGTTCTCATTCTCTATTTCATTGACCCAGAACTTAACTGTCATTTTCATCACAAAGACCACCTCATCTTTCTCATAGTGTTAAAAATCAAATTGTTTCTAACGAACCATAATGACCTCACTGTAGCTCCTATCATACCTATCCACCTTTTTCTCAAGGTGCTATGAAAAAGGGTTTCTGCAAAATTCCACCATTGATTGCATAGAAGAGGAGCAACCCACAGAAATCCCCATCAACAGAAAACACGACTCCTTATCGCCCTTGAGAACTAACATGAGAGTAAGATTTGTGCACATTCTTCCTCTATTTGTCTACACCAGGCACATAAGACATCGTCGTGTTCGAAGGAAATTCCCCTGGTCCTTAACAAGCTTTTTGTGGGAATGCTTTCCAATGCAACACCACTAACCAAAAAAAGCACAGGGGGAACAGTAAACTTCCAGATAGAAGAATACCAAGCCCTATGGTTGCCTGCTTGAGATTGAACTCCTGTGTATAACCTCCATAGCTTTCTTAACCAAGAATTGATTAGACTGGTGATGTGACAATTAATGCGTAGAGTACCTAAACAGTTCATATAGGAAATGAATCAAACTTATTATAATTGTAAATTTTTTTTTTTGTTGATTGAATTCATGCTTAAATTTATACATTTTCAACCAACTTGTAAATATTATTATATATTGCCAAACATAAAGAACTTTCATATACAAGAATTTCCGTTTAAAGAATCAACAAAAATGTATTAATTATTTATCTCTAATTTCATTAATATATTAATTTTTTATGTATGTATAATTTTGGACTATACTTTGAGAGGTTCTATTTTCCCATCCATAGATCATACGACACCCATCGCAAGATTTAAATTTTGAGACCAACAAGAGCAAAGTGTAACGGAATTCAAAATTTTTTTAATAGAAAGATCAAAATTTGATTTCTTTAACATAGGAAACCCCAACTAGTAATAAAAAGATTGTTATTCCTACAAATCTCATATCTCAAAATCTTAAAGTTCAAAACCTTATGAACGAAACCTCCAAGCACAAAGGAGTGTTGTCGCAAATCACAAAGTTTTCAAGTGTCCACCCTTTGATGGTAATTCACACAGACGGTAAGATCAAGTGGCTATTGCTAGATAAGGGGCTTTCAGTTTTCTTCTTAAGAATGCCAAAAGTATCTCTAATTGTTGTATAACTACGGCCTAAAGACTTTTATTTCCTAATAGAAATGTTTTAAGACGCCTATTCCATGGATAGGTCTACTTGAAATGTTTTTTTTAATTATAAAAAATTACAAAAATACAAATAAATGATTTAAGAGTTATCATTTATAGATATAACTTCAATTTTTTTTATTTAAAAAAAAAAGCAATTAGCAATTATCATTAAGCAATAAGAATTAATGCGCATTAGCACTGAATCAACAACAAATGGAGGATCGAGGAGAAAATGATGTTAGATTGATCATAGGAAATTTATAAGTATTATCAATTGATCAGGACTTCATGACAAATTAATATGATGCTAGATCGTGTGCCTGCTTTTTTTATTTTTTTTAAAGGCTTTTGATCGATTAGGGAATTGCAATAATTTTGCCTACTTATTTGATTTGATCATATTAGTATTTAAAAGTTTCATTCCTTTTAGCCAAAGGCGCATTGGCTCAGGAAGCATCAAGCCAGTTTCCACTCTGCTTCACCACTTCTTGGGAGTTGTACTTTCCAGGTTAGTGGATTTATTGATTAAGACTCAAAAGTAATATCATGTTAGAGCCACAATCAATTTGATTTGATCATATTAGTACTTTAAAATTTTACTGTATAATAATGAATTTAAGTATTTAGCTTAAAAGTAAGTGTATGTTTTTTTTTAAAAAAAAGTTGAGTTCAAATCTCTTTATTCTTTTAATATTTAAATAAAAACTTTGATAATTGTGTAAATAATTGTGTACATACATAACTCTCAATTAATTCTTTATATGTTAACTTTCTTTGGTGGAATTCTTTATATGTTACAATTAATGCATGAACTGTCTAATTTTTATCTGTCTTTCTTCTTATTAACCTTGAACTTTTAATTAAAGTAAATTATTTTTAATAAGCATTTGAGTATTTGGCTTATTAGTTAGTGCATGATCTCTCTATTTTAAAATATGAATTTGAATCCCCTATCTATAAAAAAAATTATTCTTCATAAAATTTAAATTTATTTGTATCTCAAACGAGAATTTGTATTATATTAAATGATTCGAGACTTTAAATAATTACAAGATTAACATAAATAGTGAGTTTTGATAAATTTTATATCCAATTAAAAATACATGGTGATTGCAAGTATGTAGGAAGAGATTTTTCATATATAATTAGAAGTAACATATAAAATTATAAGTTTTACAGAATTGACCAAAACATAAAATTTTGTAAAAAGAGTCAATAAGTTAAAAGCAATTTCTTTAATTTTAGCATATTGCTAATATAACCATTAATCAGCAATACTCTTCGTTGCAAACTTTTTTATTTAAATGATCTTAATAATAGTAAATATATAATAAATAATAATATAAATGTGATTATGGAATTAGATGTCTTTTACAATTAATTAATTTTTACTATATTATTATTTAAAATTAATTAACTTTTAATTGCTAAACATCTTATTAATGAAAATTATCTGTCAAAAATTAATAAAATTATTATATTTATGTATCTCATTGGTTGTTTATTTTTCTAAAATATAATATTGTCATCCTATTATATTAATTAATATATACCATTTTTATATTAACAAACTCTTAAATTAAGAAATTGATAACAAAAAATACATCATGGAATTAGAATAATAAAGAAATTTGAAAAGTTAATGCTCTCATCTTCTTTTTTTCTTTGTCCATCTTCTTATGTTCGCTCATGGGGATTTCACAAAATGAAGTTATATATATAGTTATGGATGCAAACACTATTTTATGTTTTAGGCAAAGAAGAGACCAGCAATGGCGATTGTTGAAACGGTGATTGAACTTTGGAATGAATGGGAGATACCAGCAATGGCGATCGTTGGAACGGTGATTGAACTTTGGAATGAATGGGAGATACGAGTGCTGGTTTTACTTAGCCTCTCATTACAAGTAATACTCATTGCCTTTGGTTCCAAAAGAAAGAGTACGACAACTTCATGGATCAACTTCCTTGTTTGGTCTGCATACTTGTCAGCAGATTGGGTGGCAACTGTTGCATTGGGCATTCTTGCCAGGTCCCTGGGAAGTAATGCTTCGAATCAAAACCACTCACTCCAGTCATTTTGGGCTCCATTCCTTCTCTTGCACCTCGGTGGCCCAGACACTATTACTGCTTACTCCTTAGAAGACAATGAGTTGTGGCTAAGGCATCTTGTGGGCCTTGTTTTTGAGACTGGAGTTGCAATTTATGTGTTTTTGAGGTCTTGGGTTGACGGCGACACCGCCCTTTCGTGTATAGCCATTCCAGTGTTCATTGCAGGAATTATCAAGTATGGGGAAAGGACTTACGTGCTCATGTCCTCAAGCACGAAGCAGTTTAGAAGTTCCTCATTAGACGATTTGATGCGTTCATATCTTGAAATCGACGCAGATTTGTTGCGTTCATGTCTTGAAATCAAGCCAGATTTGTTGCGTCCATATCTTGAAATCGACGCAGATTTGGAGCATTTATATCTTGAAATCGACGTAGAAATGCAAGAAGCTTCCCCTGCCCTAAAGTCTAACCTGTTCCTACATCGAGTTGATAGGTTGTTCAGGAGGTTAAAATTTTTATTTGCCGACCATATCCTCGATGAAAAGCAGCAACTCCTTTGCAACTTTTTAATTCGTGATTATGAACAAAGTGAGGCCTTCGAATTGGTAGAATTTGAGCTGGGACTTTTGTATGATTTGCTTTACACCAAAGCAAGACTAGTCTACTCATATTTTGGCATCTTTCTTCGCTGCATTACTTGTTTGGCCTCTGTTTCTGCATTGGTTACCTTCTCAATCATCATCGATGAGCATGAATACTCTCCGGTGGACATTATCGTCACTCTCATATTGCTAGTTGGAGCTGTTGCTTTGGAGGTTTATGCGCTGCTCATGCTTGCTTCTTCTGACTGGCTAAAGCTTTGGCTAGTTGTGCAAAACAAGTGTTATTTAAAACGAGCGACAAAGGAAAAGAGGTGGTGTAGAAGCATAGCCAAGTACAACCTTGTGAGCTTTTGCCTTCAAAATGATGCAACCATGTGGATTAAAGTTCAACAGTTACTTGGCATAAATGAAATGTTAGAGAAGCATCAGAATGTGGAATGGCAGCAAGGGATAGATGACGATCTAAAACGCCTCATCTTCTATCAACTAGATAGGAGAGCTAAAGAGCTTGAAGATTTCTGTAATTCCGAATTATGCAACAGAGTATTGAATTACAGAGGTGAATGTGTTCTTAATGAAATGAATCTCCTTAATGAGCTTAAATGGAGCACCGTTGATGTAGAATTTGACGAAAGCATTCTTCTTTGGCACATTGCTACTCAGCTCTGTTACCATGATGATATTAAGAGAACAACTGATCTCTGTAGTCTCAATAACGACAGTAAAATCAGCAGATGTTTATCGGAGTACATGCTATATCTTTTGGTCTTGCGTTCAGAAATGTTGCCCAAAGGGATTGGTGAAATAAGATGCAGACGGGCCTGTGAGGATGTCTTACGTATTTTGGAAGGAAGGAGAGGCACACAAATAGAAGAAGCTTATCAAAAGCTGTTTGAAGGGGGTGTAATATTGGAACAACTTCGATCTGAAGAGTTTAATATCCTTCCGAAGGGTAACGATCTTGCGAAACAATTGCAAGATCTGAACAAGAGAAACAGGGGGAGGGAAGAAAAGTGGGAGATGATGAATAAAGTGTGGGTGGAACTATTGACATATGCCGCAGGTCATTGTGGATGGAAAGAGCATGTTCGACAATTGGCCAAAGGCGGGGAACTGCTCACTCACGTTTGCCTTCTTATGGCACATTTTGGCATCAGTGGCCAATACCGAGCTGGGCGATTATACTATCGCCGAGTCCCTTCGGAACGATATTTTCAGTTTAGGGAATTACGTCATGATTTTTAACATACATTCTTTCGTGTCAAATTTTGAATTCGAAAAAAAGGTTGTTGATATAAAATAATCATTTTATATTATTTTTAAGAATTTTATTTTTAATATATCATTATAATTTCAGCACATTCATATATTTAAAATAAAGTATTTCATTTTGGATCTTGTAATTTGAGCACATTTCTATTAGATATTCAATGGTTTATATTTTAAAAATCGTTCAATAAAACACTTGAGTTTCGATTTTTAATTTTAATATTTATTTATTGTTTACTCAATCAAAGATTACTTTATAAATATCACTGTGATACATAAAACTTTGCATAAAGCCAAAGTCATGGTAAGAGACAGTTCATATGAGACGAATTGCTCAAGACAAGGAGAAAAGCACCTGATACAAATACCATAGTCCTTATAACAGCAATTACCAAAGCCCCTGCCATCAAAAACAACACTAAGAATCCAACCTAGGCAGTAAACATCCAAATCCTGCCGAGTGAACATATCCTATAGACAACGTGGAATCAGATTTGCACCCCTATCTTCCAAATTATATCCCTTGCAAAAGACTCACAACACCACCGTAATCATATAAGGAGAACCACGACACAGACGTAACTTTTGGAAGAAACCTCAACTCAACAAAACCAAATAAAGTCAGTCACTTTATTGCCCCATTGTCTCACCCAGATCCCCACTAAAAAAATGCAACAACTACCCCATTTCGCCAGCTGCCCAAGTCCCATCACACACACAGCCTCATAGACAAAATCATAGCAAAACAAAATCCCTCCAAAACACCTCCCGCCAATATAAGCTTATGCACAAAATCAACCATAAAGCAATTACCTCTTAATATCTAAACAAGACCTGTAAAGCCCGAACCTGTGTTATTTTTTTCATGTCATTCACATGCATTGGAAAGCATGTTAACATCTTGAATTGTCCTGAAAAGTTAAATAAATGACGATATTGCTTTTAGGGGTATTGATAAGTCAATTATGCCTCGGATTAGTTCAAATAGGAATTTTAAAGTGAAATTGAGAATTTCACAGTTCAGGGATTACTCAGAATAGTGATTCGGAGTCCGAGGTTCAGTTTGGGGTTAATCAGGAAAATTGACCGATTAGGGACAAAACGGTCATTTTTCAATTTCAGGACAAAATGAAAATTTTTAATAAAGATTTTGATTTTTATGACCAAGAATAATTATATGAAATACAATATGATTATTGGAACATAAAATAAAGTCTAGCAGTGAAAAAGTGCAATTCTCGGTATTTTTAAGACACAAGGGTAAAATAGTAATTTTACCACTAAGGTCAAGATGGGAATTTTTAAAGAGGATTTTGGCCCCATTTGATGTATATTGATTATTTAGACTAATTAAAACATAATTTGAGATTGAAAAGTGGAAAGAAAATGCAATTCTGGTACATTTTGGAGAATAGGGGTAAAATGGTAATCTTACCATCGAAAGATCAAATTTAATTTTTCGAGAGAATTTAGATCAAATTTGACAAATTGGAGTATGGTATGAGTTTGAAGACTGAAAAATATGCCTTGTGGTAATTTTTCAATCTTTGGGGTAAAAATGTAATTTTGTACTTTTTCGAGAGTAAAAGTGTAATTTCACAAAATTACACTTTAAAAAACATTGAAATTTCTTCTAGAATCTCCTAGAAAATCATAGGATAAGGGCTGAAATTTATTTGGCTGAAAAGAAAGTCAAAAAGAAAAGTCAATAAATAATAAATTAATAAACAAAATGCCATGTAAAAAAAAAGAAAAAAAATGCCATGTGTAAAAAAAAAATTAAATAATATTTTAATTAGCCTTATAAAAGGCTTGAAATTTCTAGAAGTTCTTCATATCATGGCCGGCCATCAAAGGGAGCAAGAAGGAAAAGAAAAACTCAAAACCTAGGTTGAAAATTTGAGAAAAACAAGGAAAAATCAAGTGTCCAAGCAATTAAAAGGTAAAATTCATTAATTTTCTATGTGATTTCCATTACCCATCCATTCTTTTTTCATTTCCATGCAAAATTAACATATGGGTATGATGATCCCTTGCTGAACCAGCATCCTTAGGTGGGTTTTGATTCATTTTGTTGGTAGATTTTATAGTGATTTAATTTTATTAAGTGGGTAGAAATGGAAAGTAACAAAAACTAGTGAGAAAAATGATTTTTCACCATTGACACCCTTAATGTCAAAATTTCCAGGAGAGAAATGACTGCTGAAAATGATGAGATTTCATGGAAATTAAATGAATTATGATGAATTAAGGGTGTAGAAAAATTATGGGAATTTTTAGGGCAAAAATCGAAATTTTTACCCACTAGGGGTATTTTCGTAATTTCTGTTCGAAACTGAAAATTTGCATCACACTGAGGGACATTAAGTCCAATTGGATATAATTGAGGTATAGAAAGTGAAAAAAAATCGATTTAGATTTAAAATGAAGATTTTAGCGAATTAAATCGTGTCCCATGCGTATTAGGCCGAATACCGCATTTCAAAGGTTATTCGTATAATTTTTGCATCACATTTCATACATTCATATAGAATTTAGAGCCTGAAATCAATTTTGCTAAATTGGCATCAATCATTGAAATTCGTGCCACGTATGTCGTGTAGGTGGTGAATCTTCCGACAAAGGTAAACAAATCGCGTCGGACCAGCATGACTAGGAGTATATCTGACTTGTAAAAACGGTGAGTGGATAAACTATCTTCCTCAAGATCTAGAGTGATTTTATCTATTTTTGTATCTTTAAAGAATTGAATTTTTGTAAATGGTTTATAAATTGAAAAACTGATTTTTTTAACACTGAGTGTATGGAGACGGGTTTTTAACCTATGTTATGTGTTTAAATTAATGTTTATGGCTTATGAATCTTGGGATGCATGATGGCTGGAATTATTTTGTATGAAATGTGTAAATTGCTTTCTTTGTCTAATAGACTGGGTAATGTTTTAATTGCCATGTCATGCTGCCAAAATTTTTATTTATTAATTGGTGGGTCATTTAGTCGCTGCAGTGGCCGGTTTCCGTGGACCAGCCTACTAGAGGGGCACGGTAACCCAGTTTCATTTTACCTTGGTACGAGAGGCGAGGAGGGTAACTCCTGAGGTAAAGATCGAGTTCACTTCACGCCGAACCACCATGTGAAGTTGAACTTAGCCAACGCCAAGGAACGGCTATTTTCTAAACGAAAAACGTGTTTTATTTGTACATGGTTTTTAACAGCCTTGGCGGGCTTGATTGGACGCTCTGATCAAGTGTCCACGAGTATGAGATTTGGCTAAGCCTAGTTTTTAAGAAAACAATCATAAGCCTTATTATTTTGATGTATCAATATTTGTTTTGTATGAATGTACTAAAATGATGTTATGAACTACCTTATGGTATCACATTTTTATATTGTCTCCATCTACTCGACTTTAGATGTCGGGGATGGTATTTATTTACTCACTGAGTTGTCAAACTCACCATCTCAATTTCCCCCTTTCAAGCTCACAGACATCTGTAGATATCAGCATTTTGTCGAGGAGACAGTCGGAGTGACGATCTTGGTTACCAAAGGTTTACTCCTATTTTCATGTTTTTCTCTGTTGTGGGCACACTTAGCATTGTAAATTAAATTTCATACTCCAGTCAGTTGTATTACAGTATGTAATAATATATTTTGCTTTTACGCTATAAAAATTATTTCTCGAGTTGTCTAAAAAATATTGTACAAAAGAAAAATAGAATATTTTTATTGAATATTTTTGAATAGTAAAATAAACCTTTAAATCCTTTAAAATGCATGTTTCAGACTTCCGATTTCAATTTTGACTGCAAATCATGTATTCTCTACACGTGTGCTATGTTTTTTTACCAAATTTCGAGATTTTAGTCAAAAATGACCAAAATGCCCTTGTGTAGCAAATTTCACTTTATGACGGTTTTCGACTCAAAATCAATTTATATTCGTTTGAATATGATATTTAATAATCAATACTCACAGGGGAAGTGAAAAACTGGTACGAGATGCCTTGCGGAGTCTCGGTTTGTGCTCGTGGGATGAGTGCCTATCGAGACCTCGTGGCAGTTGTCACGGGCTCGATAGGAGTTCCGGGTCGTGACAAGACCTGTGAGAATCCACGTACGAGGAAATTGCCAATCACAATTTCAAAAGCAATCACCAACTACCAACTACCAACCACCACTCAAAGAAACATATAAGAGCGCCAAAATTCTTCATATTAAAGTTGAACAAATGTCGAATATGGCTTTTATTGTGTAACTTTCAAACAACTCTTCATATTAAAGTCTTTTATTTTGATTCAGGCACTCACTCTGTTTCTCCTCACATTTTCGTTTTATTTTGAGCCTCATTTATGTACTTCAACTTTAGATTAGGGTTTCCTTTAACACTAATTAAGGATTTTGATTGCAAATTAGGATTGCTTAGGGTTGGTCTTTCTTTTATTGATTTGTGAGATATGTTTAAGACTTTGAGTTGGTATATCTTTTCATTAAATTTCTTTTTTTTTTTTGTTTTCTATTTGATTGCAATTAGTAGTTTCTATTTTGTCTCTTTGATTGTAGGAGTGAGATGACTTTGGTTGCTTGAGAATCTAACATAGGTAAGTTTTCGATGCTTTTTCCTTTAATTTCTTTGATTTTAGAGTCTTATATATACTTATAGATATCTTCTTGTTTACCATGTTGCATGTAGAGAACATGAAAAACCTTATTATTAATGTTATTATTGATGAAGAACATGCGTGACAAATTTATTATGGTAGGCTACATTTGCACAACCATTAATGATGGTCTTGGATGTTTATCGCTAAGATGTCCTGTTCCATCTTATAATGTTGCCATTGGCCAAGATATGATTGATAAATTGGCAAGTAGTGAAGAAAAGGAAAAGTATTCTCGTTATCTACTGAGGTCTTATATTGAAGATAACATGAAGGTATGTTTTGCATTTGAAACCCTGAGATATACCATTATAACTTTATGATACAATGGATTCTTTTTCTCCTTCCTTAAATTAGCAATAAAAAATTTAAACTTGTGTGATTGCTAATGGACTATTGAAAGTTGGGTAGACTCTTCTTGATACATATAGGCGTGCATGCATGTGTCCCCATTTATTTAACATTTGTGAGTGCAATGTGTAATTGAGCATGAATTTCTGGTTCCCTTAGTTTTAATAGGGCTTCTCTTTATGCTTGTAGTTTTTACCTTTTTTTTTCCTTGTTTCTTCTTTTCTTCTTGTTTGCTGCTAGACCAAATGGTGTCCTGCTCCAGGCTGTTGATTTTGCTGTCGGCAGTGGAAATTTTGATGTCTCCTGCATTTGCTCACATAGCTTTTGTTAGAATGTAAGTTTCTTCTGACTTTTGGTAATTTATTAAATTAGATTTCATGGACATTATTCTCTTCTAGATGTCTAAGTTTTACCAAATCTTGGTCATAGTGTACTGAAGAAGCTAATCGTCCTGTTGACTGTAATACTGTGGCAAAATGGATTTTAAAGAATAGTGCGGAGTCAGAAAACATGAATTGGTAAAGATTCACTCTAACGAAGCATTATTAACTTTTTTATAACTTAGTGCTAAGAGCTAACCTTGTTTGATTAATATTTTAATTGCAAAGCCAGTTCTATCTTTATTCTATTGCATGTATTATCCCCTTCATTCATTTAAATAGTCCGTTATCTTGTAGCTTGGATACAATATGGTGGATTCACAAATCAATCAGGTTTTATTCAATCGTAAATATGAAAAGAACATTGAAATTGAGGGGAAAGAGTGCTGGGGAAATTTTAGGTAGTGTCTTGTGAATGGTAAACCAAGAGTATCGTGACAATTAAGTAAAAAAAAGAAGGGGGAGGAAGAAAAAAAGAAGAATACAACAATATTTTAGGTATCCATGCCTTAATAATCTTTATTCTTGTAATTTCATTAATTAAAAAGCTTACATTAATTTCTATTCTCATAATTTCTATTTTAGTAATGTGTTTTCGTTGATGCAGCTGCAAGGCCAGCATCAACAGCAGGCTCTCCAGTGATTGGGGTCATTGATGGGAAATTTGAGAGTGGCTATCTTGTTACTGTTACCATTGTCTCAGAGAAGCTAAAAGGTGTCCTTTATCAGACTCCACAGGATGCAGCACCCCAAATACCACAGCAATATGGCATATTTGCTAGCAAGAGTAGACTTGTCAATATGGGCAGACCCGACTCTAACCTTTGTGGGTTGAAAAAATATGAGCTGGACCGGGTCAGTCCATATTTTATATGGATTGTGAAATAGACAATCTAGCCCACCCCTTACTAGCCCATGGGTCGGGCTGGGCCAGCCCATATTGACAGGTCTACCCTACATTGGTTTATACTAGGGCCAACAGCACAAGCATCATGTCTTGTAAGATGGAGTCCTCCCTTGTCCTTGAGGACACACAAACATTTTGCCCCTAACCCCTTTATGGCCATCCATTTAAAGCAAACAAATGGACTTGTTAGTGTAAGTTTTAGCTGTCCAGCAACTTACAGGGTTTAGCATCCACCATCAAACTAGTCCCCTCCCCCACCTATTAACCGTGTGGTCAAGAATCTGATGGCGACAGATCCGGTGGCAAAATCTGGTTTCCTGCAGCCTGCTGCTCCTTAGCTAGAAGCTTAGCGTCGGAGTACAGAGTGCAGAGTGTTATTGGAGTGGATGTCAGTTAAAATTCTACTACGCAAGTATACGTATCAAACAGATAGTATATAAGCAAGCAGAGTGTCGATCTCACAAGAAATTGATCTACAAAGTTTACTAAGTACTAAAATTAAAACAATTTAATTTTATCCAAACAATCCAAATTAAGTAATTAAATAAAACTAATAAACTAAAATTTAATCTAACAAGAAAAATCAAAATAATAATAACTTAAGAAAATATCAAATTAAACAAGCCTAGGATTACAATATCCCTCACACTTCATCTAAATTTTACCTCTCCTCCTTAACTTACTTTAATTGGTTGAATTGCTAACTAGAGTCCTAAATTATTTATAAGGGTCTCTCGACTCGTCCTATAAAAATATCTATTTTAACCAAAATACTATATCCTTATGTGATTTGAAATTAAAACAGACTCATTAAGTTCAGGCTCTAATCTGGCTACATATAGCCTATTGGTATATCCCTATCCTATACGCAAATCAATTAAATTGATCATATGCTATCCCAATTTTAGTCTACTCTAAACTCCCTCTCCTAAGTTTGTTTAGGTTCCTAAATCAATTTAATTGGTGGCCAGGCAATTAAAAGCATTAAGAACAAATTGGAATAAACAGTTCAATTCCTATTGAAGATAAGTAAGAAAGAGATTAAAAACGTAGACTACATGTGAGTTCAATTGCAATCCTAGAATAAGAAAATTAGCTACTCATAATTGCAAAATCAAATAACATTGTATATAATTCAACCATTGAAAATAACAAGAAGAATAAAAGCCAAGGAACAAAATAATGATTGCTATTTTGATCTTCGGGTTCGGCCTCAGCTTCTGACTTCTTGAATCTCCAAAAGTTGTCTCTTAATGTTCTTGAAAAATATCCTATTTATACTAACAAACTTAACCTAAACTTCCTCAAGTTGACCTAGGGTTTAATTGGACTTAAAACATAATGAGAGGCCCAAAAAATCACTTAACAGTCTTTACAAATTTCCATTCCCGGCACAATACATCTAGCAACTTTTCAACACGATTTTCTCTATCTTCGAGGCAGAACTGGGCAAAGTGATCTCATAAAAGTTATAGCTCTATCTCTTAGCTTTTCAATGGTCTAAGAATTGTAGCAATTGGAGTTCTGTAGCTCGAGCTATGGCTAAAACACTGGAGTATATACAAGCAGACTTTTGGATCTTTTAGCACCTTACTTTCCAAAATTAAGCCCAATTACTTCAAGTCCTGTCAAAAATATAAAAACTAATAAATATTAACCAAATTAAAGGAAATAACAAAAAATTAAATAACTTACTTAAAAATAAACTAAATATAAAAATAACTAAAAATTAAGTAAATTATAATTAAAAACTGAGGACTTAGCTAATATTTAATAATAAAATTAGAATAAAATAATTCTATAAAATAGAATTATCACACCCCTAAGCTTAAGATTTTGCTAGTCCTCGAGCAAAAGAAAAGAATCACAAAAAGAAAACACAAAAAAATCCTTTAACGAGAAATAGAAGTACCAAATCATGATTTCTCAATTTTTCCTCAGAAATTAACTCAAATTCCAGCTTAAGGTAATATACAACTAATCCTTAAATTCATGCATCACTTCCAGTGAAACTTTATTTTTTGAATGGACTTTCATGTGTGTGTGAATGCTCTTTTACAAAGAATATCATGCAATTCAAATTAGTTTATGCCAAATATAAGCATAGATTAATACTTGCATCCCATAAGTTTGCTTTTCATCTCTCTCTCTCCACTAATGTAGATTAACACTTATTCAATGATCAATAGGTCTTTACCAAGCTTGTAATGTAAGGCTAGGGTCGAGGTATGATAAATGATATATTTAAGCTCAAATTCACCCTAAGCACTTAATCGATCTCGGACACATAAAGAGCTCAAAAAAAATTTTTTTTTAACACTCCCAAACTTGAAGTAAATTTTCCTTTGTACCACACATTGCTTTCTTTTCTTTCTTTTTTTTTTTCAACCCCTAAACTTATTTTTGACAATTATAACAAGGGGTAATTTTTCCAACAACCTTCATTTTTTTTTTACACCTTTCTTCCTCAATTTATTCTTTAAGCTCAAATCATTCCTTAGAAAGATTAAAATACTTAAGAGGTGAAAGGTTCAAATTATTGGATTTAAATGGATAGGCCATGGCTAACATAATTGGGTAATTACAAAGAAAAGGTAAATTAGGCTCAAAAGGGTGATTAAGGATAAATATAACAAGGTAGGCTCAAAAAAGCTCAAACGGTCCAAAGATGGCCTAAATCACTTCCTATCCTAAGTGTTATCTAAGATTTCGCCTCAAGAGAGAATCAAACAAATTCTAGAATTTTTGACTTCATTATACTTTTTCATCAACATAAGCTTTCTCTAAATCACATAAAAATTTTAAGTAAAAGAGTATAGTGCTCAAATTATTGGAAGTCACACTCTAAAATAAAATTAACACAAGAATATCACATAAAATTAAATCATAACTATATGCTTCCCAAAAGGTAAGAATAAAAAGATAATTAAAATATCATCCTAGGATTGGGACAATCATGAATAAGGTGCAACTATCTCAATTTTGTTTTTGTTTTTTTTTTTTGAAACACACAAATAAAACATGCAAAATATAAATAAACATGCAAGACAAATTCTAAACCAAAGCTAACTAAACATAAAAAATTTTTAAAAAAATTCAATACCACTAATACCACTATATTCTAAACTATCCCCAAACTTAGAATAAACATTATCCTCAATGGGATAAAAGAAAATAAAGAAAAAGGATAAGAATACTCCTCGAACTCCGAAGCGGCAGACTACAAATCTTCTGCATCGTCACCTCCAAGATCATCCTCAGAATCAGAATCCATAGGCAACGAAGGAAACGTAGTCATGTCCATCCCAATGTAGGCACCATAAGCTCTTATCATTTGTTCAATTGCTCGATCTTGCCTTTCGTGGTGATCTAATCAACGATCAATACGCTCCATCCATTAGCGATACTGCGTGTGGGCACTGCTTGTGAGGTTGGAAGAACAGCTTGTGAAGATGAAAGGGCGGCCTGAGGAGAACTACTAGCGATCGGTGCAGATTCCTCTAATCTCTGAAGAATGCTCATGGTGATTGGAAGCTTTGGTTGTTGCAACTCTTCTTTATCGCTCCAAGGCACACCAGCTTTCGCACATAAAGCAGTAATTAAGGAAGGAAAACCGATACCATCGTGTTTCGTACAGCCTATATGTAAGATGACATGCGAGATAACCTTACCAATATCAATAGAATTATGTGTGACAATGGCATAGATAAGTACTGCACAATCCCTCGTGACATCACTAATATGAGTGGAAAGGAGTAACCGTGCCGCTACAAAGTGCAACCAAACCTTGGACTCTGTTTTCATGGCACTGCATTTAAATGACACTGGCTCCCCATGTGATGTCTTCCATTGAGCTCCCTCAACACACAATGTTGATATAATCTCATTACAGTCTTGATGATCGCTCAAGTATTGCGCGTATTCATCATTCTCAATATTTGGGGCCCCAAAAAATGCATTGATAGCCTGACTGTGAAAAGGTACTCGTTTACCACGGACAAATACCACATTATCAACATGCTCGATCGCATTTGCATAAAATTCTTGAACTACAGGTACAACTGCGGCTTCAGGTTGAGCACTAAATTTGTGTCAATGTCTATCTAGAAGTATGTCATGAATCGCCTGGTAGGGTAAGGGAGGAATATCTATTCCTCGTTCAGGAATGGGCACTTTGTTGATCAAGGACGTGTGATATCGCTCTGAGGCTTCAGCAGAGACGAATTTTGATCTATCAAAAGACCCACTGGAGCTTGATTTGGATCGTTTTAGTGCCATTCCTACAAAATAATTTTAATTATCAAAGTGAATCTAGAGGAGAAAAAAATGGCAAATAATGTTGTGTAAACAAACATGAAAAATCAACAAGCACTAATTTAATTAGTTCCTATCCAATGCAATAGTCCAAGTTCAATATTTCCATTGACAATCTCACTACGTAAGATGTAACAAAAATTTTCTGTCTCACAACATTAAGACAACCATCGCATAATAATTTCCACAATGCCACAATCCACTGAAAAATAAGCATAAATCTATAGCAATGTACTCAACTATGACATGTGTTGCACCAATAATTCCATACTTTATTCCTACTTGCTAATCCAAAATTCAAAAACTAAATAAAACATTAAACCATCATGTACCCACACCAACCAAGCATTTACAAAATATATTAGCAGCAAATAAAATCCACGAATCCATTATATGGGTGACAAGAACTAAGCACCAATCATAAAAAAATATCTATACTCAAAGCATAAATAAATAAAAAAAAACAGTCAAAAACAAGTATAATGGACTCATTTATTTTTCTCTCACTAAAAAAAATCACATATATGGTAGAGAGAGAGAGAAAAAAAAATAGAGAAAGCTTACCTAGAGGAAGGAGTGAGTGAGTGAGTGATTGCAAGTGAAAATAAAAAAAAAACTAAGTAGAAATAATGTGTAAAAAACTTGAGTGAAAATGAGAGAGAGAGAGAGAGAGAGAGAGAGAGAACGAGAGAAAGAGAGAGAGAGAGAGAGAGCGAGAGAGTTGCAGAAGAAAAGAGTTGAAGGAGAAGGGGGAGTAGGCGGCAGAAAAGAGCGAAAAGTGAAAAGAAGAGAAAAAGAAAGAAAAAAAATAAGAAACAATAAAAAAAATAAAAAAAATTTGAATTTCAAAGGGTTAAGGCTATGCCCTAACCCAATGTTGCGGCGCGTAAATTTTTCCACCCGAACCTTTACGTTTCGGGTTTGAGCGCTGCGTCACTCGATGCTTCTGTTTGCTCACCTTTGTATGCCTCATTCAACGCCGTGGCTCTCATTGGGAGGGTCGCGGCACTAAAACATTCTGTTTCTACCGTGCTTTTGAATCAAATTGGAGGGCCGCGGCTCTCAATTCGAGGGCCACAGCTCTCACGACTTTTTTTTTGAATTTTTTTTTTAAAAACCAATTACCTGCAAAAAGAGACATAAAAAAATTAGAATAAATAATAAAAAACAAATAACTAAATAAATAATTAGTAAAATAAAATAAAATAAAATTCATGAAATATAATAATAACAAGAATAAATAAGGTTGAGGAACTTGGGTTGCCTCCCAAGAAGCGCTTCATTTATAGTTTTCGACTGGATTGTCTTGGACTCTAGGCCGTGTCAAGCAAGTGAATTGAGGACTTTTGACAATTAATTTCGCCTCCCCAATAATGCTTTAATCTTTGGCCATTGACTTTAAATTTTAGACCATCTGTCCCTTGAACTTCAATTGCTCAATGTGGAAATACCTCATTGATAATAAACAGACCATACCACCTTGATTTGAGTTTTCCCGAAAATAGCTTCAAACGAGAATTATAAAGCAACACTGATTGTCCCGGCTCAAAGCTTCTTTCCACTATCTTCTTATCATGCCATTGCTTGGTTTTCTCTTTGTAGAGTTTGGCATTCTCATAAGCTTGAAGGCGAAATTCATCAAGTTCATTTAATTGCAACAACCTTTTCTCACCTGCTGCTTGTGAATCGAAATTCAACTTCTTCACGGCCCGATAAGCATTGTGCTCAAGTTCGACAGGTAAATGACAAGCTTTGCCAAAAATCAACTTATATGGAGACATGCTAATTGGAGTCTTGTAAGCCGTCCTATATGCTCACAGTGCATCATCCAATCTCTTTGACCAATCTTTTCTTATGGGATATACAGTTTTCTCCAAAATCCTCTTGATTTCTCTATTTGATACCTCCGCTTGGCCACTAGTTTGAGGATGGTACGCAGTTGCAACCTTGTGTTTAACTCCATACTTCACCAAAAATGCATCAAAATACTTGTTGCAAAAGTGACTTCCCTCATCACTAATAATTGCCTTCGGAGTGCCAAATCGAGTGAAAATATTTTTCTTCATGAAATTGATCACCACCTTTGAATCATTATGCGGAAAGACTGCCGCTTCAACCCACTTAGAGACATAATCAACAGCAAGCAAGATGTATTTATTGTTGTATGAAAATATGAACGGACCCATGAAATCAATAACCCATACATCAAAAATTTCAATCTCCGTGATGTTGTTGAGAGGCATCTCATGTCGCCGTGAGATATTGCCCATTCTTTGGCACCAGTCACAATACAAAACAAAATTGTGAGCATCTTTAAATAATGTAGGCCAATACAAACCTGATTGGAGGACATTAGCAGTAGTCCTTGTTCCTCCAAAGTGTCTTCCATAATCTGAAGAATGGCAATGGTGAAGCACACTTTGAATCTCTTCTTCTGGAACACATTTTCTGAAAATCTGGTCTTTACACTGCTTGAACAAGTAAGGCTCATCCTGAAAATAAAATTTGACATCATGCAAAAATTTCTTTTTCTAATGAAAATTTAACTCAGGGGGAATAATATTGCTTACCAGATAATTTACAAAATCAACATACCAAGGAAGTGATTTCTTACCAACTTGAAGGATTTGTTCATCAGGAAAAGTCTCATTGATTAAGGTTGAGTCCTCACCTTGAGCTTTAATCTCTAATCGTGAGAGGTGGTCTGCCACTTGATTTTCTGTTCTTTTTCTGTCACGAATCTCGAGATCAATTTCTTGAAGTAAGAGAATCCACCTTATCAATCTTGGTTTCGCATCCTTCTTGGCAATCAAATATTTGATTGCTGAATGGTTAGTGTACACTATCACCTTTGTCCCCACAAGATAGGAGAGAAATTTGTCGAAAGCAAAAACTACAGCCAAGAGCTCATTTTCTGTTGTGGTGTAATTTTTCTGGGCATCATTCAAAGTTTTGCTAGCATAATAGATGGAATGAAAATTTTGTCTTTCTTTTGTCCCAAAACAGCTTCCACCGCATAATCACTCGCATTACACATTAGTTCAAAAGGGAGAGTCCAATCGGGACTAATTATAATAGGTGCAGATATTAATCTTTTCTTCAACTCATCCAAAGCAACATGACACTCATTATCAAACTTAAATGACGCATCTTTTTCCAATAGATTGCAAAGTGGTTTAGAGATTTTCGAAAAGTCTTTAATAAATCTTCTATAAAAACCAGTATGACCAAGAAAACTTCTAATACCTTTGACATTTATTGGAGGTGGTAGTTTCTCAATTGCTTCAATTTTTGCTTTATCTACCTAAATGCCCCTACTAGAGATCTTGTGCCCAAGAAAAATACCTTCGTGCACCATGAAGTGACATTTCTCCTAATTAAGCACTAAATTCATTTCTTCACATCTCTTGAGTACCTTAGCAAGATTCAAAAGACAATCATCAAAATTATTTCCAAAGACAGAAAAATCATCCATAAATACCTCTAAAAATTTTTCCACCATGTCTGTGAATATGGCCATCATGCATACCTGAAAGGTGGCAGGTGCATTACATAATCCAAATGGCATTCTTCTAAAAGCAAAAGTGCCATAAGGACATGTAAATGTAGTCTTCTCTTGATCCTCAGGAGCAATAGCAATTTGGTTGTAACCAAAATAACCATCAAGAAAACAATAATATTCCTTACCAGCCAAGCAGTCCAACATTTGATCAATGAATGGAAGAGGGAAGTGATCCTTCCTAGTAGCTTTGTTGAGCTTGCGGTAATCCATGCACACTCTCCATCCAGTCACAGTTCTTGTTGGAATGAGCTCATTATTATCATTAGCAACCACAGTCATTCCTCATTTCTTAAGAACACATTGAACTGGACTTACCCATGAGCTATCAGAGATAGGATAAATTATTCCCACATCCAACCACTTGATGATTTCCTTCTTGACTACTTCCTTCATGATAGGATTCAATCTTTTTTGCTGCTCAATTGTGGCTTTGTGATTTTCCTCAAGGAGAATTTTATGCATGCAAATGAAGGGCTAATTCCCTTTATATCAGCTATGGTCCACCCAATTGTCTTCTTGAATTCTCGAAGTGTCCTCAATAACTTATCCTCCTACATGTTAGTAAGAGCAGCCGAAATAATAACTGGAAGAGTATAAGATTTTCCAAGAAAAGCATACCTCAAGTGATTAGGCAAAGGTTTAAGTTCCAAAATAGGTGGTTCCTCAATGGAAGGCTTAGAAGCTGGCATCAAAGAAGCTGAAACATCTAAAGACTCAAATTGATGATTAGTCTTAAATCTTGAGTGAGCATTTAACAAATTAGAATATTCAACAAACTCATTATCATCCCTGTCACAATTAGCAACTAAACATGCTTCAAGAGGATCATTGGGATTTTCTTCTAAGAAAACATCATGAGTAAAGTTATTTACCACACTCACAGCAAAACAGTCTTTAGATGTTACAGGCAATTTTAGAGCTTTGAAAATATTAAATGTTACCTGTTGGTTTTGAACTCTCAAAGTGAGCTCACCTTTTTCAACATCAATCAAAGCTCTAGCAGTTGCCAAGAATGGCCTCCCAATGATGATTGGAATTTGCCTATCTTCTTCCATGTCAAGAATTATAAAATCAACTAGAAAAATAAATTTATCTACCTTGACAAGAACATATTTAATGATTCCCCTTGGGTACACATAAGAACGATCAGCCAATTGCAAAGTAACAAAAGTGGGTTTGCATTCCCCCAAACCAAGTTTCTCAAAAATTGACCCAAGCATTAAATTGATACTTGCACCTAAATCACTCAAAGCTTTTGCAAAAATAAATTACCAATAGTGCAAGGGATAGTGAAACTACCTGGATCTTTGAGTTTTGGTGGCAATTTATTTTGGAGAATAGCACTACACTTTTCTGTAAGGGCAACAGTTTCAAACTCACCTAGCTTTCTCTTTTTGGAGAGGATGTCCTTCAAGAACTTGACATAACTGGGCATTTGTTCCAAAGCTTCAACAAAAGGAATATTTATGTGTAATTTCTTGAAGACATCGAGGAATTTTTTAAATTGCTTTTCAAGCTTTTGCTTTTGGAGCCTTTGTGGAAAAAGTGGTGGAGGATGGATGACTTGAGAAGTTCTTTCATCTTCAACCTTTACATCTTCTCTCTGTTCACTTACATTCTCATTCTCACACAATCCTTCTTTATCAATAAGTTCATGCTCAGGTTCAACTACTTTTTCATTCACCCCTTCAATCTCTTTTCCACTCCTCAAAGTGATTGCTTGGCATTGTTCCTTACCTTTGGGGTTGATTTGTGTATCACTTGGTAAGGCACCTTGGGGTCTATTGTTAATGGAGTTCGCAAGTTGCCCTACTTAGGTCTCAAGATTTCTCAAGGAAGCTGCTTGACTTTGAATTAAAGTATCATTTTTGGTCATATATTGCAAGAGAAGTTCTTCCAAATGGGACTTCTTTTCAGGAACTGGTGGTCTAACTTGTTGCTGGAAACTAGGAGGCATAATGGGTTTTGGATTGGAAGGCCTTGCATTGTTATTCCATGAAAAGTCAGGGTGGTTTCTCCAACTAGGATTATAAGTATTGGAGTAAGGATTATTCTGCTGTCTATTGAAGTTCCCCACAAACTGGACTAATTCAGAATTTTATGGACATTGATCATATGAATGGCTATCTCCACACATATCGCAAACTACTAATGAATTTTGAACTGCATGAACTCCTAATGTGTCAAACTTTTTAGTCAATGCAGCCACTTGTGAAGCTAATTGAGCAGTTAAGTTGCCAAGTGCATCAATTTCATAGGCTCCAACCACTTTTCTCAGTCCCGACCTTTCTGAAGGCCATTGATAATTATTGAAGGCCATCTCTTCTAACAAGTTATAGGCATCTGCAACATTCTTACTCATTAATGCCCCATCAGTAGCAGCATCAATTGTAGTTTTAATTGACCCAATCAGCCCATTGTAGAATGTTTGAACTTGCAACCAATCAGGAATCCCATGATGTGGGCATCTTCTCAATAATTCCTTAAACCTCTCCCAAGCTTCATACAAGGACTCATCATCAAAATTGTGTGAAGGAGGTGATATCATTCCTCATCTTTGTAGTCTTGGCTGGCGGAAAAAATTTTGCAAGAAACTTTTGTGCCAACTCTTCCCATGTAGTGATGGACCCATTAGGTAGTGAATTAAGCCAGCTTTTTGCTTTATCTCACGGGGAAAACGGAAACAGTCTCAATCTGATAGCATCGTCAGTTACTCCATTGTATTTAAAAGTATCGCAAATCTCCAAGAAATTTACTAAATGAGAATTAGGATCATCATTGGGTAACCCACCAAATTGGATTGAAGACTGAACCATTTGAATGTAAGGCAGTTTAATTTCGAAATTATTCGCATTGATAGAAGGTCGCCTAATGCTTTGGTACAAACCTTGCAAAAGAGGAACAACATAATCTCTCAGTGCTCTATTTGCTTCGAGAACCAGATTAATGGCATTATTGCCATTGTTATTGTTATCCTCAGCCATTGTGTGATTTAAAGCTACAACTTGCAAATTATCCCTTCGACGTCTTCTAAAAGTTCTTTCTATCTCAGAATCAAAAGGAACAAGATTCAAGTTGTTTTTTCTTTGCATACAATGACCAACCATACCTGCAAACAAACAAAAACTAATATTAAAACAAGAAAACTAAAATTTGAAGTAAGACTAAATTACTTGGTATTAGTATTAATAAAAATTCTAGAAACAATTCCCAGGCAACGCCGCCAAAAACTTGTCAGTTAAAATTCTACTACGTAAGTATACGTATCGAACAGATAGTATATAAGCAAGCAGAGTGTCGATCCCACAGGGAATTGATCTATAAAGTTTACTAAGTACTAAAATTAAAATAATTTAATTTTATCCAAACAATCCAAATTAAGTAATTAAATAAAACTAATAAACTAAAATTTAATCCAACAAGAAAAATCAAAATAATAATAACTTAAGAAAATATCAAATTAAACAAGCCTAGGATTACAATATCCCTCACACTTCGTCTAAATTTTACCTTTCCTCCTTAACTTACTTCAATGGGTTGAATTGCTAATCTAGAGTCCTAAATTATTTATAAGGGTCTCCCGACTCGCCCTATAAAAATATCTATTGTAACCAAAACACTATATCCCTATGTGATTTGAAATTAAAACAGACTCATTAAGTTCAGGCTCTAATCTGGCTACATATGGCCTATAGGTATATCTTTATCCTATACACAAATCAATTAAATTGATCATATGTTATCCCAATTTTAGTCTACTCTAAACTCCCTCTCTCAAGTTTGTTTAGGTTCCTAAATCAATTTAATTGGTGGCTAGGCAATTAAAAGCATTAAGAACAAATTGAAATAAACAATTCAATTCCTATTGAAGAAAAGTAAGAAAGAGATTAAAAACGTAGACTACATGTGAGTTCAATTACAATCCTAGAAAAAGAAAATTAGCTACTCATAATTGCAAAATCAAATAATATTGCATATAATTCAACCATTAAAAATAACAAGAAGAATAAAAGCCAAGGAACAAAATAATGATTGCTATTTTGATCTTCGGGTTCAGCCTCAGCTTTTGACTTCTTGAATCTCCAAAAGTTGTCTCTTAATGTTCTTGAAAAATATTCTATTTATACTAACAAACTTAACCTAAACTTCCTCAAGTTGACCTAGAGTTTAATTGGGCTTAAAACATAATGAGAGGCCCAAAAAATCACTTAACAGTCTTTACAAATTTCTATTCCCGATACAGTACATCTAGCAACTTTTCAACACGATTTTCTCTATCTTCAAGGTAGAAGTGGGCAAAGTGATCTTCATAAAAGTTGTATCTCTGTCTCTTAGCTTTCCAATGGTCCAAGAATCACAACAATTGGAGTTCTGTAGCTCGATATATGGCTAAAACACTGGAGTATATACAAGCAGACTTCTGGGTCTTTTAGCACCTTACTTTCCAAAATTAAGTCAAATTACTTCAGATCCTGCCAAAAATATAAAAACTAATAAATATTAACCAAATTAAAAGAAATAACATAAAATTAAATAACTTACTTAAAAATAAACTAAATATAAAATCAACTAAAAATTAAGTAAATTATAATTAAAAATTAAAGACTTAGCTAAGATTTAATAACAAAATTGGAATAAAATAATTCTATAAAATAGAATTATCAGTAGAGTGCAGAGTGATACTATCTAGAGTGGACGACAGATGAGAAAGGTTGAACCGGTTGGGTAATGGGGTGTTGGGTACTTCATACTTGGGTTAGCACTTGACTTAGTCGGGCTAAGTTAGCTCGTTAACCAGTCGTTGGATTTAGGGCCTTAAGCCCTTAGCCTGTTAGCTAGTCGGCCCAGTTCTTAAACTCCTTACACAGTTAACCACCAGCCCACTATTTAAATTTATTTTTTTTGGGCCACTGGCTGGCCCGCCTCAACACGGATTAGGCCCTTACCCAATCGGGCTAGCTCATCTAGGCCCAATTTTAATATGGGCCTAAATATTGACAACCCAACCCATCCCATTTTTAATAAAATATGGGCCAACCCAATGGGCTAGGCCCATATTGATAGGTCTAAGCAAGAGTGATAATCCTCATCTCATGAGAACAAAGTTTTTTGACCTGAAGGATGATGACCTTGATTCCATGTTCGTAAAAGGATTTTAACTTTATTTCATTGAGTTGATTCTTTAGCTTTATTAGCGTCTTTAGATTATTTTATATCATATTTTATAATCTAATGTTCTTTTACTTTTCTTATTTTAGGATTAGCAAACTTGTTAGAGCAAGCTTTTTGCTAGAGCAACAAATTTGGATAAAGGAGCATTCTTTATGTAAAATTTGAGATTGAATGCTGTAAACTTTGTTGCTATATACTTTTGTGAAATTTGTTGTAACATCAAAGCTTGATGATCAACATATACTGAAGTTTGCTATAAAATTTACATGGTTTGTATTTGATAGGTTGCTATTGTTGCATATTAGAATGTGTATGTATTATTATGTATACCTTTTAGCTGCATATTTTAAATGATGCCATAGGTTTTAGGATTGTAGCCATATGCTAAATGGCTGCATATTAATTCTGCTGCAAAATCATATAATGATGTGCAGCTAAACTTTTCCATACATTGGCTAAGGTTGCACTTTTTTTAAGTGCAGCCTTAACCTAAGGTAGCAGATTTGTCACTTATGGCTGCAATTTTTTTTGCAGCCATAGATAAAAAATTTTGTAGTGTTTGGTACGGTGCTATAAATTTATGAGTCTCTTTTAACTGTTTTCATTCAAGGCTCATTGCCTGCTTAGAAAGCATTAAGGGAGGCTCCTGCATTCCTTCACCAGCTTTGACTAAAGTCTAACTCAATAAAAATTAAAGACTATATCTTTTATATATTATTTTATTAATATTTTTTTTTATCAATTGATCGTATTTTGATTGTATGCCTAATTATTTGATTTGACCATATTAGTACTTAAAAGTTTCAATTTGACCATATTAGTACTTAAAAGTTTCGTTGCTTTCAGTCAAATGCGCATTGGTTCAAGATGCGTCGAAGCAGTTTCCACTCTGCTTCACCACTTACTGGGAGCTGTATTTTACAGGTGAGTGCAATTATTTTATATAAAATTGGTTAGGATCCACAACCCATTTTCATAGGACTGCTCTTACTGGGAATTTCAAGTCATCTGATTGTTTGAGGCCTCTCATCAGCACAAAACTTAGGCTGATGTGGTTAAGGGTGTTGGGAAAATGAGAAAAGGCCCCTCTGTTAACCATCCTTCCATTGTTGCTCCTGATATTAAAAAGTTGCCATCTGATGAATGTAGGGAAATCCAGCAATCAACAAGAGCAAAATGTAATGGAATTTAAAATTTTTTTAATAGAGAGATCAAAATTTGATTTCTTTAACATGGAAAATCCTAATTTTTTTTTCTCAATCAAAGTGAAGTTTATTAATAGATGTCAGAAGAGATAGACCTGGTCTGATCTGAATTAAGCAAATCAGACCAAGTTACAGATCCTATCAAAGGGGTATCCACATGTTTCACCATTCTACGTATTAACAAACTCAGCCCAAAAACAAATAGAGAAAAAAGTCCAAAAAGTACGAAAGTGCAGCTAAAAGCATTGGAGAACACCTAAGGTACAAATTGTGAACAACAAGGATCCATTGATCCGTTGCAGTAGGCATTTCAAAGCATACTATGTTTTGTTAAATAGCAACGTTAAAATCTAGCAACAGAGCAATCAAACACCATTAGCTCGAGGCTCCCTTGTCCATCTCCCAAATAGTAAAGATACCCAACTCACCATGACTTCCAATTGCATTATCATCCAATTATCCCATAATAATTTATCCATGTATTCCATAACCAAATTGACTAAGACAAAAACCAGCACTGCCCTGCACATTAGAAGATGTCCATTTGTCCGCTACATAGGAAGTGAAACTGCCATCCATAAGCCAGCAATTCGGGAAACGAAATGGACGATGGCCCCAGTCCAGCATTTCAAAAGAGTGAAAGAGAGCACAACGATCAGAAAGAGATCTCTTCAGACATCTTTGAGTGAGATTGTTGTACTGAAAAAATCAATCAGATGAAAGCAAAAATCTGTCAATTCCATTTCTTTTAGAGTTAATGCCAAACCAAGTGAATTTTTTCTCAATAAAATTCTTAAAATCATCAATACCAGAGCTGGACTGATTGCACCCTTGCCTTTCCTCAACAGACCTTACAGAATTAAGTCACCAGCACAACACCAGTTCTCAGAAAAATTAAAGCGAAGAGAAATCAGTTCATCCCATAAAACCTGATTCTCCACCAAGTCACAGGGAGCGTAAATATTGATAATGACACACTTAAAATTGTCCATTAACCATCGACCATGGATTAGAATGAATCTTCCCTTAACAAGAGAAGAGATCAATGAGAAAGCCAACTTATCCAAAATTGAAAGAATGCCGCCAGATCTTCCCACAGCAGGGCAAAAAAATCCAATCAACGTTACTGTTCTGCCAAAGACACTCAATTGATCTATTCGAAATATCTTCAAGCTTTGTTTCTTGTAAAAGCAACATACCAATCTTATTAGCACGAATATATTGGCGAACTTTCTAAGCTTTCAAAGAACCACTAGCTCCACACAAATTCCAAGATAAAATTCTCATGGCAACAAATAAATAACGAGTGCAACCGCTAAAATAGGAGATAAAGATAAAACAGATGAGATATGGGGCAACCGAAAAACAAAAAAATAAAAAAGGAAGCAATCTAACCTAACCCAGCTTTTTACCTAAATTCCAGGTATCTACTGCTTCCGGATAATCGCACGTATTACCGGGGTTGTCACTCAAGGTATGAAGAGGAACATTTGAAGTTGCCCTTGATTTGCGGCGGAGGTTTAGAATGCCTTTCTTCCACAGCTTATTAAAGCTTTTCGAACCAATTCTTCCACCTTTAGACGAGACCGAAAATTTTTCTGCCAAGGATAAGCTTCGGACAGTAGAGAAATCATCATAGATTTCCAAATTAGGTCCATAACAAGCCTTGGACATCAGATAATTGAATATGGGACTACTCATTACGTCCATAAACTGAAAGTGATTTTGGAGAGCCCAAAGGCTTTGTGTGGCCATTAGGGACGTTGGCCTAAACAGCGCAGGCCATACTGTGAGTTTGGCATTCCATGGCACCTTCAACTTGAGGTGGGCTCAGAAGTGGGTTAGAATTGTTTGCTTGAACTGGACTTGTCTGTTGAACTGTGGATGGTTGAATGCATGGCAGAGCAAACTGCAGAGGCGGTTATGCATCTTGAGAAGGCAAAGAAAAATCTTTAGGGCTTGTCTATAAATTTGTGAATGGTTGAATACACGGCTGATCAATCTGAATAGGTGGCTAAGCAACTTGAGAAGGCGCAGAGGCACCATTAGTGTTAACGATTATACCATTCGAATCTTCAGGAGTGAAGAAGAACTAGTAGATGAATCATCATTTTCCCATTGAGGTCACCCAGGACAATTTAAGATGTAATCTCGAAAGAACTCTTGAACATGTTGGTCTGAATAAAGTGTTAGAAAAGGGTTGAATACTACTTTAAAAATATTTTAAAGGCAACTCTTGAGCTTGAAAAACTTTTTGTATAATTTTAAAATGCAAAGTTTAAAATTGTTAAAAGTTAAAAAGCATCAAGTAAGGAAAAGGTAAATAGAAGTGGATAAAACACAAATATTTATAATAGTTTGGTCCCCTTGAGCTACATCCACTACTTTAATCTTTCAATTAAGGATTTTCATCATAACTTCACTAAATTAGTGAAATTAATAGCTTCTATCAAACTTTTACAAAATGAGCTTTTAATCCAAGCTTTAAACTCTTACAATAGCCGTTAGAGTGCCTCATACAATTTAATTAATTAAGAAATGAAGAAGGGATGGAGTACAAATGATCACTTAGTTGATCTAAAATGTACAAATTCAAGCTCAAACACTTTACAAAGGATAGGAGTGAAAAACAAGTATTTTTTTTTTATCTTTTCTGTCTCAGAGTGAAAAACAAGTATATAAAAGAAGGTTTCGGTTTTTTCGGCTCTCTTAATTTTTTTAGAACTTTTCTCATTCATTTTTTGATTGTTTGAGAAGCTTTTATAGTTGGAAAATCACATTAAGTTGTTTGAGACAAATTCTACTAGTTGGAAACAGTTCCGGCACGGTTTTAGTCATTATTTTGTCTTTGAGTGTGTAAATTCAAAATGTGTACATAGTATTTTGTTAACCAGTTAAAAACTAGCTTTAAACAATTAAACCTTCTCTGTTTGTTATATTGCTTTCTTGTGTTAACTAGTTAACTGTAGCTCTAATTAATTAAAAACTTGCTATTTTAATGCATCATACTTCACCAGCCTTCTTTCAATTGATTTGACTTCCTTTTAACTAATTAAGGTTTCTCTCTCTTCAACCTTAATTGATTGAAATAAGTTCCAACCGATGAAGAAAATCTTCAAACTTGAATCTCTTGGTTTGCTGCCTTGAATGGTCATCAATTTTTGAATTTGAGTTTTGAAGCTTCTTGACACTTCAACTTTGACCCTTAACCAGTTAACACCTCTATCTTAATCGATTAAAAAGCTTCTGTTTTGTACTCATGTAGTGCCATGAATTGCCTTAATTGATTAAGGCCACATGCCAACCAATTAATAGTTTTCTGTTATCACTTGGTCCTTAGTCCTTTATTCTTTGTTCTTTTAAGTGATTAATTGTTCTCATATCATGGTAAGCTTCTTAACTTGCTTTCAAACAACATTTTCATTAAGAGATTCAATCGTAATCCTACATACTTGAATAATATAATTAGACATCAAAAATATGAAAAGTAGAAAGCTCCTAATTGAAATACGCCAAACTAAAACACCAAAATTTCTAGATTTCGGAATAACAAAGCAATGTCAATCGGGTTTTGGAAACCTTTACATATACCAACGATACAACCTTCTATTCAATATAACAACTCATTGTCAACAAAACCCGAATAGATTTTCATTCACTCATGAATGGATGGAGGCGGAGGAGGAGTTTGAGTAAACCCTTCTTTTCCCTTAGGAGCATCCAAATACGATTTGGGTTGTCTCAACCCATCATGCTGCTGATTTGAGGGTTAAGTTAAGACTTGGGAAGGGAGACTTGTAGCTACAGCTTGGATTCTACCAAAAACGTCATTAGTTATTTAGGGACGATTCTACTAGAACTGAAAATTAACCGGGGAAAATATTCTCCTAAAATTCCTAAGAGGCTGATATTGAACACGAGAAGGAGGATCACAAAGACGAACAGTTTCATCCCTGCTCAAATTTTTCACACCATTGTTGCTATTAGCTAAACCAAGCTTCATTCTTTTATCAAAGAACCAAACTCTGTCCAAGTTTGATATTGCTCTCCTAGCTTCGAGCATGGTTTTGAATCTAACGAACCCATAATGAGAGTTTTTGAGATTCTGCTCTCACGGGATAAAAGTATTGACAACCTCACTCAATTTTTACAAATAGTTCTCAACAAATTCTTGGAGAGAGATTACCAATGAGAACAAAGATCAAATTTGCCTTTCAATCACTACCAGAAGTAGCTGCACCACTCCCACCTCATCCACCAGAGGTATCAAAACTACTGTATCTTCTTCCACTCATTGCTGACTCTTTAACTTCCTTCTCTTCCTGGAAAATTCTAACTAGTAAGAAAAAGATTGTTATACCTTCAAATCTCGAATCTCAAAATCTTAAAATTCAAAATCTTACGAACAAAACCTCCAAGAACAAAGGAGTGTTGTCGAAAATCAAAAACTTTTCAAGTGTCCACCCGCTGATGGTAATTCGCACAAACGGTAAGATCAATTGGCTAGTGCTAGATATGGGGCCCTCGGTTTTCTTCTTAATATGCCAAAAGTGTCTTTAATTTTCTCTTTTTTTACTCAGCTAAAAGAGAAAATGTATTAAAGATAAAAGAAATGTACAAGATGAACAATGGAACTGAATAGAGTAGTGTGCAGAAGAGCCACTCAAAGTAGCAACAAAACAAAACTGAAACAAAAGTGGCTGAAAGTCAAATATGAGACATAAAAAACATAAGCAAATTCAAGCACAGTCCTGAACTTAAGCAGCAAAAGTGTCTCCAATTGTTGCATAACTATGGCCTAAAGTCTCTTATTTCATAATATAATAATATCATGGGCTGGGTTCAGATCAAGAAAATCTTCTCTAGGGCTTAGCCCGATTCAAGTCCAGCTTGCGATTTGGTGAGCCGCCTAGTCGATGGATAGGTCTACTCGAAATGTTTTTTTTTTTATAATTATATAAAATTATAAAAAATACGGCTAAATGATCTAAGAATTATCATTTATATAACATCATTTTTTTATTTGCTTAAAGCAGCTTACATTTAACAATAAATAAATAATCCAAAAAATAGTCAATTTTTTAGCAATCTACCAATGCCAATACTAAGTACTCTTAATATATATATATATATATATATATATATATATAGACACACAAAAAAATATGGTTTATATGAACGAGTCTTGGACCAAGTTAATTAGTATTGAAATTGTAACTTTTAGAGTTGTAAGGCCTTTGACAACTTGGAAAATAGTGAGACTCTCATGTAAGTTGTAAACAAACAAAGACAAGAACGAATAATAGAATTCGATTCATCGTTAAATAAAATTCTTTTTTAATTTATATAATAATAAATAAAAAAAGTTTCCTCGTTATTCATGCTCTGCCTTGAGAATCTAATAGACAATTGCTTGAAGGAAAAATAGAATTAGATGTGGAGGCATATTGACTCCTAAGATTACTTGTAAAGATGCTTGTAAGGTTATTTTTAAAGTAATATTTTCAGTAAGTGTATTTCAATCATCAATCTATTTATTTATCAACGACTGCATTTAAAAAAAATTAAAAATAATCAATTTTGTTATAAAATGTAAAAACACATTTTAATAATTATTCTTAATTGATGAGAACAATAATTAACAAAATCTGAGCAATTAATAAAATTTTACATGCATTTTTTTGTAGCATAGGCATTGATATATTTGTTTGAAATTTTTTTATTTTTTTTTAATTGAGGGAAGGAGGATTCGAATTCTGTTTTTTTAAATAAAAAGATGGCACACCAATCAATAAATCAAAAGCTCCTTTGAATTCTTATTTCATGATACATGCTTGTCCTTGATTTTTGAATAACTTAAGGCCAAAGCAAAGCATCCAAATTTTGTATCATTCCTTGCTTCATGCCCCTAAAAGAAATTTTCTTCACTGCTATAAATTTTGAGCCCCTTCCATTTTTTTCATTCAAGGCACATTGGCTACGTAGAAAGCATCAAAGGAGGCCCCAGCATTCCTTCATCAGCTCTAGGGGGTAATATTGTATGTCATTTATATATTATTTTTATTAATATAATTATTTGATTAGATATTAGTACTTAAAAGTTTCATTGCTTTCTGTCGAATGTGGGTTGGCTCTGGAAGCATCGAAGTAGTGTCCACTCTGCTTCACCACTTGTTGGGGGCCGTGCAACTTTCCAGGTGAGTGGATTTTTTCTGCTCAAACAAAAAGATGTTGCTATTGTATGAACTGTCGCGGTTAATGCCAACAAAAATGCTAAGACGAACACACGCACACTCTCTTTTGTTATTTGACAACTGACCATCCCTTTTTTTATTCAATTTTATGAATAATGAATACTACCCTTTCAATAAATAATACTACATGTATTTTGACCCTTTATTTTATTAATAATACTACATACTACCTTCCACAATGCACATGGCAGTATCTGGTTTTAATACATGAAAGTCAGCACAAGAATCTGATTCCATTACCAAGGATTTCATACCTTTCAATGGAGGCACAGCATAAAATTATAAAGCAGTTCCAATTGCTAGAATTTTAGCTTTGTTAGGCTCATCAAGTTCACCCAAAGAATCAAAGAGCAGACCAATTACATTACCATTACTCTTCCTAATCAACCCTCACAGCTCGTCGGCCTCGGCTTACGTCTTGGCTAGTCAACATCCAAGGCATAGTCCACCATCCTATCTCCTCAATAGCACTCTCATTCTCTATTGCATTGATCCAAAAACTTAACTCTTATTTTGATCATAAAGACCACCTCATCTTTCTCCCATCTCTAAGTGTTAAAAATCAAGCTGTTTCTACGAAACCATAAAGACCACGTTCTAGCTCCCACCATAGTCATGCATCCACCTCTTCCTCAAAGTGCTATTGGGAAAATGGTTTTTGCGAAATTCCACCATTGCTTGCATAGAAAAGGAGCAACCCGCATAAACCCCCACCAACAGAAAACACAACCCCATATCGGCCATGAGAACTGACACAAGAGTAGGACATCCGCCATTCACATAAGACATCCTCATGTTCAAAGGAAATTCCCCTGATCCTTAAGAAGCTTTTTGTGGGAATGCTTTCCGACACCACCAACCAAAAAAAGCACTAGACTTTAGGGGGAGACAGTAAACTTCCAGATAGAAGAATACCAAGCCCTGTGGCTGCGTGCTTGAGGTTGAACTCCTACAACCTCTATAGTTTTCTTAACCAAGAATTGGTTAGACTGGTGATGTGACAATTAATGCATAGACTACCTAAACAGTTCATATAGGAAATGAATCAAACTTATATAATTGTAAATTTTTTTTGTTGATTGAATTCATGCTTAAATTGATACATTTTCAACCAACCTCTAAATATTATTATATATTGTCAAACATAAAGAACTTTCATATACAAGAATTTCCGTTTAAAGAATCTACAAAAATATTATAATTATTTATCTCTAATTTCATCAAAATCTTAGTTTTTTTTTGTATGCATAATTTTGGGCTATACTATGAGAGGTTCCTTTTACCCATCCATAGATCATATGACACCCATGGCAAGATTTAAATTTGAGACCTCAAGAACTAATTTTTCTTAAAAAGGGCCCCTTCCTTAACCATCCTTCTATTGTTGCTCCTACTATTAAAATGTTGTCTACTGATGAGTGTCGGGAAATCCTGCAATCAACAAGAGCAAAATGTAAGTGAATTTTAAATTTTTTTAGTAGAACGATCAAATTTTGATTTCATGGGTACTAAAACCAGATACATAAACGAGAAGATTGTTTAGTTTATCTGCATTGTTTATGAACCCTAAACCCGAATATCCTAACTAATAATAAGAAGATTGTTATTATTGAAAACCTTATGATGTTAGATTGTGTGCCTAATTGTTTGATTTTTTTTAAAGGCATTTGATTAGGGAATTGGAATATTTTTGCCTACTTTTTTGATTTGATCATATTAGTGCTTAAAAGTTTCATTCCTTTTAGTCAAAGGCGCATTGGCTAGGAAGCATCAAGGCAGTTTCCACCCTGCTTCACCATTTCTTGGGGGTTGCATTTTCCAGGTGAATGGATTTATTGATTAAGACTCAAAAGTAATATCATGTTAGAGTGACAATCAATTTGATTTGATCATACTTGTACCTTAAAATTTACTTATAATGAATTTGAGTATTTAACATAAAAGTATGTGCATGCTTTTTTCAAAAGGGTTGAGTTAAAATCTCTTTATTTTTTAATATTTAAATAAAAATCTTGGTAATTATTTAAATAATTGTGTACATATATAACTCTCTATTAATTCTTTATATGTTAATTTTGTTTTAGTGGAATGCTTTATATGTTACAATTAACGCATAAACTGTCTTATTTTAATCCATCTTTTTTTCTTATTAAAAAAAAACTTTGAACTTTTAATTAAAGTAAATTATTCTTCATAAAATTTAAATTTAGCTATATCACAAACTAGAATTTGTATTCTATTAAATTATTCAAAACTTTAAATAATTGTCAGGTTAACATAACTAGTGAGTTTCAATAAATTTTTATATCCAACTAAAAATACATGGTGACTGCAAGTATATTGGAAGAGATTTTTCATATCTAATTAGAAGTAACATATAAAAATGATAAGTTTTATAGAATTGACCAAAACATAAAATTCTGTAAAAAGGTCGATAAGTTAAATGCAATTTCTTTCATTTTAGCATATTACTAATATAAGCATTAATCAGTAGTACTCTTCATTGCAAACTTTTTTATTTAAATGATATTAATATTAATAATAGTAAATATATAATAAATAATAATAAACATGTGATTATGGAATTAGATGTCTTTTATAATAAAATAATTTTTACTATATTATTATTTAAAATTAATTAACTTTTAATTGCTAAATATCTTATAAATGAAAATTATCTTTCAAAATTTTGTTAAAATTATCATATTTATAGATCTCATTGGTTGTTTATTTTTCTAAAGTATAATATTGTCATCCTATAATATTAATTAATACACACCATTCTTCTATTTTTTTTTTTTAAACTTGGGGGAAGGGGGATACGCCATTTTTCTATTAACAAGCTACCAGATTAAGAAAATGATAACGAAAAATACATTATGGAGTTTAGAATAATAAAGAAATTTGAAAAGTTAATGCTTTCTTCTTCCTTTTTCTTTGTTTATCTTCCTGTGTTCGTTTTCTGGATATGCCAAAATGAAGTTATATATGCAAAAACTATTTCTTGTTTTAGGCAAACAAGAGACCAACAATGGGGATGGCTGAAACATTGATGAATCTTTGGAATGGATGGGAGATCCGTGTACTGGTTTTAGTCAGCCTCTCATTACAAGCAATACTCATTGCATTTGGTTCCAAACGGAAGTGTACAAGAAGTAGATGGATCTACTTCCTTGTGTCGAGTGCATACTTGTTAGCAGAATCGGTGGCAACTCTTGCATTAGGCATTCTTGCCAGGTCCCTGGAAAAAAATGTTCCGAATCAAGACCATGCACTCCAGTCATTTTGGGCTCCGTTCCTTCTCTTGCACCTTGGTGGCCCAGATACTATTACTGCTTTCTCCTTGGAAGATAATGAGTTGTGGCTAAGGCATTTTGTTCTCCTTGTTCTCCTTGCCCATTTTTATTTTCTCTTTGGGCCATGTCCAATTTTATTTTTAATTTGGGCCATACCCACACATTTTTTTCTTTTTTTTTCTTTTTCTCTTTTTTTTTCTTTTTTTTCTCTTTCCTCCACTCTAGCCCGTCACGCTCTCTTCCTTCCTCCCATTTCCAGCTGAACCTTTCTCCTCCACCGTGGTTTCTTCCATACACCACTGTGGCCACACTTCCTCCTCCATTTTCCTTTCTTTTTCCTTCCATTTTCTCTTCCATTTTCAGCTCAATTCTCTACTCCATTTGCTGCACTTTCTGTCACAACCCGGAATCTCTCATCAAACCCGTGACAACTGTTGCGATGTCTCAATAGATACTCATCTTTCGAGTACCCTATCGAGACCTAGCAAGACTCTCGTACTAGTTTTTCATTTCCCCCGTGGTTATTAGTTTCCAGATAATGCTTTTCAAGAGAAAAATTCATATTTTAAATCAACACCATTAAAACACACAATTAACCACCCAGGGGCATTTTCGTTCTTTTTGTCCAACAATTTCACGATTGGAAAAATCATTGCATAAGAGTAAAATAAACAAAATTCACAATCGTTAATAGCTTTCGATACTAAAAACCTTTATAAAAATAAGAATTTTTAAGGAACAAAATAAAATAAAGTATTAAACAAAATATTAAATTTTATTGCAAACCAATATTTTTAGAAAGATTGAAAATCAATTTTCAGCAATTGAAAATAAAATAAATTTATACTTATAGTATTACATATAAATAAAGTACAAAAATTAATTACATTGACACGTGGGCCCTACTGTGTACTACTATGTATCTTTGTTAGCTAAGGACGCGACTTCAATCAAGCCTCTATATGCACTCTGAGTGCTTACCAGTGTTCTCGAGCTTGAAAAGGGGAAAAGAGGGTGGTGAGTTTTACAACCCAATGAGTTATATAATTACCATCTACAACATATAAAGTCGAGTAGATGGAGACAATATAAAAACGCAATGCTATCATGTAATTCATAGCACCAATTACACCAAATTTAATACAATTATACAAAGCAATATCATTTTCTCAAAACACATGGCTTATAATTTATTTATAAAAGTCAGGCTTAAGCCAAATTTCATACTCGTGGATACTTGATTAGAACATCTAATCGAGTCCGCCAAGGCTGTTAGAATTTCATAATTTCTCATATACAGCCGATCCTTGGCGTTGACCGAATTCATCTTCACGTGGTGGTTTTCCGTGAAGTGAATTTTAACATTATCTTGGGAGTTACCCTACTTGCCTCTCCAACCGAGGTAACAATTAGTCAAGTTTTGTAATACCCCGTATCCTCGTTAGACACAAATAAGACTTTATTGATCAAATGAATGATTATTTGATGTGAATTAGCGTGCTAAGGAACGCTTAAGAATAAAATGTATCGCATGTGCAGAACTCATAATTAAATAATAATATTTTTATCGGAGATAAATTAGTGAGTTAAAGGATGATTCGGAGGTAAATTGACACATAATCATGTGTTTCGAGACCAAAGAAGGCAAGTGAAAATTTTTGAAATAAAATAATATTTTATTAATAAAATAATATTAAAATATTAATATTTTATTGGAGGTCAAAATTAGTCATGAAAAATGGAATATGACTAATTTAAGTGGAGGAGAAGGATAAAGAATGAATTTTTGGAAAGAAATGCCGTAAGTGAGATCGCGCGATTTTTATTAAATCAAGTTAACGCGGTAAGTAAATATTTAAATATTATGGAGATACCGCGTTGGAATGCAATCTTAATAATTTGATTTTATATATGTGAAGGAAGAATAATTTTGAAGGAAATTGAAATTTAATAAGTGTGGATAGGAATGAAAAATATTGGACTTAATTTTTGGAGAGCAAAGTGTTGAAGAACCCAAAAAATGTTCTTGTACATGCTTGCGTATTTTAGCCATATCTTGAGCTACAAAACTTCAATTGAAGCAATTCTTAGACCATTGGAAAGCTAAGAGACAAAGCTACAACTTTGATGAAGATCACTTTACCCAGTTCTATCTCTAAAATAAAAAAATTATGTTGGAAAATGACAAGGCTTCATATCTCGAGAATAAAAATTTCAAGGATTGATAATTAAATTTTTGGAGTCTCTTAGTACAATTTTAAGTCTAATTAAATCTTATATTAATTAAAGACTTAAATGAATATTTAGAAGGTGAAATGAGGGTAAGAGTTGGTTAAAATTTTAAGTTATAAATATAATAAGTATATATATAAATATATATATATATATGTACAAGGTCACATGGGTAGCAGCTCATGTGTAAAATGTGAGACTTTTCTAAGTCAAAAGAAGGGAGTTGGTCAAGGAGAGTGAGAGGAAAGAAAAAGATAAAAAAAGAAGATGGTAGGAGGCTCTAGAAGAGTCGGCTGAAGTAAAAAACAAAAGACAAAAAAAACAAAATGGAGAGGAAGGAAAGAACGGTGAAAGAAAATTCTGCAACTAGGGGGCACAGTTTTGTTGCCAAATTTTGAGTGAAGTAGGAAGGTAGTTTGCTACAAATCTTAGGAAGAAGAAAGCTGAAAAATCTTGCTATTTTGAGAGAGAAAGAAGGCTGATTTTGCTGCTGCTTTGGTGGTTGAAATAAGGAGTGTGAAAGCTGAAAATAGTCAAGGTAGGTTGCTGAAATTTTCAAGTTTAAATTGCTGAAAATTTTGAGACCTTAGAGCCGAAATTATGGAGGGTTATATTGCTGGAAATTGACCTCAAAAAGCTGCTGGTTTGGTGTTGAAAATTTAGGGTGTTGCTGTTGGAAAATTTTGATTTTTGCTTGCTGGAAATTAGAGTGTTAGTTGCTGATTTGTTGGGAGAAAAGTGTAGAAATTTGCTGTTAAATTGTGTAGAAAAGGAGGAGTGTTGGCCACTGATTTTTGAGAGATCTTGTGCTGCCATGGTAGTAGAGAAGAGAGAAACGGTTGGAGGAGGAAGAAGAAAGACAAAAGAGAAAAAAAAAAGAAAGAAAGGAAAAAAAAATGGGTGGGCATGACCCATGAAAAAATTAACATGGGCATGGCCCAATGACAATTAGATGGGCAAAGCCCAATAGAAAAATTAAATGGGCTTGGCCCAATAGGAAAATTTGAGAAACCCATGGACAAGGTCCAATAGCTTGGGGGAAAGAAAAGGCCCAATGACAAGGAAAAATAGAAAAGCCCAATGGAACATGTCGCGGAGGCGTGCTGAATGAGACACGCGACTGACAAATAGAAATAATCATACACGCGTACAAAAATAGCGATGTAATATCCCGTTATTTCGAGGTGAGTAGGGGGTGTCGATTTTAAAATATTCATAATTATATATATGTATGAATATATATGATTTAATTTGCCAATGAATTGTGAAGAGCATGAATTAGTAGAAATTTATAAAATTGTGAATATAAATTGCTTTTAGAAATCGTTTGGAAAATATATATATAAGATATATATGTAAAGCGTTTTAAAAGAAATGGGAAACAAGCTTTTCAATATGATTTAGTCTTGAAATCGTGCCTTATATAATTGTGTGATGTGCATATATGATTAGAGATTTAAATTTTCTATGTACGATAATTTATGAATCATATGTTAAGATTTATTTTTATGAACATATGATGAATTTTTATGACTTTTATATCCAATATTTAGCAATAAATTAAAATGAGACTTTAAGGGCATAAATAATTTTTAAAACAATTTTTATAAACGAAATGAGATTTCTAATTTGTTTTGAATTGATTGGCAATCGTATTAAAATTTCTTGAATCGATTGTTTTGCCTGGATTGGCCCAATAATACTTTGATTGCCATATCATGCTATTTAAATTTTATTGATTGGTGGATTATAGGATAGTCACTGCAGTGACGGGTGCCGTGGACTGCCTTTAGGAGGGACACGTTACCCGGTTATATTCATACCTCAGTAGTAGAGGCGCGGAGGGTATCTCCTGAGGTATGGTTAGAGTTCCTTTCGACTGACCCATCACGGAAAGGTGAACTTCGCTAACGCCAAGGAACTGCTGTGGTTTCTAAACAGAAAAATATGTTTTATGAGTACATAAAATTTTTAACAGCCTTGGCGGATTCGGTTGGGTGCCCTCACGCAAGGTACTACCGAATATGAGTTTTTGGCACGAGCCAAGTTTTATTAAAATCATAAGCCTTACTAATTATTTTTGATAAAATGTAATTATTTTACATGGATTGAAATAAGTTTTAATATTATGAGTTGTATTTCCTTGCATGGTGAAATTTGATTTAAACGGTTTTTACAGCTCTTTTATTTGTTTTTCCATGAAATGGATTTGAAATTCCTCGCGTAAAGGCGAGCTATGATTAGTGCATGACTTTAAACAATGTTGGTCTCGCGAGAGCTAGCTTGATTTTATCAATTTGGTTCAAAATTTGTTATCAACATATTTTGATGAGAAAATATTATTATTTCAATTGATTATATTTTCAAAAATTCTCGAATTTCGATATAAGGCACAAAACCCCTGTTTGAGACAAATTATTTTTATGATTCTGTATTTTACATTCAACTGATCTTCCGCTTGCTTGTTTCCCATCTACACCCTACTCACTGGGTCAATGATATTCACTGAGTCTATGAGACTCACCCCCCATTTTATTTCCCTTTTTGCAGACAGGGATCGTTTTAGTGTGAAGTCATTGACGCGTTCGCGTGTGGTCTACCGTGAATAGGTAAAGGCATCTCCTAGCACACTATTATGAGTCACTCCGCTGTGTCCTGTACTTGCTATGTTAGAAGTCAAGTCGTAGTATTCTACTTATTAAGTTGTAAATAAATTTTAAATTTGTATATAAGCATTAATTTGAAAATTTTATAAATTTTGGCGTATATGTAATTGTGGATAAATAAGGAAAAAGTTTATAGTGATTTTTATATTTATGATTTAATTCAGTATATGAAAGTAATACTACTATTTGATGAGTGAATGTAATGGATTAACGAGTAATTTTGGTCAGGCTTGTTCGGGACTTAGCGGGTTTTTCCCGAAAGTTTCGAACGCCGGTAGCGACCGGGGAGTGGTCGTTACAAGTTTACCGTGTCCCTCCTAAAGGCAGTCCACGGCAAACCCTCACTGCAGTGTTTTATTAATCGTAATCCATCAAATTTGTAAATATCTAGCAGCATAGCATGACCAATAAATTATGTCCAGTCATCAAAATAAATAGACAATTTATATCATACATAAAAATATAGAATTCAGCCAGCATGCTTTCCAATATCATAAGCCACAGATTCAATTCATAAATAAATAGTATAATTCACCAAATAGGTCTCCATATACTCAATTTTATAAAATCGACATTTAATTTCAAAAACAGTATTTTATCGAAATACATTTTAAATTGAAAACCATAATATTTTATACTTTCAAATTCATCATGCTTTAACAAGCATAAATTCATAATTAAACCCCTTTAAATATTACAGACGATAATTTATCAACTCACCTCGTCAAGAGTGCACGATAATCCTGTTTTCAATTTCCATTACACCATATTTTTCTCCCGTTCGGGAGCCCACCACTTATACACGATTCACGACACAAAATTTCGTTATTTGTGTCCAACCATTATAATTTATTTCAGACTCTATATGCTTGGAAATTGGGTAAAAATGGTTCGAACAGTCGTTAAATTACGATATCCGACCGACTCGCGTCTAAATTGCTAAAATCCTCGATTAAATTCCGATTTGACCCATTTCAGTTTCTAATAGTTCAATTATATCCATAATGCTCAATTACAGTGAGTATGGGTCAATGTATCAGTCTGGGACTGAAAATTATGATTTTACCCCTATTAGGTAAAATTTCAATTTTTGCTCCGAAAATTTCCATAATTTTCCTATATCCATAATTCACCAAAATACACCTAAATTCCTCAATTTAACATCATTTTCAGCAATCGATTTCTCTCTCTAAAATTCGGCATAAATGGGTTTCAAGAGAAAAATCAATTTTTTTTGCTTGTTTTTGCTATTTTTCATTTCTACACATTACCAAACAAACCGAAAACACTTCCTAGCTAATTACTTAACTAGATTCAAGCTCAGTTCTCTCTCCTCCATGTTCAGCCAGCATAGGGTGGTCATACCCACATGTCAATTTTGCATGAAAATGAAAAAAGAAAACTTGGGTAATGAAAATCACTAAGAAAATTCATGAATTTTACCTTTTTTCAAGCTTGAATCTTGTTTTTTCTTGATTTCTCTTTGAAATTTCAGCTTAGGGTTCTTCCTTTCCCCTTCTCCCCTTCTTGCTTGCCTTAGTCGACCCTCACATGTTTTTGGGCTGAAAATTTTACCTTTTTAAAGGCTAAATAAAATAATATTATTTTATTCATTTTTTTGAATATTTTATTAATTTGTTGTTTTCTAGCCATCCAATTGATTTTCATTCTCCACCATATATTTGTCTCATTTATCCACAGTTTAGATAAAATTTCTAGACTTATCCAAGGTCTTGGTGGAATAAATTTTTAAAATTTACATTTTTGCTCCCGTAAAAGTCAAAAATTACATTTTTACCCCAAAAATTGAAAAATTACCCAAAGGCATATTTTTCACTCCTCAAACTCATACCACACTCCGATTTATCAAATTTGATCTAAATTCTCTTAAAAAATTAAATTTGGTCCTCCGGTAGTAAAATTATGATTTTGCCCATATACTACTAATTGTATTGGAATTACATCTTTTTCCACTTTTCAACCTCAAATTATATTTTAGCTAGTCTAATAATCAATCTTAATCAAATGGGGCTAAAATCTTCTCTAAAAATTCTCGTTTTGACCTTTAGTGATAAAATTACCGTTTTGCCCTTGTATCCCAAAAATATCAAAAATTATAATTTCCCACTGTTGAACTTCATATTATGCTCCAATAATCATATTATACTTCAAATGATTAATCTTGGTAGAATGTGACCAAAATCTTTAATAGAAATCTCCATTTTGTCCTTAAATGACAAAATGACCGTTATGTCCCTAATTGGTCAATTTTCTCGATTGACTCCAAACTGGACCTCGAACTTCGAATCACTGTTTTGAGTAATCCATGAACTGTGAAATCCTCAATTTCACTCTTGAAATCCTTGTTTGAACTTGTTTGAGGTTTAATCGACTCAATGATATTACTAAAGGCAATATAGTCATTTAACTAGTTTTCTAAGGCAATTCAATAGGCAAACATGCTATCCAATGCATGTGAATGACCTGTTACAGATAATTTAGGGTCAGGTGTTACACTTTCTCAGCTAAATTTGTAGCAACCAAGCTGCCCCCTTTCAGCCCCAAGATCCTGCAAATTTTCAGCTTAAATGTTCAACCAATAAACCTCTAAAAATCAGCCACATGCTTACACAATTTCCACAACAAATTCTGCACTTTTTAACTCAATTTCAAGCACCAAATCAGCGATCAAAAAAATCAGTTTTCTTACCTCAAAATTTCTAGAATTTTTCTGCCACTTCAAGCTCAATTTCCAGCATCAATAACCTCAATTTTTCAGCACCAAAATCCCTTCAAAATTTAGCCAAAAACAGCCCCTAAAAATAGTGCAAAATTTTCATATTTTCTCACCTTCTTGAATAACCAAATTTTCTTCTCTTTTTTTCTTCTTTTTGCTGCCAATTTTCTACACTTGAATCAGCTCTTGTTCTCCTCCAAAAGTGCAGCAAAATCAGCCTTTTCCTCCCACAAAAATTGACCGAATTTTTTCCTCTCTCTTTTTTCGTCAACCACGCCATTTTCTTTCTCTCCCTTTCTCTTGGTTTTTCTTTATTTCTTCCACCGTTCTTTCTTTTCTCTTCTCTCCACTTTTTCTTGTCTTTTATTCACTCCTTAGCTGACCCCTTCTAGGTCCTTCTTCAATCTTCTTTTTATTTCTTTGCCTCCTTATTTGACCGGTCTTCTCTCCTTATCTCTTTTACCTATCATTTCTCACTTCATTTCTTTTATTTTCCTTTTTCCATTTTGTATGGCCGGCCCTTACTCTTCTCTCCCTTGATTTCCTTTATTTGCTTTTGTCTTTTGTTGACTTTTCCTTCTTCTTTTTACTTTACATGTCATGCCACTCCTCCATATAAAAATATTTGTTTGCTTATCATTTTGTATGCTTAGCCAACCATGGTGTAATACCCCTCACATAGTATTTATAATAAAAGCACATTAAGCTATAGTTTATAAAGATAATAAGTAAATATTGTTTTTAGCATTTTATCTATTTGCAGTTATGATCATGGATGCTTTAATAATTAGGAAGTAGATGAAGGGGTTTTTAAATAACTGAAGAAATTTATGTAAAATCAGTTTCATAGCTAGTGGTCAGTTTACTTGTTTAAAATAGTAGGGTTAAGCAGAGTATATAAACAGACAAGAACTCACATAAGGTTATTCAACAGACTCAATCACTAGGCAATCAGAAGAACTTAATACCAGGGAAGAAGAAAGACAAAGGAAAGGGAAGGAAATTGCAGATTGAGGTATGTTTTGGGATTATATTTTTATAGTTTTGGATACAAAAATCCTAAAATAGTTATACTTTAGTATATTTTTATTTAAATCCGGCACCTTTCCAATGACTTTCCGGCAGCATGATGGGTACCAATGGAAAGGTCTTGAAAAGATATTTCCAATGGTTTTTGTAGCATCTCGTTTAGCCTTGTGGTTAGGAAGATATGAATTTTTGAAGATAGTTAGAAACCTGGTTTTAACAGTTTGAGAACCCAACTTTGGGTCACCGGAACTCCATATTCCGGCAACAGTTTTGGTCTGTTCTTTGAGGGCTTTTGTAGTATGAAATGAGATGATTAATGTGGCATCAATGGCTTGGTTAGGTGCTTCCTGTGTTAAGAGAATTAAAGCCTCAAAATAGGCTCGTTGATACTGGAAACCCAGAAATCTGGGTATTTCTGTGATGATTTCAAGAAATTTGGCTTTTGAAACTTAGACATTTTGTATTCTTTTTAATCAAAACAAACTTTGGTGTTATAGTATGATATGAATACTTCATATTGGTGTTGATTTTATCACTGGAAGTAATTCGGGTTGAAAGTTACAAGGCCTTGAAGTAAGCCAAATGACCATCAGATTCTGAAAATTTCAGAAAATGGAAAACTCTTTTTAAATTTGTTTTAAAATTTAATTTTAATTAATATGTGATAAATTCTGTTGTAAACTTCTTAAATATTGAATATGTGATTTCTATTATATTTTTATAGCAAAAGTATGTATTTTTATATTTTATTAATTTATTTATTAGATTAGTAGATTTCATTAAAATAAAAAAAATTATAAAAAAAATTTAAATTATAAAAATGATTTTTATGAGTGAAATTAGTGAAATCTCTTATCTGAAATTAAAATCCTTACTGATTTTATAATTTAAGTTTAATTCTCAACCTTATTAAAAATTTTGTTTTAACTCAAAAATATATATAATAATAAAATATTATTTTCTTAATCGAAGATATTCCTACATTATAATAGAAGTCGCTACATACCCTAAATGCCTAGGATGGTCAATGGAAAGTCGCCTTGTATAATATGTTTGCAAATTCAGTTCTGATTTTGTATGTGTTTCTTCAAATGTTAGGATACTAGGAGGATTTTCAGAGTTATTACTAAAAAGTGAAATTAACAAGATCAGGTAAGTGACTGATATCCCTTCGGTGTTTTCACACCCAAAAATTAGCCTCAATGTGAATTTGTACATGAGATACGATATTTTGTCCTATGATTTATTAAAATTGGATTAAGCATGCAAATGCATATGTATATGAGTTTTATATGTTGGATTTAGAACGTGGCTTATGCAAAGCGTGATTTCTGGTTTCGAAATTTATATATGACTTTGTATAATGTATGCATATATGTTTTTGTGAATATAAACATAAATATTTAGTTTGAAGCGAATATGCTTTTGAGGTGTATGAGATATGCTTGGGAAATTTGATATACTGTTTTATGAAATTCGGGTAATCTAAAATAAATATTTCTGTTTTGTCTCCTAGTATGGCTATGCTCTGATCCTGCCAATGGGGGTTAAATGTTGGCCGTGTCGACATGTGTTCTGTGATTAGAGATTGATCTCCTAACCGCACCACCGGTTACAGAATAGTAGTATTTATGATATCTGTTCAGTGCAGCCAATGGTTGCTTTCGATATATTTCTGACCCGTGCCACCGGGGTTAATTGTGGTTCCATTTCTGACCTATGCCACAGGGGTTAAGTGTGGTCGTAGCATGTTACAGGAGACCATTAAAAATTTAAATATCTGTGATATATGTTTGCTTAGTATCTGAAAGTAATAATTTTAGAATATATGATTTTGAATAAGATTACCCAATATTTTGCTTCGATAATTATATTAATGACATTTTGGCCTAAATGTTTTAAGCATGCTTAATTCGACTGAAGGGATGTTAGTTACTTGCTGAGTAGTTGGACTCACTCCTTCCTTCACATTTTTTCAAGTTGTGATTTGGTCAAACACGTGGGAAACTTTGGGGAGTGACGTTTCGTAGGCTAGCGTGTGGTGTTAGGTTTCTTTAACATTTTTTTTTTAAAATGTTACAAACCTTTTTGCTATCTTAATTTGTTTATTCAGGATTTTATTTCAATATGTTAACTTTGAGAATTATTATGTTTCATAAACATATTTGACTCATTTTAGTTAGTTGGTTAAGATATCTGTTATGAGCCTTGCATGCCTATAAGATTACCTCTTACAGGTATGCGGCGTCTGTCATGTCTCGGGTCTGGGGCATGACACATGGCTACTTTCTTTCTTTTTGTCTTGATTTCATGTTTATTTCTTTTATTCTTTTTTTTATGCTTATTTTATTCCTTCATTTCACCTTCTAACTATTCATTTAAGATTTAATTAACCTAGGATTTAATTAGGTTTAAAAGTGTAATAAGAGACCTAAAAATTTAATTGTCAATCCTTACAATTTCCATTCCCGACATATCACATCTAGCCACTTTTCAATGTGATTTTCTCTATTCTAAAAACTGAACTGGGAAAAATGATCTTCATCAAAGTTGTAGCCCTATCTCTTAGCTTTCCAATGGTATAAGAATTTTAGAAATTGGAGTTCTGTAGCTTGAGATATGGCTAAAATACTAAAGTATGTACAAAAAAGTTTCTAAGTTCTTCAACACTTTGCTCTCCAAAAATTAAGTCAAATATTTGTAATTCCTATCCACACTTATTAAATTTCAATTTCCTTCTGTTCTTCTTCCTTCACACATATACATATCAAAATATTGATATCGCATTCCAACGCGGTGTCACCATAAAATTTAAATATTTACTTACCGCGTTAATTCGATTTAATAAAATTCACACAATCTCACTTACAGCATTTCTTTCCAAAATTCCATTCTTACTTCTTCTACCCCACTTAAATTAGTCATATTTCATTTTTCATGACTACTTTTGACAACATATAAATTATTAATATTTTAATATTATTTTATTAAATAAAATATTATTTTATTCTAAAATTTTTCACTTGTCTTCTTTGGTCCCGAAACACATTATTATGTCTCAGTTTACCTCCGAATCGTCCTTTATCACACCAATTTGTATCAAATGATCATTTATTTGATCAATAAAATCCTATTTATGTCCAACGAAGGTACGAGATGTTACACATATAATACAACTAAGTTTATGTCTTTTCATTTTAATATATTCATTCAATAGATTTGAAGCAGAATTTCAAAAATTTTCTATAAACTGACATCCTCTAATTTCCATAAAACTTCATCACTCCACTCTTTACTTTTCTTTTTTTTTTTTCTAGTCTTTCTGTGAGAGAATTGGTCAATGATAAGGCAAAAGATGTTGAGGCCTTTGTCATCCACTAAGGATATGAATAAGAAAAATTAGAAACAATAATAAGGAAAAGAGATTCAAAAGAAAAGAAGTCTTTACCTTAGGGTTTCTACTTTCTATATTCAATTACAGGTTTTGTTATCAGAAGCAGAATTATAAATTGCATGCATTCCAAAGAAGATAAGTGAAAGTCTGAACTAACGTAATAAGAGGTTATATTAAAGAAATTAATATAAATAAAAAGTGTGCACTTACCTTTGAATTATGGTAAATTTTGTTTAGGGAAATTTTGCTTCAATTTTCTTTTAATTTCTAAGCTTCGCAGTGTGGCAAGTTCAACACCTTTGAATATGTCGGATGGTATTTCGTTCCAGCTTGGGCCAATAAAATTTTTTCTTGACTTCTACGAAACACCAAAAAATCATCAAAACAAACCATAAGAAACTTTCAATAAAAATTCATAAACCTAGCTCTGCCTTCTTCAACACAAAGGAGTCGACAATATTGAAAATTGTTACAAAGTTTCACTACAATTTCAAAAGTTTTTATTATTTTTTTGAATTTTGACGAAAATGCCTTACAATCTTAAAAAATGCTTCATTTGCAAGTTGCTTATTGAATTTTGTTGAAAATGTTGTACAACTTCGCAGATGCATTTAATTGTCCTTTTGACATTTTGATGCACCATCAATCTTGTGGCCTTGAGAGTCTAGTGGCTTTTCTAGGAGTCATGTGGCTTCTAAGTAATCATTCATTAACAGAAAACAGAAACTTGAGTTGAATTGGAAGATAAATCATTTTAATTAAAAAGGAAAAATATCTAAGATAAATTTAAAAGACATAGTGCATTTTATTTATTTAACTATTAGCGTTTAGGTTGAGAAATTTTAAATATTAATAATATATTTAAAATATTAATAATTGATCATTTAAATATTAATATTTTTTAAATATTAATATGTTATTTATAATTTAATTGTTAATATTTGAAAATATTAATATTTTATTTATAATTTAAATATAATTATAATTAAAATATTAATTAATTTTAATTAATTTTTAAATTTAAAATATTATTTTTTATAATGTATAATTAACAACTTAAACTTTTTATTTTAAATTCTTTTTTACAATCATAAGGGATATTTTGACCCTCTCAATTCTTTTTATATTAATATTTTTTTTATCAATTGATCAGGATTTAAGAGTAATATGATGTTAGATTGTGTTCCTAATTATTTGATTTGATATTGCTACTTAAATGTTTCATTGCTTTCAGTCAAAGGCGGGTTGGCTCTAGAAGGATTAAAGCAGTTTCCACTCCGCTTCACCACTTTTTAGGGACTGTATAATTTTCCAGGTGAGTAAGACAAGAACACTTGCACAGTCTCTTGTGTTATTTGAAAACTGACCACCCATTTTTTTATTCAATTTTATAAATAATGATACTACCCTTTCAACAAATAATACTACATATATTTTGACCATTCCACAATACTCATGGTTTACTCTCTGATTTTAGTACCCATAAAAGTGCAACACAGGAATTTGAATCTATCACCCAAGATTTCATACTTTTCTATTGGGACGCAACGTAAAATTGTAAAGCAGTTCCAATAGCTAGAATTTCAGCCTTAGTTAGACTCAAGTTCACCTAAAGGACCAAAGAGCGAACTCATTACATTACTATTACTGTCCCTAAGCACGCCCTTACAGCTCATTAGCCTCGACTTACCTCTAATAGAACCATCTACTTTGAATTTCAGCTCATCTTCACTTGGGAGAGTCCAAACAACCCCTTTTCTCAGGTCCGCCTCTGCTTTGACCTAGGCAACATTCAAGGCATAGTCCACCATCCTATCTCCTCAATAGCATTCTCATTCTCTATTTCATTGACCCAGAACTTAACTTTCATTTTCATCACAAAGACCACCTCATCTTTCTCATAGTGTTAAAAATCAAATTGTTTCTAACGAGCCATAAAGACGTCACTGTAGCTCCTATCATAGCTATCCACCTTTTTCTCAAGGTGCTATGAAAAAAGGTTTCTGCAAAATTCCACCATTGATTGCATAGAAGAGGAGCAACCCACAGAAATCCCCATCAACAGAAAACACGACTCCTTATCGCCCTTGAGAACTAACATGAGAGTAAGATTTGTGCACATTCTTCCTCTATTTGTCTACACCAGGCACATAAGACATCCTCATGTTCGAAGGAAATTCCCCTAGTCCTTAAGAAGCTTTTTGTGGGAATGCTTTCCAATGCAACACCACTAACCAAAAAAAGCACAGGGGGAACAGTAAACTTCCAGATAGAAGAATACCAAGCCCTATGGTTGCCTGCTTGAGATTGAACTTATATATATAACCTCCATAGCTTTCTTAACCAAGAATTGGTTAGACTGGTGATGTGACAATTAATGCGTAGACTACCTAAACAGTTCATATAGGAAATGAATCAAACTTATTATAATTGTAAATTTTTTTTTTTGTTGATTGAATTCATGCTTAAATTTATACATTTTCAACCAACTTGTAAATATTATTATATATTGCCAAACATAAAGAACTTTCATATACAAGAATTTCCGTTTAAAGAATCAACAAAAATATATTAAATACTTATCTCTAATTTCATTAATATATTAATTTTTTTTGTATGTATAATTTTGGACTATACTTTGAGAGGTTCTTTTTTCCCATCCATAGATCATACGACACCCATCGCAAGATTTAAATTTTGAGACCAACAAGAGCAAAGTGTAATGGAATTCAAAATTTTTTAAATAGAAAGATCAAAATTTGATTTCTTTAACATAGGAAACCTCAACTAGTAATAAAAAGATTGTTATTCCTACAAATCTCATATCTCAAAATCTTAAAGTTCAAAACCTTATGAACGAAACCTCCAAGCACAAGGGAGTGTTGTCGCAAATCACAAAGTTTTCAAGTGTCCACCCTCTGATGGTAATTCACACAAACGGTAAGATCAAGTGGCTAGTGCTCGATAAGGGGCTCTCAGTTTTCTTCTTAAGAATGCCAAAAGTATCTCTAATTGTTGTATAGCTACCGCCTAAAGACTCTTATTTCCTAATAGAAATGTTTTAAGACGCCTCGTCCATGAATAGGTCTACTTGAAATGTTTTTTTTTTTTAATTATAAAAAATTATAAAAATACAAATAAATGATTTAAGAATTATCATTTATATATATAACATCAATTTTTTTTTATTTACATGAAAAAGCAATTAGCATTAAGCAGTAAGAATTAATGCGCATCAGCACTGAATCAACTGCAAAAGGAGTGTAACGACCCAAATCCAACCACCAGCAGCTTTTTAGGTCTAAACCACGTGACCCTAAAAAACTTAAGCTCAAGTTACTAGTAGTGGTGGACTTGGATTGTTATATAGGTCTGAACAATCATATTTAAATCAGATGTGGAATGTTGGGTATCACAATCCCACCTACTCAAATCCTTGATGTCCTCATCAAGGCCACATATCATATCTACAGGACCAAGATCTCACCAGAGCAATGTGAAAGCTCACATCGGACTGGCGTAAGCTCTAATACCATTTGTAACAACCCAAGTCCAACCACTGGCCCAGCAGCTTTTTAGGCCTAAACCACGTGGCCCTCAAAAGCTTAAGCTCAAGTTACTGGTAGTGGTGGACTTGAATTGTTATATAGGTTTAACAATCATATTCAAATCAGATGTGGGATGTTGGGTATCACAAGGAAGATCGAGGAGAAAATGATGTTAGATTGATTATAGGAAATTTATAAATATTATCAATTGATCAGGACTTTATGAGTAATTAATATGATGCTAGATTCTGTGCTTGCTTATTTGATTTTTTTTAAAAAAAGGCATTTGATTAGGGAATTGGAATATTTTTGCCTACTTATTTGATTTGATCATATTAGTATTTCAAAGTTTCATTCCTTTTAGCCAAAGGCGCATTGGCTCGGGAAGCATCAAGCCTGTTTCCACTCTGCTTCACCACTTCTTGGGGGTTGTACTTTCCAAGTTAGTGGATTTATTGATTAAGACTCAAAAGTAATATCATGTTAGAGCCACAATCAATTTGATTTGATCATATTAGTACTTTAAAATTTTACTTTATAATAATGAATTTGAGTATTTAGCTTAAAAATAAGTGTATGTTTTTTCTTTAAAAAAAATTGAGTTCAAATCTCTTTATTCTTTTAATATTTAAATAAAAACCTTGATAATTGTGTAAATAATTGTGTACATACATAACTCTCAATTAATTCTATATATGTTAACTTTCTTTGGTGGAATCCTTTATATGTTACAATTAATGCATGAATTGTCTAATTTTTATCTGTCTTTCTTCTTATTAACTTTGAACTTTTAATTAAAGTAAATTATTTTTTATAAGTACTTGAGCATTTAGTTTATTAGTTAGTGCATGATCTCTCTACTTAAAAGTATAGATTTGAATCCTTTGTCCATAAAAAAAATTATTTTTCATAAAATTTAAATTTATCTGTATCACAAACTAGAATTTGTATTATATTAAATGATTCGAGACTTTAAATAGTTATAAGATTATCATAAATAGTGAGTTTCGATAAATTTTATATCCAACTAAAAATACATGGTGATTGCAAGTATATAGGAAGAGATTTTTTATATATAATTAGAAGTAACATATAAAATTATAAGTTTTATAGAATTGACCAAAACATAAAATTTTGTAAAAAGAGTCAATAAGTTAAATGCAATTTCTTTAATTTTAGCATATTACTAATATAACCATTAATCAGTAATACTCTTCGTTGCAAGCTTTTTTATTTAAATGATATTAATAATAGTAAATATGTAATAAATAATAATATACATGTGATTATGGAATTAGATATCTTTTATAATTAATTAATTTTTACTATATTATTATTTAAAATTAATTAACTTTTAATTGCTAAACATCTTATTAATGAAAATGATTTGCCAAAAATTAATAAAATTATTATATTTATATATCTTAGTGGTTGTTTATTTTTCTAAAATATAATATTGTCATCCTATTATATTAATCAATATATACCATTCTTATATTAACAAACTCTTAAATTAAAAAATTGATAACAAAAAATACATCATGGAATTATAATAATAAAGAAATTTGAAAAGTTAATGCCCTCATCTTCTTTTTTTCTTTGTCCATCTTCCTATGTTCATTTTTGGGGATTTCACAAAATGAAGTTATATATATAGTTATAGATTCTAACACTATTTTATGTTTTAGGCAAAGAAGAGACCAGCAATGGCGATCGTTGAAACAGTGATTGGACTTTGGAATGGATGGGAGATTCGGGTGCTGGTTTTACTCAGCCTCTTATTACAAGTAATACTCATTGCCTTTGGTTCCAAAAGAAAGAGTACGAAAAGTACATGGATCAACTTCCTTGTTTGGTCTGCATATTTGTCAGCAGATTGGGTGGCAACTGTTGCATTGGGCATTCTTGCCAAGTCCCTGGGAAGTAATGCTCCGAATCAAAACCACCCACTCCAGTCATTTTGGGCTCCATTCCTTCTTTTGCACCTCGGTGGCCCAGACACTATTACTGCTTACTCTTTAGAAGACAATGAGTTGTGGCCACGGCATCTTGTTGGCCTTATTTTTGAGACTGGAGTTGCAATTTATGTATTATTGAGGTCTTGGGTTGACGGTGTGTAGACACCTTAAAAAATATATATATAATAAATGAAAATAAAAAAAAAAGAAGCAATCATCATCCCTGCAAAGTCACCGGATTTTGGGAGATTACCTAAATCCGGTGACCTGACTTGACCCCCCAGCTAAACCTAGTTGAAATCATGCTCAACAGAGCATGATTTCTCCTACGGATTGTCCAAAAATTTGAACAATCCGAGTGCTAAAAGGAGAAGGGGGCATTCGGGGAGAAAGGGGCCAAAAATTTTGAAAACAAAAGAGACCCAGTTTCTTCAAACAACCCAGCAACCAGAGTTCAAATTGAAGCCAAAATCAGACCCAAAAACGTTCAAAAAAATCAAATCCCTGCAAAGAAAAAGAAAGCAAAATAGCAACCAAAAACCAAATAAATAAAAAACCCCATTCTCAAGCACTCGAAAGTCCACAAAATAAGCAAAAAAGTCCTAAATTCTATCAACCAGCTACCTTATCCACAATAGACAAAAATCAACCAAAAGTCAAACAAAAAAAAACAACCAAAAAAGAAGAAAGAAAGGGTCAGTTTGGGTCAACGGTAAGGAAGAAGGTAGACTTGTGGCTGCGAAGAGAGGAGCGGAACTCGGGAGAGAGGGGAGAGAGAGAAGGGATCGATCGCTACCGGAAGAGGAGAGGAACAGACCGATCGATGGTTCTAGAGAGAAGGGAGAGCATTTGGGGGGGTTAGAGAGAGAAAGTGAAAGGTGAAAGTGACAAAAAAAAAAGAGAGGGCTTTTATACAGGACGGAAGTGAGCCAAACGGTGCCGTTTCGGGGGAGTAGGGAGTTGAAAGGTTCAACGCCTAAACGACGCCGTATAGAGCAGTGTCCCAGGCCACAAAACGGTGCGTTTGGGGAGGGAGCTTAGCGGGCCAACAAAGCGGGCTCAGGATACTCTTGTGCAGACCAGATTACTTGGGCCAGCACCTCAGCCCAAGAAGGGTATAGTCTCTTTGACCCATTTGTAAAATTGCTTGGGCTAATGTTTGGTTGTTTTATTTTGAGATATATATTGTCCTAGGTACATGGTTTATTTAGATAAAATCAAATACTTAAAAGAATTATTTGACATTAAGGTAGGAATAATAAATAGAAAAATAAACATTTGGATTTAAAAAGAAATAGTGATAGTTATAATAATAGGAAATTAAACTAAATAAAGTGATATGAAAAAATATAGTAGAAAAGGAAAAAGTGAAAATAAAATACAAAATAAAATAAAAGGTATTTTCAAACATGCTAGATAAATTAAATCTTCAATAAATATTTATTTGTAAAATATAAATTTAAATAGGTGAGGTTTAGAAAAAATAGAAAATAAAGAAATAAAAAATAATGAACAAAAAATAATAATAATGACAATTGAGAAAATAATAACAAGTAATAGCAACAATAAAAATGATTTTGAAGAATGAAGCAATCATTTTAGAACCAAGACCGATGATAGGATTTTCATCCGAAACGCGAAAAGTCACAATTCCAAGTGAATTTCCTTAGGTCATGAATTTTAATTAGGATCCCACCAGTATGATGGGAGGGTCCTAATTCAAAATTTCGATGGTTCTAATAAAAAATAAAAATAATAATAGTAAATAAAAAATAATTAAAAAAGGATAAAAACCCTTAAATATATTTAATTAAAAATCCATAAATAGAATAAATAAGAATCAATAGTAATAATAAATTTAAACCCACACATATATAACAACAACAATAATAAAAATAATAACAAAAAATAATAATAAAATAAAAATAAAAATAAACATGAAATTTACGAGTATATTGCGTATCATGCTTGCATTGTTGAATGTCATGGCATATAGATATATTCTGTATACGGGTATAAATCTCGATGATGGGACTTTCCGATGGAGCTTGCGAAGGCGAGTTTCATTGGTAAACTCCCTAGGTGAAAAGATACTTTCGAGCTCCACCAGTATGATGGGAGGGTTCGGAGAGATATCTTTAATAAAAGGTTTTTGCCCGTATTAGGATTTTTGCATTCACGAAAACACTGTTTTCTTTCACAAACGATTATCCCGATGATGGGATTTACCTAGTGAACTTGCGAAGGCTAGTTTCTTAGGTATCTCTCTAGGTGAGAGGATACTTCTGGATCCCACCAGTATGATGGGCGGATTCGGAAAGTACACTCAATAAAAGATCTTCGTTTGGCACTCTCGATTTTATGCCATGCATTGCACCATTGCATCACATGTACATCAAACGCGTAAAATATTCCAACTTGATTAATAGCATAATAATAAAGGAAACACAAGAACGAAATAAAGGGGTTAAGATGATAATGGTACCGTTCGTAGAACGGGCGTCACGGGGGTGCTAATCTTTCCCCGTGTGTAACCGTACTTCCGAACCCAAACCCGAAAAAAATACGTAGACTAGTTTATTGTTCTTTCGACGAACCTAAAGTTAATTTAGTATTTCGTCGAATAGAACAAATTTATTGAGTGGCCAATCACACCTAAACAAAAAAGATTGGTGGCGACTCCCCAAGTTAATCACGTCTAGCGCTCGGGTCTCCGCACCCACACGTTGTGACACGGTGACACCACCTTCTCGTGTATAGCCATTCTAGTGTTCATTGCAGGAATTATCAAGTATGGGGAAAGGACTTACGTGCTCATGTCCTTAAGCACGAAGCAGTTTAGAAGTTCCTCATTAGACGATTTGTTACATTCATATCTAGAAATCTACGAAAAAAGGCCTGAAGCTTCCCTTGCCTTGGAGTCTAAATCGTTCTTACATCGAGTTGATAGCTTGTTCAAGAGGCTAAAATTTTTATTTGCCGACCATATCCTTGATCAAAAACAGCAATGCCGTTGCAACAATTTAATTCGTGATCGTGAACCAAGAAAGGCCTTCGAAATGGTAGAATTTGAGCTGGGACTTTTGTATGATTTGCTCTACACCAAAGCAAGACTAGTCTACACATGTTTTGGGATCTTTTTCCGATGCATTACTTGTTTGGCCTCTGTTTCTGCATTGGTTACCTTCTCAATCATCATCGATGAGCATGAACACTCACCAATCGACATTTCCATAACTTACTTATTGCTAGTTAGAGCCGTTTTTTTGGAGGTTTATGCGCTACTCATGCTTGCTTCCTCTGACTGGCTAAAGGTTTGGCTGGTTAGGCAAAGAAAATGTTGTTCTTTAAAACAAGAGACAAAATATAAAAGGTGGTTTAGAAGCATAGCCAAGTACAACCTTGTGAGCTTTTGCCTTCGAAAAAAGGCAACCATGTGGATTAAGGTTCAACAGTTACTTGGCATTTATGAAATGTTAGAAAAGCATCAGAATGTGGAATGGCAGCAAGGGATAGATGACTATCTAAAACGCCTCATCTTCCATCAACTACAGTGGAGAACTAGCGACCCTGAAGATTCCTATAATTCTGAATTATGCAACAAAGCATTGAATTACAGAGGTGAATGTGTTCTTAATGAAATGATGCTCTTTGATCAGCTTAAATGGAGCACCGTTGATGTAGAATTTGACGAAAGCATTCTTCTTTGGCATATTGCTACTCAGCTCTGTTACCATGATGATATTAAGACAAATAATCTCTGTGGTCTCAATGAATGCAGTAAAATCAGCAGATGCCTATCGGAGTACATGCTTTATCTTTTGGTCATGCATTCAGAAATGATGCCCAAAGGGATTGGTGAAATAAGATACAGACGGGCCTGTGAGGATGTTTTACGTATTTTGGAAGGAAACAGAAGCGCACAAATAGAAAAAGCCTATCAAAAGTTGCTTGAAGGGGGTCCAAGATTGGAACGACTTCGACGTGAAGAGTTTAGTATCCTTCCGAAGGCTTACGATCTTGCGAAACAATTGCAAAATCTGAACAAGAGAAACATGGGGAGGGAAGAAAAGTGGGAGATGATGAATAAAGTGTGGGTGGAACTATTGACATATGCTGCAGGTCATTGTGGATGGAATGAGCATGGTCGACAACTTGCCAAAGGCGGACAACTGCTCACTCACGTTTGCCTTCTTATGGCACATTTTGGCATCAGTGGCCAATACCGAGTTAGGCGATTATACTATCGCCTAGTCCCTTCAAAACGATATTTTAAGTTGTGGGAATTATCTCATATTTTTTAAAAGAAATTGTGAGAAATAACCTTTGTAGTAAAGACATTTCAAAAATGACCGTTTTTATAATTTTAATTATTTTTAAATAATTTTTGACAGGACTTGACAAGAATACCCTTTAAACAATCTCAGACAAATTAAAATAGTTTCAGTTTTCTCTATCCCGCCATCTAGACAAAAATTTCAAAATTAAATCTGGCTTTCTCTCTCTGCTCAAACACCATAAGGCACAGAAAAAATGACCAGCCAAAACTCCCTGAATGATCAAGTAGAGAAGCCAAGCATAAAGGAATCCAAACACTATAAACCAGCGCAAAGAAGAAGAAAAACTCAATAATTTGACTCGTTGTCAAGAGAAAGAAAGACGAGCCCAAGAGCATCACATCCCAAATCGGTGAAGAGCAAAAGCAAGATCATCATCGAAGAAAGCAACAACAGATACAAATTTCTCCCACTACCAAGGCAGAGGCAGATCGTCACGTGGGAGGAATTTTTGACTCAGAGGTAAGGAAAAACAAGTAAATCAGGAACCAAAGACAAAGGAGTAAAGGAAGCCCTCAAAACTCACAATGGGAAAAACAAGACATTAACACAAGCAAGAACTCTGAGGGAACAAAACATAGCCAGAAAAGAAGACTCCTAAGACCCAACCAAAAACCAAAGTCACGCAATGCCTATCCACTAGTCACGCAATGCTTTACTAAAAATTAGTCATATAATGCTTAAACACTAGTCACACAACCCAAAGTCAGTCACGCAAGTCTTCTTTTCTGGCTATGTTTTGTTCCCTCAGAATTTTTGTTTGTGTTAATATCTCATGCAACCCAAAATCAGTCACGCAATCCAAATCCTGCCGAGTGAACATATCCTAAAGACAACGTAGAATCAGATTTGCGCCCCTGCTGCCAAGAAAATTCTTCCAAATTATATCCCTTGCAAAAAACTCACAACACCACCGTAATCTTATAAGGAGAACCACGACACAACCGTAACTTTCGAAAGAAACCTCACCTCAACAAAACCAAATAAACTCAGTCACTATATTGTCCCATTGTCTCACCCAGATCCTCACTGAAAAAATGCAACGACTACCCCATTTCGCCACCTGCCCAAGTACAATCCCATCACACACAGAGCCTCATAGATAAAATCATAGCAAAACAAAATCCCCCCAAAACACCTTCCGCCAATATCAAAAACTTGTCAGTTAAAAATCCACTACGCAAGTATACGTATCGAATAGACAGTATATTAGCAAGTAGAGTATCGTTCCCACGGAGAATTGATCTAAAACTTTACTAATTACTAAAATTAAAATAATTTAATTTTATCCAAATAATCCAAATTAATTAATTAATTAAAACTAATAAACTAGAATTTAAAATAACAAGAAAAATCAAAATAATAACAACTGGACAAAATATCAGATTAAACAAGCCTAGGATTACAATATCCCTCACACTTCATCTAAATTTTACCTCTCATCTTTAACTTATTTCAATGGGTTGAATTGCTAATCTAAAGTCCTAAATTATTTATAAGGGTCTCCCGACTCGTCCTATAAAAATATCTATTTTAACCAAAACACTATATCCCTATGTGATTTGAAATTAAAACAGACTCATTAAGTTCAGGCTCTAATATGGCTACATATGGCCTATAGGTATATCCTTATCCTATACGCAAATCATTTAACATGATCATATGCTATCCCAATTTTAGTCTACTCTAAACTCCCTCTCCCAAGTTTGTTGAGGTTCCTAAATCAATTTAATTGGTGATCAAGCAATTAAAAGCGTTAAGAACAAATTGAAATAAACAATTCAATTCCCATTGAAAATAAGTAAGAAAAAGATTAAAAACTTAGACTACATGTGAGTTCAATTGCAATCCTAGAAAAAGAAAATTAGCTACTCATAATTGCAAAATCAAATAACATTGTATAAAGTTCAACCATTGAAAATAACAAGAAGAATAAAAGCTAAGGAAGAAAACAAAATAATTGACGCTCTGATCTCCGGGTTTCCGCTTCAACTTCTAGCTTCTTGAATCTCCCAAGGTTCTCTCTTCTCAAATTCCTCAAAAACATACTATTTATACTAACAAACTTAACCTAAACTTCCTTAAGTTGACCAAGGGTTTAATTGGGCTTAAAAACATAATGACAAGCCCAAAAATCACTTGTTAGTCTTTACAAATTTCCATTCCCGATACAGTACGTCCAGCAACTTTCCGATGTGATTTTCTCTATCTTCGAAGCAGAACTGGGCAAAGTGATCTTCATGAAAGTTGTAACTCTATCTCTTAGCTTTCCAATGGTCCAAGAATCGTAGCAATTGGAGTTCTGTAGCTCGAGATATGGCTAAAACACTAAAACATATGCAAGCAAATTTCTGGATCTTTTAGCACCTTACTTTCCAAAATTAAGCCTAATGACTTTAGGTCCTACCAAAAATATAAAAACTAATAAATATTAACCAAATTAAAAGAAATAACATAAAAATAAATAACTTACTTAAAAATAAACTAAATATAAAAATAACTAAAAATTAAGAAATTATAATTAAAAACTAAAGACTTAGCTAAAATTTAATAATAAAATTGGAATAAAATAATTTTATAAAATAGAATTAACACACCCCCAAACTTAAGATTTTGCTAGTCCTCGAGCAAAAGAAAAGAATCACAAAAAGAAAACGCAAACATAAAAATCCTTGAACGAGAGATAGAAATACCAAATCATGATTTCTCAATTTTTCCTCAGAAATTATCTCAAATTCTAGCTTAAGGTAACATACAATTAATCCTTAAATTCATGTATCAATTCAAGCGAAACTTTATTTTTCGAATGGACTTCCGTGTGTGTGTGAATGCTCTTTTACAAAGAATATCATGCAATTCAAATTAGTTTATGCCAAATCTAAGCATAGATTAGTACTTGGATCCCATAAGTTTGCTTTTCATCTCTCTCTCCACTAATGTAGATTAACACTTATTCAAGAATCAATAGGTCTTTATCAAGCTTGTAATGTAAGGCTAGGGTCAAGGTATGATAAATGATATATTTAGGCTCAAATTCACCCTAAGCACTTAATCAATCTAGGACACATAAAGAGCTCAAAAAAATATATATATATATATATATTTACAACACCCCCAAACTTGAAGTAAACTTTCCTTTGTACCGCACTTTACTTTCTTTTCTTTCTCTTTTTTTTTTTTAACCCCCAAACTTATTTTTGACAATTATAACAAGGGGTAATTTTTCCAACAACCTTCATCATTTTTTTTTCTTCACACCTTTCTTCCTCAATTTATTCTTTAAGCTCAAATCATTCCTTGGAAAGATTAAAATACTTAAAAGGTGAAAGGTTCAAATTATTGGATTTAAACAGACAGGCCAAGGCTACATATTTAGGTAATTACAAAGAAAAGGTAAATTAGGCTCAAAAAGGGTGACTAAGGATAAATATAACAAGGTAGGCTCAAAAGGCTCAAACGATCCAAAGATGGCCTAAATCACTTCCTATCCTAAGTGTTATCTAAGATTTCGCCTTGAGAGAGAATCAAACAAATTCTAGAATTCATGACTTCACTATACTTTTTCATCAACATAAACTTTATCTAAAGCACATAAAAATTCTAAGTAAAAGAGTATAGTGCTCAATTTATTGGACGTCACACTCTAAAATAAAATTAACACAAGAATATCACATAAAATTAAATTATAACTATATGATTCCCAAAAGCTAAGAATCAAAAGATAATTAAAATATCATCCTAGGATTGGGACAATCATGAGTAAGGTGCAACTATCTCAAAAAAAAAATTTACTTTTTTTTTTACTCATAAATGAAACATGCAAAATATAAATAAACATGCAAAACAAATTCTAAACCAAAGCTAACTAAACATAAAAAAATTAAATCAACAAAATTCGACACTACTAAATTCTAAACCACTCCCCCAAACTTAAATTGCACATTGTCCTCAATGTGAAAAGCTAAAAAAAATAAATAAAGAAATTAAACTCCCTTATCAATGGTGGTAGTGCCTTAAAAGCTCTAATTTTCTTTCTCCTCATCTTCATGCTATCCAAATCTGCATACACAACAAAACAAGTTAGGGAGAGGTTATAACTACTTATTTACATAGAAAAAAAAATAACTAAAAAATCAACTAAATCTAAAAGGATATAACTTGGATTGCCTCCCAAGAAGCGCTTCTTTATAGTCACTAGCTTGACTTTGGTTGAGGTCTTCATTCACTCTTTAAGGAGGTTTGAGTTTGCATGGAAAAAATTTAAGGTGTGAAAGTAGTCTCCTCCTAAGATGAGGTTGTAGTGGCTTTAACTCAAGATTTGGTGCTTGCTCAACCCAAGATGGTGGAATAGGCTGACTTTTACCCAATTTCTCAAATTGAGTTCTACTTGGATAATGCACTTTCGGTGTAGCTTTCAAAACATATGCAACATTTGTAAGTTCTTCATTCCGGTCCTTGGTTGTTGCATCTTGAACCAAACAAGCTTCAAGAAACTTATTTGAATTTTCCATATCAATAGCCTCTTTAGGTAACTTATCAACTATATCTACAAAAGGAATGGGAGGCATATATGGCTTGACTTGTGGTGGTGTAGATACTTTCTCCTCTTGCTTAATTTTTTCATCTTGAACTTGATTGCTAGAAGTATTTTCTTGATCTACTTTATCTCCATCATCTACAACATTCTTGCCATTTACCTCATCAAGATGCTTACCATATTTTTCTTTTCTAGGATTAGGCTCAATGTCATTTGGTAAAATTTCTTGAGGCCTATTGTTGATGTAATTGACAAGTTGGCCTACTTGAGTCTCAAGATTTCGTATTGATTTTGCTTGACTCTGAAGGATGGCATCTTAACTCTGAATGATGGCATCATTCTTTGTCATGAATTGTATAAACATATCCTCCAAAGTTAGCTTCTTCTCAAAAATAGGGGCTCTAACCTGTGATTGGGAATCATGCTGGAAAATAGGCTCTGATGAATATGTAGGACCCTGATCATTACTCCATGAAAAATTTGGGTGATTCCACCATGAGTTATAACTGTTAGAATACGAATTGTTTTGCTGCCCATTGAAGCTTCCATCAAATTGCATTGATTCATAATAAGTTGGACAACAATCACTTGAATGCTTATCTCCACAAAGCTCACATGCCACAAAAGGACTTTCAAAAACATTAACACTCCAAGTGTCCATTTTTTGAGACAAAGCATCTACTTCGGCGGCCAAAGCACTGATATCCAATTCATATTCACTAGCAACCCTCCTAGGCACAAATTGTTTAGATGTCCACTGATAGTTACAATAATTCATCACCTCAACCAAAAGCACCTGAAAATAAAATAAAAAAAAATTTGAATTAAGACTAAATTTGATTGGTATTAGTATTAGTAAAAATTCTAGAAACAATTCCCCGGCAACGGCGCCAAAAACTTGTCAGTTAAAAATCCACTACGCAAGTATACGTATCGAATAGACAGTATATTAGCAAGTAGAGTATCGTTCCCACGGAGAATTGATCTAAAACTTTACTAATTACTAAAATTAAAACAATTTAATTTTATCCAAATAATCCAAATTAATTAATTAATTAAAACTAATAAACTAGAATTTAAAATAACAAGAAAAATCAAAATAATAACAACTGGACAAAATATCAGATTAAACAAGCCTAGGATTACAATATCCCTCACACTTCATCTAAATTTTACCTCTCATCCTTAACTTATTTCAATGGGTTGAATTGCTAATCTAGAGTCCTAAATTATTTATAAAGGTCTCCCGACTCGTCCTATAAAAATATCTATTTTAACCAAAACACTATATCCCTATGTGATTTGAAATTAAAACAGACTCATTAAGTTCAGGCTCTAATATGGCTACATATGACCTATAGGTATATCCCTATCCTATACGCAAATCATTTAACATGATCATATGCTATCCCAATTTTAGTCTACTCTAAACTTCCTCTCCCAAGTTTGTTTAGGTTCCTAAATCAATTTAATTGGTGATTAGGCAATTAAAAGCGTTAAGAACAAATTGAAATAAACAATTCAATTCCCATTGAAAATAAGTAAGAAAAAGATTAAAAACTTAGACTACATGTGAGTTCAATTGCAATCCTAGAAAAAGAAAATTAGTTACTCATAATTACAAAATCAAATAACATTGTATAAAGTTCAACCATTGAAAATAACAAGAAGAATAAAAGCTAAGGAAGAAAACAAAATAATTGCCGCTCTGATCTCCGGGTTTCCGCTTCAACTTCTAGCTTCTTGAATCTCCCAAGGTTCTCTCTTCTCAAATTCCTCAAAAACATACTATTTATACTAACAAACTTAACCTAAACTTCCTTAAGTTGACCTAGGGTTTAATTGGGCTTAAAAACATAATGACAAGCCCAAAAATCACTTGTTAGTCTTTACAAATTTTCATTCCCGACACAGTACGTCCAGTAACTTTCTGATGCGATTTTCTCCATCTTCGAAGCAGAACTGGGAAAAATGATCTTCATGAAAGTTGTAGCTCCATCTCTTAGCTTTCCAATGGTCCAAGAATCGTAGCAATTGGAGTTCTGTAGCTCAAGATATGGCTAAAACACTGAAGTATATGCAAGTAGATTTCTAGATCTTTTAATACCTTACTTTCCAAAATTAAGCCCAATAACTTTAGGTCCTACCAAAAATATAAAAACTAATAAATATTAACCAAATTAAAAGAAATAACATAAAAATAAATAACTTAATTAAAAATAAACTAAATATAAAAGTAACTAAAAATTAAAAAATTATAATTAAAAACTAAAGACTTAGCTAAAATTTAATAACAAAATTAAAATAAAATAATTCTATAAAATAGAATTATCAATAAGCTTATGCACAAAATCAACCATAAAGCAATTACCTCCTAATATCTAAATAAGACCTGTGAGAATCCACGTACGAGGAAATTGCCAATCACAATTTCAAATGCAATTACCAACCACCAACCACCACTCAAAGAAACATATAAGAGCACCCAAATTCTATCACTTGCATCAGGTATTTACGTCTCCTGCAACAATACAATTAACACTTTACAATGCTGAGGTGTTATGGATCATATTAATGTACAACTTTTCAATACCCGAACCATATTAATATGCCATGGAAAATCTATTACAACAAGCAAGAGATTTGGAATGACATAATGGTGGTTGAGGCTAATAACATCATTTTTCAAAAAAAAAAAAACGCCTTATAATGTTGTCTATACTACGCGTGTGTTAAGACAGCTTCCCTAACCACGACAGAATTGTCACAAAAAATTCGGGTTCCGTAAAACTTCTAGTCCGCTTGACTTTCCTATAGATGGGCAAGGAGCCCACTCTACCGAATCAGAGTCCTGAAGCTTATTTTAGTTTATCAGTGTATTTCATTGCGATTTCAACACATTCAAATATTCAAAATAAAGTATTTCATTCTAGATCTTGTACTTTGAGCACAATTTTATTTTATTTTTTAAAAAAATTATTTTAATTTACCATTTCATACACCGTAATTCTTCTTTCCTTGACAAAGATGTATGATAAATTTTTGTTTTGCAAACCACTAAAAACTAGATATTCAAAATCATTCAATAAAGCACTCGAAGTTTCTTTTTTTAGTTTTAATATATAAAAAGGCCCTTCTGTTAACCATCCTTCCATTGTTGCTCCTGATATTAAAAAGTTGTCATCTTATGAATGTAGGGAAATCCTGCAATCAACAAGAGCAAAATGTAATGGAATTTAAAATTTTTTTAATTAAAAATATCAAATTTTAATTTCTTTAATATGGAAAATCCTAATATTTTTTTCTCAACCAAAGTGAAGTTTATTAATAGATGTCAGAAGAGATACACCTGGTCTGATCTGAATTAAGCAAATCAGACCAAGTTACAGATCCCGTCAAAGGGGTATCCACATGTTTCACCATTCCACGTATTAACAAACTCAGCCCAAAAACAAATAGAGAAAAAAGCCCAAAAAGTACGAAAGTGCAGCTAAAAGCATAGGAAAACACCTAAGGTACAAATAGTGAACAACAAGGATCCATTGATCCGTTGGAGTAGGCATTTCAAAGCATCCATGTTTCGTTAAATAGCAACGTTAAAAACTAGCACCAGAGCAATCAAACACCATTAGCACGAGGTTCCCTTGTCCATCTCCCAAATAGTAAAGGCACCCAACTCACCATGACTTCCAATTGCATTCACATCCAATTATCCCATAATACTTTATCCATGTATTCCATAACCAGATTGACTAAGACAAAAACCAGCACTGCCCTGCACATTAGAAGATGTCCATATGTCCGCTACATAGGAAGTGAAACTGCCATCCATAAGCCAGCAATTTGGGAAACGAAATGGACGATGGCCCAGCCCAGCATTTCAAAAGAGTGAAATAGAGCACAACAATCAGAAAGAGATCTCTTCAGACATCTTTGAGTAAGATTGTTGTACAGAAAAAATCACTCAGATGAAAGCAAAAATCTGTCAATTTCACTTCTTTTAGAGTTAAGGCCAAACCAAGTAAATTTTTTCTCAATTAGCGAAAGATCAGAGAGTTCACATATCTCAATAAAATTATTAAAATCATCAATACCAGACTAGACTGATTGCACCCTTGCCTTTCCTCAACAGATCTTACAGAATTAAGTCGCCAGCATAACACCAGTTCTCAGAAAAATTAAAGCGAAGAGAAGTCAGTTCATCTTATAAAACCTGCTTCTCCACTAAGTCACAGGGAGCGTAAATATTGATAATGACACACTTAAAATTTTCCATTAACCATCAACCATAGATTAGAATGAATCTTCCCTTAACCAGAGAAGAGATCAATGAGAAAGCCAACTTATCCCAAATTGAAAGAATGCAGCCAGATCTTCCCACAGCAGGGCAAAAAATCCAATCAACGTTACTGTTTTGCCAAAGACACTCAATTGATCTATTCAAAATATCTTCAAGCTTTGTTTCTTGTGAAAGCAACATATCAATCTTATTAGCACAAGTATATTGGTGAACTTTCTTAGCTTTCAAAGAACCACCAGCTCCACACAAATTCCAACATAAAATTCTAATGGCAACAAATAAATAACAAATGAAACAGCTAAAATAGGAGATAAAGATAAAACAGACTAGATAGAAGTAATTTAACCTAAACCTCCTTTGAGCACACATAAACTTAAAGATAACCTAACCTAATTTAACTTAGGTGACGTTTGGTATTTTACAATGCAATATGATTACAGGTAATGTGATTGCAGGGAATGTGATTGTAAGTAATGTGATTGCAGTGAAGATAACATTGCAGTGTTTGGTATATAAGTAATATAATGATTAAAATGCAGGGAAGATAACATTGCAGTGTTTGTTTTACAAGTACTTGGAATGTAATGTTAATTTACAAAATTACCCTTATTTATTAAAATGTAAATTTAATATACTTGTATTCTTTATTATTAATTTTTATATAATATTATCTCTTAAATATATTTTTAATGTCATATATTTTATTTTCATTTTTTATTATAATTTTGTATATTTTATTTCATTTATTTAATATAATTTTCATATTATATATTTTATTTTAATTTCTTTTGTCTATATTATATAAATTTTAATTTTTTATATTTTATTTTTTAATTTTTAATTTTTATATTATATATTTTATTTTAATATTTTTTACCTATATTATATAAATTTTAATTTTTTATATTTTATTTTTTTAATTTTTATTTCTTATATTATATATTATATTTTAATTTATTTTACCTATATTATATAAATTTTAATTTTTTATATTTTATTTTTTAATTTTTAATTTTTATATTATATATTTTAGTTTAATATTTTTTATTTTAATTATAATATTATAAAATATTTTTAATAAAATAATAAAGTTGAAAGGTAAAAATGTCTTTAATAACATTGCAAACATTGCAGCCTGCAATGTAATGTACATTGCATTAGTTTTGGGCTGCAATGTGATTGCATTGCAATCTGACATTGCAGTGGTCTATTACAAAACAAACGCTGCAATGTAATTTAATTAAGCACATTACAAGTAATGTCACTTTACATCCCTGCAAACAAACGCCACCTTAATGTAATTTAACTTAATGCACAAGTAATCTAAATAATATATTATTGTATCAGATTCATTTCAAAACCAAAGAACTCTGGATCTTAGAAAGCTTATCCAAAACAATTTTGTCAGAACATTGAGAGACCAAACCCAGCTTTTAACCTAAATTCCAGGTATCTATTGCTTCCGGATAATAGAAAGTATTATCGGGGTTATCACTCAGGGTATGAAGAGGAACATTTGAAGTTGCCTTTGATTTGCGGCAGAGGTTTAGAATGCCTTTCTTCCACAGCTTATTAAAGTTCTTCGAACTAATTCTTCCACCTTTAGACGACACTGAAAATTTTTCTGCCAAGGATAAGCTTCGGACGGTAGAGAAATCATCATAGATTTCCAAATTAGTGTCCTCACTTGGGGATAAAAAGGTTTTTTTCAAAGGTCCCTCAACCGAAGAAGAAACCCCAAAATTCAACCGTTTTGGAGATGGGTTGAAGCCTTCCAAGTGCGTCATTGGAGGACTCAATTAGGTTGGGCAGCCAAGAGGGCAAGGACCACCACCAAGGTCCATAACAAGCCTTGGACATCAGATAATTGAATATGGGCCTACTCAATAGGTCCATAAACTGAAAGTGACTTGGGAGAGCCCAAAGGCTTTGTGTGGCCATTAGAAACGTTGGCTAAACAGAGCAGGCCATACTATGAGTTGGGCATTCCCTGGCACCTTCAACTTGAGGTGGGCTCAGAAGTGGCTTAGAATTGTTTGCTTGAACTGGACGTCTCTGTTGAGCTGTGGATGGTTGAATACATGGCAGATCAAACCGAATAGGCGGTTAGGCATCTTGAGAAGGCAAAGTGACATCTTTAGGGCTTGTCTATAAATTTGTGGATGGTTGAATACATGGCTAATCAATCTGAATAAGTGGCCGAGCAACTTGAGAAGGCGAAGAGGCACCATTAGTGTTAACGATTATATCATTCGAATCTTAAGAGAGTGAAGAATAACTAGTAGATGAATCATCATTTTCTCATTGAGGTCACCCAACACAATTTAAGATGTAATCTGGAAAGAACTCTTGAACATGGTGGTCCCAATAGAGTGTTAGAAGAGAGTTGAATAACACTTAAAAAATATTTTGAAGGCAACTCTTGAGCTTGAAATTTTTTTATATAATTTTGAAATGGAAGGTTTAAAATTTGTTAAAGTTAAAAAGCACCAAGTAAGGAGAAGATAGATAAAAGTGGACAAAACACAAATATTTATAATAGTTTGATCCCCTTGACTTACATCTATTGTTTTAATTTCCTAATCAAGGATTTTCATCTCAACTTCACTAAATTAGTGAAATTAATAGCTTCCACTAAGCTTTTACAAAATGAATTTTTAACTCAAACTCTAAACTCTTATAATAGCTATTGGAGTGCCTTATAACCGAATTTTCTTCTCTTTTTTTCTTCTTTTTGTTGTCAATTTTCTACACTTGAATCAGCTCTTGTTCTCTTCCAAAAGTGCAGCAAAATCAGCCTTCTCCTCCCACAAAAATTGACCGAATTTTTCCTCTCTCTTTTTCCCTCAATCACGTCATTTTCTTTCTTTCCCTTTCTCTTGGTTTTTCTTTGTTTCTTTCGCCGTTCTTTCTTTTCTCTTCTCTCCACTTTTTCTTGTCTTTTATTCATTCCTTAGTTGACCCCTTTTAGGTCCTTTTTCAATCTTCTTTTTATTTCTTTGCCTCATTATTTGACCGATCTTCTCTCCTTATCTCTTTTACCTATCATTTCGCTCTTCATTTCTTTTGTTTTCCTTTTTCCATTTTGTATGGCCGACCCTTACTCCTCTCTCCCTTGATTTCCTTTATTTGCTTTTGTCTTTTATTGACTTTTCCTTCTTCTTTTTACTTTACATGTCATGCCACTCCTCCATATAAAAATATTTGTTTGACTATCATTTTGCATGCTTAGCCAACCATGGCTACTTTCTTTCTTTTTGTCTTCATTTCATGTTTATTTCTTTTATTCTTTTTTTATGCTTATCTTATTCCCTCATTTCACCTTCTAACTATTCATTAAAGATTTAATTAACCTAGGATTTAATTAGGTTTAAAAGTGTAATAAGAGACCCAAAAATTTAATTGTCAATCCTTACAATTTCTATTCCCAACATATCACATCTAGCCACTTTCCAATGTGATTTTCTCTATTGTAGAAACTGAACTGGATGAAATTATCTTCACCAAAGTTGTAGCTCTATCTCTTAGCTTTCCAATGGTATAAGAATTTTAGAAATTGGAGTTCTGTAACTTGAGATATGTCTAAAATATTAAAGCATATACAAGAAAATTTCTGAGTTCTTCAATACTTTGCTCTCCAAAAATTAAGTCCAATATTTTTAATTCCTATTCACACTTATTAAATTTCAATTTCTTTCTGTTCTTCTTCCTTCACACATATACATATCAAAATATTGATATCGCATTTCAACGCGGTGTCACTATAATATTTAAATATTTACTTACCGCGTTAATTCGATTTAATAAAATTCACACAATCTCACTTACGGCATTTCTTTCCAAAATTTCATTCTTACTTCTTCTCCCCCACTTAAATTAGTCAAATTTTATTTTTCATGACTACTTTTGACAACATATAAATTATTAATATTTTAATATTATTTTATTAAATAAAATATTATTTTATTTTAAAATTTTTCACTTGTCTTCTTTGATCCCGAAACACATTATTATGTCTTGATTTACCTCCGAATCGTCCTTTATCACACCAATTTGTATCAAATGATCATTTATTTGATCAATAAAATCCTATTTATGTCCAACGAAGGTACGGGATGTTACACATATAATACAACTAAGTTTATGTCTTTTCATTTTAATATATTCATTCAATAGATTTGAAGCAGAATTTCAAAAATTTTCTATAAACTGACATCCTCTAATTTCCATAAAACTTCATCACTCCACTTTTTACTTTTCTTTTCTTTTCTAGTCTTTCTGTGAGAGAATTGGTCAATGATAAGGCAAAAGATGTTGAGGCCTTTGTCATCCACTAAGGATATGAATAAGAAAAATTAGAAACAATAATAAGGAAAAGAGATTCAAAAGAAAAGAAGTCTTTGCCTTAGGGTTTCAACTTTCTATATTCAATTACAGGTTTTGTTATCAAAAGCAGAATTATAATCTGCATGCATTCCAAAGAAGATAAGTGAACGTCTGAACTTACGTAATAAGAGGTTATATTAAAGAAATTAATATAAATAAAAAGTGTGAACTTACCTTTGAATTATGGTACATTTTGTTTAGGGAAATTTTGCTTCAATTTTGTTTTAATTTCTAAGCTTTGCAGTGTGGCAAGTTCAACACCTTTGAATATGTCGGATGGTACTTCGTTCCAGCTTGGGCCAATAAAATTTTTTCTTGACTTCTACGATACACCAAAGAATCATCAAAATAAACCACAAGAAACTTCCAATAAAAATTCATAAACCTAGCTCTGCCTTCTTCAACACAAGGGAGTCGACAATATTGAAAATTGTTACAAAGTTTCACTACAATTTCAAAAGTTTTTATTATCTTTTTGAATTTTGACGAAAATGCCTTACAATCTTAAAAGATGCTTCATTTGCAAGTTTTTTTTTGAATTTTGTTGAAAATGTTGTATAACTTCGCAGATGCGTTTAATTGTCCTTTTGACATTTTGATGCACCATCAGTCTTGTGGCCCCGAGAGTCTAGTGGCTTTTCTAGGAGTCATGTGGCTTCTAAGTAATCATTCATTAACAGAAAACATAAACTTGAGTTGAATTGGAAGATAAATCATTTTAATTAAAAAGGAAAAATATCCAAGATAAATTTAAAAGACATAGTGCATTTTATTTATTTAACTAGTAGCGTTTAGGTTGAGAAATTTTAAATATTAATAATATATTTAAAATATTAATAATTGATAATTTAAATATTAATATTTTTAAATATTAATATGTTATTTATAATTTAATTATTAATATTTGAAAATATTAATATTTTATTTATAATTTAAATATAATTATAATTAAAATATTAATTAATTTTAATTAATTTTTAAATTTAAAATATTATTTTTTATAATGTATAATTAACAACTTAAACTTTTTATTTTAAATTCTTTTTTACAATCATAAGGGATATTTTGACCCTCTCAATTTTAGAGACTATTCCCCCAACTATGAAATAAAAAATATCATAAAAAGTTTAATTAAATTTTGATTTTTGGTGATTTTAAAGAATAGCTATTTAATGAGACATTTGCCAACCAAACTATGGAAAAAAAATTGATAAGCTACATAATTGATATAATAAAATTATTAAAATAAAATGAATATTAATTATACTTATTAATTTTTTTTAGTTTTAATGAAGAAATTTTCTAAATGATCTTCAATTTAAATTAATATTTTTTTATCTCATGCCTTTAAAATTATTTAAAATTAAACCACTTTATGATTCCTATCTTGCCTCATTAAAAATTAAAAATTTATTTCACGTCAAATTTGCATGAAATCTACAAATATTTACTAAAAAAATTTATTTTTATATTATATTTTATAAAAAATATATATTTCTTAATACATGGAAACACTATTAGCTTCAATTTCTTGTAATCTAAAACAATATCACTCAATGGGGGAAAAAACTTTTTCTAAAGTTAAAGAGAAAAAATTCCCTGTTGACAATCCTAATACAACCGACTCTATAAAAATCATCTGAAAATTCTTTTTAAATCAATTATTTTAAATTAACCACATATCAATAGAACATGCCACAAACGTGGCCAAGTGTGGAAGCCCCTATGGGGGAAGCCCCTTTGCGGCTTTCTTTTACTCATGTTGTAGATTCTATAAATAATGATACCAGCCTTTCAACAAAAAATACTACACATATTTCTTTCCTTTCTTCACTTTTCTCCTTCCTCTTTTCTCCCTCTTGTCTCTACCCATTTCTTCTTCTGCTCTTTAACCCAATATCTCCCTCTCTTCACTCACCCAATCGGCGGCACCTAACCCAAACACTCTAACCTCCAACCGGCGGCACCTCCCCAAGAATTTCCTTTTCTTCTTCCTCTTTTACCTAAGAATTTTGGTTAATTTTTATTATATATTTTTATTTGGAGAATAGGTGTCTACAATTGTTCCCATTCAAGGCACATTGGCTACTTAGAAAGCATCAAGGGAGGCTCCAGCATTCTTTCACCAGCTCTTGAGGGTAATTTTGTATATCTTTTTAATTTTATTTTTATTAATATTTTTTTATCAATTGATCAGGATTTAAGAGTAATATGATGTTAGATTGTGTTACTAATTATTTGATTTGACATTACTACTTAAACGTTTCATTGCTTTCAGTCAAAGGCGGGTTGGTTCTAGAAGGATTAAAGCAGTTTCCAGGTGAGTAAGACAAACACACTTGCACGGTCTCTTGTGTTATTTGAAAACTGACCACCCGTTTTTTTATTCAATTCTATAAATAATGATACTACCCTTTCAGCAAATAATACTACATATATTTTGACCATTCCACAATACTCATGGTATACTATCTGATTTTAGTACCCATAAAAGTGCAACACAAGAATTTGAATCGATCACCCAAGATTTCATACTTTTCTATTGGGACGCAACGTAAAATTGTAAAGCAGTTCCAATAGCTAGAATTTCAGCCTTTGTTAGACTCAAGTTCACCTAAAGGACCAAAGAGCGAACTCATTACATTACTATTACTGTCCCTAAGCGCGCCCTTACAGCTCATTAGCCTCGACTTACCTCTAATAGAACCATCTACATTGAATTTCAGCTCATCTTCACTTGGGAGAGTCCAAACAACCCCTTTTCTCAGGTCCGCGTCTGCTTTGACCTAGGCAACATTCAAGGCATAGTCCACCATCCTATCTCCTCAATAGCATTCTCATTCTCTATTTCATTGACCCAGAACTTAACTCTCATTTTGATCACAAAGACCACCTCATCTTTCTCATAGTGTTAAAAATCAAATTGTTTCTAACGAACCATAAAGACCTCACTGTAGCTCCTATCATAGCTATCCACCTTTTTCTCAAGGTGCTATGAAAAAAGGTTTCTGCAAAATTCCACCATTGATTGCATAGAAGAGGAGCAACCCACAGAAATCCCCATCAACAGAAAACACGACTCCTTATCGCCCTTGAGAACTAACATGAGAGTAAGATTTGTGCACATTCTTCCTCTATTTGTCTACACCAGGCACATAAGACATCCTCATGTTCGAAGGAAATTCCCCTGGTCCTTAAGAAGCTTTTTGTGGGAATGCTTTCCAATGCAACACCACTAACCAAAAAAAGCACAGGGGGAACAGTAAACTTCCAGATAGAAGAATACCAAGCCCTATGGTTGCCTGCTTGAGATTGAACTCCTGTATATAACCTCCATAGCTTTCTTAACCAAGAATTGATTAGACTGGTGATGTGACAATTAATGCGTAGAGTACCTAAACAGTTCATATAGGAAATGAATCAAACTTATTATAATTGTAAATTTTTTTTTTGTTGATTGAATTCATGCTTAAATTTATACATTTTCAACCAACTTGTAAATATTATTATATATTGCCAAACATAAAGAACTTTCATATACAAGAATTTCCGTTTAAAGAATCAACAAAAATGTACTAATTATTTATCTCTAATTTCATTAATATATTAATTTTTTATGTATGTATAATTTTGGACTATACTTTGAGAGGTTCTATTTTCCCATCCATAGATCATACGACACCCATCGCAAGATTTAAATTTTGAGACCAACAAGAGCAAAGTGTAACGGAATTCAAAATTTTTTTAATAGAAAGATCAAAATTTGATTTCTTTAACATAGGAAACCCCAACTAGTAATAAAAAGATTGTTATTCCTACAAATCTCATATCTCAAAATCTTAAAGTTCAAAACCTTATGAACGAAACCTCCAAGCACAAAGGAGTGTTGTCGCAAATCACAAAGTTTTCAAGTGTCCACCCTTTGATGGTAATTCACACAGACGGTAAGATCAAGTGGCTATTGCTAGATAAGGGGCTTTCAGTTTTCTTCTTAAGAATGCCAAAACTATCTCTAATTGTTGTATAACTACGGCCTAAAGACTTTTATTTCCTAATAGAAATGTTTTAAGACGCCTAGTCCATGGATAGGTCTACTTGAAATGTTTTTTTTATTATAAAAAATTAAAAAAATATAAATAAATGATTTAGGAATTATCATTTATATATATAACTTCAATTTTTTTTATTTACAAAAAAAAAAAAAAGCAATTAGCAATTATCATTAAGCAATAAAAATTAATGCGCATTAGCACTGACTCAACTACAAATGGAGGATCAAGGAGAAAATGATGTTAGATTGATCATAGGAAATTTATAAATATTATCAATTGATCAGGACTTCATGACAAATTAATATGATGCTAGATCGTGTGCCTGCTTATTTTATTTTTTTTAAAGGCATTTGATCGATTAGGGAATTGGAATAATTTTGCCTACTTATTTGATTTGATCATATTAGTATTTAAAAGTTTCATTCCTTTTAGCCAAAGGCGCATTGGCTCAGGAAGCATCAAGCCAGTTTCCACTCTGCTTCACCACTTCTTGGGAGTTGTACTTTCCAGGTTAGTGGATTTATTGATTAAGACTCAAAAGTAATATCATGTTAGAGCCACAATCAATTTGATTTGATCATATTAGTACTTTAAAATTTTACTTTATAATAATGAATTTGAGCATTTAGCTTAAAAGTAAGTGTTTGTTTTTTCTTTAAAAAAAGTTGAGTTCAAATCTCCTTATTCTTTTAATATTTAAATAAAAACCTTGATAATTGTGTAAATAATTGTGTACATACATAACTCTCAATTAATTCTTTATATGTTAACTTTCTTTGGTGGAATTCTTTATATGTTACAATTAATGCATGAACTGTCTAATTTTTATCTGTCTTTCTTCTTATTAACCTTGAGCTTTTAATTAAAGTAAATTATTTTTAATAAGCATTTGAGTATTTGGCTTATTAGTTAGTGCATGATCTCTCTATTTTAAAATATGAATTTGAATCTCCTATCTATAAAAAAAATTATTCTTCATAAAATTTAAATTTATTTGTATCTCAAACGAGAATTTGTATTATATTAAATGATTCGAGACTTTAAATAATTATAAGATTAACATAAATAGTGAGTTTCGATAAATTTTATATCCAACTAAAAATACATGGTGATTGAAGTATATAGGAAGAGAATTTTCATATATAATTATAAGTAACATATAAAATTATAAGTTTTATAGAATTGACCAAAACATAAAATTTTGTAAAAAGAGTCAATAAGTTAATGCAATTTCTTTAATTTTAGCATAGTGTTAATATAACCATTAATCAGTAATACTCTTCGTCGCAAACTTTTTTATTTAAATGATATTAATAATAGTAAATATATAATAAATAATAATATACATGTGATTATGGAATTAGATGTCTTTTATAATTAATTAACTTTTTACTATATTATTATTTAAAATTAATTAACTTTTAATTGCTAAACATCTTATTAATGTAAATTATCTGTCAAAAATTAATAAAATTATTATATTTATGTATCTCATTTGTTGTTTATTTTTCTAAAATATAATATTGTCATCCTATTATATTAATTAATATATACCATTCTTATATTAGCAAACTCTTAAATTAAGAAATTGATAACAAAAAATACATCATGGAATTAGAATAATAAAGAAATTTGAAAAGTTAATGCTCTCTTCTTTTTTCTTTCTTTGTCCATCTTCTTATGTTCGCTCTTGGGGATTTCACAAAATGAAGTTATATATATAGTTATGGATGCAAACACTATTTTATGTTTTAGGCAAAGAAGAGACCAGCAATGGCGATTGTTGACACGGTGATTGAACTTTGGAATGAATGGGAGATACGAGTGCTGGTTTTACTTAGCCTCTCATTACAAGTAATACTCATTGCCTTTGGTTCCAAAAGAAAGAGTACGACAAGTACATGGATCAACTTCCTTGTTTGGTCTGCATACTTGTCAGCAGATTGGGTGGCAACTGTTGCATTGGGCATTCTTGCCAGGTCGCTGGGAAGTAATGCTTCGAATCAAAACCACTCACTCCAGTCATTTTGGGCTCCATTCCTTCTCTTGCACCTCGGTGGCCCAGACACTATTACTGCTTACTCCTTAGAAGACAATGAGTTGTGGCTAAGGCATCTTGTGGGCCTTGTTTTTGAGACTGGAGTTGCAATTTATGTGTTATTGAGGTCTTGGGTTGACGGTGACACCACCCTTTCGTGTATAGCCATTCCGGTGTTCATTGCAGGAACTATCAAGTATGGGGAAAGGACTTACGTGCTCATGTCCTCAAGCACGAAGCATTTTAGAAGTTCCTCATTAGACGATTTGATGCGTTCATATCTTGAAATCGACGCAGATTTGAAGCGTTCATTTCGTAAAATCGACGCAGATTTGTTGCGTCCATATCTTGAAAGCAACGCATATTTGATGCGTTTTTATTGTGAAATCGACGCAGAAACGCACGAAGCTTCCCCTGACCTGTTCCTACATCGAGTTGATAGGTTGTTCAGGAGGTTAAAATTTTTATTTGCCGACCATATCCTCGATGAAAAGCAGCAACTCCTTTGCAACCTTTTAATTCGTGATTATGAACAAAGTGAGGCCTTCGAATTGGTAGAATTTGAGCTGGGACTTTTGTATGATTTGCTTTACACCAAAGCAAGACTAGTCTACTCATATTTTGGCATCTTTCTTCGCTGCATTACTTGTTTGGCCTCTGTTTCTGCATTGGTTACCTTCTCAATCATCATCGATGAGCATGAATACTCTCCGGTGGACATAATCATAACTTTCATATTGCTAGTTGGAGCTGTTGCTCTGGAGGTTTATGCGCTGCTCATGCTTGCTTCTTCTGACTGGCTAAAGCTTTGGCTAGTTATGCAAAAAAAGTGTTATTTAAAACGAGCGACAGAGGAAAAGAGGTGGTGTAGAAGGATACCCAAGTACAACCTTGTGAGCTTTTGCCTTCAAAATGATGCAACCATGTGGAGTAGAGTTCAACAGTTACTTGGCATCTATGAAATGTTAGAGAAGCATCAGAATGTGGAATGGCAGCAAGGGATAGATGACGATCTAAAACGCCTCATCTTCGATCAACTAAAGAGGAGAGCTGAAAAGCTTGGAGATTTCCGTAATTCCGAATTATGCAACAATGTATTGAATTACAGAGGTGAATGTGTTCTTAAGGAAATGAATCTCCTTAATGAGCTTAAATGGAGCACCGTTGATGTAGAATTTGACGAAAGCATTCTTCTTTGGCACATTGCTACTCAGCTCTGTTACCATGATGATATTGAGACGGCAACTGATCTCTGTAGTCTCAATAAAGACAGTAAAATCAGCAGATGCCTATCGGAGTACATGCTTTATCTTTTGGTCTTGCGTTCAGAAATGTTGCCCCAAGGGATTGGTGAAATAAGATGCAGACGGGCCTGTGAGGATGTCTTACGTATTTTGGAAGGAAGGAGAGGCACACAAATAGAAGAAGCTTATCAAAAGTTGTTTGAAGGGGGTGAAATATTGGATCGACTTCGATCTGAAGAGTTTAGTATCCTTCCGAAGGGTAACGATCTTGCGAAACAATTGCAAGATCTGAACAGGAGAAACAGGGGGAGGGAAGAAAAGTGGGAGATGATGAATAAAGTGTGGGTGGAACTATTGACATATGCTGCAGGTCATTGTGGATGGAAAGAGCATGGTCGACAATTGGCCAAAGGCGGAGAACTGCTCACTCACGTTTGCCTTCTTATGGCACATTTTGGCATCAGTGGCCAATACCGAGCTGGGCAATTATACTATCGCGTAGTCCCTTCAGAACGATATTTTCAGTTTTGGGAATTATATCATGGTTTTTAACATACATACTTTCGTGTCAAATTTTGAATTTGAAAAAAAAGTTGTTGAAATAAAATAATCATTTTATATTATCTTTAAGGATTTTGTTTTTAATATATCATTATAATTTCAGTATATTCATATATTTAAAGTATAGTATTTCATTTTGGATCTTGTAATTTGAGCACATTTCTATTAGATATTCAATGGTTTATATTTTTAAAATCGTTCAATAAAACACTTGAGTTTTGATTTTTAGTTTTAATATTTATTTATTGTTTGCTCAGTCAAAGATTATTTTATAAATATCACTTTGATACATAAAATTTTGCATAAAGCCAAAGTCATGGTAAGAGACAGTTCATATGAGACGAATTGCTCAAGACAAGGAGAAAAGCACCTGATACAAACACCATAGTCCTTTTAACAGCAATTTCCCAAGCCCCTGCTATCAAAAACAACACTAAGATTCCAACCTAGGCAGTAAACATCCAAATCCTGCCGAGTGAACATATCCTAAAGACAACGTGGAATCAGATTTGCACCTCTATCTTCCAAATTATATCCCTTGTAAAAAACTCACAACACCACCGTAATTGTTGGAAGAAGCCACTAGAAAACAGACAAAATAAAAAACAGAACAAAGAGAGCAGAGCGCAGGCTACTGTGATTCTATTTCTTCTGATTTCTGATAATAAAAAAACAAGCAAATAGTGCCTATATAGGCTTACACTTAACAAACAAAGCAGAATATTCTGTAACAACCCACTGCTAAGCTTATTTAACTTGCTTAAATAAAGGAAACAGACTAACTAACTAGAGAAATACTTGGTCAAACTTAGAATCATATCTCAACACTCCCCCTTGATTCAAAGTTACAAACTCCCATTTGTTTTCTGAAGTTCTCGTGCTTTTCCAGCGGAAGCGCCTTTGTCAGTATATCAGCAACTTGTTCTTTTGTATTACAAGACTTCAACACAATTTCTCCATTGGTAACAAGAGTCCAAATGAAGTGATAACGAACATCAATATGCTTTGTTCTGCTATGATAAGCTTGATTCTTTGTCATTGCAATAGCTGACGTGCTGTCACAATAGAACTCCGTTGTTTCAGATTGTTTTTGATTAAAATCAGCAAGAAGTCTCCTTAGCCAAACTGCTTGACAGGCTGCTGCTGTTGCTGCAATATATTCGGCCTCTGATGTTGATAAAGCTACCACCTCCTGCTTCTTTGAACACCATGAAATTGCTCCTGACCCAAGATTAAACAAAAAACCGGATGTACTTTTTCTATCATCCATGCAACCTGCATGATCACTGTCAGTGAAACCTGTCAATTTGAAATTTGATACCTTGGAGTACCAAATTCCCAGCTCTGTAGTTCCTGCTACATATCTTAAAATTCTCTTTGCAGCTCCAAGATGAAGCTTGCTTGGGTTATGCATAAATCTAGACACAACTCCAACTGAGAAAGCAATATCTGGTCTAGTATGGGACAAATAGTTTAAGCCTCCAACAAGACTCCTAAAATATGTTGCATTCACAGATTCAGCACTATCATCTTGACGCAACTTTTCATTCACATTCATGGGTGTAGCTTCTACCCTGCAGTTCACCATATTAAACTTCTTCAAAAGACAACGTGGAATCAGATTTGCACCTCTATCTTCCAAATTATATCCCTTGTAAAAAACTCACAACACCACCGTAATCATATAAGGAGAACCACGACACAGCCGTAACTTTTGGAAGAAACCTCACCTCAACAAAACCAAATAAACTCAGTCACTATATTGCCCCATTGTCTCACCCAAATCCCCACTAAAAAAATGCAACAACTACCCCATTTCGCCACCTGCCCAAGTCCCGTCACACACAGAGCCTCATAGACAAAATCATAGCAAAACAAAATCCCCCGAAAAGACCTCCCGCCAATATAAGCTTATGCACAAAATCAACCATAAAGCAATTACCTCTTAATATCTAAACATGACCTGTGAGAATCCACGTACGAGGAAATTGCCAATCACAATTTCAAAAGCAATCACCAACTACCAACTACCAACCACCGCTCAAAGAAACATATAAGAGCGCCAAAATTCTATCACTTGCATCAGGTATTTACGTCTCCTGCAACAATACAATTAAACACCTTACAGTGCTGAGGTGTTATGGATCATATTAATGTACAGCTTTTCGATGCCGAACCATATTAATATGCCATAGAAAGTCTATTATAACAAATAAGAGATTTGAAATGACATATTAGTGATTGAGACTAATAATGTCGTTTTTCAAAAAAAAAAAAAAAACCTTACAATGCTGTCCATACTAGCATGTGTTAAGACAGCTTCTCCAACCATGACAGAATTGTCACAAAAAATTCGGGTCCCATAAAACTTTTAGTCCTTTTCACTATCGAATCAGAGTCCTTAAGCTTATTTTAGTTTACTAGTGTATTTCATTGTAATTTCAGCACATTATATATTCAAAATAAAGTATTTCATTTTAGATCTTGTACGTTGAGCATAATTTTATTTTATTTTTTAAAAAAATTATTTTAATTTACCATTTCATACACCATAATTCTTCTTTCCGTGACAAAAATGTATGATAAATATTTGTTTTGCAAATCACTGAAAACTAGATATTCAAAATCATTCAATAAAGCACTCGAGTTTTTTTTTTTAGTTTTAATATATATATATATATATATATATATATATATATATAAAACAAAGGCATATGCAGGAGCTGAGGCTATAATCCTAACCCCTAGAGGGTGGCTGAACCTCTGAGGGATATGCCAAAGCCCTCATATATAGTTTTAAGTTTCTATATGATGTAGTTGCTATGTATCAATCTTCCTCCCTGTTTTTCTTTTAATTTTTTTAAACACAATTACAGTCTTAATTACTCTTCAACCTAACCAGTGGTGAAATATAATCAAATTCTAAATTAATGTTACAAAATAATTTATTATATATATAATCTTAAAACAAAATTACATCATGATGCAATTTGCAAATTATTCACAATTTTGTTTCTCACATTTATTCTTATTTATTTATATTATTATAAATTTTTAGAGATAATTTTCTTTATAAAAATAATTATTAAGATTCCCTCCCAAGATTTTGGCAAGGCTCATAATTATTTTCACTTAAAAAATTTGATACTTACAATGTTTTCTAAAAATTTCATTGATTTCCTTGTGACCAAAGCAATTGTCTCCGTAGTTCAATGCTCCACTGCCATTCTTTCCTTCTCACAGCATCAGGAATCCACTTATCATAATTATTAGGATGTCGGTATTTTCTTGATTATCTTTTATTTTATGAATATGTGTTTATTTTTATTTTTAATTTTCCCACTCCTGTGTGTACATTAATGAATTGTTTCTTCTTTGAATTTGTTGATGAAATAGGTTCCCTGTTTTCCATGCTACGCCCTGAGAATCTAACAGAAATTGCTTGAAGGAAGAATAGCATTAGATGTGGCGGCAGATGCACTCCTAAAGATGCTCAAAGGAAAAATAGAATTACAAATGCGGGTGCACTGTTAAGATTACTTTTAAGGTTATTTTTAAAATTAATATTTTCATTCACTATATCCTAAATCACTAATCTATCTATTTATCAATTACTGCATTTGAAATAAAAATAATATTTTTGTTTTAAAATGTAAAAAACAATCTTTTAGTAATTAACTTAATACCAAAGCAAACATCCAAATTTGCCGCTTTCTTGTAGGTTATACAAAACCAAGGTCCACAATCCATCTTCATGACTGCTTGCTTTAAATTTTGTTCTTTTCTTATGATTCCTTGCTTCAAGCCTTTAAAAGAATTTTGGTACGGTGCTATAAATTTATGAGTCTCTTTTAATTGTTTTCATTCAAGGCTCATTGGCTGCTTAGAAAGCATCAAAGGAGCCTCCAGCATTCCTCCAGCAGCTCTTAGGGGTGAGATTTTGTTTTTCTTCATAAAACTAAAGAAAAGTTTAGATCCTTGACCGCCTCTGTTTTTATTTTGTAAAGACATTACAAAAATTATAATACTACCCTTTGACTGAAGTCTAACTCAATAAAAATTAAATACTATATCTTTTATATATTATTTTATTAATATTTTTTATCGATTGATTGTGTTTTGATTGTGTGCTTAATTATTTGATTTGATCATATTAGTACTTAAAAGTTTCATTGCTTTCAGTCTAATGCGCATTGGCTCAAGATGCATCAAAGCAGTTTCCACTCTGCTTCACCGCCTCCTGGGAGCTGTATTTTCCATGTGAGTGCATTTATTTTATATAAAATTGGTTAGGATCTACAACCCATTTTCATAGGACTGCTCTTACTGAGAATTTCAAGTCATCTGATTGTTTGAGGCCTCTGATCAGCACAAAACTTAGGCTGATGTGGTTAAGGGTGTTGGGAAAATGAGAAAAGGCCCCTCTGTTAACCATCCTTCCATTGTTGCTCCTGATATTAAAAAGTTGCCATCTGATGAATGTAGGGAAATCCAGCAATCAACAAGAGCAAAATGTAATGGAATTTAAAATTTTTTTAATAGAGAGATCAAACTTTGATTTCTTTAACATGGAAAATCCTAATTTTTTTTTCTCAATCAAAGTGAAGTTTATTAATAGATGTCAGAAGAGATAGACCTGGTCTGATCTGAATTAAGCAAATCAGACCAAGTTACAGATCCTATCAAAGGGGTATCCACATATTTCACCATTCTACGTATTAACAAACTCAGCCCAAAAACAAATAGAGAAAAAAGTCCAAAAAGTACGAAAGTGCAGCTAAAAGCATTGGAGAACACCTAAGGAACAAATTGTGAACAACAAGGATCCATTGATCCGTTGCAGTAGGCATTTCAAAGCATACTATGTTTTGTTAAATAGCAACGTTAAAATCTAGCAACAGAGCAATCAAACACCATTAGCTCGAGGCTCCCTTGTCCATCTCCCAAATAGTAAAGATACCCAACTCACCATGACTTCCAATTGCATTATCATCCAATTATCCCATAATAATTTATCCATGTATTCCATAACCAAATTGACTAAGACAAAAACCAGCACTGCCCTGCACATTAGAAGATGTCCATTTGTCCGCTACATAGGAAGTGAAACTGCCATCCATAAGCCAGCAATTCGGGAAACGAAATGGACGATGGCCCCAGTCCAGCATTTCAAAAGAGTGAAAGAGAGCACAACGATCAGAAAGAGATCTCTTCAGACATCTTTGAGTCAGATTGTTGTACTGAAAAAATCAATCAGATGAAAGCAAAAATCTGTCAATTCCATTTCTTTAAGAGTTAATGCCAAACCAAGTGAATTTTTTCTCAATAAAATTCTTAAAATCATCAATACCAGAGCTGGACTGATTGCACCCTTGCCTTTCCTCAACAGACCTTACAGAATTAAGTCACCAGCACAACACCAGTTCTCAGAAAAATTAAAGCGAAGCGAAATCAGTTCATCCCATAAAACCTGCTTCTCCACGAAGTCACAGGGAGCGTAAATATTGATAATGACACACTTAAAATTGTCCATTAACCATCGACCATGGATTAGAATGAATCTTCCCTTAACCAGAGAAGAGATCAATGAGAAAGCCAACTTATCCAAAATTGAAAGAATGCCGCCAGATCTTCCCACAACAGGGCAAAAAATTCCAATCAACGTTACTGTTCTGCCAAAGACACTCAATTGATCTATTCGAAATATCTTCAAGCTTTGTTTCTTGTAAAAGCAACATACCAATCTTATTAGCACGAATATACTGGTGAACTTTCTAAGCATTCAAAGAACCACTAGCTCCACACAAATTCCAAGATAAAATTCTCATGGCAACAAATAAATAACGAGTGCAACCGCTAAAATAGGAGATAAAGATAAAACAGATGAGATAGGGGGCAACCGAAAAACAAAAAAATAAAAAAGGAAGCAATCTAACCTAACCCAGCTTTTTACCTAAATTCCAGGTATCTACTGCTTCCGGATAATCGCACGTAGTACCGGGGTTGTCACTCAAGGTATGAAGAGGAACATTTGAAGTTGGCCTTGATTTGCGGCAGAGGTTTAGAATGCCTTTCTTCCACAGCTTATTAAAGCTCTTCGAACCAATTCTTCCACCTTTAGACGAGACCGAAAATTTTTCTGCCAAGGATAAGCTTCGGACAGTAGAGAAATCATCATAGATTTCCAAATTAGGTCCATAACAAGCCTTGGACATCAGATAATTGAATATGGGACTACTCATTACGTCCATAAACTGAAAGTGACTTTGGAGAGCCCAAAGGCTTTGTGTGGCCATTAGGGACGTTGGCCTAAACAGCGCAGGCCATACTGTGAGTTTGGCATTCCATGGCACCTTCAACTTGAGGTGGGCTCAGAAGTGGGTTAGAATTGTTTGCTTGAACTGGACTTGTCTGTTGAACTGTGGATGGTTGAATGCATGGCAGAGCAAACTGCAGAGGCGGTTATGCATCTTGAGAAGGCAAAGAAAAATCTTTAGGGCTTGTCTATAAATTTGTGAATGGTTGAATACACGGCTGATCAATCTGAATAGGTGGCTAAGCAACTTGAGAAGGCGCAGAGGCACCATTAGTGTTAACGATTATACCATTCGAATCTTCAGGAGTGAAGAAGAACTAGTAGATGAATCATCATTTTCCCATTGAGGTCACCCAGGACAATTTAAGATGTAATCTCGAAAGAACTCTTGAACATGTTGGTCTGAATAAAGTGTTAGAAAAGGGTTGAATACTACTTTAAAAATATTTTAAAGGCAACTCTTGAGCTTGAAAAACTTTTTGTATAATTTTAAAATGCAAAGTTTAAAATTGTTAAAAGTTAAAAAGCATCAAGTAAGGAAAAGGTAAATAGAAGTGGATAAAACACAAATATTTATAATAGTTTGGTCCCCTTGAGCTACATCCACTACTTTAATCTTTCAATTAAGGATTTTCATCATAACTTCACTAAATTAGTGAAATTAATAGCTTCTATCAAACTTTTACAAAATGAGCTTTTAATCCAAGCTTTAAACTCTTACAATAGCCGTTAGAGTGCCTCATACAATTTAATTAATTAAGAAATGAAGAAGGGATGGAGTACAAATGATCACTTAGTTGATCTAAAATGTACAAATTCAAGCTCAAACACTTTACAAAGGATAGGAGTGAAAAACAAGTATTTTTTTTTTATCTTTTCTGTCTCAGAGTGAAAAACAAGTATATAAAAGAAGGTTTCGGTTTTTTCGGCTCTCTTAATTTTTTTAGAACTTTTCTCATTCATTTTTTGATTGTTTGAGAAGCTTTTATAGTTGGAAAATCACATTAAGTTGTTTGAGACAAATTCTACTAGTTGGAAACAGTTCCGGCACGGTTTTAGTCATTATTTTGTCTTTGAGTGTGTAAATTCAAAATGTGTACATAGTATTTTGTTAACCAGTTAAAAACTAGCTTTAAACAATTAAACCTTCTCTGTTTGTTATATTGCTTTCTTGTGTTAACTAGTTAACTGTAGCTCTAATTAATTAAAAACTTGCTATTTTAATGCATCATACTTCACCAGCCTTCTTTCAATTGATTTGACTTCCTTTTAACTAATTAAGGTTTCTCTCTCTTCAACCTTAATTGATTGAAATAAGTTCCAACCGATGAAGAAAATCTTCAAACTTGAATCTCTTGGTTTGCTGCCTTGGATGGTCATCAATTTTTGAATTTGAGTTTTGAAGCTTCTTGACACTTCAACTTTGACCCTTAACCAGTTAACACCTCTATCTTAATCGATTAAAAAGCTTCTGTTTTGTACTCATGTAGTGCCATGAATTGCCTTAATTGATTAAGGCCACATGCCAACCAATTAATAGTTTTCTGTTATCACTTGGTCCTTAGTCCTTTATTCTTTGTTCTTTTAAGTGATTAATTGTTCTCATATCATGGTAAGCTTCTTAACTTGCTTTCAAACAACATTTTCATTAAGAGATTCAATCGTAATCCTACATACTTGAATAATATAATTAGACATCAAAAATATGAAAAGTAGAAAGCTCCTAATTGAAATACGCCAAACTAAAACACCAAAATTTCTAGATTTCGGAATAACAAAGCAATGTCAATCGGGTTTTGGAAACCTTTACATATACCAACGATACAACCTTCTATTCAATATAACAACTCATTGTCAACAAAACCCGAATAGATTTTCATTCACTCATGAATGGATGGAGGCGGAGGAGGAGTTTGAGTAAACCCTTCTTTTCCCTTAGGAGCATCCAAATACGATTTGGGTTGTCTCAACCCATCATGCTGCTGATTTGAGGGTTAAGTTAAGACTTGGGAAGGGAGACTTGTAGCTACAGCTTGGATTCTACCAAAAACGTCATTAGTTATTTAGGGACGATTCTACTAAAACTGAAAATTAACCGGGGAAAATATTCTCCTAAAATTCCTAAGAGGCTGATATTGAACACGAGAAGGAGGATCACAAAGACGAACAGTTTCATCCCTGCTCAAATTTTTCACACCATTGTTGCTATTAGCTAAACCAAGCTTCATTCTTTTATCAAAGAACCAAACTCTGTCCAAGTTTGATATTGCTCTCCTAGCTTCGAGCATGGTTTTGAATCTAACGAACCCATAATGAGAGTTTTTGAGATTCTGCTCTCACGGGATAAAAGTATTGACAACCTCACTCAATTTTTACAAATAGTTCTCAACAAATTCTTGGAGAGAGATTACCAATGAGAACAAAGATCAAATTTGCCTTTCAATCACTACCAGAAGTAGCTGCACCACTCCCACCTCATCCACCAGAGGTATCAAAACTACTGTATCTTCTTCCACTCATTGCTGACTCTTTAACTTCCTTCTCTTCCTGGAAAATTCTAACTAGTAAGAAAAAGATTGTTATACCTTCAAATCTCGAATCTCAAAATCTTAAAATTCAAAATCTTACGAACAAAACCTCCAAGAACAAAGGAGTGTTGTCGAAAATCAAAAACTTTTCAAGTGTCCACCCGCTGATGGTAATTCGCACAAACGGTAAGATCAATTGGCTAGTGCTAGATATGGGGCCCTCGGTTTTCTTCTTAATATGCCAAAAGTGTCTTTAATTTTCTCTTTTTTTACTCAGCTAAAAGAGAAAATGTATTAAAGATAAAAGAAATGTACAAGATGAACAATGGAACTGAATAGAGTAGTGTGCAGAAGAGCCACTCAAAGTAGCAACAAAACAAAACTGAAACAAAAGTGGCTGAAAGTCAAATATGAGACATAAAAAACATAAGCAAATTCGAGCACAGTCCTGAACTCAAGCAGCAAAAGTGTCTCCAATTGTTGCATAACTATGGCCTAAAGTCTCTTATTTCATAATATAATAATATCATGGGCTGGGCTCAAATCAAGAAAATCTTCTCTAGGGCTTAGCCCGATTCAAGTCCAGCTTGCGATTTGGTGAGCCGCCTAGTCGATGGATAGGTCTACTTTGAAATGTTTTTTTTTTTATAATTATATAAAATTATAAAAAATACGGCTAAATGATCTAAGAATTATCATTTATATAACATCATTTTTTTATTTACTTAAAGCAGCTTACATTTAACAATAAATAAATAATTGAAAAAATAGTCAATCTTTTAGCAATCTACCAATGCCAATACTAAGTACTCTTACATAATATATATATATATATATAGACACACAAAAAAATATGGTTTATATGAAATTGTAACTTTTAGAGTTGTAAGGCCTTTGACAACTTGGAAAATAGTGAGACTCTCATTTAAGTTGTAAACAAACAAAGACAAGAACGAATAATAGAATTCGATTCATCGTTAAATAAAATTCTTTTTTAATTTATATAATAATAAATAAAAAAAGTTTCCTCGTTATTCATGCTCTGCCTTGAGAATCTAATAGACAATTTCTTAAAGGAAAAATAGAATTAGATGTGGAGGCATATTGACTCCTAAGATTACTTGTAAAGATGCTTGTAAGGTTATTTTTAAAGTAATATTTTCAGTAAGTGTATTTCAATCATCAATCTATTTATTTATCAACGACTGCATTTAAAAAAAATTAAAAATAATCAATTTTGTTATAAAATGTAAAAACACATTTTAATAATTATTCTTAATTAATGAGAACAATAATTGTCAAACCCTGCCCTATAAAGTGATTGCAATGTCATTTACATGTTCAGTAGAATGTTTGCATATTTGAGAAATTTGAGAAAAATCGTTAAAAGACGATATTGTCCCTAATAGTACCATTAAGTCGATTAAGCCTCGAATGAGTTCAAATAAAGATTTTAAGAGTGAAATCGAGAATTTCACAGTCCATGGATGACTCAAAATGGTAATTCGGAGTTCGAGGTCTGATTTGGAGTCAATCCGGAAAATTGACCGGATAGGGGCAAAATGGTCATTTTATAATTTGAGGACAAAATAGAAATTTTTAGAAAAGATTTTCTTAGCCCCATTTGACATGTTTGAGTATGATATGGGTATTGAAGTACAATTGAAAGATTTAGCAATGAAAAATATGAGTTTTCGGTATTTTTGGAGTATAGGGGCAAAATAGTAATTTTATCACCCGGAACTGAAAATTGAATTTTCGAAAGGATTTTGATCAAATTTAATTATTTGGAGTGTGGTATGAGTTTGAGGAGTGAAAAATATACCTTGTGGTAATTTTTCAATTTTTGGGGCAAAAATGTAATTTTACACTTTTCGGGGGCAAAAGTGTAATTTTACAAAATTATACCATAAAAATCTTTGAGATTTGTCCAGAACTTTGTTGAAGGCTCAGGATAAGGGAAGGAAAAATTGGTGGCTGAAAAATAAAGTCAAAAGATAAAGAAAAAAAATAAAAAATTAAAAAATTAATAAAATAATAATAAAATAATAAAATAATATTATTTTATTTAATAGCTTAAAAATATCAAATTCCAGCCTTCTTCATCCAAAATTTCGTTCTAACCTGAAGGAAGAGAGAGAAAACACAAAAATAAACCCTAGAGTGAGAAAAATCAAGAAAAAGTAAAGAAATTCAAGGAAATCAAGAATAAAAAGGTAAGGTTTTTCATGTCTAACTTAATTTCTACCTTACCCATGCAATTTCCCTTATTTTCCATGGTTAAATTGCATATTTTCATGGTGATTTCATGGCTGGTCCAATGGGTTTAGAGAGAGAAAGTTGATGGAAATAATTGATTTTGAAGTATGTTAGTGTTTTTAGTTAGCTAGTCATGTTTAGGAAGAAAACTAAGTGAGAGAATCACATATTCCGTGAGGACCCATGAAGGCTGAATTTTGTGGAGTGAATATTTGAGATGAATTTTGTGACATTTGATGTTAAATGGTTAGGATGTAATGGTTTTAATAAATGGTAGTGATAGAAATCGAAATTGATGGCATTTAGCATGAAATCACAAATCTCAATTTTTAACACACAATGGCGAAATTTTCTAGGGAGGATTTTGAGGTTGAAATTGATGATATTTCATGGAATTTTGGTGATATTTGATGAATTAAGGAGTTAGAAAATTAAATGAGAATTTGTGATACAAAAATTGGAATTTTTACCCACTAGGGGTAAAAGCGTAATTTATAGTCCGGACTGATAAATTGGACCAAATTCACAGTCATTGAGGTATTGTGGATATAATTGGATAATTGAAATTGAAATGGATGGAATTGGAGTTGAATTGGGGATTTCAGGAATTTACACCGTGTATAGAGGAGTTAGGTCGGACACCGCAATTAAGCGATTGTCCAGATATTTCAAACCCTATCTAGTGCATACGCATGGATAAGAGCCTGAAATAATTTATAATGATTTGACACAAATTATTGAATTTTTGTGTCATGTATTGTGGATAGGTGGTGAGCTATCTGATACGGGTAAAAGACTACACCTGAGGATCGAGAATAGGAGTATATCTACTCCTAGTACAGTGAGTACTCCTATATCATCTTAATTATCTATAGTAGTTTTATTCAATTATGTGATTTTATGAAAAATGGTTTCAATGGCAAATTGTTGTGTTTTATTGGAAAATGTGACTTTGTAAAATGATTTTATAAATTTTCTGGAAAATTGAATAATGGTTTTAAAAATAAAGTAATCGGAGACTGTTATATGTTATGAAATAAATTGTATTTTTAATTTGAATGGCTTATGATATTTTGTTAGCATGAATGGCATAATTGATATTTGTTATTATGTTAAATTTATATTTGAACTGTTTTGAGCAGCCTAAGAGAGGCTAGGTAGAAAAAGAAATGGTCATATCATGCAGTTAAGAATTTTTATGAATTCGGTGGTAGATAAATTCCCCGCTGCAGTGGCAGGTTCCGTGGACCAGCTTATAAGAGTGGCACGGTTCTTAGATATATTCTTACCTCGATAAGGAGAATCGTGTGTAGGGCATCTCCTGAGGTAAAGTTTGAGTGCACCTCACGCGGACCACCACGTGAGAGTGAGACTCAGCCAACGCCGAGGAATGGCTAGATTTTTAGATGAAAAATGAGTGTAAGAAATTTAACAGCCTTGGCGGTCTCGGTTAGATGCCTCCGGCCGGGGTATCCCCGAGAATGATTTTGGCATAAGCCAAGTTTTGTGAAATCCATAAGCCAAGCTAATCGTTTTGAATACAATGAAAATTTATGTTATGGAAAACGTACTGGAAGGAATATTTTATTTGTCTCCATTTACTCGATTATAGATAGTTTAGAGGGTATATGTTTACTCACTGAGATTTGTGAAATCTCACCCTTCTTCCTATACATTTTCAGGCTCAGAATAGGCAGTAAACTGTCAATTGCATCGAGAAGTAAATTTCGGAATTGCATCCTAGAAAGCAAGGTTATAGACTTAAACCTTCTCAGTTATTTGGGGGCCCACGTGTCATTGTAATTCAAATTGCATTCTCTAGTTTTCTATATTACAGTATGTATAAATTTATTTTGTTTTTATGTGCAGTAAATTAATTTTTGATGTTTCAAATATATATATATATATATAATGTTTTACATTAAAATAGATTATTTTAATTAATATTTTTATTTTATTTTATTATTCAAAAAAGAAAAAAAAGGAGGAGTGGAAAAATTGGTACAAAAGCCTTACGAGGTCTCGAGGGGCATTGGGGGGAAGAATGTCTGTCGAGGCTTCGCGGCGGTTGTCACGGGCTCGAGGAGGTACCGGGTCGTGACAATAATTAACAAAATCTGAGCAATTAATAAAATTTTACATGCATTTTTTTGTAGCATAGGCATTGATATATTTGTTTGAAATTTTATTTATTTATTTTTTAATTGAGGGAAGGAAGATTCGAATTCTGTTTTTTTAAATAAGAAGATGGCACACCAATCAATAAATCAAAAGCTCCTTTGAATTCTTATTTCATGATACATGTTTGTCCTTGATTTTTGAATAACTTAAGGCCAAAGCAAAGCATCCAAATTTTGTATCATTCCTTGCTTCATGCCCCTAAAAGAAATTTTCTTCACTGCTATAAATTTTGAGCCCCTTCCATTTTTTTCATTCAAGGCACATTGGCTACGTAGAAAGCATCAAAGGAGGCCCCAGCATTCCTTCACCAGCTCTAGGGGGTAATATTGTATGTCATTTATATATTATTTTTATTAATATAATTATTTGATTAGATATTAGTACTTAAAAGTTTCATTGCTTTCTGTCGAATGTGGGTTGGCTCTGGAAGCATCGAAGTAGTGTCCACTCTGCTTCACCACTTGTTGGGGGCCGTGCAACTTTCCAGGTGAGTGGATTTTTTCTGCTCAAACAAAAAGATGTTGCTATTGTATGAACTGTCGCGGTTAATGCCAACAAAAATGCTAAGACGAACACACGCACACTCTCTTTTGTTATTTGACAACTGACCATCCCTTTTTTTATTCAATTTTATGAATAATGAATACTACCCTTTCAATAAATAATACTACATGTATTTTGACCCTTTATTTTATTAATAATACTACATACTACCTTCCACAATGCACATGGCAGTATCTGGTTTTAATACATGAAAGTCAGCACAAGAATCTGATTCCATTGCCAAGGATTTCATACCTTTCAATGGAGGCACAGCATAAAATTATAAAGCAGTTCCAATAGCTAGAATTTTAGCTTTGTTAGGCTCATCAAGTTCACCCAAAGAATCAAAGAGCAGACCAATTACATTACCATTACTCTCCCTAATCAACCCTCACAGCTCGTCGGCCTCGGCTTACGTCTTGGCTAGTCAACATCCAAGGCATAGTCCACCATCCTATCCCCTCAATAGCACTCTCATTCTCTATTGCATTGATCCAAAAACTTAACTCTTATTTTGATCATAAAGACCACCTCATCTTTCTCCCATCTCTAAGTGTTAAAAATCAAGCTGTTTCTACGAAACCATAAAGACCACGTTCTAGCTCCCACCATAGTCATGCATCCACCTCTTCCTCAAAGTGCTATTGGGAAAATGGTTTTTGCGAAATTCCACCATTGCTTGCATAGAAAAGGAGCAACCCGCATAAACCCCCACCAACAGAAAACACAACCCCATATCGGCCATGAGAACTGACACAAGGGTAGGACATCCGCCATTCACATAAGACATCCTCATGTTCAAAGGAAATTCCCCTGATCCTTAAGAAGCTTTTTGTGGGAATGCTTTCCGACACCACCAACCAAAAAAAGCACTAGACTTTAGGGGGAGACAGTAAACTTCCAGATAGAAGAATACCAAGCCCTGTGGCTGCGTGCTTGAGGTTGAACTCCTACAACCTCTGTAGTTTTCTTAACCAAGAATTGGCTAGACTGGTGATGTGACAATTAATGCATAGACTACCTAAACAGTTCATATAGGAAATGAATCAAACTTATATAATTGTAAATTTTTTTTGTTGATTGAATTCATGCTTAAATTGATACATTTTCAACCAACCTCTAAATATTATTATATATTGTCAAACATAAAGAACTTTCATATACAAGAATTTCCGTTTAAAGAATCTACAAAAATATTATAATTATTTATCTCTAATTTCATCAAAATCTTAGTTTTTTTTTTTGTATGCATAATTTTGGGCTATACTATGAGAGGTTCCTTTTACCCATCCATAGATCATATGACACCCATGACAAGATTTAAATTTGAGACCTCAAGAACTAATTTTTCTTAAAAAGGGCCCCTTCCTTAAACATCCTTCTATTGTTGCTCCTGCTATTAAAAAGTTGTCTACTGATGAGTGTCGGGAAATCCTGCAATCAACAAGAGCAAAATGTAATGGAATTTTAAATTTTTTTAGTAGAACAATCAAATTTTGATTTCATGGGTACTAAAACCAGATACATAAACGACAAGATTGTTTAGTTTATCTGCATTGTTTATGAACCCTAAACCCGAAGATCCTAACTAATTATAAAAAGATTGTTATTATTGAAAACCTTATGAAGGAAACCTCCAAGCACAAAGGAGTCTTGTCGAAAACCACAAATTTTTCTAGTGTCCACCCACTGATGGTAATTCACACAAATGGTAAGATCAATAGGCTCTTGGTGTTCTTCTTAGGATTCCAAAAGTGTCTTTAATTTTTTTTCTTTTTTTCTCAGCCTAAAGAGAAAATTATTGTATTAAAGATAAAGGAAACGTACAAGATGAACAATGAAACTGCACAGAGTAGTGTGCAGAAGAGCCACTCAAAGTAACAACATAACAAAACCGAAACAAAAGTAGCTGCAAATCAAATAAGAAACATAAAAAAACATAAGCAAATTCGAGATCAGACCTGTATTATGTAGCAAGGTAGTTCTCTAGTAAGAGCCACCAATTTCTTTTTGTGTGACCGAATGTTGGCAATTGTACAGGTATACGCTCAAGTTAAACCTTTTATGTCATTAGGAGTCTTAAGACAATTAGCTAAAGACTGCTTACGGCATGTTGGCTTAGAAGCAATTCAATAAATCACCTTTTAAAAAAAAAGGTGATTTATAAACCAATGCAGATAAACCTATTTCATCGTTACAGAACTTTATAAACCAATGCAGAATATAAACTGAGCTTAAGCACAAATGAAGTACACAATACCCCTACACTGAAAAATATATAAAAAAAGTTAATGCGCATCAACTCCGGATCAACTACAGGAGGAGGATCGAAGAGAAAATGTCGTTAGATTGATTATAGGAAATGTATAAATATTATCAACTAATTAGGACTTCAAGAGTAATATGATGTTAGATTGTGTGCCTAATTGTTTGATTTTTTTTAAAGGCATTTGATTAGGGAATTGGAATATTTTTGCCTACTTATTTGATTTGATCATATTAGTGCTTAAAAGTTTCATTCCTTTTAGTCAAAGGCGCATTGGCTAGGAAGCATCAAGGCAGTTTCCACCCTGCTTCACCATTTCTTGGGGGTTGCATTTTCCAGGTGAATGGATTTATTGATTAAGACTCAAAAGTAATATCATGTTAGAGCGTAATGCAAAAAAAAAAAAATATCATGTTAGAGCGACAATCAATTTGATTTGATCATACTTGTACCTTAAAATTTACTTATAATGATTTTGAGTATTTAACATAAAAGTATGTGCATGCTTTTTTCAAAAGGGTTGAGTTAAAATCTCTTTATTTTTTAATATTTAAATAAAAATCTTGGTAATTATTTAAATAATTGTGTACATATATAACTCTCTATTAATTCTTTATATGTTAATTTTGTTTTAGTGGAATGCTTTATATGTTACAATTAACGCATAAACTGTCTTATTTTAATCCATCTTTTTTTCTTATTAAAAAAAAAACTTTGAACTTTTAATTAAAGTAAATTATTCTTCATAAAATTTAAATTTAGCTATACCACAAACTAGAATTTGTATTCTATTAAATTATTCAAAACTTTAAATAATTGTCAGGTTAACATAACTAGTGAGTTTCAATAAATTTTTATATCCAACTAAAAATACATGGTGACTGCAAGTATATTGGAAGAGATTTTTCATATCTAATTAGAAGTAACATATAAAAGTGATAAGTTTTATAGAATTGACCAAAACATAAAATTCTGTAAAAAGAGTCAATAAGTTAAATGCAATTTCTTTCATTTTAGCATATTACTAATATAACCATTAATCAGTAGTACTCTTCATTGTAAACTTTTTTATTTAAATGATATTAATATTAATAATAGTAAATATATAATAAATAATAATAAACATGTGATTATGGAATTAGATGTCTTTTATAATAAAATAATTTTTACTATATTATTATTTAAAATTAATTAACTTTTAATTACTAAATATCTTATTAATGAAAATTATCTTTCAAAATTTTGTTAAAATTATCATATTTATAGATCTCATTGGTTGTTTATTTTTCTAAAGTATAATATTGTCATCCTATAATATTAATTAATATACACCATTCTTCTATTTTTTTTTTAAAACTTGGGGGAAGGGGGATACGCCATTTTTCTATTAACAAGCTACCAGATTAAGAAAATGATAACGAAAAATACATTATGGAGTTTAGAATAATAAAGAAATTTGAAAAGTTAATGCTTTCTTCTTCCTTTTTCTTTGTTTATCTTCCTGTGTTCGTTTTCTGGATATGCCAAAATGAAGTTATATATGCAAAAACTATTTCTTGTTTTAGGCAAACAAGAGACCAACAATGGGGATGGCTGAAACATTTATGAATCTTTGGAATGGATGGGAGATCCGTGTACTGGTTTTAGTCAGCCTCTCATTACAAGCAATACTCATTGCATTTGGTTCCAAACGGAAGTGTACAAGAAGTAGATGGATCTACTTCCTTGTGTGGAGTGCATACTTGTTAGCAGACTCGGTGGCAACTCTTGCATTAGGCATTCTTGCCAGGTCCCTGGAAAATAATGTTCCGAATCAAGACCATGCACTCCAGTCATTTTGGGCTCCGTTCCTTCTCTTGCACCTTGGTGGCCCAGATACTATTACTGCTTTCTCCTTGGAAGATAATGAGTTGTGGCTAAGGCATTTTGTTCTCCTTGTTCTCCTTGCCCATTTTTATTTTCTCTTTGGGCCATGTCCAATTTTTTTTTTAATTTGGGCCATACCCACACATTTTTTTCTTTTCTTTTCTTTTTCTCTTTTTTTTTCTTTTTTTTCTCTTTCCTCCACTCCAGCCCGTCACGCTCTCTTCCGTCCTCCCATTTCCAGCTAAACCTTTCTCCTCCACCGTGGTTTCTTCCATACACCACTGTGGCCACACTTCCTCCTCCATTTTCCTTTCTTTTTCCTTCCATTTTATCTTCCATTTTCAGCTCAATTCTCTACTCCATTTGCTGCATTTTCTGTCACGACCCGGAATCTCTCATCAAGCCCGTGACAACCGTCGCGATGTCCCAATAGATACTCATCTTTCGAGTACCCTATCGAGACCTCGCAAGGTTCTCGTACCAGTTTTTCATTTCCCTCGTGGTTATTAGTTTCCAGATAACGCTTTTCAAGAGAAAAATTCATATTTTAAATCAACACCATTAAAACACACAATTAACCATGCAGAGGCATTTTCGTTCTTTTTGTCCAACAATTTCACGATTGGAAAAATCGTTGCATAAGAGTAAAATAAACAAAATTCACAATCGTTAATAGCTTTCGATACCAAAAACCTTTATAAAAATAAGAATTTTTAAGGAACAAAATAAAATAAATATTAAACAAAATATTAAATTTTATTTCAAACCAATATTTTTAGAAAGATTGAAAATCAATTTTCAGCAATTGAAAATAAAATAAATTTATACTTACAGTATTACATATAAAAAAAGTACATAAGTTAATTACATTGACACGTGGGCCCTACTGTGTATTACTATGTACCTTTGTTAGCTAAGGACGCGGCTTCAATCAAGCCTCTATATGCACTCCGAGTGTTTACCAGTATTCTCGAGCCTGAAAGGGGGAAGAAAGGGTGGTGAGTTTTACAATTCAATGAGTTATATAATTACCATCTACGACATCTAAAGTCGAGTAGATGGAGACAATATAAAAACGCAATGCTATCATGTAATTCATAGCACCAATTACACCAAATTTAATACAATTATACAAAGCAATATCATTTTCTCAAAACACATGGCTTATAATTTATTTATAAAAATCAAGCTTAAGCCAAATCTCACACTCGTGGACACTTGATTAGAGCATCTAATCGAGTCCGCCAAGACTGTTAGAATTTCATAATTTCTCATATACAGCCGATCCTTGACGTTGACCGAATTTATCTTCACGTGGTGGTTTTCCGTGAAGTGAATTTTAACATTACCTTGAGAGTTACCCTACTTGCCTCTCCAACCGAGGTAACAATTAGTCAAGTTTTGTAATACCCCGTATCCTCGTTAGACACAAATAAGACTTTATTAATCAAATGAATGATTATTTGATGTGAATTAGAGTGCTAAGGAATGCTTAAAAATAAAATGTATCGCATGCGCAGAACTCATAATTAAATAATAATATTTTTATCAGAGATAAATTAGTGAGTTAAAGGATGATTCAGAGGTAAATTGACACATAATAATGTGTTTCGAGACCAAAGAAGGCAAGTGAAAATTTTTAGAATAAAATAATATTTTATTAATAAAATAATATTAAAATATTAATATTTTATTAGAGGTCAGAATTGGTCATGAAAAATAGAATATGAATAATTTAAGTGGGGGAGAAGAATTAAGAATGAATTTTTGGAAGGAAATGCCGTAAGTGAGATCGCGCGATTTTTATTAAATCGAGTTAACGCGGTAAGTAAATATTTAAATATTATGGAGATACCACGTTGGAATGCAATATCAATAATTTGATTTTATATATGTGAAGGAAGAATAATTTTGAAGGAAATTGAAATTTAATAAGTGTGGATAGGAATGAAAAATATTGGACTTAATTTTTGGAGAGCAAAGTGTTGAAGAACACAAAAAATGTTCTTGTACATGCTTGAGTATTTTGGCCATATCTCGAGTTACAGAATTCCAATTGAAGCAATTCTTGGACCATTGGAAAGCTAAGAGACAAAGCTACAACTTTAGTGAAGATCACTTCACCCAGTTATGTCTCTAAAATAGAGAAAATCATGTTGGAAAATGACAAGGTGTCATATCTTGAGAATAAAAATTTCAAGGATTGATAATTAAATTTTTGAAGTCTCTTAGTACAATTTTGAGCCTAATTAAATCTTAGATTAATTAAAGACTTAAATGAATATTTAGAAGGTAAAATGAGGGTAAGAGTTGGTTAAAATTTTAAGTTATAAATATAATAAGTATATATATAAATATATATATATATATGTACAAGGTCACATGGGTAGCAGCCCATGTGTAAAATGTGAGACTTTTCTAAGTCAAAAGAAGGGAGCTGGTCAAGGAGAGTGAGAGGAAAGAAAAAGATAAAAAAAGAAGATGGTAGGAGGCTCTAGAAGAGTCGGCTGAAGTAAGAAACAAAAGACAAGAAAAACAAAATGGAGAGGAAGGAAAGAACGGTGAAAGAAAATTCTGCAGCTAGGGGGCACAGTTTTACTACCAAATTTTGAGTGAAGAAGGAAGGTAGTTTGCTACAAATCTTAGGAAGAACAAAGCTGAAAAATCTTGCTATTTTGAGAGAGAAAGAAGGCTGATTTTGCTGCTGCTTTGGTGGTTGAAATGAGGAGTGTGAAAGCTGAAAATAGTCAAGGTAGGTTGCTGAAATTTTCAAGTTTAAATTGCTGAAAATTTTGAGACCTTAGAGCCGAAATTATAAAGGGTTATATTGCTGGAAATTGACCTAAAAAAGCTGCTGGTTTGGTGTTGAAAATTCAGGGTGTTGCTGTTGGAAAATTTTGATTTTTGCTTGTTGGAAATTGGAGTGTTAGTTGCTGATTTGTTGGGAGAAAAGTGTAGAAATTTGCTGTTAAATTGTGTAGAAAAGGAGGAGTGTTGGCTGCTGATTTTTGAGAGATCTTGTGCTGCCATGGTAGTAGAGAAGAGAGAGACGGTTGGAGGAGGAAGAAAAAAGAAAAAAAAGAAAAAAAAAAGAAAGAAAGGAAAAAAATGGGTGGGCATGACCCATGAAAAAAATTAACATGGGCATGGCCCAATGACAATTAGATGGGCAAGGCCCAATAGAAAAATTAAATGGGCTTAGCCCAATAGGAAAATTTGAGAAATCCATGGACAAGGTCCAATAGCTTGGGGGAAAGAAAAGGCCCAATGACAAGGAAAAATAGAAAAGCCCAATGACAAGGAAATATAGAAAAGCCCAATGGAACATGTCGCGGAGGCATGCTGAATGAGACACGCGACTGACAAATAGAAATAATCATACACGCGTACAAAAATAGCGATGTAATATCCCGCTATTTCGAGGTGAGTAGGGGGTGTCAATTTTAAAATATTCATAATTATATATATGTATGAATATATATGATTTAATTTGCCAATGAATTGTGAAGAGCATGAATTAGTAGAAATTTATAAAATTGTGAATATAAATTGCTTTTAGAAATCGTTTGGAAAATATATATAAGATATATATGTAAAGCGTTTTAAAAGAAATGGGAAACAAGCTTTTCAATATGATTAGTCTCGAAATCGTGCCTTATATAATTGTGTGATGTGCATATGTGATTAGAGATTTAAATTTTCTATGTACGGTAATTTATGAATCATATGTTAAGATTTATTTTTATGAACATATGATGAATTTTTATGACTTTTATATCGAATATTTAGCAATAAATTAAAATGAGACTTTAAGGGCATAAATAATTTTTAAAATAATTTTTATAAACGAAATGAGATTTCTAATTTGTTTTGAATTGATTGGCAATCGTATTAAAATTTCTTGAATCGATTGTTTTGCCTGGATTGGCCCGGTAATACTTTGATTGCCATATCATGCTATTTAAATTTTATTGATTGGTGAGTTATAGGATAGTCACTGCAGTGGCGAGTACCGTGGACTGCCTTTAGGAGGGGCACGGTTATCCGGTTATATTCATACCTCGGTAGTAGAGGCGCGGAGGGTATCTCCTGAGGTATGGTTAGAGTTCCCTTCAACCAACCCATCACGGAAAGGTGAACTTCTCTAACGCCAAGGAACGGTTGTGGTTTCTAAACAGAGAAATATGTTTTATGAGTACATAAAATTTTTAACAGCCTTGGCGGATTCGGTTGGGTGCCCTCGCGCAAGGTACCACCAAATATGAGTTTTTGGCACGAGCCAAGTTTTATTAAAATCATAAGCTTACTAATTATTTTTTATAAAATGTAATTATTTTACATGGATTGAAATAAGTTTTAATATTATGAGTTATATTTCCTTGCATGGTGAAATTTGATTTAAACGGATTTTTACAGCTCCTTTATTTGTTTTTCCATGAAATGGATTTGAAATTTCTCGCGTAAAGGCGAGCTATGATTAGTGCATGACTTTAAACAATGTTGGTCTCGCGGGAGCTAGCTTGATTTTATCAATTTGGTTCGAAATTTGTTATCAACATATTTTGATGAGAAAATATTATTATTTCAATTGATTATACTTTCAAATATTCTCAAATTTCGATATAAGGCACAAAACCCCTGTTTGAGACAAATTATTTTTATGATTCTATATTTTACATTCAACTGATCTTTCGCTTGCTTGTTTCCCATCTACACCCTACTCACTGAGTCAATGATATTCACTGAGTCTATGAGACTCACCCCCCATTTTATTTCCCTTTTTGTAGACAGGGATCGTTTTAGTGTGAAGTCATTGACGCGTTCGCGTGTGGTTTACCGTGAATAGGTAAAGGCATCTCCTAGCACACTATTATGAGTTGCTCCGCTGTGTCCTATACTTGTTATGTTAAAAGTCAAGTCGTAGTGTTCTACTTATTAAGTTGTAAATAAATTTTAAATTTGTATATAAGCATTAATTTGAAAATTTTATAAATTTTGGCGTATATGTAATTGTGGATAAATAAGGAAAAAGTTTATAGTGATTTTTATATTTATGATTTAATTCAGTATATGAAAGTAATACTACTATTTGATGAGTGAATGTAATAGATTAACGAGCAATTTTGGTCAGGCTTGTTCGGGACTTAGCGGGTTTTTCCCAAAAGTTTCGGACGCCGATAGCGACCGGGGAGTGGTCGTTACAAGTTTACGGTGCCCCTCCTAAAGGCAGTCCACGGCAAACCCTCACTGCAGTGTTTTATTAATCGTAATCCATCAAATTTGTAAATATCTAGCAGCATAGCATGGCCAATAAATTATGTCCAGTCATCAAAATAAATGGACAATTTATATCATACATAAAAATATAGAATTCAGCCAGCATGCTTCCCAATGTCATAAGCCACAGATTCAATTCATAGATAAATAGGATAATTCACCAAATAGGTCTCCATATACTCAATTTTATAAAATCGACATTTAATTTCAAAAACAGTATTTTATCGAAATACATTTTAAATTGAAAATCATAATATTTTATACTTTCAAATTCATCATGCTTTAATAAGCATAAATTCATAATTAAACCCCTCTAGATATTACAGACGATAATTTATCAACTCACCTCGTCAAGAGTGCATGATACTCTTGTTTTCAATTTCCACTACACTATATTTTTCTCCCGTTCGGGAGCCCACCACCTATACACGATTCACGACACAAAATTTCATTATTTGTATCCAACCATTATAATTTATTTCAGACTCTATATGCTTGGAAATTGGGTAAAAATGGTTCGAACAGTCGTTAAATTACGATATCCGATCGACTCGCGTCTAAATTGCTAAAATCTTCGATTAAATTCCGATTTGACCCATTTCAGTTTCTAATAGTTCAATTATATCCATAATGCTCAATTACAGTGAGTATGAGTCAATGTATCAGTCTGGGACTGAAAATTACGATTTTACCCCTATTAGGTAAAATTTCAATTTTTGCTCCGAAAATTTCCATAATTTTCCTATATCCATAATTCACCAAAATACACATAAATTCCTCAATTTAACATCATTTTCAGCAACCGATTTCTCTCTCTAAAATTCGGCATAAATGGGTTTCAAGAGAAAAATCAATTTTTCTTGCTTGTTTTTGCTATTTTTCATTTCTACACATTACCAAACAAACCGAAAACACTTCCTAGCTAATTACTTAACTAGATTCAAGTTCAGTTCTCTCTCCTCCATGTTCAGCCAGCATAGGGTGGTCATAACCACATGTCAATTTTGCATGGAAATGAAAAAAGAAAGCTTGGGTAATGAAAATCACTAAGAAAATTCATGAATTTTACCTTTTTTCAAGCTTGAATCTTGTTTTTTCTTGATTTCTCTTTGAAATTTCAGCTTAGGGTTATTCCTTTCCCCTTCTCCCCTTCTTGCTTGCCTTAGACGACCCTCACATGTTTTTGGGCTGAAAATTTTGCCTTTTTAAAGGTTAAATAAAATAATATTATTTTATTCATTTTTTAAATATTTTATTAATTTTTGTTTTCTAGCCATCCAATTGATTTTCATTCTCCACCATATAGTTGTCTCATTTATCCACAGCTTAGATAAAATTTCTAGACTTATCCAAGGTCTTGGTGGAATAAATTTTTAAAATTTACATTTTTGCTCCCGTAAAAGTCAAAAATTACATTTTTACCCCAAAAATTGAAAAATTACCCAAAGGCATATTTTTCACTCCTCAAACTCATACCAGACTCCAATTTATCAAATTTGATTTAAATTCTCTAAAAAAATTAAATTTGATCCTCCGGTGGTAAAATTATGATTTTGCCCATATACTACGAATTGTACTAGAATTACATCTTTTTTCACTTTTCAACCTCAAATTATGTTTTAGGTAGTCTAATAATCAATCTTAATCAAATGGGGCTAAAATCTTCTCTAAAAATTCCCGTTTTGACCTTTAGTGACAAAATTACCGTTTTGCCCTTGTATCCCAAAAATATCGAAAATTATAATTTCCCACTGTTGAACTTCATATTATGCTCCAATAATCATATTATACTTCAAATGATTAATCTTGGTAGAATGTGACCAAAATCTTTAATAGAAATCTCCATTTTGTCCTTAAATGACAAAATGACCGTTATGTCCCTAATTGGTCAATTTTCTCGATTGACTCCAAACTGGACCTCGAACTCTGAATCATTGTTTTGAGTAATCTATGAACTGTGAAATCCTCAATTTCACTTTTAAAATCCTTGTTTGAACTTGTTCGAGGTTTAATCGACTCAATGATATTACTAAGGACAATGTAGTCATTTAATTAGTTTCTGGGGCAATTCAATAGGCAAACATGCTATCCAATGCATGTGAATGACCTGTCACAGATAATTTAGGTTCAGGTGTTACACTTTCTCAGCTAAATTTACAGCAACCAAGCTACCCCCTTTCAGCCCCAAGATCTTGCAAATTTTCAGCTTAAATGTTCAACCAATAAACCTCCAAAAATCAGCCACATGCTTACACAATTTCCACAACAAATTCTGCACTTTTTAACTCAATTTCAAGCACCAAATCAGCGGTCAAAAAAATCAGTTTTCTCACCTCAAAATTTCTAGAATTTTTCTACCACTTCAAGCTCAATTTTCAACATCAATAACCTAAATTTTTCAGCACCAAAATCCTTTCAAAATTCAGCCAAAAACAGCCCCTAAACATAGTGCAAAATTTTCAGATTTTCTCACCTTCTTGAATAACCGACTTTTCTTCTCTTTTTTTCTTCTTTTGCTGCCAATTTTCTACACTTGAATCAGCTCTTGTTCTCTTCCAAAAGTGCAGCAAAATCAGCCTTCTCCTCCCACAAAAATTGACTGAATTTTTTCCTCTCTCTTTTTCCGTCAACCACGCCGTTTTCTTTCTCTCCCTTTCTCTTGGTTTTTCTTTGTTTCTTCCACCGTTCTTTCTTTTCTCTTCTCTCCACTTTTGCTTGTCTTTTATTCACTCCTTAGTTGACCCCTTCTAGGTCCTTCTTCAATCTTCTTTTTATTTCTTTGCCTCCTTATTTGACCGATCTTCTCTCCTTATCTCTTTTACCTATCATTTCTCTCTTTATTTCTTTTATTCTCCTTTTTCCATTTTGTATGGCCGGCCCTTACTCCTCTCTCCCTTGATTTCCTTTATTTGCTTTTGTCTTTTATTGACTTTTCCTTCTTCTTTTTACTTTACATGTCATGCCACTCCTCCATATAAAAATATTTGTTTGCCTATCATTTTGCATGCTTAGCCAACCATGGCTACTTTCTTTCTTTTTGTCTTGATTTCATGTTTATTTCTTTTATTCTTTTTTTTATACTTATTTTATTCCCTCATTTCACCTTCTAACTATTCATTTAAGATTTAATTAACCTAGGATTTAATTAGGTTTAAAAGTGTAATAAGAGACCCAAAAATTTAATTGTCAATCCTTACAATTTTCATTCCCGACATATCACATCTAGCCACTTTCCAATGCGATTTTCTCTATTCTAGAGACTGAACTGGGCAAAATGATCTTCATCAAAGTTGTAGCCCTATCTCTTAGCTTTCCAATGGTATAAGAATTTTAGAAATTAGAGTTCTGTACCTTGAGATATGGCTAAAATACTAAAGTATATACAAAAAAGTTTCTAAGTTCTTCAACACTTTGCTATCCAAAAATTAAGTCAAATATTTGTAATTCCTATCCACACTTATTAAATTTCAATTTCTTTTTTTTCTTCTTCCTTCACACATATACATATCAAAATATTGATATCGCATTCCAACGCGGTGTCACCATAAATTTAAATATTTACTTACCGCGTTAATTCGATTTAATAAAATTCACACAATCTCACTTACGGCATTTCTTTCCAAAATTTCATTCTTACTTCTTCTACCCCACTTAAATTAGTCATATTTCATTTTTCATGACTACTTTTGACAACATATAAATTATTAATATTTTAATATTATTTTATTAAATACAATATTATTTTATTCTAAAATTTTTCACTTGTCTTCTTTGGTCTCGAAACACATTATTATGTCTCGGTTTACCTCCGAATCGTCCTTTATCACACCAATTTGTATCAAATGATCATTTATTTGATCAATAAAATCCTATTTATGTCCAACGAAGGTACGAGATGTTACACATATAATACAACTAAGTTTATGTCTTTTCATTTTAATATATTCATTCAATAGATTTGAAGCAGAATTTCAAAAATTTTCTATAAACTGACATCCTCTAATTTCCATAAAACTTCATCACTCCACTCTTTACTTTTATTTTTTTTTCCTAGTCTTTCTGTGAGAGAATTGGTCAATGATAAGGCAAAAGATGTTGAGGCCTTTGTCATCCACTAAGGATATGAATAAGAAAAATTAGAAACAATAATAAGGAAAAGAGATTCAAAAGAAAAGAAGTCTTTACCTTAGGGTTTCTACTTTCTATATTCAATTACAGGTTTTGTTATCAGAAGCAGAATTATAAATTGCATGCATTCCAAAGAAGATAAGTGAAAGTCTGAACTTACGTAATAAGAGGTTATATTAAAGAAATTAATATAAATAAAAAGTGTGCACTTACCTTTGAATTATGGTAAATTTTGTTTAGGGAAATTTTGCTTCAATTTTGTTTTAATTTCTAAGCTTCGCAGTGTGGCAAGTTCAACACCTTTGAATATGTCGGATGGTATTTCGTTCCAGCTTGGGCCAATAAAATTTTTTCTTGACTTCTACGATACACCAAAAAATCATCAAAACAAACCACAAGAAACTTTCAATAAAAAATCATAAACCTAGCTCTGCCTTCTTCAACACAAAGGAGTCGGCAATATTGAAAATTGTTACAAAGTTTCACTACAATTTCAAAAGTTTTTATTATTTTTTTGAATTTTGATGAAAATGCCTTACAATCTTAAAAGATGCTTCATTTGCAAGTTGCTTATTGAATTTTGTTGAAAATGTTGTACAACTTCGCAGATGCGTTTAATTGTCCTTTTGACATTTTGATGCACCATCAATCTTGTGGCCCTGAGAGTCTAGTGGCTTTTCTAGGAGTCATGTGGCTTCTAAGTAATCATTCATTAACAGAAAACAGAAACTTGAGTTGAATTGGAAGATAAATCATTTTAATTAAAAAGGAAAAATATCTAAGATAAATTTAAAAGACATAGTGCATTTTATTTATTTAACTATTAGCGTTTAGGTTGAGAAATTTTAAATATTAATAATATATTTAAAATATTAATAATTGATCATTTAAATATTAATATTTTTTAAATATTAATATGTTATTTATAATTTAATTGTTAATATTTGAAAATATTAATATTTTATTTATAATTTAAATATAATTATAATTAAAATATTAATTAATTTTAATTAATTTTTAAATTTAAAATATTATTTTTTATAATGTATAATTAACAACTTAAACTTTTTATTTTAAATTCTTTTTTACAATCATAAGGGATATTTTGACCCTCTCAATTTTAGAGACTATTCCCCCAACTATGAAATAAAAAATATCATAAAAAGTTTAATTAAATTTTGATTTTTGGTGATTTTAAAGAATAGCTATTTAATGAGACATTTGCCAACCAAACTATGGAAAAAAAATTGATAAGCTACATAATTGATATAATAAAATTATTAAAATAAAATGAATATTAATTATACTTATTAATTTTTTTTAGTTTTAATGATGAAATTTTTTAAATGATCTTCAATTTAAATTAATATTTTTTTATCTCATGTCTTTAAAATTATTTAAAATTAAACCACTTTATGATTCCTATCTTGCCTCATTAAAAATTAAAAATTTATTTCACGTCAAATTTGGATGAAATCTACAAATTTTCACTAAAAAATTTTATTTTTATACTATATTTTATAAAAAATATATATTTCTTAATACATGGAAACGCTGTTAGCTTCAATTTCTTGTAATCTAAAACAACATCACTCAATGGGGGAAAAAACCTTTTCTAAAGCTAAAGAGAAAAAATTTCCTGTTGACAATCCTAATACAACTGGCTCTATAAAAATCATCTCAAAATTCTTTTTAAATCAATTATTTTAAATTAACCACATATCAATAGAGAAAGCCACAAACGTGACCAAGTGTGGAAGCCCCTACGGGGGAAGCCCCTTTGCGGCTTTCTTTTACTCATGTTGTAGATTCTATAAATAATGATACCAGCCTTTCAACAAAAAATACTACACATATTTCTTTCCTTTCTTCACTTTTATCCTTCCTCTTCTCTCCCTCTTGTCTCTACCCATTTCTTCTTCTGCTCTTTCACCCAAGATCTCCCTCTCTTCACTCACCCAATCGGCGGCACCTAACCCAAACACTCTAACCTCCAACCGGCGGCACCTCCCCAAGAATTTCCTTTTCTTCTTCCTCTTTTACCTAAGAATTTTGGTTAATTTTTATTATATATTTTTATTTGGAGAATAGGTGTCTACAATCGTTCCCATTCAAGGCACATTGGCTATTTAGAAAGCATCAAGGGAGGCTCCAGCATTCTTTCACCAGCTCTTGAGGGTAATTTTGTATATCTTTTTAATTTTATTTTTATTAATATTTTTTTTATCAATTGATCAGGATTTAAGAGTAATATGATGTTAGATTGTGTTCCTAATTATTTGATTTGATATTACTACTTAAACGTTTCATTGCTTTCAGTCAAAAAGGGTTGGCTCTAGAAGGATTAAAGCAGTTTCCACTCCGCTTCACCACTTGTTAGGGGCTGTATAATTTTCCAGGTGAGTAAGACAAACACACTTGCACAGTCTCTTGTGTTATTTAAAAACTGACCACCCGTTTTTTTATTCAATTTTATAAATAATGATACTACCCTTTCAACAAATAATACTACATATATTTTGACCATTCTACAATACTCATGGTATACTATCTGATTTTAGTACCCATAAAAGTGCAACACAAGAATTTGAATCTATCGCCCAAGATTTCATACTTTTCTATTGGGACGCAACGTAAAATTGTAAAGCAGTTCCAATAGCTAGAATTTCAGCCTTTGTTAGACTCAAGTTCACCTAAAGGACCAAAGAGCGAACTCATTACATTACTATTACTGTCCCTAAACACGCCCTTACAGCTCATTAGCCTCGACATACCTCTAATAGAACCATCTACTTTGAATTTCAGCTCATCTTCACTTGGGAGAGTCCAAACAACCCCTTTTCTCAGGTCCGCCTCTGCTTTGACCTAGGCAACATTCAAGGCATAGTCCACCATCCTATCTCGTCAATAGCGTTCTCATTCTCTATTTCATTGACCCAGAACTTAACTGTCATTTTCATCACAAAGACCACCTCATCTTTCTCATAGTGTTAAAAATCAAATTGTTTCTAACGAACCATAAAGACCTCACTGTAGCTCCTATCATACCTATCCACCTTTTTCTCAAGGTGCTATGAAAAAGGGTTTCTGCAAAATTCCACCATTGATTGCATAGAAGAGGAGCAACCCACAGAAATCCCCATCAACAGAAAACACGACTCCTTATCGCCCTTGAGAACTAACATGAGAGTAAGATTTGTGCACATTCTTCCTCTATTTGTCTACACCAGGCACATAAGACATCGTCGTGTTCGAAGGAAATTCCCCTGGTCCTTAACAAGCTTTTTGTGGGAATGCTTTCCAATGCAACACCACTAACCAAAAAAAGCACAGGGGGAACAGTAAACTTCCAGATAGAAGAATACCAAGCCCTATGGTTGCCTGCTTGAGATTGAACTCCTGTATATAACCTCCATAGCTTTCTTAACCAAGAATTGATTAGACTGGTGATGTGACAATTAATGCGTAGAGTACCTAAACAGTTCATATAGGAAATGAATCAAACTTATTATAATTGTAAATTTTTTTTTTGTTGATTGAATTCATGCTTAAATTTATACATTTTCAACCAACTTGTAAATATTATTATATATTGCCAAACATAAAGAACTTTCATATACAAGAATTTCCGTTTAAAGAATCAACAAAAATGTACTAATTATTTATCTCTAATTTCATTAATATATTAATTTTTTATGTATGTATAATTTTGGACTATACTTTGAGAGGTTCTATTTTCCCATCCATAGATCATACGACACCCATCGCAAGATTTAAATTTTGAGACCAACAAGAGCAAAGTGTAACGGAATTCAAAATTTTTTTAATAGAAAGATCAAAATTTGATTTCTTTAACATAGGAAACCCCAACTAGTAATAAAAAGATTGTTATTCCTACAAATCTCATATCTCAAAATCTTAAAGTTCAAAACCTTATGAACGAAACCTCCAAGCACAAAGGAGTGTTGTCGCAAATCACAAAGTTTTCAAGTGTCCACCCTTTGATGGTAATTCACACAGACGGTAAGATCAAGTGGCTATTGCTAGATAAGGGGCTTTCAGTTTTCTTCTTAAGAATGCCAAAACTATCTCTAATTGTTGTATAACTACGGCCTAAAGACTTTTATTTCCTAATAGAAATGTTTTAAGACGCCTATTCCATGGATAGGTCTACTTGAAATGTTTTTTTTAATTATAAAAAATTACAAAAATACAAATAAATGATTTAAGAGTTATCATTTATAGATATAACTTCAATTTTTTTTATTTACAAAAAAAAAAGCAATTAGCAATTATCATTAAGCAATAAGAATTAATGCGCATTAGCACTGAATCAACAACAAATGGAGGATCGAGGAGAAAATGATGTTAGATTGATCATAGGAAATTTATAAGTATTATCAATTGATCAGGACTTCATGACAAATTAATATGATGCTAGATCGTGTGCCTGCTTTTTTTATTTTTTTTAAAGGCTTTTGATCGATTAGGGAATTGCAATAATTTTGCCTACTTATTTGATTTGATCATATTAGTATTTAAAAGTTTCATTCCTTTTAGCCAAAGGCGCATTGGCTCAGGAAGCATCAAGCCAGTTTCCACTCTGCTTCACCACTTCTTGGGAGTTGTACTTTCCAGGTTAGTGGATTTATTGATTAAGACTCAAAAGTAATATCATGTTAGAGCCACAATCAATTTGATTTGATCATATTAGTACTTTAAAATTTTACTGTATAATAATGAATTTAAGTATTTAGCTTAAAAGTAAGTGTATGTTTTTTTTTTAAAAAAAGTTGAGTTCAAATCTCTTTATTCTTTTAATATTTAAATAAAAACTTTGATAATTGTGTAAATAATTGTGTACATACATAACTCTCAATTAATTCTTTATATGTTAACTTTCTTTGGTGGAATTCTTTATATGTTACAATTAATGCATGAACTGTCTAATTTTTATCTGTCTTTCTTCTTATTAACCTTGAACTTTTAATTAAAGTAAATCATTTTTAATAAGCATTTGAGTATTTAGCTTATTAGTTAGTGCATGATCTCTCTATTTTAAAATATGAATTTGAATCCCCTATCTATAAAAAAAATTATTCTTCATAAAATTTAAATTTATTTGTATCTCAAACGAGAATTTGTATTATATTAAATGATTCGAGACTTTAAATAATTACAAGATTAACATAAATAGTGAGTTTTGATAAATTTTATATCCAACTAAAAATACATGGTGATTGCAAGTATGTAGGAAGAGATTTTTCATATATAATTAGAAGTAACATATAAAATTATAAGTTTTACAGAATTGACCAAAACATAAAATTTTGTAAAAAGAGTCAATAAGTTAAAAGCAATTTCTTTAATTTTAGCATATTGCTAATATAACCATTAATCAGCAATACTCTTCGTTGCAAACTTTTTTATTTAAATGATCTTAATAATAGTAAATATATAATAAATAATAATATAAATGTGATTATGGAATTAGATGTCTTTTACAATTAATTAATTTTTACTATATTATTATTTAAAATTAATTAACTTTTAATTGCTAAACATCTTATTAATGAAAATTATCTGTCAAAAATTAATAAAATTATTATATTTATGTATCTCATTGGTTGTTTATTTTTCTAAAATATAATATTGTCATCCTATTATATTAATTAATATATACCATTTTTATATTAACAAACTCTTAAATTAAGAAATTGATAACAAAAAATACATCATGGAATTAGAATAATAAAGAAATTTGAAAAGTTAATGCTCTCATCTTCTTTTTTTCTTTGTCCATCTTCTTATGTTCGCTCATGGGGATTTCACAAAATGAAGTTATATATATAGTTATGGATGCAAACACTATTTTATGTTTTAGGCAAAGAAGAGACCAGCAATGGCGATTGTTGAAACGGTGATTGAACTTTGGAATGAATGGGAGATACCAGCAATGGCGATCGTTGGAACGGTGATTGAACTTTGGAACGAATGGGAGATACGAGTGCTGGTTTTACTTAGCCTCTCATTACAAGTAATACTCATTGCCTTTGGTTCCAAAAGAAAGAGTACGACAACTTCATGGATCAACTTCCTTGTTTGGTCTGCATACTTGTCAGCAGATTGGGTGGCAACTGTTGCATTGGGCATTCTTGCCAGGTCCCTGGGAAGTAATGCTTCGAATCAAAACCACTCACTCCAGTCATTTTGGGCTCCATTCCTTCTCTTGCACCTCGGTGGCCCAGACACTATTACTGCTTACTCCTTAGAAGACAATGAGTTGTGGCTAAGGCATCTTGTGGGCCTTGTTTTTGAGACTGGAGTTGCAATTTATGTGTTTTTGAGGTCTTGGGTTGACGGCGACACCGCCCTTTCGTGTATAGCCATTCCAGTGTTCATTGCAGGAATTATCAAGTATGGGGAAAGGACTTACGTGCTCATGTCCTCAAGCACGAAGCAGTTTAGAAGTTCCTCATTAGACGATTTGATGCGTTCATATCTTGAAATCGACGCAGATTTGTTGCGTTCATGTCTTGAAATCAAGCCAGATTTGTTGCGTCCATATCTTGAAATCGACGCAGATTTGGAGCATTTATATCTTGAAATCGACGTAGAAATGCAAGAAGCTTCCCCTGCCCTAAAGTCTAACCTGTTCCTACATCGAGTTGATAGGTTGTTCAGGAGGTTAAAATTTTTATTTGCCGACCATATCCTCGATGAAAAGCAGCAACTCCTTTGCAACTTTTTAATTCGTGATTATGAACAAAGTGAGGCCTTCGAATTGGTAGAATTTGAGCTGGGACTTTTGTATGATTTGCTTTACACCAAAGCAGGACTAGTCCACTCATATTTTGGCATCTTTCTTCGCTGCATTACTTGTTTGGCCTCTGTTTCTGCATTGGTTACCTTCTCAATCATCATCGATGAGCATGAATACTCTCCGGTGGACATTATCGTCACTCTCATATTGCTAGTTGGAGCTGTTGCTTTGGAGGTTTATGCGCTGCTCATGCTTGCTTCTTCTGACTGGCTAAAGCTTTGGCTAGTTGTGCAAAACAAGTGTTATTTAAAACGAGCGACAAAGGAAAAGAGGTGGTGTAGAAGCATAGCCAAGTACAACCTTGTGAGCTTTTGCCTTCAAAATGATGCAACCATGTGGATTAAAGTTCAACAGTTACTTGGCATAAATGAAATGTTAGAGAAGCATCAGAATGTGGAATGGCAGCAAGGGATAGATGACGATCTAAAACGCCTCATCTTCTATCAACTAGATAGGAGAGCTAAAGAGCTTGAAGATTTCTGTAATTCCGAATTATGCAACAAAGTATTGAATTACAGAGGTGAATGTGTTCTTAATGAAATGAATCTCCTTAATGAGCTTAAATGGAGCACCGTTGATGTAGAATTTGACGAAAGCATTCTTCTTTGGCACATTGCTACTCAGCTCTGTTACCATGATGATATTAAGAGAACAACTGATCTCTGTAGTCTCAATAACGACAGTAAAATCAGCAGATGTTTATCGGAGTACATGCTATATCTTTTGGTCTTGCGTTCAGAAATGTTGCCCAAAGGGATTGGTGAAATAAGATGCAGACGGGCCTGTGAGGATGTCTTACGTATTTTGGAAGGAAGGAGAGGCACACAAATAGAAGAAGCTTATCAAAAGCTGTTTGAAGGGGGTGTAATATTGGAACAACTTCGATCTGAAGAGTTTAATATCCTTCCGAAGGCTAACGATCTTGCGAAACAATTGCAAGATCTGAACAAGAGAAACAGGGGGAGGGAAGAAAAGTGGGAGATGATGAATAAAGTGTGGGTGGAACTATTGACATATGCCGCAGGTCATTGTGGATGGAAAGAGCATGTTCGACAATTGGCCAAAGGCGGGGAACTGCTCACTCACGTTTGCCTTCTTATGGCACATTTTGGCATCAGTGGCCAATACCGAGCTGGGCGATTATACTATCGCCGAGTCCCTTCAGAACGATATTTTCAGTTTAGGGAATTACGTCATGATTTTTAACATACATACTTTCGTGTCAAATTTTGAATTCGAAAAAAAGGTTGTTGATATAAAATAATCATTTTATATTATTTTTAAGAATTTTATTTTTAATATATCATTATAATTTCAGCACATTCATATATTTAAAATAAAGTATTTCATTTTGGATCTTGTAATTTGAGCACATTTCTATTAGATATTCAATGGTTTATATTTTAAAAATCGTTCAATAAAACACTTGAGTTTCGATTTTTAATTTTAATATTTATTTATTGTTTACTCAATCAAAGATTATTTTATAAATATCACTGTGATACATAAAACTTTGCATAAAGCCAAAGTCATGGTAAGAGACAGTTCATATGAGACGAATTGCTCAAGACAAGGAGAAAAGCACCTGATACAAATACCATAGTCCTTATAACAGCAATTACCAAAGCCCCTGCCATCAAAAACAACACTAAGAATCCAACCTAGGCAGTAAACATCCAAATCCTGCCGAGTGAACATATCCTATAGACAACGTGGAATCAGATTTGCACCCCTATCTTCCAAATTATATCCCTTGCAAAAGACTCACAACACCACCGTAATCATATAAGGAGAACCACGACACAGACGTAACTTTTGGAAGAAACCTCAACTCAACAAAACCAAATAAAGTCAGTCACTTTATTGCCCCATTGTCTCACCCAGATCCCCACTAAAAAAATGCAACAACTACCCCATTTCGCCAGCTGCCCAAGTCCCATCACACACACAGCCTCATAGACAAAATCATAGCAAAACAAAATCCCTCCAAAACACCTCCCGCCAATATAAGCTTATGCACAAAATCAACCATAAAGCAATTACCTCTTAATATCTAAACAAGACCTGTAAAGCCCGAACCTGTGTTATTTTTTTCATGTCATTCACATGCATTGGAAAGCATGTTAACATCTTGAATTGTCCTGAAAAGTTAAATAAATGACGATATTGCTTTTAGGGGTATTGATAAGTCAATTATGCCTCGGATTAGTTCAAATAGGAATTTTAAAGTGAAATTGAGAATTTCACAGTTCAGGGATTACTCAGAATAGTGATTCGGAGTCCGAGGTTCAGTTTGGGGTTAATCAAGAAAATTGACCGATTAGGGACAAAACGGTCATTTTTTAATTTCAGGACAAAATGAAAATTTTTAATAAAGATTTTGATTTTTATGACCAAGAATAATTATATGAAATACAATATGATTATTGGAACATAAAATAAAGTCTAGCAGTGAAAAAGTGCAATTCTCGGTATTTTTAAGACATAAGGGTACAATAGTAATTTTACCACTAAGGTCAAGATGGGAATTTTTAAAGAGGATTTTGGCCCCATTTGATGTATATTGATTATTTAGACTAATTAAAACATAATTTGAGATTGAAAAGTGGAAAGGAAATGCAATTCTGGTACATTTTGGAGAATAGGGGTAAAATGGTAATCTTACCATCGAAAGATCAAATTTAATTTTTCGAGAGAATTTAGATCAAATTTGACAAATTGGAGTATGGTATGAGTTTGAAGACTGAAAAATATGCCTTGTGATAATTTTTCAATCTTTGGGGTAAAAATGTAATTTTGTACTTTTTCGGGAGTAAAAGTGTAATTTCACAAAATTACACTTTAAAAAACATTGAAATTTCTTCTAGAATCTCCTAGAAAATCATAGGATAAGGGCTGAAATTTATTTGGCTGAAAAGAAAGTCAAAAAGAAAAGTCAATAAATAATAAATTAATAAACAAAATGCCATGTAAAAAAAAAAGAAAAAAAATGCCATGTGTAAAAAAAAAATTAAATAATATTTTAATTAGCCTTATAAAAGGCTTGAAATTTCTAGAAGTTCTTCATATCATGGCCGGCCATCAAAGGGAGCAAGAAGGAAAAGAAAAACTCAAAACCTAGGTTGAAAATTTGAGAAAAACAAGGAAAAATCAAGTGTCCAAGCAATTAAAAGGTAAAATTCATTAATTTTCTATGTGATTTCCATTACCCATCCATTCTTTTTTCATTTCCATGCAAAATTAACATATGGGTATGATGATCCCTTGCTGAACCAGCATCCTTAGGTGGGTTTTGATTCATTTTGTTGGTAGATTTTATAGTGATTTAATTTTATTAAGTGGGTAGAAATGGAAAGTAACAAAAACTAGTGAGAAAAATGATTTTTCACCATTGACACCCTTAATGTCAAAATTTCCAGGAGAGAAATGACTGCTGAAAATGATGAGATTTCATGGAAATTAAATGAATTATGATGAATTAAGGGTGTAGAAAAATTATGGGAATTTTTAGGGCAAAAATCGAAATTTTTACCCACTAGGGGTATTTTCGTAATTTCTGTCCGAAACTGAAAATTTGCATCACACTGAGGGACATTAAGTCCAATTGGATATAATTGAGGTATAGAAAGTGAAAAAAAATCGATTCAGATTTAAAATGAAGATTTTAGCGAATTAAATCGTGTCCCATGCGTATTAGGCCGAATATCGCATTTCAAAGGTTATTCGTATAATTTTTGCATCACATTTCATACATTCATATAGAATTTAGAGCCTGAAATCAATTTTGCTAAATTGACATCAATCATTGAAATTCGTGCCACGTATGTCGTGTAGGTGGTGAATCGTCCGACAAAGGTAAACAAATCGCGTCGGACCAGCATGACTAGGAGTATATCTGACTTGTAAAAACGGTGAGTGGATAAACTATCTTCCTCAAGATCTAGAGTGATTTTATCTATTTTTGTATCTTTAAAGAATTGAATTTTTGTAAATGGTTTATAAATTGAAAAACTGATTTTTTTAACACTGAGTGTATGGAGACGGGTTTTTAACCTATGTTATGTGTTTAAATTAATGTTTATGGCTTATGAATCTTGGGATGCATGATGGCTGGAATTATTTTGTATGAAATGTGTAAATTGCTTTCTTTGTCTAATAGACTGGGTAATGTTTTAATTGCCATGTCATGCTGCCAAAATTTTTATTTATTAATTGGTGGGTCATTTAGTCGCTGCAGTGGCGGGTTTCCGTGGACCAGCCTACTAGAGGGGCACGGTAACCCAGTTTCATTTTACCTCGGTACGAGAGGCGAAGAGGGTAACTCCTGAGGTAAAAATCGAGTTCACTTCACGCCGAACCACCATGTGAAGTTGAACTTAGCTAACGCCAAGGAACGGCTATTTTCTAAACGAAAAACGTGTTTTATTTGTACATGGTTTTTAACAGCCTTGGCGGGCTCGATTGGACGCTCTGATCAAGTGTCCACGAGTATGAGATTTGGCTAAGCCTAGTTTTTAAGAAAACAATCATAAGCCTTATTATTTTGATGTATCAATATTTGTTTTGTATGAATGTACTAAAATGATGTTATGAACTACCTTATGGTATCACATTTTTATATTGTCTCCATCTACTCGACTTTAGATGTCGGGGATGGTATTTATTTACTCACTGAGTTGTCAAACTCACCATCTCAATTTCCCCCTTTCAAGCTCACAGACATCTGTAGATATCAGCATTTTGTCGAGGAGACAGTCGGAGTGACGATCTTGGTTACCAAAGGTTTACTCCTATTTTCATGTTTTTCTCTGTTGTGGGCACACTTAGCATTGTAAATTAAATTTCATACTCCAGTCAGTTGTATTACAGTATGTAATAATATATTTTGCTTTTACGCTATAAAAATTATTTCTCGAGTTGTCTAAAAAATATTGTACAAAAGAAAAATAGAATATTTTTATTGAATATTTTTGAATAGTAAAATAAACCTTTAAATCCTTTAAAATGCATGTTTCAGACTTCCGATTTCAATTTTGACTGCAAATCATGTATTCTCTACACGTGTGCTATGTTTTTTTACCAAATTTCGAGATTTTAGTCAAAAATGACCAAAATGCCCTCGTGTAGCAAATTTCACTTTATGACGGTTTTCGACTCAAAATCAATTTATATTCGTTTGAATATGATATTTAATAATCAATACTCACAGGGGAAGTGAAAAACTGGTACGAGATGCCTTGCGGAGTCTCGGTTTGTGCTCATGGGATGAGTGCCTATCGAGACCTCGTGGCAGTTGTCACGGGCTCGATAGGAGTTCCGGGTCGTGACAAGACCTGTGAGAATCCACGTACGAGGAAATTGCCAATCACAATTTCAAAAGCAATCACCAACTACCAACTACCAACCACCACTCAAAGAAACATATAAGAGCGCCAAAATTCTTCATATTAAAGTTGAACAAATGTCGAATATGGCTTTTATTGTGTAACTTTCAAACAACTCTTCATATTAAAGTCTTTTATTTTGATTCAGGCACTCACTCTATTTCTCCTCACATTTTCGTTTTATTTTGAGCCTCATTTATGTACTTCAACTTTAGATTAGGGTTTCCTTTAACACTAATTAAGGATTTTGATTGCAAATTAGGATTGCTTAGGGTTGGTCTTTCTTTTATTGATTTGTGAGATATGTTTAAGACTTTGAGTTGGTATATCTTTTCATTAAATTTCTTTTTCTTTTTTTTGTTTTCTATTTGATTGCAATTAGTAGTTTCTATTTTGTCTCTTTGATTGTAGGAGTGAGATGACTTTGGTTGCTTGAGAATCTGACATAGGTAAGTTTTCGATGCTTTTTCCTTTAATTTCTTTGATTTTAGAGTCTTATATATACTTATAGATATCTTCTTGTTTACCATGTTGCATGTAGAGAACATGAAAAACCTTATTATTAATGTTATTATTGATGAAGAACATGCGTGACAAATTTATTATGGTAGGCTACATTTGCACAACCATTAATGATGGTCTTGGATGTTTATCGCTAAGATGTCCTGTTCCATCCTATAATGTTGCCATTGGCCAAGATATGATTGATAAATTGGCAAGTAGTGAAGAAAAGGAAAAGTATTCTCGTTATCTACTGAGGTCTTATATTGAAGATAACATGAAGGTATGTTTTGCATTTGAAACCTTGAGATATACCATTATAACTTTATGATACAATGGATTCTTTTTCTCCTTCCTTAAATTAGCAATAAAAAATTTAAACTTGTGTGATTGCTAATGGACTATTGAAAGTTGGGTAGACTCTTCTTGATACATATAGGCGTGCATGCATGTGTCCCCATTTATTTAACATTTGTGAGTGCAATGTGTAATTGAGCATGAATTTCTGGTTCCCTTAGTTTTAATAGGGCTTCTCTTTATGCTTGTAGTTTTTACCTTTTTTTTTCCTTGTTTCTTCTTTTCTTCTTGTTTGCTGCTAGACCAAATGGTGTCCTGCTCCAGGCTGTTGATTTTGCTGTCGGCAGTGGAAATTTTGATGTCTCCTGCATTTGCTCACATAGCTTTTGTTAGAATGTAAGTTTCTTCTGACTTTTGGTAATTTATTAAATTAGATTTCATGGACATTATTCTCTTCTAGATGTCTAAGTTTTACCAAATCTTGGTCATAGTGTACTGAAGAAGCTAATCGTCCTGTTGACTGTAATACTGTGGCAAAATGGATTTTAAAGAATAGTGCGGAGTCAGAAAACATGAATTGGTAAAGATTCACTCTAACGAAGCATTATTAACTTTTTTATAACTTAGTGCTAAGAGCTAACCTTGTTTGATTAATATTTTAATTGCAAAGCCAGTTCTATCTTTATTCTATTGCATGTATTATCCCCTTCATTCATTTAAATAGTCCGTTATCTTGTAGCTTGGATACAATATGGTGGATTCACAAATCAATCAGGTTTTATTCAATCGTAAATATGAAAAGAACATTGAAATTGAGGGGAAAGAGTGCTGGGGAAATTTTAGGTAGTGTCTTGTGAATGGTAAACCAAGAGTATCGTGACAATTAAGTAAAAAAAAGAAGGGGGAGGAAGAAAAAAAGAAGAATACAACAATATTTTAGGTATCCATGCCTTAATAATCTTTATTCTTGTAATTTCATTAATTAAAAAGCTTACATTAATTTCTATTCTCATAATTTCTATTTTAGTAATGTGTTTTCGTTGATGCAGCTGCAAGGCCAGCATCAACAGCAGGCTCTCCAGTGATTGGGGTCATTGATGGGAAATTTGAGAGTGGCTATCTTGTTACTGTTACCATTGTCTCAGAGAAGCTAAAAGGTGTCCTTTATCAGACTCCACAGGATGCAGCACCCCAAATACCACAGCAATATGGCATATTTGCTAGCAAGAGTAGACTTGTCAATATGGGCAGACCCGACTCTAACCTTTGTGGGTTGAAAAAATATGAGCTGGACCGGGTCAGTCCATATTTTATATGGATTGTGAAATAGACAATCTAGCCCACCCCTTACTAGCCCATGGGTCGGGCTGGGCCAGCCCATATTGACAGGTCTACCCTACATTGGTTTATACTAGGGCCAACAGCACAAGCATCATGTCTTGTAAGATGGAGTCCTCCCTTGTCCTTGAGGACACACAAACATTTTGCCCCTAACCCCTTTATGGCCATCCATTTAAAGCAAACAAATGGACTTGTTAGTGTAAGTTTTAGCTGTCCAGCAACTTACAGGGTTTAGCATCCACCATCAAACTAGTCCCCTCCCCCACCTATTAACCGTGTGGTCAAGAATCTGATGGCGACAGATCCGGTGGCAAAATCTGGTTTCATGCAGCCTGCTGCTCCTTAGCTAGAAGCTTAGCGTCGGAGTACAGAGTGCAGAGTGTTATTGGAGTGGATGTCAGTTAAAATTCTACTACGCAAGTATACGTATCAAACAGATAGTATATAAGCAAGCAGAGTGTCGATCTCACAAGAAATTGATCTACAAAGTTTACTAAGTACTAAAATTAAAACAATTTAATTTTATCCAAACAATCCAAATTAAGTAATTAAATAAAACTAATAAACTAAAATTTAATCTAACAAGAAAAATCAAAATAATAATAACTTAAGAAAATATCAAATTAAACAAGCCTAGGATTACAATATCCCTCACACTTCATCTAAATTTTACCTCTCCTCCTTAACTTACTTTAATTGGTTGAATTGCTAACTAGAGTCCTAAATTATTTATAAGGGTCTCCCGACTCGTCCTATAAAAATATCTATTTTAACCAAAAAACTATATCCTTATGTGATTTGAAATTAAAACAGACTCATTAAGTTCAGGCTCTAATCTGGCTACATATAGCCTATTGGTATATCCCTATCCTATACGCAAATCAATTAAATTGATCATATGCTATCCCAATTTTAGTCTACTCTAAACTCCCTCTCCTAAGTTTGTTTAGGTTCCTAAATCAATTTAATTGGTGGCCAGGCAATTAAAAGCATTAAGAACAAATTGGAATAAACAGTTCAATTCCTATTGAAGATAAGTAAGAAAGAGATTAAAAACGTAGACTACATGTGAGTTCAATTGCAATCCTAGAATAAGAAAATTAGCTACTCATAATTGCAAAATCAAATAACATTGTATATAATTCAACCATTGAAAATAACAAGAAGAATAAAAGCCAAGGAACAAAATAATGATTGCTATTTTGATCTTCGGGTTCGGCCTCAGCTTCTGACTTCTTGAATCTGCAAAAGTTGTCTCTTAATGTTCTTGAAAAATATCCTATTTATACTAACAAACTTAACCTAAACTTCCTCAAGTTGACCTAGGGTTTAATTGGACTTAAAACATAATGAGAGGCCCAAAAAATCACTTAACAGTCTTTACAAATTTCCATTCCCGGCACAATACATCTAGCAACTTTTCAACACGATTTTCTCTATCTTCGAGGCAGAACTGGGCAAAGTGATCTCATAAAAGTTATAGCTCTATCTCTTAGCTTTTCAATGGTCTAAGAATTGTAGCAATTGGAGTTCTGTAGCTCGAGCTATGGCTAAAACACTGGAGTATATACAAGCAGACTTTTGGATCTTTTAGCACCTTACTTTCCAAAATTAAGCCCAATTACTTCAAGTCCTGTCAAAAATATAAAAACTAATAAATATTAACCAAATTAAAGGAAATAACAAAAAATTAAATAACTTACTTAAAAATAAACTAAATATAAAAATAACTAAAAATTAAGTAAATTATAATTAAAAACTGAGGACTTAGCTAATATTTAATAATAAAATTAGAATAAAATAATTCTATAAAATAGAATTATCACACCCCTAAGCTTAAGATTTTGCTAGTCCTCGAGCAAAAGAAAAGAATCACAAAAAGAAAACACAAAAAAATCCTTTAACGAGAAATAGAAGTACCAAATCATGATTTCTCAATTTTTCCTCAGAAATTAACTCAAATTCCAGCTTAAGGTAATATACAACTAATCCTTAAATTCATGCATCACTTCCAGTGAAACTTTATTTTTTGAATGGACTTTCATGTGTGTGTGAATGCTCTTTTACAAAGAATATCATGCAATTCAAATTAGTTTATGCCAAATATAAGCATAGATTAATACTTGCATCCCATAAGTTTGCTTTTCATCTCTCTCTCTCCACTAATGTAGATTAACACTTATTCAATGATCAATAGGTCTTTACCAAGCTTGTAATGTAAGGCTAGGGTCGAGGTATGATAAAGGATATATTTAAGCTCAAATTCACCCTAAGCACTTAATCGATCTCGGACACATAAAGAGCTCAAAAAAAAATTATTTTTAACACTCCCAAACTTGAAGTAAATTTTCCTTTGTACCACACATTGCTTTCTTTTCTTTCTTTTTTTTTTTTCAACCCCTAAACTTATTTTTGACAATTATAACAAGGGGTAATTTTTCCAACAACCTTCATTTTTTTTTTACACCTTTCTTCCTCAATTTATTCTTTAAGCTCAAATCATTCCTTAGAAAGATTAAAATACTTAAGAGGTGAAAGGTTCAAATTATTGGATTTAAATGGATAGGCCATGGCTAACATAATTGGGTAATTACAAAGAAAAGGTAAATTAGGCTCAAAAGGGTGATTAAGGATAAATATAACAAGGTAGGCTCAAAAAAGCTCAAACGGTCCAAAGATGGCCTAAATCACTTCCTATCCTAAGTGTTATCTAAGATTTCGCCTCAAGAGAGAATCAAACAAATTCTAGAATTTTTGACTTCATTATACTTTTTCATCAACATAAGCTTTCTCTAAATCACATAAAAATTTTAAGTAAAAGAGTATAGTGCTCAAATTATTGGAAGTCACACTCTAAAATAAAATTAACACAAGAATATCACATAAAATTAAATCATAACTATATGCTTCCCAAAAGGTAAGAATAAAAAGATAATTAAAATATCATCCTAGGATTGGGACAATCATGAATAAGGTGCAACTATCTCAATTTTGTTTTTGTTTTTTTTTTTTTGAAACACACAAATAAAACATGCAAAATATAAATAAACATGCAAGACAAATTCTAAACCAAAGCTAACTAAACATAAAAAATTTTTTAAAAAATTCAATACCACTAATACCACTATATTCTAAACTATCCCCAAACTTAGAATAAACATTATCCTCAATGGGATAAAAGAAAATAAAGAAAAAGGATAAGAATACTCCCCGAACTCCGAAGCGGCAGACTACAAATCTTCTGCATCGTCACCTCCAAGATCATCCTCAGAATCAGAATCCATAGGCAACGAAGGAAACGTAGTCATGTCCATCCCAATGTAGGCACCATAAGCTCTCATCATTTGTTCAATTGCTCGATCTTGCCTTTCGTGGTGATCTAATCAACGATCAATACGCTCCATCCATTAGCGATACTGCGTGTGGGCACTGCTTGTGAGGTTGGAGGAACAGCTTGTGAAGATGAAAGGGCGGCCTGAGGAGAACTACTAGCGATCGGTGCAGATTCCTCTAATCTCTGAAGAATGCTCATGGTGATTGGAAGCTTTGGTTGTTGCAACTCTTCTTTATCGCTCCAAGGCACACCAGCTTTCGCACATAAAGCAGTAATTAAGGAAGGAAAACCGATACCATCGTGTTTCGTACAGCCTATATGTAAGATGACATGCGAGATAACCTTACCAATATCAATAGAATTATGTGTGACAATGGCATAGATAAGTACTGCACAATCCCTCGTGACATCACTAATATGAGTGGAAAGGAGTAACCGTGCCGCTACAAAGTGCAACCAAACCTTGGACTCTGTTTTCATGGCACTGCATTTAAATGACATGGCTCCCCATGTGATGTCTTCCATTGAGCTCCCTCAACACACAATGTTGATATAATCTCATTACAGTCTTGATGATCGCTCAAGTATTGCGCGTATTCATCATTCTCAATATTTGGGGCCCCAAAAAATGCATTGATAGCCTGACTGTGAAAAGGTACTCGTTTACCACGGACAAATACCACATTATCAACATGCTCGATCGCATTTGCATAAAATTCTTGAACTACAGGTACAACTGCGGCTTCAGGTTGAGCACTAAATTTGTGCCAATGTCTATCTAGAAGTATGTCATGAATCGCCTGGTAGGGTAAGGGAGGAATATCTATTCCTCGTTCAGGAATGGGCACTTTGTTGATCAAGGACGTGTGATATCGCTCTGAGGCTTCAGCAGAGACGAATTTTGATCTATCAAAAGACCCACTGGAGCTTGATTTGGATCGTTTTAGTGCCATTCCTACAAAATAATTTTAATTATCAAAGTGAATCTAGAGGAGAAAAAAATGGCAAATAATGTTGTGTAAACAAACATGAAAAATCAACAAGCACTAATTTAATTAGTTCCTATCCAATGCAATAGTCCAAGTTCAATATTTCCATTGACAATCTCACTACGTAAGATGTAACAAAAATTTTCTGTCTCACAACATTAAGACAACCATCGCATAATAATTTCCACAATGCCACAATCCACTGAAAAATAAGCATAAATCTATAGCAATGTACTCAACTATGACATGTGTTGCACCAATAATTCCATACTTTATTCCTACTTGCTAATCCAAAATTCAAAAACTAAATAAAACATTAAACCATCATGTACCCACACCAACCAAGCATTTACAAAATATATTAGCAGCAAATAAAATCCACGAATCCATTATATGGGTGACAAGAACTAAGCACCAATCATAAAAAAATATCTATACTCAAAGCATAAATAAATAAATAAAAAACAGTCAAAAACAAGTATAATGGACTCATTTATTTTTCTCTCACTAAAAAAAATCACATATATGGTAGAGAGAGAGAGAAAAAAAAATAGAGAAAGCTTACCTAGAGGAAGGAGTGAGTGAGTGAGTGATTGCAAGTGAAAATAAAAAAAAAACTAAGTAGAAATAATGTGTAAAAAACTTGAGTGAAAATGAGAGAGAGAGAGAGAGAGAGAGAGAGAGAGAGAGAGAGAGAACGAGAGAAAGAGAGAGAGAGAGAGAGAGCGAGAGAGTTGCAGAAGAAAAGAGTTGAAGGAGAAGGGGGAGTAGGCGGCAGAAAAGAGCGAAAAGTGAAAAGAAGAGAAAAAGAAAGAAAAAAAATAAGAAACAATAAAAAAAATAAAAAAAATTTGAATTTCAAAGGGTTAGGGCTATGCCCTAACCCAATGTTGCGGCGCGTAAAATTTTTCCACCCGAACCTTTACGCTTCGGGTTTGAGCGCTGCGTCACTCGATGCTTCTGTTTGCTCACCTTTGTATGCCTCATTCAACGTCGTGGCTCTCATTGGGAGGGTCGCGGCACTAAAACATTCTGTTTCTACCGTGCTTTTGAATCAAATTGGAGGGCCGCGGCTCTCAATTCGAGGGCCACAGCTCTCACGACTTTTTTTTTGAAATTTTTTTTTAAAAACCAATTACCTGCAAAAAGAGACATAAAAAAATTAGAATAAATAATAAAAAACAAATAACTAAATAAATAATTAGTAAAATAAAATAAAATAAAATTCATGAAATATAATAATAACGAGAATAAATAAGGTTGAGGAACTTGGGTTGCCTCCCAAGAAGCGCTTCATTTATAGTTTTCGACTGGATTGTCTTGGACTCTAGGCCGTGTCAAGCAAGTGAATTGAGGACTTTTGACAATTAATTTCGCCTCCCCAATAATGCTTTAATCTTTGGCCATTGACTTTAAATTTTAGACCATCTGTCCCTTGAACTTCAATTGCTCAATGTGGAAATACCTCATTGATAATAAACAGACCATACCACCTTGATTTGAGTTTTCCCGAAAATAGCTTCAAACGAGAATTATAAAGCAACACTGATTGTCCCGGCTCAAAGCTTCTTTCCACTATCTTCTTATCATGCCATTGCTTGGTTTTCTCTTTGTAGAGTTTGGCATTCTCATAAGCTTGAAGGCGAAATTCATCAAGTTCATTTAATTGCAACAACTTTTTCTCACCTGCTGCTTGTGAATCGAAATTCAACTTCTTCACGGCCCAATAAGCATTGTGCTCAAGTTCGACAGGTAAATGACAAGCTTTGCCAAAAATCAACTTATATGGAGACATGCTAATTGGAGTCTTGTAAGCCGTCCTATATGCTCACAGTGCATCATCCAATCTCTTTGACCAATCTTTTCTTATGGGATATACAGTTTTCTCCAAAATCCTCTTGATTTCTCTATTTGATACCTCCGCTTGGCCACTAGTTTGAGGATGGTACGCAGTTGCAACCTTGTGTTTAACTCCATACTTCACCAAAAATGCATCAAAATACTTGTTGCAAAAGTGACTTTCCTCATCACTAATAATTGCCTTCGGAGTGCCAAATCGAGTGAAAATATTTTTCTTCATGAAATTGATCACCACCTTTGAATCATTATGCGGAAAGACTGCCGCTTCAACCCACTTAGAGACATAATCAACAGCAAGCAAGATGTATTTATTGTTGTATGAAAATATGAACGGACCCATGAAATCAATACCCCATACATCAAAAATTTCAATCTCCGTGATGTTGTTGAGAGGCATCTCATGTCGCCGTGAGATATTGCCCATTCTTTGGCACCAGTCACAATACAAAACAAAATTGTGAGCATCTTTAAATAATGTAGGCCAATACAAACCTGATTGGAGGACATTAGCAGTAGTCCTTGTTCCTCCAAAGTGTCTTCCATAATCTGAAGAATGGCAATGGTGAAGCACACTTTGAATCTCTTCTTTTGGAACACATTTTCTGAAAATCTGGTCTTTACACTGCTTGAACAAGTAAGGCTCATCCTAAAAATAAAATTTGACATCATGCAAAAATTTCTTTTTCTAATGAAAATTTAACTCAGGGGGAATAATATTGCTTACCAGATAATTTACAAAATCAACATACCAAGGAAGTGATTTCTTACCAACTTGAAGGATTTGTTCATCAGGAAAAGTCTCATTGATTAAGGTTGAGTCCTCACCTTGAGCTTCAATCTCTAATCGTGAGAGGTGGTCTGCCACTTGATTTTCTGTTCTTTTTCTGTCACGAATCTCGAGATCAATTTCTTGAAGTAAGAGAATCCACCTTATCAATCTTGGTTTCGCATCCTTCTTGGCAATCAAATATTTGATTGCTGAATGGTTAGTGTACACTATCACCTTTGTCCCCACAAGATAGGAGCGAAATTTGTCGAAAGCAAAAACTACAGCCAAGAGCTCATTTTCTGTTGTGGTGTAATTTTTCTGGGCATCATTCAAAGTTTTGCTAGCATAATAGATGGAATGAAAATTTTGTCTTTCCTTTGTCCCAAAACAGCTTCCACCGCATAATCACTCGCATTACACATTAGTTCAAAAGGGAGAGTCCAATCGGGACTAATTATAATAGGTGCAGATATTAATCTTTTCTTCAACTCATCAAAAGCAACATGACACTCATTATCAAACTTAAATGACGCATCTTTTTCCAATAGATTGCAAAGTGGTTTAGAGATTTTCGAAAAGTCTTTAATAAATCTTCTATAAAAACCAGTATGACCAAGAAAACTTCTAATACCTTTGACATTTATTGGAGGTGGTAGTTTCTCAATTGCTTCAATTTTTGCTTTATCTACCTAAATGCCCCTACTAGAGATCTTGTGCCCAAGAAAAATACCTTCGTGCACCATGAAGTGACATTTCTCCTAATTAAGCACTAAATTCATTTCTTCACATCTCTTGAGTACCTTAGCAAGATTCAAAAGACAATCATCAAAATTATTTCCAAAGACAGAAAAATCATCCATAAATACCTCCAAAAATTTTTCCACCATGTCTGTGAATATGGCCATCATGCATACCTGAAAGGTGGCAGGTGCATTACATAATCCAAATGGCATTCTTCTAAAAGCAAAAGTGCCATAAGGACATGTAAATGTAGTCTTCTCTTGATCCTCAGGAGCAATAGCAATTTGGTTGTAACCAAAATAACCATCAAGAAAACAATAATATTCCTTACCAGCCAAGCGGTCCAACATTTGATCAATGAATGGAAGAGGGAAGTGATCCTTCCTAGTAGCTTTGTTGAGCTTGCCGTAATCCATGCACACTCTCCATCCAGTCACAGTTCTTGTTGGAATGAGCTCATTATTATCATTAGCAACCACAGTCATTCCTCCTTTCTTAAGAACACATTGAACTGGACTTACCCATGAGCTATCAGAGATAGGATAAATTATTCCCACATCCAACCACTTGATGATTTCCTTCTTGACTACTTCCTTCATGATAGGATTCAATCTTCTTTGCTGCTCAATTGTGGCTTTGTGATTTTCCTCAAGGAGAATTTTATGCATGCAAATAGAAGGGCTAATTCCCTTTATATCAGCTATGGTCCACCCAATTGTCTTCTTGAATTCTCGAAGTGTCCTCAATAACTTATCCTCCTTCATGTTAGTAAGAGCAGCCGAAATAATAACTGGAAGAGTATAAGATTTTCCAAGAAAAGCATACCTCAAGTGATTAGGCAAAGGTTTAAGTTCCAAAATAGGTGGTTCCTCAATGGAAGGCTTAGAAGCTGGCATCAAAGAAGCTGAAACATCTAAAGACTCAAATTGATGATTAGTCTTAAATCTTGAGTGAGCATTTAACAAATTAGAATATTCAACAAACTCATTATCATCCCTGTCACAATTAGCAACTAAACATGCTTCAAGAGGATCATTGGGATTTTCTTCTAAGAAAACATCATGAGTAAAGTTATTTACCACACTCACAGCAAAACAGTTTTTAGATGTTACAGGCAATTTTAGAGCTTTGAAAATATTAAATGTTACCTGTTGGTTTTGAACTCTCAAAGTGAGCTCACCTTTTTCAACATCAATCAAAGCTCTAGCAGTTGCCAAGAATGGCCTCCCAATGATGATTGGAATTTGCCTATCTTCTTCCATGTCAAGAATTATAAAATCAACTAGAAAAATAAATTTATCTACCTTGACAAGAACATATTTAATGATTCCCCTTGGGTACACATAAGAACGATCAGCCAATTGCAAAGTAACAAAAGTGGGTTTGCATTCCCCCAAACCAAGTTTCTCAAAAATTGACCCAAGCATTAAATTGATACTTGCACCTAAATCACTCAAAGCTTTTGCAAAAATAAATTACCAATAGTGCAAGGGATAGTGAAACTACCTGGATCTTTGAGTTTTGGTGGCAATTTATTTTGGAGAATAGCACTACACTTTTCTGTAAGGGCAACAGTTTCAAACTCACCTAGCTTTCTCTTTTTGGAGAGGATGTCCTTCAAGAACTTGACATAACTGGGCATTTGTTCCAAAGCTTCAACAAAAGGAATATTTATGTGTAATTTCTTGAAGACATCGAGGAATTTTTTAAATTGCTTTTCAAGCTTTTGCTTTTGGAGCCTTTGTGGAAAAAGTGGTGGAGGATGGATGACTTGAGAAGTTCTTTCATCTTCAACCTTTACATCTTCTCTCTGTTCACTTACATTCTCATTCTCACACAATCCTTCTTTATCAATAAGTTCATGCTCAGTTTCAACTACTTTTTCATTCACCCCTTCAATCTCTTTTCCACTCCTCAAAGTGATTGCTTGGCATTGTTCCTTACCTTTGGGGTTGATTTGTGTATCACTTGGTAAGGCACCTTGGGGTCTATTGTTAATGGAGTTCGCAAGTTGCCCTACTTAGGTCTCAAGATTTCTCAAGGAAGCTGCTTGACTTTGAATTAAAGTATCATTTTTGGTCATATATTGCAAGAGAAGTTCTTCCAAATGGGACTTCTTTTCAGGAACTGGTGGTCTAACTTGTTGCTGGAAACTAGGAGGCATAATGGGTTTTGGATTGGAAGGCCTTGCATTGTTATTCCATGAAAAGTCAGGGTGGTTTCTCCAACTAGGATTATAAGTATTGGAGTAAGGATTATTCTGCTGTCTATTGAAGTTCCCCACAAACTGGACTAATTCAGAATTTTATGGACATTGATCATATGAATGGCTATCTCCACACATATCGCAAACTACTAATGAATTTTGAACTGCATGAACTCCTAATGTGTCAAACTTTTTAGTCAATGCAGCCACTTGTGAAGATAATTGAGCAGTTAAGTTGCCAAGTGCATCAATTTCATAGGCTCCAACCACTTTTCTCAGTCCCGACCTTTCTGAAGGCCATTGATAATTATTGAAGGCCATCTCTTCTAACAAGTTATAGGCATCTGCAACATTCTTACTCATTAATGCCCCATCAGCAGCAGCATCAATTGTAGTTTTAATTGACCCAATCAGCCCATTGTAGAATGTTTGAACTTGCAACCAATCAGGAATCCCATGATGTGGGCATCTTCTCAATAATTCCTTAAACCTCTCCCAAGCTTCATACAAGGACTTATCATCAAAATTGTGTGAAGGAGGTGATATCATTCCTCATCTTTGTAGTCTTGGCTGGCGGAAAAAATTTTGCAAGAAACTTTTGTGCCAACTCTTCCCATGTAGTGATGGACCCATTAGGTAGTGAATTAAGCCAGCTTTTTGCTTTATCTCACGGGGAAAACGGAAACAGTCTCAATCTGATAGCATCGTCAGTTACTCCATTGTATTTAAAAGTATCGCAAATCTCCAAGAAATTTACTAAATGAGAATTAGGATCATCATTGGGTAACCCACCAAATTGGATTGAAGACTGAACCATTTGAATGTAAGGCAGTTTAATTTCGAAATTATTCGCATTGATAGAAGGTCGCCTAATGCTTTGGTACAAACCTTGCAAAAGAGGAACAACATAATCTCTCAGTGCTCTATTTGCTTCGAGAACCAGATTAATGGCATTATTGCCATTGTTATTGTTATCCTCAGCCATTGTGTGATTTAAAGCTACAACTTGCAAATTATCCCTTCGACGTCTTCTAAAAGTTCTTTCTATCTCAGAATCAAAAGGAACAAAATTCAAGTTGTTTTTTCTTTGCATACAATGACCAACCATACCTGCAAACAAACAAAAACTAATATTAAAACAAGAAAACTAAAATTTGAAGTAAGACTAAATTACTTGGTATTAGTATTAATAAAAATTCTAGAAACAATTCCCAGGCAACGCCGCCAAAAACTTGTCAGTTAAAATTCTACTACGTAAGTATACGTATCGAACATATAGTATATAAGCAAGCAGAGTGTCGATCCCACAGGGAATTGATCTATAAAGTTTACTAAGTACTAAAATTAAAATAATTGGTGCAAAAAAAAAATTAAAATAATTTAATTTTATCCAAACAATCCAAATTAAGTAATTAAATAAAACTAATAAACTAAAATTTAATCCAACAAGAAAAATCAAAATAATAATAACTTAAGAAAATATCAAATTAAACAAGCCTAGGATTACAATATCCCTCACACTTCGTCTAAATTTTACCTTTCCTCCTTAACTTACTTCAATGGGTTGAATTGCTAATCTAGAGTCCTAAATTATTTATAAGGGTCTCCCGACTCGCCCTATAAAAATATCTATTGTAACCAAAACACTATATCCCTATGTGATTTGAAATTAAAACAGACTCATTAAGTTCAGGCTCTAATCTGGCTACATATGGCCTATAGGTATATCTTTATCCTATACACAAATCAATTAAATTGATCATATGCTATCCCAATTTTAGTCTACTCTAAACTCCCTCTCTCAAGTTTGTTTAGGTTCCTAAATCAATTTAATTGGTGACTAGGCAATTAAAAGCATTAAGAACAAATTGAAATAAACAATTCAATTCCTATTGAAGAAAAGTAAAAAAGAGATTAAAAACGTAGACTACATGTGAGTTCAATTACAATCCTAGAAAAAGAAAATTAGCTACTCATAATTGCAAAATCAAATAATATTGCATATAATTCAACCATTAAAAATAACAAGAAGAATAAAAGCCAAGGAACAAAATAATGATTGCTATTTTGATCTTCGGGTTCAGCCTCAGCTTTTGACTTCTTGAATCTCCAAAAGTTGTCTCTTAATGTTCTTGAAAAATATTCTATTTATACTAACAAACTTAACCTAAACTTCCTCAAGTTGACCTAGAGTTTAATTGGGCTTAAAACATAATGAGAGGCCCAAAAAATCACTTAACAGTCTTTACAAATTTCTATTCCCGATACAGTACATCTAGCAACTTTTCAACACGATTTTCTCTATCTTCAAGGTAGAAGTGGGCAAAGTGATCTTCATAAAAGTTGTATCTCTGTCTCTTAGCTTTCCAATGGTCCAAGAATCACAACAATTGGAGTTCTGTAGCTCGATATATGGCTAAAACACTGGAGTATATACAAGCAGACTTCTGGGTCTTTTAGCACCTTACTTTCCAAAATTAAGTCAAATTACTTCAGATCCTGCCAAAAATATAAAAACTAATAAATATTAACCAAATTAAAAGAAATAACATAAAATTAAATAACTTACTTAAAAATAAACTAAATATAAAATCAACTAAAAATTAAGTAAATTATAATTAAAAATTAAAGACTTAGCTAAGATTTAATAACAAAATTGGAATAAAATAATTCTATAAAATAGAATTATCAGTAGAGTGCAGAGTGATACTATCTAGAGTGGACGACAGATGAGAAAGGTTGAACCGGTTGGGTAATGGGGTATTGGGTACTTCATACTTGGGTTAGCACTTGACTTAGTCGGGCTAAGTTAGCTCGTTAACCAGTCGTTGGATTTAGGGCCTTAAGCCCTTAGCCTGTTAGCTAGTCGGCCCAGTTCTTAAACTCCTTACACAGTTAACCACCAGCCCACTATTTAAATTTATTTTTTTTGGGCCACTGGCTGGCCCGTCTCAACACGGATTAGGCCCCTACCCAATCGGGCTAGCTCATCTAGGCCCGATTTTAATATGGGCCTAAATATTGACAACCCAACCCATCCCATTTTTAATAAAATATGAGCCAACCCAATGGGCTAGGCCCATATTGATAGGTCTAAGCAAGAGTGATAATCCTCATCTCATGAGAACAAAGTTTTTTGACCTGAAGGATGATGACCTTGATTCCATGTTCGTAAAAGGATTTTAACTTTATTTCATTGAGTTGATTCTTTAGCTTTATTAGTGTCTTTAGATTATTTTATATCATATTTTATAATCTAATGTTCTTTTACTTTTCTTATTTTAGGATTAGCAAACTTGTTAGAGCAAGCTTTTTGCTAGAGCAACAAATTTGGATAAAGGAGCATTCTTTATGTAAAATTTGAGATTGAATGCTGTAAACTTTGTTGCTATATACTTTTGTGAAATTTGTTGTAACATCAAAGCTTGATGATCAACATATACTGAAGTTTGCTATAAAATTTACATGGTTTGTATTTGATAGGTTGCTATTGTTGCATATTAGAATGTGTATGTATTATTATGTATACCTTTTAGCTGCATATTTTAAATGATGCCATAGGTTTTAGGATTGTAGCCATATGCTAAATGGCTGGATATTAATTCTGCTGCAAAATCATATAATGATGTGCAGCTAAACTTTTCCATACATTGGCTAAGGTTGCACTTTTTTTAAGTGCAGCCTTAACCTAAGGTAGCAGATTTGTCACTTATGGCTGCAATTTTTTTTGCAGCCATAGATAAAAAATTTTGTAGTGTTTGGTACGGTGCTATAAATTTATGAGTCTCTTTTAACTGTTTTCATTCAAGGCTCATTGCCTGCTTAGAAAGCATTAAGGGAGGCTCCTGCATTCCTTCACCAGCTTTGACTAAAGTCTAACTCAATAAAAATTAAAGACTATATCTTTTATATATTATTTTATTAATATTTTTTTTTATCAATTGATCGTATTTTGATTGTATGCCTAATTATTTGATTTGACCATATTAGTACTTAAAAGTTTCAATTTGACCATATTAGTACTTAAAAGTTTCGTTGCTTTCAGTCAAATGCGCATTGGTTCAAGATGCGTCGAAGCAGTTTCCACTCTGCTTCACCACTTACTGGGAGCTGTATTTTACAGGTGAGTGCAATTATTTTATATAAAATTGGTTAGGATCCACAACCCATTTTCATAGGACTGCTCTTACTGGGAATTTCAAGTCATCTGATTGTTTGAGGCCTCTCATCAGCACAAAACTTAGGCTGATGTGGTTAAGGGTGTTGGGAAAATGAGAAAAGGCCCCTCTGTTAACCATCCTTCCTTTGTTGCTCCTGATATTAAAAAGTTGCCATCTGATGAATGTAGGAAAATCCAGCAATCAACAAGAGCAAAATGTAATAGAATTTAAATTTTTTTTAATAGAAAGATCAAAATTTGATTTCTTTAACATGGAAAATCCTAATTTTTTTTCTCAATCAAAGTAAAGTTTATTAATAGATGTCAGAAGAGATAGACCTGGTCTGATCTGAATTAAGCAAATCAAACCAAGTTACAGATTCTATCAAAGGGGTATCCACATGTTTCACCATTCTACGTATTAACAAACTCAGCCCAAAAACAAATAGAGAAAAAAGTCCAAAAAGTACGAAAGTGCAGCTAAAAGCATTGGAGAACACCTAAGGTACAAATAGTGAACAACAAGGATCCATTGATCGGTTGCAGTAGGCATTTCAAAGCATCCAATGTTTTGTTAAATAGCAACGTTAAAATCTAGCTACAGAGCAATCAAACACCATTAGCTCGAGGCTCCCTTGTCCATCTCCCAAATAGTAAAGCTACCCACCTCACCATGACTTCCAATTGCATTGTCATCCAATTATCCCATAATACTTTATCCATTAGAAGATGTCCATTTGTCCGCTACATAGGAAGTGAAACTGCCATCCATAAGCCAGCAATTCGGGAAACGAAATGGGCGATGGCCCCAGTCCAGCATTTCAAAAGAGTGAAAGAGAGCACAACGATCAGAAAGAGATCTCTTCAGACATCTTTGAGTGAGATTGTTGTACTGAAAAAATCAATCAGATGAAAGCAAAAATCTGTCAATTCCATTTCTTTTAGAGTTAATGCCAAACCAAGTGAATTTTTTCTCAATAAAATTCTTAAAATCATCAATACCAGAGCTGGACTGATTGCACCCTTGCCTTTCCTCAACAGACCTTACAGAATTAAGTCACCAGCACAACACCAGTTCTCAGAAAAATTAAAGCGAAGAGAAATCAGTTCATCCCATAAAACCTGATTCTCCACCAAGTCACAGGGAGCGTAAATATTGATAATGACACACTTAAAATTGTCCATTAACCATCGACCATGGATTAGAATGAATCTTCCCTTAACAAGAGAAGAGATCAATGAGAAAGCCAACTTATCCAAAATTGAAAGAATGCCGCCAGATCTTCCCACAGCAGGGCAAAAAAATCCAATCAACGTTACTGTTCTGCCAAAGACACTCAATTGATCTATTCGAAATATCTTCAAGCTTTGTTTCTTGTAAAAGCAACATACCAATCTTATTAGCACGAATATATTGGCGAACTTTCTAAGCTTTCAAAGAACCACTAGCTCCACACAAATTCCAAGATAAAATTCTCATGGCAACAAATAAATAACGAGTGCAACCGCTAAAATAGGAGATAAAGATAAAACAGATGAGATATGGGGCAACCGAAAAACAAAAATATAAAAAAGGAAGCAATCTAACCTAACCCAGCTTTTTACCTAAATTCCAGGTATCTACTGCTTCCGGATAATCGCACGTATTACCGGGGTTGTCACTCAAGGTATGAAGAGGAACATTTGAAGTTGCCCTTGATTTGCGGCGGAGGTTTAGAATGCCTTTCTTCCACAGCTTATTAAAGCTTTTCGAACCAATTCTTCCACCTTTGGACGAGACCGAAAATTTTTCTGCCAAGGATAAGCTTCGGACAGTAGAGAAATCATCATAGATTTCCAAATTAGGTCCATAACAAGCCTTGGACATCAGATAATTGAATATGGGACTACTCATTACGTCCATAAACTGAAAGTGATTTTGGAGAGCCCAAAGGCTTTGTGTGGCCATTAGGGACGTTGGCCTAAACAGCGCAGGCCATACTGTGAGTTGGGCATTCCATGGCACCTTCAACTTGAGGTGGGCTCAGAAGTGGGTTAGAATTGTTTGCTTGAACTGGACTTGTCTGTTGAACTGTGGATGGTTGAATGCATGGCAGATCAAACTGCAGAGGCGGTTATGTATCTTGAGAAGGCAAAGAAAAATCTTTAGGGCTTGTCTATAAATTTGTGAATGGTTGAATACACGGCTGATCAATCTGAATAGGTGGCTAAGCAACTTGAGAAGGCGAAGAGGCACCATTAGTGTTAACGATTATATCATTCGAATCTTCAGGAGTGAAGAAGAACTAGTAGATGAATCATCATTTTCCCATTGAGGTCACCCTGGATAATTTAAGATGTAATCTAAAAAGAACTCTTGAACATGTTGGTCTGAATAAAGTGTTAGAAGAAGGTTGAATGGCACTTAAAAAATATTTTAAAGGCAACTCTTGATCTTAAAAAAACATTTTGTATAACTTTGAAATGAAAAATTTAAAACTTGTTAAAGTTAAAAAGTACTAAGTAAGGAAAAGGTAGATAGAAATGCACAAAACACAAATATTTATAATGATTTGGTCCCCTTGAGCTACATCTATTACCTTGATCTTTTAATTAAGGATTTTCATCCCAACTTCACTAAATTAGTGAAATTAATAGCTTCTACCAAACCTTTACAAAATAAGTTTTTAACCCAAGTTCTAAATCCTTACAATAGTTGTTAGAATGCCTTGTACAATTTAATTAATCAAGAAATGAAGAAGGGATGGAATACAAATGATCACTTAGCTGATCTAAGATGTACAAATTCAAGCTCAAACACTTTACAAAGGATAGGAGTGAAAAACAAGTATTTTATTTTTTTATCTTTTCTGTCTCAGAGTGAAAAACAAGTATATAAAAGAAGGTTTTCAGTTTTTTCGGCTCTCTTAATTTTTTTAGAACTTTTCTCATTCATTTTTTGATTGTTGGAGAAGCTTTTATACTTGGAAAATCACATTAAGTTGTTTGAGACAAATTCTACTAGTTGGAAACAGTTCCGGCACGGTTTTAGTTATTATTTTGTCTTTGAGTGTGTAAATTCAAAATGTGTACATAGTATTTTGTTAACCAGTTAAAAACTAGCTTTAAACAATTAAACCTTCTCTGTTTGTTATATTGCTTTCTTGTGTTAACTAGTTAACTGTAGCTCTAATTAATTAAAAACTTGCTATTTTAATACATCATACTTCACCAGCCTTCTTTCAATTGATTTGACTTCCTTTTAACTAATTAAGGTTTCTCTCTCTTCAACCTTAATTGATTGAAATAAGTTCCAACCGACTAAGAAAATCTTCAAACTTGAATCTCTTGGTTTGCTGCCTTGGATGGTCATCAATTTTTGAATTTGAGTTTTGAAGCTTCTTGACACTTCAACTTTGACCCTTAACCAGTTAACACCTCTATCTTAATCGATTAAAAAGCTTCTGTTTTGTACTCATGTAGTGCCATGAATTGCCTTAATTGATTAAGGCCACATGCCAACCAATTAATAGTTTTCTGTTATCACTTGGTCCTTAGTCCTTTATTCTTTGTTCTTTTAAGTGATTAATTGTTCTCATATCATGGTAAGCTTCTTAACTTGCTTTCAAACAACATTTTCATTAAGAGATTCAATCGTAACCCTACATACTTGAATAATATAATTAGACATCAAAAATATGAAAAGTAGAAAGCTCCTAATTGAAATACGCCAAACTAAAACACCAAAATTTCTAGATTTCGGAATAACAAAGCAATGTCAATCGGGTTTTGGAAACCTTTACATGTACCAACAATACAACCTTCTATTCAATATAACAACTCATTGTCAACAAAACCCGAATAGATTTTCATTCACTCATGAATGGATGGAGGCGGAGGAGGAGTTTGAGTAAACCCTTCTTTTCCCTTAGGAGCATCCAAATACGATTTGGGTTGTCTCAACCCACTATGCTGCTGATTTGAGGGTTGAGTTAAGACTTGGGAAGGGAGATTTGTAGCTACAGCTTGGATTCTACCAAAAACGTCATTAGTTATTTAGGGACGATTCTACTAAAACTGAAAATTAACCGGGGAAAATATTCTCCTAAAATTCCTAAGAGGCTGATATTGAACACGAGAAGGAGGATCACAAAGACGAACAGTTTCATCCCTGCTCAAATTTTTCACACCATTGTTGCTATTAGCTAAACCTAGCTTTATTCTTTTACCAAAGAACCAAACACTGTCCAAGTTTGATATTGCTCTCCTAGCTTCGAACATGATTTTGAACCTAACGAACCCATAATGAGAGTTTTTGAGATTCTGCTCTCACGGGATAAAAGTATTGACAACCTCACTAAATCTTTTACAAATAGTTCTCAACCAGGTATGAGAAATTCTTGGAGAGAAATTACCAATGAAAGCAAAGACCAAATTTGCCCTTCGATCACTACCAGAAGTATCCGCACCACTCCCACCTCATCCACCAGAGGTATCAAAACTACTGTATCTTCTTCCACTCATTGCTGACTCTTCAACTTCCTTCTCTTCCTGGAAAATCCTAACTAGTAAGAAAAAGATTGTTATACCTTCAAAGCTCGAATCTCAAAATCTTAAAATTCAAAACCTTACGAACAAAACGTCCAAGAACAAAAGAGTGTTGTCGAAAACCAAAAACTTTTCAAGTGTTCACCCTCTGATGGTGATTCACACAAACGGAAAAGATCAATTGGCTACTGTTAGATAAGGGGCCCTCGGTTTTTTTCTTAATATGCCAAAAGTGTCTTTAATTTTCTCTTTTTTTACTCAGCTAAAAGAGAAAATGTATTAAAGATAAAAGAAATGTACAAGATGATCAATGGAACTGAATAGAGTAGTGTGCATAAGAGCCACTCAAAGTAGCAACAAAACAAAACTGAAACAAAAGTGGCTGAAAGCCATATATGAAACACAAAAAACATAAGCAAAGTCGAGATCAGTCCTGAACTCACACAGCAAAAGTGTCTCTTAATTATTGTATAACAATTGCCCAAAGTCTCTTATTTCATAATATAATAATATCATGGGCAGGGCTCAAATCAAGAAAATCTTCTCTAGGGCTTCGCCCGATTCAAGTCAAGCTCGCGAGTTGGTGAGCCGCCTAGCCCATGTATAGGTCTACTTGAAATGTTTTTTTTTTTATAATTATATAAAATTATAAAAAACACAACCAAATGATCTAAGAACTATCATTTATATAACATTAATTTTTTATTCACTTAAAAGAAGCTTACATTTAACAATAAGTAAATAATAAAAAAATAATCAACTTTTTAGCAATCTACCAACACCGATAGTAAATACTCTTAATATATATATATATATATTTATATATTTATAGACGCACACAAAAGAATATGATTTATATGAAAGAGTTGGACCAAGTTAATTAGTATTGAAATTGTACCTTTTAGAGTTGTAAGGCCTTTGACAATTTGGAAAAATATGACTCTCATGTAAGTTGTAAACAAACAAAGACAAGAACGAATAATAGAATTCGATTCATCGTTAAATAAAATTCTTTTTTAATTTGTATAATAATAAATAAAAAAAGTTTCCTCGTTATTCATGCTCTGCCTTGAGAATCTAATAGACAATTGCTTGAAGGAAAAATAGAATTAGATGTGGAGGCATATTGACTCCTAAGATTACTGGTAAAGATGCTTGTAAGGTTATTTTTAAAGTAATATTTTCAGTAAGTGTATTTCAATCATCAATCTATTTATTTATAAATGACTGTATTTAAAAAAAATTGAAAATAATAAATTTTGTTATAAAATGTAAAAACACATTTTAATAATTGTTCTTAATTAATGAGAACAATAATTAACAAAATCTGAGCAATTAATAAAATTTTACATGCATTTTTTTGCAGCATAGGCATTGATATATTTGTTTGAACTCTTTTTTGTTTTTTTTTTAAATTGAGAAAAGGAAGATTCAAACTCTACTTTTTTAAATAAGAGAATCATACACCAACCAATAAATCAGAAGTTCCTTTAAATTCTTATTTCATGATACATGTTTGTCCTTGATTTTTGAATAACTTAAGGCCAAAGCGAAGTATCCAAATTTTGTATCATTCCTTGCTTCATGCCCTTAAAAGATGTTTTCTTCACTGCTGTAAATTTTGAGTGCCTTCCATTTGTTTCATTCAAGGCACATTGGCTGTGTAGAAAGCATCAAAGGAGGCTCCAACATTCCTTCACTAGCTCTTGGGGGTAATATTGTATATCTTTTATATATTATTTTTATTAATATAATTATTTGATTAGATATTAGTATTTAAAACTTTCATTGCTTTCTGTCAAAGGTGGGTTGGCTCTGGAAGCATCAAAGCAGTGTCCACTCTACTTTACCACTTGTTGGGGGTTGTGTAACTTTCCAGGTGAGTGGATTTTTTCTGCTCAAACAAAAAGATGTTGCTATTGTATGAACCGTTGCGGTTAATGCCAACAAAAATGCTAAGACAAACACACATGCACACTCTCTTTTGTTATTTGACAACTGATCACCCCTTTTTTTATTCAATTTTATAAATAATGAATACTACCATTTCAATAAATAAAACTACATGTATTTTGACCCTCTATTTTATTAATAATACTACATACTACCTTCCACAATGCACATGGCAGTATCTGGTTTTAGTACCCATGAAAGTGCAGCACAAGAATCTTACTCTATTACCAAGGACTTCATACCTTTCAATGGAGGCACAGCATAAAATTGTAAAGCAGTTCCAATAGCTAGAATTTCAGCTTTGTTAGGCTCATCAAGTTCACCCAAAGAATCAAAGAGCAGAGCCATTACTTTACCATTACTCTCCCTAATCAACCCTCGCAGCCGTTGGCCTCGGCTTACGTCTAGTAGAACCAGGTCCCCCTCTTCTTGGCTAGTCAACATCCAAGGCATAGTCCACCATCCTATCTTCTCAATAGCACTCTCATTCTCTATTGCATTGATCCAAAACTTAACACTTATTTTGATCACAAAGACCACCTCATCTTTCTCCCATCTCTTGGTGTTAAAAATCAAGCTGTTTCTAGCAAACCATAAAGACCACGTCCTAGCTCCTACCATAGCCATCCACCTCTTCCTCAAAGTGCTATTGGAAAAATGGTTTTTTGCAAAATTCCATCGCTGCTTGCATAGAAAAGGAGCAACCCACAGAAATCCCCACCAACAGAAAACACAACTCCATATCGCCCGTGAGAACTGAAACCAGAGTAGGACATGCACCATGCACATAAGACATCCTCATGTTCAAAGGAAATTCCCCTGGTCCTCAAGAAGCTTTTTGTGGGAATTCTTTCCAATGCAGCACCACTAACCAAAAAAAGCACGGGGGGAACAGTAAACTTCCAGATAGGAGAATAGAAAGCCCTATGGTTGCCTGCTTGAGATTGAACTCCTGTATATAACCTCCATAGCTTTCTTCACCAAGAATTGTTTAGACTGGTGATGTGACAATTAATGCATAGACTACCTAAACAGTTCATATGGGAAATGAATCAAACTTATATAATTGTAAATTTTTTTTTGTTGTTGATTGAATTCATGCTTAAATTGATACATGTTCAACCAACTTGAAAATAGTATTATATATTGCCAAACATAAAGAACTTTCATATACAAGAATTTCCGTTTAAAGAATCAACAAAACTATATTAATTATTTATCTCTAATTTCATTAATATATTAATTTTTTTGTATGTATAATTTTGGACTATACTTTGAGAGGTTCTTTTTTCCCATCCATAGATCATATGACACCCATCGCAAGATTTAAATTTGAGACCAACAAGAGCAAAGTGTAATGGAATTCAAAATTTTTTTAATAGAAAGATCAAATTTTGATTTCTTTAACATAGGAAACCTCCACTATCATATCTCAAAATCTTAAAGTTCAAAACCTCATGAACGAAACCTCTAAGCACAAAGGAGTGTTGTCGCAAATCACAAAGTTTCCAAGTGTCCACCCTCTGATGGTAATTCACACAAAAGGTAAGATCAATTGGCTAGTGCTAGATAAGGGGCTCTCAGTTTTCTTCTTAAGAATGCCAAAAGTATCTCTAATTGTTGTATAACTACGGCCTAAAGACTCTTATTTCATAATAGAAATGTTTTAAGACGCCTAGTCCATGGATAGGTCTACTTGAAATGTTTTTTTTTAATTACAAAAAATTATAAAAATAAAAATAAATGATTTAAGAATTACCATTTATATAAATAACATCAATTTTTTTATTTACATAAAAGAGCTTACATTTAACAAGAAATAAATAATCACATGGAGGCTTTTTTCTAGCAATCTACCAACACCAATACTAAGTACTCCTAATTCATTTGAGATATATATTTATACGAAGGAATATGGTTTATATGAACAAGTCTCGAACCAAGTTAATTAGTATTGAAATTGTACCTTTTAGAGTTGTAAGGTCTTTGACAATTCAGAAAAATAATGAAATTCTCATGTAAGTTGTAGACAAACAAAGACAAGATTGAACCATAGAATTAAGTTCGTCGTTAAATAAAATTCTTTTTTACTTTATTTAATAAAAAAAGGTTCGTCTTTGTCCATGCTCTGACCTGAGAACCTAATAGACAATTACTTTAAGGAAAAATAGAATTAGATGTGGATGCATATATATTCACTCGTAAGATTACTTGTAAAGATGCTTGTAAGGTTATTTTTAAAAGTAAGGTTTTCATTAAGTGCATGTGAATCATCAATCTAATCATTTATCAATGATTGCATTTGAAATAAAAAGATTTTTAATAAGAATAAATTTTGTTATAAAATTTGAAAAAATAATATTTTAATAATTGTTTTTAATTAATTAGAAACACTAATTAACAAAATCCGAGTAAGTAATTAATAATTATTTCTTTTTTTGGCTCAGCAAATAATAATATTTTACATGCATTTTTTGCAGCTTAGGCCTTTATATATTCCTTTGAACTCATATTTCAGGAGACATATTTCAGCAAGTAATAATTGTCTTTCATTGTTTTCATTAAAGGCACATTGGCTGACATTTTATATTTTTTATCAATTTTTTTTGCTTAATCAGAATTCAATTTTATTAAGTAGCAAGGTAGTTCTCTAGTAAGAGCCGCCAATTTCTTTTTGTGTGGCTGAGTGTTGGCAATTGTACAGGCTTACATTCAAGCCAAACCTTTTATGTCATTGGGAGTCTTAAGACAATTAGCTAAAGACTACCTATCACGTGTTGGCTTAGAGGCAATTCAATAAATCACCTTTCAAAAAAAAAATAAAAAGATTGATAAATAAGCAAGTTTGTAACTGAACAGGCATTCGAGCATTTCCCCTCTTCTAATTACAGAAAAAATGTCTGTAACTGAACCTGCAAACTAAGAAAGCAAAAAAAATAAAAAAACAATATCCCAACCGATAGAGCTATTTCATTAGTTTCAGCACTTTATAAACCAGTGCAGAATATAAGCTGAGATTAAGCATAGATGAAGTCTACAGCACCCCAACACTGAAAAATATAAAAAAACAGTTAATGATGTTAGATTGATCATAGGAAATGTATAAATATTATCAATTGATCAGGACTTCATGAGTAATTAACATGATTACTTATTTGATATTTTTGTTAAAGGCATTTGATTAAGGAATTGCAATATTTTTGCCTACTTATTTGATTTGATCATATTAGTACTTAAAAGTTTCATTCCTTTTAATCAAAGGTGCATTGGCTCAGGAAGCATCAAGCCAGTTTCCACTCTGCTTCACCACTTCTTGGGGGTTGTACTTTCCAGGTGAGAGGATTTATTGATTAAGACTCAGAAGTAATATCATGTTAGAGCCACAATCAATTTGATTTGATCATATTAGGACTTTAAAATTTTACTTTATAATAATGAATTTGAGTATTTAGCTTAAAAGTAAGTGTAGGTTTTTTCTTTAAAAAAAGTTGAGTTCAAATCTCCTTATTCTTTTAATATTTAAATAAAAATCTTGATAATTGTGTAAATAATTGTGTATATACATAACTCTCAATTAATTCTTTATATGATAACTTTTTTTGGTGGAATTCTTCATATGTTACAATTAATGCATAAACTATTAAATTTTTATCTATCTTTTTCCTTATTAACCTTGAACTTTTACTTAAAGTAAATTATTTTTTATAAACATTGAAGCATTTAGATTATTAGTTAGTACATGATCTCTCTACATGAAAGTATAAGTTCGAATCCCCTTTCCATAAAAAAAAATTATTCTTCATAAAATTTAAATTTAGCTATATCACAAACTAGAATTTGTATTGTATTAAATGATTTGAGACTTTAAATAATTATAAGATTAACATAACTAGTGAGTTTCGTTAAATTTTATATCCAAATAAAAATACATGGTGATTGCCAGTATATATGAAGAGATTTTTCATATATAATTAGAAGTATCATATAAAATTATAAGTTTTATAGAATTGACCAAAACATAAGATTTTGTAAAAAGAGTCAATAAGTTAAATGCAATTTCTTTAATTTTAGCATATTGCTAATATAACCATTAATCAGTAATACTCTTCATTGCAAACATTTTTATATAAATGATATTAATAATAGTAAATATGTAATAAATAATAATAGATATGTGATTATGGAATTAGATGTCTTTTACAATTAATTAATTTTTACCATATTATTATTTAAAATTAATTAACTTTTAATTGCTAAACATCTTATTAATGAAACTTATCTGTCAAAAATTAATAACATTATTATATTTCTATATCTCATTGGTTGTTTATTTTTCTAAAATATAATATTGTCATCATATATTGAAAAACCCTTAAATTAAGAAATTGATAATAAAAAAGACATCATGGAATTAGAATAATAAAGAAATTTGAAAAGTTAATGCTCTCATCTTCTTTTTTTCTTTGTCCATCTTCTTATGTTCGCTTTTTGGGATTGCACAAAATGAAGTATTTTATGTTTTAGGCAAAGAAGAGACCAGCAATGGCAATCGTTGAAACAGTGATTAAACTTTGGAATGGATGGGAGATACGAGTGCTGGTTTTACTCAGCCTCTCATTACAAGTAATACTCATTGCCTTTGGTTCCAAAAGAAAGAGTACGACAAGTACATGGATCAACTTCCTTGTTTGGTCTGCATACTTGTCAGCAGATTGGGTGGCAACTGTTGCATTGGGCATTCTTGCCAGGTCCCCGGAAAGTAATGCTCCGAATCAAAACCACTCACTCCAGTCATTTTGGGCTCCATTCCTTCTCTTGCACCTCGGTGGCCCAGACACTATTACTGCTTACTCCTTAGAAGACAATGAGTTGTGGCTAAGGCATCTTGTTGGCCTTGTTTTTGAGACTGGAGTTGCAATTTATGTGTTATTGAGGTCTTGGGTTGACGGTGACACTACCTTCTCGTATATAGCCATTCCAGTGTTCATTGCAGGAATTATCAAGTATGGGGAAAGGACTTATGTGCTCATGTCCTCAAGCACGAAGCAGTTTAGAACTTCCTCATTGGACAATTTGTCAACTTTATATGGCAGCAGCGAAGAAACGTCTAGTGCTGACTCGTTCCTACTTCAAGTTGATATCTTGTTCAAGAGGCTAAAATGTTTATTTGCAGACCTTATCCTCGATCAACATCAGGGATACATTTGCAACAAATTAATTCGTGAACTTGAACCAAGAGTGGCCTTCGAAGTGGTAGAATATGAGCTGGGACTTTTGTATCATTTGCTCTACACCAAAGCAAGACTAGTCTGCTCATGTTTTGGGATCTTTTTCCGCTGCATTACTTGTTTGGCCTCTATTTCTGCATTGGTTACCTTCTCAATCATCATCGATAAGCATGAATACTCACCGGTCGACATTTCCATAACTTACTTATTACTAGTTGGAGCCGTTTTTTTGGATTTTTATGCGCTACTCGTGCTTGCTTCCTCTGACTGGCTAAAGCTTTGGCTGGTTGCGCAAAAAAAACGTTGTTCTTGACAAAATATAAGAGGTGGTCTAGAAGCATAGCCAGGTACATGTAACGACCCATCCCCGGTCGCTACCGGCGTCCGAGACCTCCGGGAGATCCCGTCAAGTCCCGAACAAGCCTTTGTAAATTTTTCTGAGACATTTATTAAATATGCTAACACGTATGTAAATAATTAATAATAATAATAATAATAATACCCTATTGGTATTCCATTTCCAGTAATAGTAATTAAATTTAAAATACAAAATTTTCAACAATGCATAAGTAAGAATTGACAATGCTAATAATATGAAGAAATTTCATGTGAATGAACTCTAGACAGCGGAGCGACTCGAAGCGGGCTAAGAGATGCCTTTACCTATTCGCAGTAGACTGAATACGCCAATAGTTATGCGCTAGGCCAATCCCTGTCTGCAAAAGGAGAAATAAGAGGGGTGTGAGTCTCACAGACTCAGTGATCATCGGCTCAGTGAGTAGGGCGTAGATGGGAAACAAGCAAATAGCTGATCATTTGAATATCAAATTACTGGATGATAAAACAATTTATTTCAAACGGATGTTTGTGCCTTATATATAAAGAAAATATCAAGAATTCGTTTATGATATAACCAAACCAAAGGTATATAGATAAATACGCGTCAAATCTAGTGTGATTAATAATTTCATGCAGAAATCATTTAGAATAATTTATTCAAAACAATTTCCTTAAATCAGGCAAGCTCTCGTAAAATCATATATTTATCAAATATATACGTAAACCACAAATCGCCTCGTACTCGAGGAGTTAAAATTCATTTTTCCATAAAAATAGAAAGTTGCGAAAAAGCCATTTTAAATTCGTTTTCACCATACACGGAAAAATATAATTTGAAAATCCAAAGAGACTTTACTCTCGAGTAGGAAATAAGATAAAAACCCGTGGTCCCGCTAGCACGTAATATCATCCGGGAGCATCGCTTCCACCGGATCCCCACATAGTGCCATGGCAATCTCAACGATGTTGGCCGACATCGGAGATATCAAGCGATCGTAACCGCGTAAATCATCTGTGGCCTTGCCACGTATATCACAGACCATGGCCCCAGCCATGTCTAACAGCCCGTCGGTGACCCGAAAATGTCTCTAGCTAGAGCTCACTCGTGCACGAGGGTCACACTTAACCGATGTGACATCCGGCCTACTCTCGAATCTCTCAATTAAATAGAATCACTTTAGAAATTATTTTATGTCTTGAAAGTCTCATTTCAATTTATTCTCAAAACATTCGACAGAAAATATAATAAAATCAATTGTCATTTTCATAAATAAAAATTTGGTGCGTGAATTTCGAAATACTTTACATGGTAATCAGGCATCATAATCATGGATGCACACTACACAAGTATAAGGCACAATTTTGAATATAAATCCCATTGAAAAGCTTGTTTCCCGGTTTAAAACACTTTACGTATACTTTATACTTATATATTCAAAACACGTTTGAAATTTGTAGCATTCACAAATTTCCTAAAAATCTATCAACTCATGCTTTCCACAATTTGTACGTAATATAATTCATGCATATACATACATATATAATTACGAAAGTTTTCAAATTGACACCCCCTACTCACCTCGAAATAGCGGGATATTACATCGCTATTTTTGTACGCGTGTATGATTATTTCTATTTCCCGGTCGCGTGTCTCGTTCAGTACGTCTCCTCGATAAACGTGCCATTGAGCCTTTTCCATTCCTCCTAGCTATTGGGCCTTATCCAAAAACCTCTCCAATTTCCTATTGGGCCAAGCCCAATATTATTTTTCACTTGGGCCTTGCCCATTTAATTACCATTGGGCCTTGTCACATTTTTATTTTTCTATTGGGCCTTGCCCATTTCCTTATTTTCTATTTGGGCCATGCCCAAATTTTATTTTTCCTATTGGGTTTTGCCCAAATTTTATTTTCTTCATTGGGCCTTGTCAAATTTTGTTTTTCTATTTGGCCCACTTTTTTTTTCTTTTTCTTTTTCTTCCCTTTTTTTTTTCAGCCAAGCTTTCTTCTTCATCTACCCGTCACCCACTCACCACCGTGACTGCTCTCCTCTGCCGGTGGTGGTTCCTCCATCCTCTCCACCATGGCAGCCCTTTCTCCCCCCTTTCTTCCTCCCAAAACTTGAGCTGTCTTGATGCTCCCTGGTCCACTTGCGTCTCAAAGCTTCAGTAGCAACTCATCCAATACATCATCCGCATCGTATGCCAAGTTTTGCAGGTCGGCCAACCAACTCTTCACGGGCCCATTCTTCACGTGCTTCTCCTTCCCCGCTTCACCGTTCGCAACGCACCACGTGTTCCCTGTCGTGCTCTTCGACACCACATGCGTAATCTAGAGCCACCTGCAGCTTCTTTGATAACAGTCATGGACATGGCTTCAGGAAGAAACGAACTTGATCTTGATCTAAGCTTTGAGAAAAGCACACAGAGCCAAGCAGAGAGTGAGAGTGAGAGAATGAGAGACGGGGAGAAAGAAAATGTTTTTATCTTTCTTCTTTTTAGGTATCCATCCGGCCCCCCCCCCTCTTTTGCTCACTCATTTCATAGCTTCAATTGACCACATGGGCGGCTGCCCATGTGGTCTTGTCCCCCTTATATATATATATATATATATTTTAAGTGGGGTATTACAATCTCCCCCACTTAAAACAAATTCGTCCTCGAATTAAAATAAAGTGGGTCGGTAAAGCATAACTTAATCGTGAAAGAGGTGTGGGTATTCTTTTTTTTTTTCTCCTCTTCAAGTTCCCAAATCGCCTCTTCCATCGAACGGTTTTGCCACAAGACTTTTACTAAGGCAATTTCCTTGGAACACAGTTGTTTTACTTGGCGATCTAATATTGCTACTATTTGTTCTTCAAAAGTTAATCTTTCATGCACTGGAATCAGATCATATCGTATAACATGGGTCGAGTCCTTGACGTACTTCCTTAACATAGACACATGAAATGTGGGATTTACTCGAGCTAACTCTGCCGGCAAAGCTAGTCGATATGCTGTGGACCCAATTCGCTCCAAAACTTCAAAAGGTCCAATATATCTTGGGCTCAGCTTTCCTTTCTTTCCAAATCTTTTACTTCGTTTCAAGGGAGACAACTAAAAAAAATACAAAATACCCCACTTGAAACTCTAAAGGACGATGCCTATTACCGATATAAGACTTTTGTCTACTCTGGGTTGTCCTTAGACAATCCTTTGCCAAACTCACCACATCCGTTGCTTGTTGAACCAAATCAGGACCCAATAACTTCCTTTCTCCTACTTCAAACCATCAAATGGGTCATTCGCACTTCCGTCTGTATAATGCTTAAAACGGAGCCATTCTGATACTAGATTGGTAGCTGTTATTATATGTGAATTCCACTAAAGATAATTGTTGATCCCACGTGATTCTCAAATCCAATACAATTGACCTTAGCATATCTTCGAGCGTTTGTATCACACGCTCCGATTGACCATCCATTTGATGATGATATGTAATACTGAAGCCTAAACGAGCGCCTGATGCTCCATATAAACTTCTCCTAAACTTATTAGTAAACTGTGGCCCTCGATCAGACACTATGGTCATGGAAACTCCATGTAATCGTACAATACAATCAACATAGATCTTAGCATACTTAGTGACCCATAGCTAGTTTTTACTGGAATGAAGTGAGTCGACTTGGTCAATCGATCTACTATTACCCATATGGAATCATATCCTCCTCTTACACGACACAATCCTGTCATAAAATCCATAACCACATGCTCTCATTTCATTCGGGAATCAACAAAGGCTGTAGCAAACCTGGGGGTTTTTCCATGTTCAGCTTTAACTTGTTGACAATAGAGGCACTTGGCTACATATTTCGCTACATCCTCCTTCATCCTTGGCCACCAATAGACCATCTTTAAATCATGATACATTTTAGTGGTTCTTGGGTGTATGGTATAAGCGGTAATGTGAGCCTCTTTCAAAATTTCTTTTCTCAAGTTGTCTCGTTCTTATGAATTATATCAATTTCTAATCTTTATAGAAAACTCGACAATGTCATATTATGTTTAATTATAAGTAGCACACTTCTTAAATTAAATTAATATTATTCTTCCTCTTATAAAGAGAAATCAAATATATCATTAATCTTAGTCACACGTCCATCAAATTATTCTTAAATCGTCAATTATGCATATCTACATAGCCATCCACAATTCTTCTACCTTGATTTTTTATCAAGCCTCCCAACATTCGAATATTTATTTAACCACTGACTACCGGTCTACTTATCAAACCACCTTTATTTCGGTTTACTTACTTCCATATCATTTTATTCAAGTATTTCATAATATGTAAAGATCACGACATTTTATTTCTTTCAGATATACTCAACATCATGAGTAATTCAAATATAATAACCATTAATGACCACATTCTCAAAATTAAATCTTGAATATTTTCATGATCAAATGCCCACTAAATAATTTTCAACTTATACCTCAATGCATTTTGGTAATTAATGATATTCTTATATAAACCTTTATAATCTTAATCAATTTCTTTAATCAATAGCTGATTAATTCATCATCAACTGCATACAACGTATCTAACTTAAAATTCCTCAAATTTATTCCAAATGGCGAATCTCATGGCCTCATTAATTCATCAATCTTCATATATGAAAACTACTATTGGATTTATATCCAATAATAATACATTATTTTCCGTTACCCCTTAGGACATTAAATTCAAGGTATACTTCTTTATTTGTGTACTCCATAATAACCTGAGAAATTCCTAGCTTACAATTAAGCTAATTCATATGCCAAGTCTTTCGGGCTATATCCATATACATATATTTCTAAAATTTTCAACTTCAAATAGTCTTATGCATAACCAGTTCAATAAACTATTTGTATTACTGAAACAATCATCAAATTGAGTTGAAAATTATCTCTTCTCACGTTTAGTATAATTATGTACACCATCATGTGATAATTACATCAAGCCAATGCCGGTGTTTTATTTCCATGCAAAAGTTAATTATCAATTGACACCATCCTTAGATTCCACGTGTCATTAAATCAACTTTACTTAGTCAAAATTTTCATATTCTAATGTCATATCTATAAGTCATGGCTCATTACCAAAGTCTTTACTAGTATATGAACACTCGAAATCTCAAATCATTATCCTTTTTCCTAAATAAATCTTATAATTCCCGCAGCTTATTTTTATTCCTTTACCAAAGCTAATATCATTTAATCAAACCATATTATCCTTGTTTTCAAAATGTTTGAAGCGCAATTCATCCTTTGCTTATCCTTTTTAGGCACTTTGCCTTGATAATTAAATAAATAAATTGAAATTGATGGAGGAGATACATTTCATACTTTATGTCTTGTATCTACAAGTATATTAAGATCATAACTTCGTCAGATCTTGATATCGACAAGGTAATCGTTGTCTCAACCAACATTCTAAACATCTTATATGTTTACAATACATCTTCATATTTATGTGACATATCAGTCGCAAATCTCAATTTAACTATATAGCCATTTTCTCTTTGAGTCTTAATGTTGCTCATAGTGAAAAATTTCTCCAACCTTGTCGTCAGGGTGTTTGCAGAGTAGAAACAAGCTCATAATTTATAGTTCAATGCTTAAAGTAGTGAACACAATCTCCTCATTGAAGTTCTACTCTTACTTACTGATCATAACTCTTTTGCTCATTTATTTACAAGAAAAATCAATGCTCTTTACCTTACGCATTGTTTGGTTGCTCACAAACCACACATAAACATTCAAATTTGAACTCTCAGGATTAATCAAACTAGTGCATCCTCACACTTTTCCATGCATTTCCACAACCACTTATATATATATATATATATATATTTAATACAATTTTGTTGAGTATTAAAACAATTAAAGGCTTATCTCCAAAGCCTTTCATAACCTTAATATTTCGACGTATACTTATTAACATTTCAACTTATTGGTTCCAATGAACATTATCGTAAAATCCTCCCAATGTGTCTGTGTTCTTAGTCCGGACCATATAGAACCAACTTAATATAATTACATGAATTATCCTTAAACTTCTTAGGTGCGATGTAATAACATCCATATTTATTCCATCGCTCATCCAATCATAATCTGGTATTCACATATACTTTATGATCTTATTGACCTTTTAGGTTTATCTTTACGAGATCACTGGAGTTGTGGGTTATGGGCCCACCACACTTTCGCTGCGCCACTTTGATATTTATAGAACTTAACATAAATTTTTACTTAAATGTCCTTCGACATTATCACCAATATTTAATTTCGATATTGAGTTAATTCATACACTAATAATTACAACCCAGCATTATTCCATCAAACCTTAAAGTCTCATCATCATTTAATTGAATTCAAAATCAGCTTCATTTAAGCTATTATACACTTATCTAACACATATTCACATTTAAAATATTTCAAATGTTCAGTACTAATCATATACGGGTAAGGCAACTTAATTAATACAGTGCACTTACTTCAGTGCACGCAATTATCAATCTGTTTCTCCATAATACTTAAATTTATAATCCTTGGGTGGATCTCATAGATCATTATTTATTCCAGTCAAAATATACATCTTATTATCATTATTGTAGGTTTTTCTCTATATTGTCCTCAAATACAGTCCATAATCACTAATTTCTTCTCATCAACTATCATGATTCACATTTTTAACTTCATCAATTAAATAAATTATCATGGACTTATTAGTCCGATTTCACTTTCCTTCACTTTTAGTCGAAGGAGTACGTCATCATATCGACCTTTCATTAAAGGCATTTGATTAACTTATTTCTAACATTTGCTTGTGTCTCGGGTGGTATCTCAAACCCAGACATTGGCAATCAATTTTCATCATTTAATTGTCATTTATAATTATACAGTGTGGCTTTCTAAGAAAAGAGTTTACGCAGCTTCTTGTCTATAATCGGTGCTGCAGTCACTAATCATAAACAAGACTCTACGTCGACTCCACTACTCCGCCGTTTGACACAAGAATTCCTAGGACTCACTAAACCTAGAGCTCTGATACCAAGTTTGTAACTACCCATCCCCGGTCGCTACCGGCGTCCGAGACCTCCGGGAGATCCCGTCAAGTCCCGAACAAGCCTTTGTAAATTTTTCTGAGACATTTATTAAATATGCTAACACGTATGTAAATAATTAATAACAATAATAATAATAATACCCTATTGGTATTCCATTTCCAGTAATAGTAATTAAATTTAAAATACAAAATTTTCAACAATGCATAAGTAAGAATTGACAATGCTAATAATATGAAGAAATTTCATGTGAATGAACTCTAGACAGCGGAGCGACTCGAAGCGGGCTAAGAGATGCCTTTACCTATTCGCAGTAGACTGAATACGCCAATAGTTATGCGCTAGGCCAATCCCTGTCTGCAAAAGGAGAAATAAGAGGGGTGTGAGTCTCACAGACTCAGTGATCATCGGCTCAGCAAGTAGGACGTAGATGGGAAACAAGCAAATAGCTGATCATTTGAATATCAAATTACTGGATGATAAAACAATTTATTTCAAACGGATATTTGTGCCTTATATATAAAGAAAATATCAAGAATTCGTTTATGATATAACCAAACCAAAGGTATATAGATAAATACGCGTCAAATCTAGTGTGATTAATAATTTCATGCAGAAATCATTTAGAATAATTTATTCAAAACAATTTCCTTAAATCAGGCAAGCTCTCGTAAAATCATATATTTATCAAATATATACGTAAACCACAAATCGCCTCGTACTCGAGGAGTTAAAATTCATTTTTCCATAAAAATGGAAAGTTGCGAAAAAGCCATTTTAAATTCGTTTTCACTATACACGGAAAAATATAATTTGAAAATCCAAAGAGACTTTACTCTCGAGTAGGAAATAAGATAAAAACTCGTGGTCCCGCTACCACGTAATATCATCCGGGAGCATCGCTTCCACCGGATCCCCACATAGTGCCATGGCAATCTCAACGATGTTGGCCGACATCGGAGATATCAAGCGGTCGTAACCGCGTAAATCATCTGTGGCCTTGCCACGTATATCACAGACCATGGCCCCAGCCATGTCTAACAGCCCGTCGGCGACCCGAAAATGTCTCTAGCTAGAGCTCACTCGTGCACGAGGGTCACACTTAACCGATGTGACATCCGGCCTACTCTCGAATCTCTCAATTAAATAGAATCACTTTAGAAATTATTTTATGTCTTGAAAGTCTCATTTCAATTTATTCTCAAAACATTCGACAGAAAATATAATAAAATCAATTGTCATTTTCATAAATAAAAATTTGGTGCGTGAATTTCGAAATACTTTACATGGTAATCAGGCATCATAATCATGGATGCACACTACACAAGTATAAGGCACAATTTTGAATATAAATCCCATTGAAAAGCTTGTTTCCCGGTTTAAAACACTTTACGTATACTTTATACTTATATATTCAAAACACGTTTGAAATTTGTAGCATTCACAAATTTCCTAAAAATCTATCAACTCATGCTTTCCACAATTTGTACGTAATATAATTCATGCATATACATACATATATAATTACGAAAGTTTTCAAATTGACACCCCCTACTCACCTCGAAATAGCGGGATATTACATCGCTATTTTTGTACGCGTGTATGATTATTTCTATTTCCCGGTCGCGTGTCTCGTTCAGTACGTCTCCTCGATAAACGTGCCATTGAGCCTTTTCCATTCCTCCTAGCTATTGGGCCTTATCCAAAAACCTCTCCAATTTCCTATTGGGCCAAGCCCAATATTATTTTTCACTTGGGCCTTGCCCATTTAATTACCATTGGGCCTTGTCACATTTTTATTTTTCTATTGGGCCTTGCCCATTTCCTTATTTTCTATTTGGGCCATGCTCAAATTTTATTTTTCCTATTGGGTTTTGCCCAAATTTTATTTTCTTCATTGGGCCTTGTCAAATTTTGTTTTTCTATTTGGCCCACTTTTTTTTTTCTTTTTCTTTTTCTTCCCTTTTTTTTTTCAGCCAAGCTTTCTTCTTCATCTACCCGTCACCCACTCACCACCGTGACTGCTCTCCTCTGCCGGTGGTGGTTCCTCCATCCTCTCCACCATGGCAGCCCTTTCTCCCCCATTTCTTCTTCCCAAAACTTGAGCTGTCTTGATGCTCCCTGGTCCACTTGCGTCTCAAAGCTTCAGTAGCAACTCATCCAATACATCATCCGCATCGTATGCCAAGTTTTGCAGGTCGGCCAACCAACTCTTCACGGGCCCATTCTTCACGTGCTTCTCCTTCCCCGCTTCATCGTTCACAACGCACCACGTGTTCCCTGTCGTGCTCTTCGACACCACATGCGTAATCTAGAGCCACCTGCAGCTTCTTTGATAACAGTCATGGACATGGCTTCAGGAAGAAACGAACTTGATCTTGATCTAAGCTTTGAGAAAAGCACACAGAGCCAAGCAGAGAGTGAGAGTGAGAGAATGAGAGACGGGGAGAAAGAAAATGTTTTTATCTTTCTTCTTTTTAGGTATCCATCCGGGCCCCCCCCCCCCCCCTTTTGCTTACTCATTTCATAGCTTCAATTGACCACATGGGCAGCTGCCCATGTGGTCTTGTCCCCCTTATATATATATATATTTTAAGTGGGGTATTACAGTACAACTTTGTGATATTGTGCGTTCCAAAGAAGGCAACCAGGTGGATTAAAGTTCAACTGTACCTTGGCATTAGCTTTGGCATCTATGCAATGTTAGAGAAACATCATGAGAATGTGGAATGGCAGCAGGGGATAGATGACGATCTAAAATGCCTCATCTTCCATCAACTAGATAGGAGAGCTAAAGAGCTTGGATCTTTCTCTAATGTCGAATTATGCAACGAAGTATTGAATTACAGAGGTGAGTGTGCACTTAATGAAATGAAGCTCCTTGATGAGCTTAAATGGAGCACCGTTGATGTAGAATTTGACGAAAGCATTCTTCTTTGGCACATTGCTACCGAGCTGTGTTACCATGGTGATATTAAGACAATTGATCTCTATAGTTTCAATGAATGCAGTAAAATCAGCAGATGCCTATCGGAGTACATGCTTTATCTTTTTGTCTTTTATTCAAACATGTTGCCCAAAGGGGACTGTGAAATAAGATACAGAAAGGTCTATATGGAGGTCTTCGATCTTTTAAAAGAAAAGAGAGGCATACAAATAAAAGAAGCCTACCAAGAGTTGCTTGAGAGTGATGTGAAGGCAGAATTTCAATTTCAGTCTAGTATCCTTCTGAAGTGTTGCAGTCTTGCTAATGAATTGCAAAATTTGAACAAGAGAAACTGGGGATGGGAAGAAAAGTGGGAGATTGTGACATCCCCTCCGGGGGCAACACATCTAAGGTATTGTTCTATCTGGGTCAGGTCATAGCTCCAGTCCGCTGCAACGGCCCCTCAGCACCTTGACCTTGCGTTCGATCCCCGCGGGACTCGAACCCCAGACCTTTTGCTTCCCCCAAAGGGAACGCCTTTCACCATTTGGGCTGCAGCTCAAATGGTGAAAGGCGTTCCCTTCGGAGGAAGCAAAAGGTCTGGGGTTCGAGTCTCGCGGGGATCGAACGCAAGGTCAAGGTGCTGAGGGACCACTGCCGCGGACTGGAACTATGACCTGACCCAGATAGAACAATACCTTAGATGTGTTGCCCCCGAAGGGGATGTCACAGAGATGATGAATAAAGTGTGGGTGGAACTATTGACATATGCCGCAGGTCATTGTGGACGGAAAGAGCACGGTCGACAACTCGCTAAAGGCGGACAACTGCTTACTCACGTTTGCCTTCTTATGGCACATTTTGGCATCAGTGGCCAATACCGAGATACCCAATTATCCCTTCCCCAATTCCCTGAGAAGAACCTATTACACATGATATACCATCGTCAACCATAAGATCATTCAAAAATTGAAGCTTAATTATCTGTTAATGGTAAATTTTAACATACATACTTATGTGTCAAATTTTGAATTCAAAGAAATAGTTGTTGACATAAAAACAATCATTTTATACCATTTTAAGGATTTTGTTTTTAATATATCATTATAATTTCAGCGCATTCATATATTTAAAGTGAAGTATTTTATTTTAAATCTTATAATTTGAACACATTTCTATTAAATATTCAATGATTTATATTTTCAAAATTATTCAATAAAACACTTAAGTTTTGATTTTTAGTTTTAATGTTTACTTATTGTTTACTCAGTCAAAGATTATTTTATAAATGTCAGTGTGATACAAAAATTTTGCATAAAGCCAAGTCATGAAAAGAGACAGTTCATATGAGAGGAATTGCTTAAGACAAGGAGAAAAGCACCTGATACAAACACCATAGTCCTTGTAACAGCAATTTCCATAGCCCTAGCCATCAAAAACAACACTAAGAATCCAACCTAGGCAGTAAACATTCAAATCCTGCCCAGTGAACATATCCTGCAGGCAACGTGGAATCAGATTTGCGCCCCTGCTGCCAAGAAAAATCTTCCAAATTACGTCCCTTGCAAAAAACTCACAACACCACTGTTTGAGGCCTACAACCCAATTTCATAGGACTGCTCTTACTGAGAATTTCAAGTCTTATGATTGTTTAAGGCCTCTCATCAGCACAAAACTTATGCTGATGTGGTTAAGGGTGTCGGGAAAATGAAAAAAGGCGCTTCTGTTAACCATCCTTACATTGCTGCTCCTGATATTAAAAAGTTGTCATCTTATGAATGTCGGGAAGTCCTGCAATCAACAAGAGGAAAATGTAATGGAATTTAAATTCTTTTTAGTAGAAAGATCAAATTTTGATTTCTTTAACATGGAAAATCCTAATTTTTTTGTCTCAATCAAAGTGAAGTTTATTAACAGATGTCAGAAGAGATAGACCTGGTCTGATCTGAATTAAGCAAATCAGACCAAGTTACAGATCCCATCAAAAGGGTATCCACATGTTTCACCATTCTACGTATTAACAAACTCAGCCCAAAAACAAACAGAGAAAAAGGTCCAAAAAGTACGATAGTGCAGGTAAAAGCATAGGAAAACACCTAAGGTACAAATAGTTAAGACACCCAACTCACCATGACTTCCGATTGCATTAGCATCCAATTATCCCATAATACTTCATCCATGTATCCCATAACCAAATTGACTAAGACAAAAACCAGTACTGCCCTGCATATTAGAAGATGTTCATTTGTCCGCTACATAGGAAGTGAAACTACCATCCATAAGCCAGTAATTCGGGAACGAAATGGACGAAGGCCCCAGTTCAGCATTTCAAAAGAGTGCAAGAGAGCACAACCATCAGAAAGAGATCTCTTGAGACATCTTTGAGTAAGATTGTTGTACTAAAAAAATCACTCAGATGAAAGCAAAAATCTGTCAATTCCACTTCTCTTAGAGTTAAGGCCAAACCAAGTGAATTTTTTTCTCAATAAGCAAAAGGTCCGAAAGTTCACATATCTCAATAAAATTATTAAATTCATCAAAACCAGAGCTAGACTGATTACACCCTTGCCTTTCCTCAACAGACCTTACAGAATTAAGTCACCAGCACAACACCAGTTCTCAGAAAAATTAAAGCGAAGAGAAATCAGTTCATCCCATAAAACCTGCTTCTCCACTAAGTTACAGGGAGCGTAAATATTGATAATGACACACTTAAAATTTTCCATTAACCATCGACCATGGATTAGAATGAATCTTCCCTTAACCAGAGAAGAGATCAATGAGAAAGCCAACTTATCCCAAATTAAAAGAATGCCGCCAGATCTTCCCACAGCAGGGCAAAAAATCCAATCAACGTTACTGTTCTGCCAAAGACACTCAATTGATATATTCAAAATATCTTCCAGCTTTGTTTCTTGTGAAAGCAACATATCGATCTTATTGGCACAAGTATATTGGTGAACTGTCCTAGCTTTCAAAGAACCGCCAGCTCCACACAAATTCCAAGATAAAATTCTCATGGCAACAAATAAATAACAACTCTGTCAGAACATTGAGAGACCAAACCCAGCTTTTTACCTAAATTCCAGGTACCTATTGCTTCCGGATAATAGCAAGTATTACCGGGGTTATCACTCAGGGTATGAAGAGGAACATTTGATGTTGCCTTTGATTTGCGGCAGAGGTTTAGAATGCCTTTCTTCCACAGCTTATTAAAGCTCTTCGAACCAATTCTTCCACCTTTGGACGAGACTGAAAATTTTTCTGCCAAGGATAAGCTTCGGACAGTAGAGAAATCATCATAGATTTCCAAATTAGTGTCCTCACTTAGGGATAAAAAGGTTTTTTCCATAGATCCCTCAAACCGAAGAAGAAACCCCCCAAATTAAACCCTTTTGGAGATGAGCTGGAGCCTTCCAAGAGAGTCATTGGAGGACTCAGTAAGGTTGGGCCGCCAAGAGGGCAAGGACCTACCATCAAGGTCCAAAACAAGCCTTGGACATCAGAAAATTAAATATGGGCCTACTATTAGTCCATAAACTGAAATTGACTTTGGCGAGCCCAAAGGCTTTGTGTTGCCATTTTAAACGTTGGCCGAAACAGAGCAGGCCATACTATGAGTTGGGCATGCCATGGCACCTTCAACTTGAGATGGACTCAGAAGTGGCTTAGAATTGTTTGCTTGAACTGGACGTGTCTGTTGAGCTGTGGATAGTTGACTGCATTTCAAATTAACCAGAATAGGCGGTTATGCATCATGAGAAGGCAAAGAGACATCTTTAGGGCTTGCCTATAAATTTGTGGATGGTTGAATACATGGCTAATCAATCTGAATAAGTGGCTGAGAAACTTGAGAAGGCGAAGACGCACCATTAGTGTTAACGCTTATATCATTCGAATCTTCAGAGAGTGAAGAAGAACTAGTAGATGAATCATCATTTTCCCATTGAGGTCACCCAGGACAATTTAAGATGTAATCTGGAAAGAACTCTTGAACATGTTGGTAGCAATAGAGTGTTAGAAGAGGGTTGAATAGTACTTAAAAAATATTTTGAAGGCAACTCGAGCTTGAAAAACATTTTGTATAATTTTGAAATGGAAGGTTTAAAATTTGTTAAAGTTAAAAGGTATGAAGTAAGGAGAAGATAAATAGAAGTGGACAAAACACAAATATTTATAATAGTTTAGTTCCCTTGACCTACATCAACTGCCTTAATTTCCTAATCAAGGATTTTCATCTCAACTTAATTAAATTTGTGAAATTAATAACTTCCACCAGATTTTTACAAAATGAGCTTTTAACTCAATCTCTAAACCCTTACAATAGCTATTAGAGTGCCTCATACAATTTAATTAATTAAGAAATGAAGAAGAGATGGAGTACAAATGATCATCTAACTGATCTAAGATGTACAAATTCAAGTTCAAACATTTTACAAAGGATAAGAATGAAAAACAAGTGTACAAGAGAAGAGTTTTGCCTTTTTTGACTCTCTCAATTTTTTAGAACTTCTCTCATTCATTTTTGGTCGTTGGAGAAGCTTTTATACTTAGGAAATCACATTTAGCTGTTTGACACAAATTCAGCTTGTTGGAAACAGTTCTGGCACAGTTTTAACTGTTATTTTATCCTCTAGTGCTTAAATTCAAAATGTGTAAGTAGTGTTTTGTTAACAAGTTAAAAATTAGCTTTAACCAATTAAGCATTCTTTGTCCGTTATATTGCTTTTCTATATTAACCAGTTAACTGTAGCTCTAACTAATTAAAAACTTGCTATTTTAATGCATCATACTTCACCAGCCTTCTTCAATTGTTTTGACTTTCATCTGATTAAGGTTTCTCTCTTTTCAACCTTAATTGATTGAAGTAGGTTCCAACTGATTAAGAAAATCTTCAACTTTGAATTTCTTGGTTTGGCTCCTTGGATGGTCATCAATTTTTGAATTTGAGTTTTGACACTTCTTGACATTTCAACTTTAACCTTTAACCAGTTAACTCTTCTATCTTAATCAATTAAAAGGCTTCTACTTTCTATTCATGTAGTGTCATGAATTGCCTTAATTGATTACTACCAATGCTAACCAATTAATAGTTTTCTGTTATCACTTAGTCCTTAGTCCTTTGTTCTTCGTTCCTTTAACTGATTAATCGTTCTTGTATCATGGCAAGGTTCTTAACTTGCTTTCAAACAACAATGTCATTAAGGGATTCAATCATAATCCTGCATACTTGAATAATATAATTAGACATTAATGAATATGAAATATTTTGTTTTCATCAAAAACATATAGAGTCAATAGAATGTTAATTGAAAATAATTGATTTCCACTATTAGATAAACAATGTCGTCAATTCTTGATTTGCTCTTTGTAGTAATAAGCATAGTAGCCCTTTCAAAAGATTGCATTCCCATTTATTCTTTACCCAAACATAGAAGAGAACCACATAAATTGCTCAGATTAGAAAAAGTTGCCTTCGTCCATGCATGTGAAGGAACACCCAAAACAACAAGCCAGCATCTTCTTTGATTCATACCAGCATTAGGAGACCATTCCTCAATATGATCAAACCATTTAGATAGTCAATCCCAATTATTTTCTTTAGACTCATCAAAAGACTTACTATCAAGAAAGGAAACTAGAAAGTTCCTAACCGAAATACGCCTAACTAAAAAACCAAAATTTCCAGATATCTGAACAACATTGGCAATGTTAATCGGGTCTTGGAAACCTTTACATGTATCGGCCATACAACCTTCTATCCAATGTAACGACTCATTGTCAACAAAACCCAAACAGATTTTCATTGACTCATTAATGGATGGAGGAGGAGTTTGAGAAGACCCTTCTTTTCCCTTAAGAGCGTCCAAATACAATTTGCGTTGTCTAAACCCATTATGCTGCTGATTTGAGGGTTGAGTTAAGACTTGCCAATGGAGATTTGTAGCGACAGCTTAGATTCTACCAGGAACGTCATTAGCAATTTGGGGACGATTCTGCTAAAACTGAAAATTAACCAAGGAAAATCTTCTCCTAAAATTCCAAAGATAGAGGTTGATGTTGAACACGAGAAGGAGGATCACAAAGAGGAACAGCTTCATCCCTACTCAAAATTTTCACCCCATTGTTGGTATTAGCTAAACCTAGCTTCATTCTTTTATCGAAGAACCAAACACTGTCCAAGTTTGATATTGCTCTCCTAGCTTCGATCATGGTTTTGAATCTAACGAACCCATAATGAGAGTTTTTGAGATTCTGCTCTCACGGGATAAAAGTATTGACAACCTCACTAAATCTTTTACAAATAGTTCTCAACCAGGTATGAGAAATTCTTGGAGAGAGATTACGAATGAAAGCAAAGACCAAAATTTCCCTTCGATCGCTACCAGAAGTAGCCGCACCACTCCACCTCGTTCACCAGAGGTATCAAAACTACCTTGTCTGCTTCCACTCATTGCTGACTTTTTAACTTCCTTCTCTTCCTTGAAAATCCTAACTAGAAATAAAAAGATTGTTATACCTTCAAATCTCGGATCTCAAAATCTTAAAATTCAAAACCTTACGAACAAATCCTCCAAGAACAAAGGAATGTTGTCGAAAACCAAAAACTTTTCAAGTGTCCACCCTCTGATGGTGATTCACACAAACGGTAAGATCAATTGGCTAGTGTTGGACAAGGGGCCCTTGGTTTTCTTCTTAATATGCCAAAAGTGTCTTTAATTTTCTCTTTTTTTACTCAGCTAAAAGAGAAAATGTATTAAAGATAGAAGAAATGTACAAGATGAACAATGGAACTGAAGAGAGTAGTGTGCAAAAGAGCCACTCAAAGTAGCAACAAAAACAAAATTGAAACAAAAGTGGCTGAATGTCAAATATGAGACATGAAAAACATAAGCAAATTCAAGCTCAGTCTTGAACTCAAGCAGCAAAGGTGTCTCTAATTGTTGCATAACTATGGCCTAAAGTCTCTTATTTCATAATATAATAATATCATGGGCTGGGTTCAGATCAAGAAAATCTTCTCTAGGGCTTAGCCCGATTCAAGTCAAGCTTGCGATTTGGTGAGCCGCCTAGTCGATGGATAGGTCTACTTGAATGTTTTTTTTTTTCTATAATTATATAAAATTATAAAAAATACGGCTAAATGATCTAAGAATTATCATTTATATAACATCATTTTTTTTATTTACTTAAAGCAGCTTACATTTAACAATAAATAAATATTCGAAAAAATAGTCAATTTTTTAGCAACCTACCAATGCCAATACTAAGTACTCTTATATAATATATATATATATATATATATATATATATATAGACACACACAAAAATATGGTTTATATGAACAAGTCTTGGACCAAGTTAATTAGTATTGAAATTGTAACTTTTAGAGTTGTAAGGCCTTTGACAATTTGGAAAATAGTGAGACTCTCATGTAAGTTGTAAACAAACAAAGACAAGAATGAATAATAGAATTCGATTCATCGTTAAATAAAATTCTTTTTTAATTTATATAATAATAAATAAAAAAAGTTTCCTCGTTATTCATGCTCTGCCTTGAGAATCTAATAGACAATTGCTTGAAGGAAAAATAGAATTAGACGTGGAGGCATATTGATTCCTAAGATAACTTGTAAAGATGCTTGTATGATCATTTTTAAAGTAATATTTTCAGTAAGTGTATTTCAATCATCAATCTATTTATTTATCAACGACTGCATTTAAAAGAAATTAAAAAAATAAATTTTGTTATAAATGTAAAAACACATTTTAATAATTGTTCTTAATTAATGAGAACAATAATTAACAAAATCTCAGCAATTAATAAAATTTTACATGCATTTTTTGCAGCATAGGCATTGATATATTTGTTTGAACTTTTTTTTGTTTTTTTTTTAAATTGGAGGAAGGAAGATTCGAACTTTGTTTTTTTAAATAAGAAGATCATACACCAACTAATAAATTAGAAGCTCTTTTGGATTCTTATTTCATGATACATGCTTGTCCTTGATTTTTGAATAACTTAAGGCCAAAGCAAAGCATCCAAATTTTGTATTATTCCTTGCTTCATGCCCTTAAAAGAAATTTTCTTCACAGCTATAAATTTTGAGTCCCTTCCATTTTTTTCATTCAAGGCACATTGGCTGCGTAGAAAGCATCAAAGGAGGCTCCAGTATTCCTTCAACGGCTATTGAGGGTAATATTGTATATCTTTTATATATTATTTTTATTAATATAATTATTTGATTTGATATTAGTACTTAACAGTTTCATTGCTTTCAGTCAAAGGTGGATTGGCTCTGGAAGCATCAAAGTAGTGTCCACTCTGCTTCACCACTTGTTGGGGGCTGTGTAATTTTCCAGGTGAGTGGATTTTTTCTGCTCAAACAAAAAGAGGTTGCTATTGTATGAACTGTTGCGGTTAATGCCAACAAAAATGCTAAGTCAAACACACACACACACACTCTCTTTTGTTATTTGACAAGTGACCACCCCTTCCACAATAAATAATGAATACTACCCTTTCAATAAATAATACTACATGTATTTTGACCCTTTATTTTATTAATAATACTGCATACTACCTTCCACAATGCACATGGTATACCATCTGATTTTAGTACCCATGAAAGTGCAGCACACGAATCTTACTCTATTCCATGGATCTGTTACCTTTCCATGGAGGCACAGAATAAAATTGTAGAGCAGTTCCAATAGCTAGAATTTCAGCTTTGTTAGACTCATCAAGTTCACCCAATGAATCAAAAAGCAGACCCATTACTTTACCATTACTCTTCCTGATCAACCCTCACAACTCGTCGGCCTCGGCTTACATCTAGTAGAACCAGGTCCCCCTCTTCTTCGCTAGTCAACATCCAAGGCATAGTCCACCATCCTATCTCCTCAATAGCACTCTCATTCTCTATTGCATTGATCCAAAACTTAACTCTCATTTTGATCATAAAGACCACCTCATCTTTCTCCCATCTCTTTAGTGTTAAAAATCAAGCTGTTTCTAGCAAACCATAAAGACCACGTCCTAGCTCCTACCATAGCCATCCACCTCTTCCTCAAGGTGCTATTGGAAAAATGGTTTTTGCAAAATTCCACCATTGCTTGCATAGAAAAGGAGAAACCCACAGAAATCCCCACCAACAGAAAACACAACCCCATATCGCCCATGAGAACTGACACGAGAGCAGGACATGCACCATGCGCATAAGACATCCTCTTGTTCAAAGGAAATTCCCCTGATCCTTAAGAAGCTTTTTGTGGGAATGTTTTCCGACACCACTAACCAAACAAAGCACTAGACTTTAGGGGGAAACAGTAAACTTCCAGATAGAAGAATACCAAGCCCTGTGGTTGCCTGCTCGTGATTGAACTCCTATAACCTCCATAGCTTTCTTAACCAAGAATTGGTTAGACTGGCTATGTGACAATTAATGCATAGACTACCTAAACAGTTTATATAGGAAATGAATCAAACTTATATAATTGTAAATATTTTTTGTTGATTGAATTCATGCTTAAATTGATACATTTTCAACCAACATGTAAATATTATTACATATTGCCAAACATAAAGAACTTTCATATACAAGAATTTTCGTTTAAAAAATAACAAAATATAATAATTATTTATCTCTAATTTCATTAATATCTTAATTTTTTTTCCTATGTATAATTTTGGACTATACTATGAGAGGTTCTTTTTTCCCATCCATAGATCATACGATACCCATCGCAAGATCTAAATTTGAGACCACAAGAGCAAAGTGTAACGGAATTCAAAATTTTTTTAATAGAAAGATCAAATTTTGATGTTTTTAACATAGGAAACCCCAACTAGTAATAAAAACATTGTTATTCCTACAAATCTCATATCTCAAAATCTTAAAGTTCAAAACCTTATGAACGAAACCTCCAAGCACAAAGGAGTGTTGTCGCAAATCACAAAGTTTTCAAGTGTCCACCCTATGATGGAATTCACACAAACGGTACGATCAATTGGCTAGTGCTAGATAAGGGGCTCTCAGTTTTCTTCTTAAGGATGCCAAAAGTATCTCTATTTGTTGTATAACTACGGCCTAAAAACTCTTATTTCATAATAGAAATGTTTTAAGACGCCTAGTTCATGGATAGGTCTACTTGAAATGTTTTCTTTTTTCAATTATAAAAAATTGTAAAAATACAAATAAATGATTTAAGAATTATCATTTATATATATAACATCAATTTTCTTATTTACGTAAAAAAGCTTACATTTAACAAGAAATAAATAATCAAATGGAGGCTTTTTTCTAGCAATCTACCAACACCAGTACTAAGTGCTCCTAATTCATTTGAGATATATATTTATACGAAGGATTATGTTTTATATGAACGAGTCTTGGACCAAGTTAATTAGTATTGAAATTGTACCTTTTAGAGTTGTAAGGTCTTTGACAATTTGGAAAAATAATGAAATTCTCATGTAAGTTGTAGACAAACAAAGACAAGAATGAACAATAGAATTAAGATCGTCATTAAATAAAATTCTTTTTTACTTTATCTAATAAAAAAAGGTTCATCTTTTTCCGTGGCCTGACCTGAGAATCTAATAGACAATTACTTTAAGGAAAAATAGAATTAGATGTGGAGGCATATATGTTCACTCCTAAGATTACTTGCAAAGATGCTTGCAAGGTTATTTTCAAAAGTAATGCTTTCATTAAGTGTATTTCAATCATCAATCTATTTATTTATCAATGATTGCATTTGAAATAAAAATACATTTAATAAGAATAAATTTTGTTATAAAATGTAAAATAATAATATTTTAACAATTGTTTTTAATTAATTAAAAATACTAATTAACAAAATCCGAGTAATTAATAATTATTTCTTTTTTGGCTCAGCAAGTAATAATATTTTACATGCATTTTTTGCAGCTTAGGCCTTTTTATATTCCTTTGAACTCATATTTCAGGAGACATGCTGTATTATGAGTGTCTTTCATTGTTTTCATTAAAGGCATATTGGCTGAAATTTTATATTTTTTATTAATTTTTTTTGCTTAATCAGAATTCAATTTTATTAAGTAGCAAGGTAGTTCTCTAGTAAGAGCTGCCAATTTCTTTTTGTGTGGCTGAGTGTTGGCAATTGTACAGGCTTACACTCAAGCCAAACCTTTTATGTCATTGGGAGTCTTAAGACAATTAGCTAAAGACTACCTATGACGTGTTGGTTTACAAGCAATTCAATAAATCACCTTTCAAAAAAAAAAAAATAAAAGTTGATATATAAACAAGTTTGTAACTGAACATGCATTCGAGCATTTGACTCATTGGTTAGTGTCTGAAGAGTAGAATTCCAATCTCCCCTCTTCTAATTATAAAAAAATCTGTAACTGAACCAGCAAACTAAGAAAACAAAAATAAAACAATATCCCAACCGATAGAGCTATTTCATCACTTGTAGCACAGATGAAGTCCACAACACCCCAACACTGAAAACCAGTTAATGTGCATGAGCACCGGCTCAACTACAAAAGGAGGATCGAGGAGAAAATGATGTTAGATTGATCATAGGAAATGTATAAATATTGTCTATTGATCAGGACTTCATGAGTAATTAATATGATGTTAGATTGTGTGCCTGCTTATTTGATTTTTTTTAAAGGCATTCGATTAGGGAATTGGAATATTTTTGCCTACTTATTTGATTTGATCATATTAGTACTTGAAAGTTTCATTCCTTTTAGTCAAAGGCGCATTGGCTAAGGAACCATCAAGCCAGTTTCCACTCTGCTTCACCACTTCTTCGGGGTTGTACTTTCCAGGTGAGTAGATTATTGATTAAGACTCAAAAGTAATATCATGTTAGAGCCACAATCAATTTGATTTGATCATATTAGTACTTTAAAATTTTACTTTATAATAATGAATTTGAGTATTTAGCTTAAAGGTAGCTGCATGTTTTTTTTTTTTAAAAAGAGATGGATTCAAATCTCCTTATTCTTTTAATATTTAAATAAAAACCTTGATAATTGTGTACACACATAACTCTCAATTAATTCTTTATATGTTAACTATTTTTAGTGGAGTTCTTTATATGTTATAATTAATGCATAAATTGTTTAATTTTTATATGTCTTTTTTCTTATTACTCTTGAACTTTTAATTAAAGTAAATTATTTTTTATAAACATTTACGCATTTGACTTATTAATTAGTGCATGATATCTCTACTTAAATGTATAGGTTTGAATCCCCTTTTCATAAAAAAAATTATTCTTCATAAAATTTAAATTTACCTGTATCACAAACTAGAATTTGTATTATATTAAATGATTCGAGACTTTAAATAATTATAAAATTAACATAAATAGTGAGTTTCAATAAATTTTATATCCAACTAAAAATACATGGTGATTGCAAGTATATAGGAAAAGATTTTTCATATATAATTAGAAGTAACATATAAAATCATAAGTTTTATAGAATTGACCAAAACAAAAACTTTGTAAAAAGAGTCAATAAGTTAAATGCAATTTCTTTAATTTTAGCATAATGCTAATATAACCATTAATTAGTAATTTTCTCCATTGCAAACTTTTTTATTTAAATGATATTAATAATAGTAAATATATAATAAATAATAATATACATGTGATTGTGGAATTAGATGTCTTTTATAATTAATTAATTTCTAGTATATTATTATTTAAAATCAATTAACTTTTAATCGCTAAATATCTTATTAATGAAAATTATCTGTCAAAATTAAAAAAATTATTATATTTATATATCTCATTGGTTGTTTATTTTTCTAAAATATAATATTGTCATCCTATTATATTAATTAATATACACCATTTTTATATTAACAAACTCTTAAATTAAGAAATCGAGAACAAAAAATACATCATGGAATTAGAATAATAAAGAAATTTGAAAGTTAATGCTTTCATCATCTTTTTTTCTTCGTCCATCTTCCTATGTTCGCTTTTTGGGATTTCACAAAATGAAGTTATAGATGCAAACACTATTTTATGTTTTAGGCAAAGAAGAGACCAGCAATGGCGATCGTTGAAACAGTGATTGAACTTTGGAATGGATGGGAGATACGAGTGCTGGTTTTACTCAGCCTCTCATTACAAGTAATACTCATTGCCTTTGGTTCCAAAAGAAAGAGTACGACAAGTACATGGATCGACTTCCTTGTTTGGTCTGCATACTTGTTAGCGGATTGGGTGGCAACTATTGCATTGGGCATTCTTGCCAGGTCCCTGGGAAGTCATGCTCCGAATCAAAACCACTCACTCCAGTCATTTTGGGCTCCATTCCTTCTCTTGCACCTGGGTGGCCCAGACACTATTACTGCTTACTCCTTAGAAGACAATGAGTTGTGGCTAAGGCATCTTGTTGGCCTTGCTGTTCAGATTGGAGTTGCAATTTATGTGTTATTGAGGTCTTGGGTTGACGGTGACACCACTTTCTCGTGTATAGCCATTCCAGTGTTCATTGCAGGAATTATCAAGTATGGGGAAAGGACTTATGTGCTCATGTCCTCAAGCACGAAGCAGTTTAGAACTTCCTCATCAGACGATTTGTTAGATTTATATCTAAGAAACAAGTTAGAAATCCCTGGAGATGCCGCTGCCCTAGATGCTGACTCGTTCCTACCTCGAGTTGATAGCTTGTTCAAGAGTCTAAAATTTTTATTTGCAGACCTTATCCTCGAACAAAGTCAGCAACAGCGTTGCAACGAATTAATTCGTGAACTTGAACCAAGAGTGGCCTTCGAAATGGTAGAATATGAGCTGGGACTTTTGTATGATTTGCTCTACACCAAAGCAAGACTAGTCTACTCATGTTTTGGGATCTTTTTCCGCTGCATTACTTGTTTGGCCTCTGTTTCTGCATTGGTTACCTTCTCAATCATCATCGATGAGCATAAATACTCACCGGTCGACATTTCCATAACTTACTTATTGCTAGTTGGAGCCGTTTTTTTGGAGTTTTATGCGCTACTTATGCTTGCTTCCTCTGACTGGCTAAAGCTTTGGCTGGTTGTGCAAAAAAAATGTTGTTCTTTAAAACAAGTGACAAAACATAAGAGGTGGTCTAGAAGCATAGCCAAGTACAACCTTGTGAGCTTTTGCCTTCAAAAGAAGGCAACCATGTGGATCAAAGTTCAACAGTTACTTGGCATCTATAAAATGTTAGAGAAGCATCAGAATGTGGAATGGCAGCAAGGGATAGATGAGGATCTAAAATGTCTCATCTTCTATCAACTAGATAGGAGAGCTAAAGAGCTTGGAGATTTCTATAATTCCGAATTATGCAACAAAGTATTGAATTACAGAGGTGAATGTGTTCTTAATGAAATGAAGCTCCTTGATGAGCTTAAATGGAGCACCGTTGATGTAGAATTTGACGAAAGCATTCTTCTTTGGCACATTGCTACCCAGCTCTGTTACCATGATGATATTACGACAACAGATCTCTCTAGTCTCAATGAATACAGTAAAATCAGCAGATGCCTATCAGAGTACATGCTTTATCTTTTTGTCTTTTGTTCAAAAATGGTGCCCAAAGGGATTGGTGAAATAGGATACCTAATAGCCTGTATGGAGGTCTCAATTTTTTTTGAAGAAAGGAGAGGTAGACAAATGGAACAAGCCTACCAAGAGTTGCTTCAAGAGAGTGCAAAATTGGAAGAATTTCGATCTGATGAGTTTAGTATCCTTTGGAATGGTTGCAATCTTGCGAAACAATTGCAAAATCTGAACAAGAGAAACTGGGGATGGGAAGAAAAGTGGGAGATGATGAATAAAGTGTGGGTGGAACTATTGACATATGCCGCAGGTCATTGTGGATGGAAAGAGCACGGTCGACAACTCGCTAAAGGCGGACAACTGCTTACTCACGTTTGCCTTCTTATGGCACATTTTGGCATCAGTGGCCAATACGGAAATAGGAAAATATCCGTTGGCCAACTCCCTTTGATGAAGCTTGCTTATAAGTGAATGCGATTTTTGTGGTAAGGAAGAAGTAAGATCAGCCATCATTGTCACCCATAGGATCATTAAAAAATTGAAGCTTAATTATCTGTTAATGGCATTTTTTAACATTCATACTTATGTGTCAAATTTTGAACTCGTAGAAATAGTTGTTGACATAAAATAATCATTTTATACCATCTTAAGGATTTTGTTTCTAATACATCATTGTAATTTCAGTGCATTCATATATTTAAAGTGAAGTATTTCATTTTAAATCTTATAATTTGGGCACATTTCTATTAGATATTCAATGATTTATATTTTCAAAATTATTCAATAAAACACTTGAGTTTTGATTTTTAGTTTTAGTGTTTATTTATTGTTTACTCAGTCAATGGTTATTTAATAAATATCACAGTGATACATAAAACTTTGCATAAAGCCAAGTCATGAAAAGAGACAGTTCATATGAGAGGAATTGCTCAAGACAAGGAGAAATGCACCTGATACAAACACCATAGTCCTTTTAACAGCAATTTCCATAGCCCTAGCCATCAAAAACAACACTAAGAATCCAACCTAGGCAGTAAACATCCAAATCCCGCCGAGTGAACATATCCTAAAGACAACGTGGAATAAGATTTGCGCCCCTGCTTCCAAGAAAAATCTTCCAAATTATATCCCTTGCAAAAAACTCACAACACCACTGTAATCATATAAGGAGAACCACGACACAGCCGTAACTTTTGGAAGAAACCTCACCTCAATAAAACCAAATAAACTCAGTCACTATATTACCCCATTGTCTCACCCATATCCCCACTGAAAAAATGCAACAACTACCCCATTTCGCCACTTGCCCAAGTACAATCCCATCACACACACAGCCTCATAGATAAAATCATAGCAAAACAAAATCCCCCCAAAATACCTGCCGCCAATATAAGCTTATGAACAAAATCAACCGTAAAGCAATTACCTCCTAATATCTAAATAAGACCGGTGAGAATCCCCGTACCAGGAAATTGGCAATCACAATTTCAAAAGCAATCACCAACCACCAACCACCACTCAAAGAAACATATAAGAGCACCAAAATTCTATCATTTGCATCAGGTATTTACGTCTCCTGCAACAATACAATTAACACCTTACAGTGCTGAGGTGTTATGGATCATATTAATGTACAACTTTTCAATGCCCGAACCATATTAATATGCCATAGAAAGTTTATTACAACAAAAGAGATTTGGAATGACATATTGGTGGTTGAGGCTAATAGCTATTGGTATATGCCCTCGAGCCAATTAGATTGGTCAAGGAATATAATTGTCATTTAATGTATATTTAATCTGTAATACCCCGTACCCTCGTTAGATACAAATAAGACTTTATTGATCAAATGAATGATCATTTGATGCGAATTAGCGTGCTAAGGAACGCTTAAGAATAAAATGTATCGCACGAGCAGAACTCACAATTAAATAATAATATTTTTATCGGAGACAAATTAGTGAGTTAAAGGATGATTCGGAGGTAAACCGACACATAATAATGTGTTTCGGGACCAAAGAAGGCAAGTGAAAATTTTTAGAATAAAATAATATTTTATTAATAAAATAATATTAAAATATTAATATTTTATTGGAGATCAAAATTAGTCATGAAAAATGAAATATGACTAATTTAAGTGGGGGAGGAGTAGTAAAGAAGAATATTGGATGAAAACGGCGAAAATCGTAGGACACGCATTTTAGTCGAGTTAACGCGGGGAGAAAATATTTAAATATTATGCAGACATCGCGTTGGAATGTAATATCAATAATTTGATTTTATATATGTGAAGGAAGAATAATTTTGAAGGAAATTGAAATTTAATAAGTGTGGATATGAATGAAAAATATTGGACTTAATTTTTAGAGAGCAAAGTGTTGAAGAACACAAAAATGTTCTTGTACATGCTTGAGTATTTTGGCTATATCTCGAGTTACAGAACTCCAATTGAAGCAATTCTTGAACCATTGGAAAGCTAAGAGACAGAGCTACAACTTTTATGAAGATCATTTTACCCAGTTCTATTTCTCAAATAGAGAAAATCATGTTGGAAAATGATGAGGCGTTATTTCTCGGAAATAAAAATTTCAAGAGTTGATAATTAAATTTTTGGAGTCTCTTAGTATAATTTGAAGCCTAATTAAATTTTAGGATAATTAAATGCTTAAATGGATATTTAGAAGATGAAATGAGGAAATAAAATAAGCATGAACAGAATAAAAGAAATGATAATGAAATTTTAGTGATGGAAAGGGGACTAAAGCATGAAACCATGGGTTAATACCCATAAGGAGCTTGTGTTAATAAACAAATATGGGTTAGTGGGGGACATAAGGGTCCCACACCATGTGGTGATACAAGAAGTATGCAGGATGAAAGCAAATGGAACAAAAGAAGTGGGGTGCACGGGTAAACAAGAGAAAAAAACAAAACAAAGGAAATACAAGTAAAGAGAAATAAAAGAAAAGTCAAAGAAAGAAGAAACAAAAGAAGAAAAGAAGAGTCAAGCAATTTATAGGTGGGGGGCCGGTCATTAAATAAAAGAGCAAAAGAAGAGAGAAGAGTCTAGAAGAAGGAAGAAATAAAGAGAGAAAGCAATGTTCGGTCAAGCAAAAAGAAAGAGGAAAAATTCGGCCATTTTTGAAGGGAGGAAGGAGCTGATTTTGCTACACTTGTGGAGGAGGAAAAAGGCTGGTGCAAGTGCAGAAATTAGGCAGCAAACAAAGAAGAAAATTCGGTTATTGAAGAAGGTGAGAAATCTGAAAATTTTGCACTTTGTTTGGTGGTTGTTTTGATGCTTTTTGAGGGGGTTTTAGGTGCTGAAAATTTCAGGTTATTGATGCTAGAAATTGAGCTTTAAGTTGCTGAAATTTTGAGAGGTTTGGTGGCTGAAAATTGTGATGTTTGGCTGCTGCAAATTGGAGTTGAAGAGGGCAGCATAGGTGCTGGAAATTTCCAGGTTTCATGCCATGGAAAAGTTGAGCTAGTGGTGACCAATTTTGAGAGGAAAGAAAGGAGGAGGCCATGGTGGTGAAGGGAGGAGATCACGGTGGTGAAGGGAGGAGGAAGAAGAAAGAGAAATGGGCTGGAAAAAATATAGAAGAAAGCAACGTAGAAGAAAAAAAAAAGAGAAAAAAAAAGAAAAAGAAAAAAAAAAGGGTGGGCATGACCCATGAAAAAAAATTAACATGGGCATGGCCCAATGACAATTAGGTGGGCAAGGCCCAATAGAAAAATTAAACGGGCTTGGCCCAATAGAAAATTTTGAGAGACCCATGGACAAGGTCCAATAGCTAAGGAAAAATAGAAAAGCCCAATGGAACATGTCGCGAAGACTTGCTGAATGAGACACGCGACTGACAAATAGAAATAATCATACACGCGTACAAAAATAGCGATGTAATATCCCGCTATTTAGAGGTGAGTAGGGGGTGCTGATTTTAAATGATTCCTAATTATATATGTATGGATATATATATATATATGATTTAATTTGCGCATAAATTGCGAGAAGTATGAATTGGTGAAATTTTAAGAAATTGTGAGTGTAAGCTACTTTAGAAATAATTTGAAATATATATGTATATTATAAATGAAGTGTTTTCAAATCGGGAAACAAGCTTTTCAAAATGATTTCCATCAAAGAAATTGTGCCTTGTATGTTTGTGTAATGTACATACGTGAGTATGAGATTTAAATTTCTCTATGCTCGATGTTTCATAAATCGTACATTGAACTTTATTTTGTGAACAAATGTTATATTTTTATGATTTTTATATTGGACATTTAGCAATAAATTAGAAATGAGATTTCTAAATTTATTTCGAATATAAATGGCTTATGATTATGATAGCATGAATGGCTAGTCTAACGAGATGCTGAAATTATATGAATTGATAGTTTTGCTTGGATTAGCCCGGTAATAATTTGATTTTCATATCATGTTATTTAAACTTTATTGATTGGTGGGTTATAGGATAGTCACTGCAGTGGCGGGTGCCGTGGACTGCCTTTAGGAGGGGCACGGTTACCCGGTTATATTCATACCTCGGTAGTAGAGGCGCGGAGGGTATCTCCTGAGGTATGGTTAGAGTTCCCTTCGGCCGACCCATCACGGGAAGGTGAACTCCGCTAACGCCAAGGAACGGCTGTGGTTTCTAAATAGAAAAATATGTTTTATGAGTATATAAAATTTTTAACAGCCTTGGCGGATTCGGTTGGGTGCCCTGGCGCAAGGTACCACCGAATATGAGTTTTTGGCATGAGCCAAGTTTTATTAAAATCATAAGCCTTATTGAACATTTTTGATAAAATGTAATTGTTTTACATGGATTGAAATAAATTTTAATATTACGAATTATATTTCTCTGTATTGTGAGAATAGAATTAAAGGGATTTTTACAGCTCCCTTATTTGTTTCTATGAAACGGATTTGAAATTCCTCGCGTATAGGCGAGCTATGATTTGCATATGATTTTGAATAATATCTGGTTTCACGGGAGCTGGCTCGATTTTATTGATTTGATGCGAAAAATGGTTATAAGGCACAAAATCCTTATTTGAAATATCTTGCTTTTATGATCCTGTGTTTTTATCTTCAACTGATCTGTCGTATGCTTGTTTCCTATCTACGCCCTACTCACTGGGTCGATGATATTCACTGAGTCTATGAGACTCACCCCCAATTCTATTTCCCTTTTTGCAGACAGGGATTGATTTAGCGTGAAGTCATCGACATGTTGGTCTACCGTAAATATGTAAAGGCATCTCGTAGCACACTATTATGAGTCACTCCGCTGTGTCTTGTACCTATTATGTTTGAAGTCAAGTCGTAGTATTCTACTTATTAAGTTGTAAATAAATTTTAAATTTGTATATAAACATTAGTTTGAAAAAAATTATAGATTTTGGCGTATATGTAATTGTGGATAAATAAGGAAAAAGTTTATAGTGATTTTTATATTTATGATTTAATTCAGTATATGAAAGTAATACTACTATTTGATGAGTGAATGTAATGGATTAACGAGCAATTTTGGTCAGGCTTATTCGGGACTTAGCGGGTTTTTCTCGGAAGTCTCGGACGCCGGTAGCGACCGGGGAGTGGTCGTTACAATAGTGGTATCAGAGCTCTAGGTTTAGTGAGTCCTAGGAATTCTTGTGACAAACAGCGGAGTAGTGGAGTCGATGTAGAGTCTTGTCTATGATTGGTGACTGCAGCACCAATTATAGACAGGAGGCTGCGTAAACTCTTTTCTTAGAAAACCACCATGTGTAGTCATAAGTGACGATTAAATGATGAAAATTGATTGTCGTAGTCTGGGTTTGAGATGCCACCTGAGACACGAGCAATTGTTGGGAATAAATTAAGCAGATGCCTTTAATGAAAGGCCGATATGATGACATACTCCTTCAACTAAAAGTGAAGGAAAGTGAAATTCGACTAATAAGTCTGTAATAATTTATTTAATTAATGAAGTTAAAAAAAAAAGGGTGAATCATGATTGTTGATGAGAAAAAATTAGTGATTATGAATAGTATTTGAGGTTAATATAGAGGAGAATATACAATAATAAGAGGTATATCTTGGTTAGAATAAATAATGAATATTGATATTTATTTGATGCTTATGAATTTAAGTATTAAGGAAATATAGATTGATACTTGCGTGCACTAAAGTAGGCGCACTGTATTAATTAAGTTGCCCTTCTCGTATATGAATGGTGTTGAATTTTCAAAATATTTTAAATGCGGATATGTGCTAAACAAGTGTACAACAACTTAAAGGAAATTGGTTTGGAATTTTATTAAGTAACGATGAGATCCCAAAGTCTGATGGAATTGTGCTGAGTTGTAGTTATGAGTGTATGAATAAACTCAAGGTTGAAAATAGATATTAATGATAATATCGAGGGACACTTAAGTAAAATTTATATCGAGTTTTATAAATTTTGGAGTTGACTATGTAGACGTCAAAGGAAAAGTAATGATATATATTGGTGTAAAGGGATAATACAAGGAGGATTAAGGGTAATTTCACTATGCACCCCTTGCATATGACTCACATGAGTCTAAGTCTTAAGTAAGTAATTAATATTGAAATAAATAAGGATATATTTGATGGAAGTACAAACGGTAAATGAGGAACGAGGATGACTTCTAGGAATTGTGATATTGTACAAAATCTAGTGATCCCATAGAGATGAACCTAAAGGGTTAGTAAGGTAAATAAGCATATGCAGATATCATATTGTGATTGGATGAGCAATGGAATAAATATGAATGTTATTACATCGCACCTATGAAGTTTAAGGATAATTCATGTAATTATATTAAATTGAATTTATATGGTCCGGACTAAGAACACGGACACATTGGGAGGATTTTAAGATAATGTCCATTGAAAACCAATAAGTTGGAATGTTACCAAATATATATATATATATCGAAAGGTTAAGGTTATGACAGGCTTTGGAGATCAGCCTTTAATTGTTTAAATCCTCAACAAAATTGTATTAAAGAAATATTAAAGTGGTTTGGAAATGTATGGAAAAGTGTAAGGATGCACTAGTTTGATTAATTATGAGAGTTCAAATTTAAATGGTTATGTGTGGTTTGTGAGCAACCAAACAATGCGTAAGGTAAAAAGCATTGATTTTTCTTGTAAATAAATGAGCGAAAGAGTTATGATCAGTAAGTAAGAGTAGAACTCTAATGATGAGATCGTGTTCATTGCTCTAAGCATTGAATTATAAATTATGGACTTGTTTCTACTCTGTGAACACCCTGACGAAAAGGTTCAAGAGCAAAAAGGCTATATAGTCAAGTTGGGGTTCGTGACTGATATGTCACATAAAAATGAAGATATATTGCAAACATCCTTATATGTTTGGCAATGATGGTTTGAGGTAATGAATATTTTGCCGGTATCTAGATCCGATGAAATTGAAGTCTCGATATGCCTGTAAATACAAGGCATAAATTGTGAACTATGCTTCCCCCACAAGTTTCAATTTATTATGAGTAATTATCAAGGTAAAATGCTTAAAAAGGGTAGGCAAAGATTGAATTGTGCTTCAAACATTTTGAGAATGAAGGTGATATGATTTGATCAAATGATATTTCTGTTAATGAAGGAATACAAAAATAAACTACGGGAATTATAAAGATTTATTTAGGAAGAAATAATGATTTGAGATTTCGAGAATTCATATGTTAGTAAAGACTTTGGTAATGAAGCCACGAGATTTGGCATTTGGAGTAAATTTGAGGAATTTCAAGATAGATGTGTCGTATGTGTTGATGATGAACAAATTAATTATTGGTTAAAGAGATTGATTAAGATTATGAAGATATATACAAGGGTATTGTTAATTATTGAAATGCCTTGTAGTAAAAAAAAAAAAAATTGAAATTATTTAGTGAGTACTTGATCATGAAAATATCATAGATTTAATTTTGAGAATGTGGTCACTAATGGTTATTAGATTTGAATTACTTATGATGTTGAGTATATCTGAAAGAAATAAAATATGTCATGATCTTTACGTATTATAAAATATTAGAATAGAAATGGTATGGAAGTGTGTAAACTGAAATAAAGATTGGTTGACGAGTTAGATCGATAATCGATGGTTGAGTAAATGTTCAAATGTCGGAAGGGTTGATAAAAAAAAATTAAAAAAAAATTAAAAAATTAAAGTGGAGAAATTGTGGATAGCTATGTGAACATGTATAATTGATAATTTAAGGATGATTTGATGGAGATGCGATAGGAATAATGACATAATTAATTTCTCTTTATAAGAGGAAAAATAATACTGATTTAATTTAAGAAGTGTGGTGTTTACAATTAAATGTGATTGGACATTGTCGAGTTTTCTATAAAGATTGGAAATTGATATAATTTATAAGATCAAGATCTTATATGGAGAATGTTCAACGGAAGCGTTGTAGAAGAATTTTAGAATTTTAATTACTCACGATACGTCGGTTTGAATTCGAGGACGAATTTATTTTTAAGTGGGGGAGATTGTAATACCCCGTACCCTCGTTAGATACAAATAAGACTTTATTGATCAAATGAATGATCATTTGATGCGAATTAGCGTGCTAAGGAACGCTTAAGAATAAAATGTATCGCACGAGCAGAACTCACAATTAAATAATAATATTTTTATCGGAGACAAATTAGTGAGTTAAAGGATGATTCGGAGGTAAACCGACACATAATAATGTGTTTCGGGACCAAAGAAGGCAAGTGAAAATTTTTAGAATAAAATAATATTTTATTAATAAAATAATATTAAAATATTAATATTTTATTGGAGATCAAAATTAGTCATGAAAAATGAAATATGACTAATTTAAGTGGGGGAGGAGTAGTAAAGAAGAATATTGGATGAAAACGGCGAAAATCGTAGGACACGCATTTTAGTCGAGTTAACGCGGGGAGAAAATATTTAAATATTATGGAGACATCGCGTTGGAATGCAATATCAATAATTTGATTTTATATATGTGAAGGAAGAATAATTTTGAAGGAAATTGAAATTTAATAAGTGTGGATATGAATGAAAAATATTGGACTTAATTTTTAGAGAGCAAAGTGTTGAAGAACACAAAAATGTTCTTGTACATGCTTGAGTATTTTGGCTATATCTCGAGCTACAGAACTCCAATTGAAGCAATTCTTGAACCATTGGAAAGCTAAGAGACAGAGCTACAACTTTTATGAAGATCATTTTACCCAGTTCTATTTCTCAAATAGAGAAAATCATATTGGAAAATGATGAGGCGTTATTTCTCGGAAATAAAAATTTCAAGGGTTGATAATTAAATTTTTGGAGTCTCTTAGTATAATTTGAAGCCTAATTAAATTTTAGGATAATTAAATGCTTAAATGGATATTTAGAAGATGAAATGAGGAAATAAAATAAGCATGAACAGAATAAAAGAAATGATAATGAAATTTTAGTGATGGAAAGGGGACTAAAGCATGAAACCATGGGTTAATACCCATAAGGAGCTTGTGTTAACAAACAAATATGGGTTAGTGGGGGACATAAGGGTCCCACACCATGTGGTGATACAAGAAGTATGCAGGATGAAAGCAAATGGAACAAAAGAAGTGGGGTGCACGGGTAAACAAGAGAAAAAAACAAAACAAAGGAAATACAAGTAAAGAGAAATAAAAGAAAAGTCAAAGAAAGAAGAAACAAAAGAAGAAAAGAAGAGTCAAGCAATTTATAGGTGGGGGGCCGGTCATTAAATAAAAGAGCAAAAGAAGAGAGAAGAGTCTAGAAGAAGGAAGAAATAAAGAGAGAAAGCAATGTTCGGTCAAGCAAAAAGAAAGAGGAAAAATTCGGCCATTTTTGAAGGGAGGAAGGAGCTGATTTTGCTACACTTGTGGAGGAGGAAAAAGGCTGGTGCAAGTGCAGAAATTAGGCAGCAAACAAAGAAGAAAATTCGGTTATTGAAGAAGGTGAGAAATCTGAAAATTTTGCACTTTGTTTGGTGGTTGTTTTGATGCTTTTTGAGGGGGTTTTAGGTGCTGAAAATTTCAGGTTATTGATGCTAGAAATTGAGCTTTAAGTTGCTGAAATTTTGAGAGGTTTGGTGGCTGAAAATTGTGATGTTTGGCTGCTGCAAATTGGAGTTGAAGAGGACAGCATAGGTGCTGGAAATTTCCAGGTTTCATGCCATGGAAAAGTTGAGCTAGTGGTGACCAATTTTGAGAGGAAAGAAAGGAGGAGGCCATGGTGGTGAAGGGAGGAGATCACGGTGGTGAAGGGAGGAGGAAGAAGAAAGAGAAATGGGCTGGAAAAAATATAGAAGAAAGCAACGTAGAAGAAAAAAAAAAGAGAAAAAAAAAAGAAAAAGAAAAAAAAAAGGGTGGGCATGACCCATGAAAAAAAATTAACATGGGCATGGCCCAATGACAATTAGGTGGGCAAGGCCCAATAGAAAAATTAAACGGGCTTGGCCCAATAGAAAATTTTGAGAGACCCATGGACAAGGTCCAATAGCTAAGGAAAAATAGAAAAGCCCAATGGAACATGTCGCGAAGACTTGCTGAATGAGACACGCGACTGACAAATAGAAATAATCATACACGCGTACAAAAATAGCGATGTAATATCCCGCTATTTAGAGGTGAGTAGGGGGTGCCGATTTTAAATGATTCCTAATTATATATGTATGGATATATATATATATATATGATTTAATTTGCGCATAAATTGCGAGAAGTATGAATTGGTGAAATTTTAAGAAATTGTGAGTGTAAGCTACTTTAGAAATAATTTGAAATATATATGTATATTATAAATGAAGTGTTTTCAAATCGGGAAACAAGCTTTTCAAAATGATTTCCATCAAAGAAATTGTGCCTTGTATGTTTGTGTAATGTACATACGTGAGTATGAGATTTAAATTTCTCTATGCTCGATGTTTCATAAATCGTACATTGAACTTTATTTTGTGAACAAATGTTATATTTTTATGATTTTTATATTGGACATTTAGCAATAAATTAGAAATGAGATTTCTAAATTTATTTCGAATATAAATGGCTTATGATTATGATAGCATGAATGGCTAGTCTAACGAGATGCTGAAATTATATGAATTGATAGTTTTGCTTGGATTAGCCCGGTAATAATTTGATTTTCATATCATGTTATTTAAACTTTATTGATTGGTGGGTTATAGGATAGTCACTGCAGTGGCGGGTGCCGTGGACTGCCTTTAGGAGGGGCACGGTTACCCGGTTATATTCATACCTCGGTAGTAGAGGCGCGGAGGGTATCTCCTGAGGTATGGTTAGAGTTCCCTTCGGCCGACCCATCACGGGAAGGTGAACTCCGCTAACGCCAAGGAACGGCTGTGGTTTCTAAATAGAAAAATATGTTTTATGAGTATATAAAATTTTTAACAGCCTTGGCGGATTCGGTTGGGTGCCCTGGCGCAAGGTACCACCGAATATGAGTTTTTGGCATGAGCCAAGTTTTATTAAAATCATAAGCCTTATTGAACATTTTTGATAAAATGTAATTGTTTTACATGGATTGAAATAAATTTTAATATTACGAATTATATTTCTCTGTATTGTGAGAATAGAATTAAAGGGATTTTTACAGCTCCCTTATTTGTTTCTATGAAACGGATTTGAAATTCCTCGCGTATAGGCGAGCTATGATTTGCATATGATTTTGAATAATATCTGGTTTCACGGGAGCTGGCTCGATTTTATTGATTTGATGCGAAAAATGGTTATAAGGCACAAAATCCTTATTTGAAATATCTTGCTTTTATGATCCTGTGTTTTTATCTTCAACTGATCTGCCGTATGCTTGTTTCCTATCTACGCCCTACTCACTGGGTCGATGATATTCACTGAGTCTATGAGACTCACCCCCAATTCTATTTCCCTTTTTGCAGACAGGGATTGATTTAGCGTGAAATCATCGACATGTTGGTCTACCGTAAATATGTAAAGGCATCTCGTAGCACACTATTATGAGTCACTCCGCTGTGTCTTGTACCTATATGTTTGAAGTCAAGTCGTAGTATTCTACTTATTAAGTTGTAAATAAATTTTAAATTTGTATATAAACATTAGTTTGAAAAAAATTATAGATTTTGGCGTATATGTAATTGTGGATAAATAAGGAAAAAGTTTATAGTGATTTTTATATTTATGATTTAATTCAGTATATGAAAGTAATACTACTATTTGATGAGTGAATGTAATGGATTAACGAGCAATTTTGGTCAGGCTTATTCGGGACTTAGCGGGTTTTTCTCGGAAGTCTCGGACGCCGGTAGCGACCGGGGAGTGGTCGTTACATAATCGCATAATTATATGTGATAAAGGTTTTTCTTCATGTTAGTGCGATAATAAAGAGTTATTATGTACTAATTGGATGAAGCCTATGGAACATAAAAGTTTTGCAAGAGAATTATAAAGTTGTTACAATAATGAGATCACTATGCATCAAAATCATGTTCTTAAAATTGTTTATGGTAATTGCATTATCAAGACAAGACATTGACAATGCTCAAAGATTGGTACACGTTAAGCCTTCTTACGTAAAGAGTAAGTAATTGATCTCATAGATTGAAGTGTATTAGATACTTGAGGATAACATGTAGGTGCTTGTTAAAGAACAAGTACACTGAACATGACCCGTTATGAGAACTCTATTTGGTATTTCATTCAAGTGTTTATGGAATATGTTTTTATGTGACGGTTGTGCAATTAGTCCTTAAACTTGAGACACCAGGTCATCTTGTATAGGAAATGACATATTTTGATTTTGTCCCTACGGGTCTAAAGGCAACCAGATGCTTAAACAAGATGTTTTTAGATATGCAATGAAACATGCGAAGGTAAATGAGTGGTCAAGGGATGGCTCATCACCTCAAGTGATATAAGGGGATGTATCTCACTTGTTCTTAATTCTTTATTAACTTGTATAAAGTCTATGGCCAAAGCATGATGAATTTGAGGAAAGTTAATTTTCTAAATTCATAAAGTTAGTTAAGAATTATGAGAACAAATATGAAATGTCATAAGTAGACATCGAGCCATGCTTAATGACATATCAGGGATATTTGATGAAAAGACCATATTGCACTAATAGGCTTATCATTGAAAGGCTTGGTCAAATTCTTTAATTGAATCTTTAACATTTGGGTAGTCATGATGTATTGCTAGATGCCGCTCATGATCTATAAATATAAATCAATTATCAAATTGGTATTTGATTAGGATTTATATTTATTGCCTAAATGTTAAAAGCCTAATCGGTCACACACATTAAATGACATGATTGTGATTAAATAAGGATAATTAATTAAGTTGGATTTAATTGCAAGAGACCAAAATAAAGTAGAAAATTAATTAAGTTCTCAAATACTTAATTAAATTAAAATACAACTGTTGTATTTAAAGTTACAACTTAGTTTGACCATATAAATATGTTATGTTAGCAAACTAAAAATTCTAAGCCTTCAACTACTTCCTAGCCTTTTCATAAAATAAGAAAAGAAAAATAGTTTTCTTTGTCTAACAAAAATAAGATTTGGTAAGAATTTTTTATCTTTTTGTTTTAGAAACAAAACTTACTAGCACAAGTAAAAAAAAAAATCCTACTTTTGAAAAAGTCTTGTTCAATCACTATGTGAATTACTATTAGATGCCAAACATTTAAGTGGTTAAAAATTTGAGAAAGATGAAGAAACAAAGATTTTGATTTAATTGGCTCTTAATTATGATATCTATAGCAAGGTATGTTACTCTTAAACTTATGAGCATTTGTAATTAATTTGAAAGTTATATGCACAAACATTAATCTTGTAAGATTCGACTGTTTCTCTGATTGAATATTAATTTATTTTTTTGCTACGTTATATTATTTTAATTTATTGATTATTTTTATATTTGAACATGAGGTCAAATCCTAACAATAATATCTTTTTTCAAAAAAAAAAAAAAAACCCTTACAATGCTCATACTACGCATGTGTTGAGACAGCTTCCCCAACCACGACCGAATTGTCACTAAAAATTTGGGTCCCATAAAACTTCTAGTCCTCTTGACTACCGAATCAGAGTCCTGAAGCTTAGTTTAGTTTACCAGTGTATTTCATTGTAATTTCAGCACATTCATATATTCAAAATAAAGTATTTCATTTTAGATCTTGTAATTTGAGCACAATTTTATTTTATTTTTTTTAAATTAGTTTAATTTACCATTTCAAACACCACAATTTACCATTTGTTTTGCAAACCACTGAAAACTAAATATTCAAAATCATTCAATAAAGCACTCGAGTTTTCTTTTTTAGTTTTAATATATATATATATATATATATATATATATATATATATGTAACTAAGGGATATGCAAGTGCTGAGGCTATAATCCTAACCCCTAGAGGCTGGCTGAACCTCTAAGGGATATGCCAAAGCCCTCATAGATGGTTTTAAGTTTCTATATGAAGTAGTTGCTATGTATCAATCTTCCTCTCTTTTTCTTTTAATTTTTTTTTTTACAAAATTACACTCTTAATTACTCTTCAACCTAACTACTGATGAAATATACCATCAAATTCTAAATTAATGTTACAAAATAATTTATTATATATATAATCTTAAAACAAAATTGCATCATGGTGCAATTTGCAAATTATTCACAAATTTGTTTCTCACATTTATTCTTATTTATCTATATTATTATAATTTTTAGAGATAATTTTCTTTATGAAAATAATTATTAGGATTCCCTCCAAAGCTTTTGGCAAGGCTCATAATTATTTTTCACTTAAAAAATTTGATACTTACAACGTTATCTAAAAATTCCATTGATTTACTTGTGACCAAAGCAATTGCCTCCGTCGTTCAATGCTCCACTGCCATTCTTTCCTTCTCACACTGTCAGGAATCCACTTATCATAATTGTTAGGATTTCTGTATTTTCTTGATTATCTTATACTTTATAAATATGTGTTTATTTTAAATTTTTAATTATCCCACTCCTGTTTGTACATTAATGAATTGTTTCTTCTTTGAATTTGTTGATGAAATAGGTTCCTTGTTTTCCATGCTATGCCCTGAGAATCTAACAGACAATTGCTTGAAGGAAGAACAGCATTTGATGTGGAGGCATATGCAGTCCTAAAGATGCTCAAAGGAAAAATAGAATTACATGTGGACGCATATGCACTGCTAAGATTACTTGTAAGGTTATTTTTAAAAGTAATATTTTCATTCAATATATCCTAAATCACCAATCTATCTATTTATCAATGACTGCATTTGAAATACAAATAATATTTTTTGTTTGAAAATGTAAAAAATAATCTTTTAGTAATTGTTCTTAATTAGTTAGGACACTAATTAACAAAATTCAAGTAATTAATAATATTTTACATGCACTTTTTGCACCATAGACCTTGATATATTCCTTTAAACTCATTTCTTGAGACACAATGTATTACTTGTCATTGATATTTGCGATAGCTTAATGCCAAAGCAAACATCCAAATTTGCTGCTCTCTTGTAGGTTATACAAAACAAAGGTCCACAATCCATCTTCATGACTGCTTGCTTTTAATTTTGTTCTTTTCTTATGATTCCTTGCTTCATGCCTTTAAAAGAATTTTGGTACGGTGCTATAAATTTATGAGTCTCTTTTAATTGTTTTCATTCAAGGCTCATTGGCTGCTTAGAAAGCATCAAAGGAGGCTCCACCATTCCTTCACCAGCTCTTAGGGGTGAGATTTCAATTTTTTTTCTTCATAAAACTAAAGAAAAGTTTAGATCCTTGACCACCTCTTTTTTTTTTTTTTTAATTTTCTAAAGACATTACAAAAATAATAACACTACCCTTTGACTGAAGTCCAACTCAATAAAAATTAAATGCTACATCTTTTATATATATTATTTTATTAATTTTTTTTGTCGATTGATCGTATTTTGATTGTATGCCTAATTATTTGATTTGATCATATTAGTACTTAAAAGTTTCATTGCTTTCAGTCAAATGCCCATTGGCTCAAGATGCATCAAAGCAGTTTCCACTCTGCTTCGCCACTTCCTGGGAGCTGCATTTTCCAGGTGAGTGCATTTATTTTATATAAAATTGGTTAGGATCTACAACCCAATGTCATAGGACTGCTCTTACTGAGAATTTCAAGTCTTCTGATTGTTTGAGGCCTATTGTCAGCGCAGAACTTAGGCTGATGTGGTTAAGGGCGTTGGGAAAATGAAAAAAGGCCCCTCTGTTAACCATCCTTCCATTGTTACTCCTGATATTAAAATGTTGTCATCTGATGAATGTCGGGAAATCCTGCAATCAAAAGAGCAAAATGTATTGGAATTTAAAATTTTTTTAATAGAAAGATCAAATTATGATTTCTTTAACATGGAAAGTCCTAATTTTTTTCTCTCAATCAAAGTGAAGTTTATTAATAGATGTCAGAAGAGATAGACCTGGTCTGATCTGAATTAAGCAAATCAGACCAAGTTACAGATCCCATCAAAGGGGTATCCACATGTTTCACCATTCTATGTATTAACAAACTCAGCCCAAAAACAAATAGAGAAAAAAGTTCAAAAAGTACGAAAGTGCAGCTAAAAGCATTGGAAAACACCTAAGGTACAAATAGTGAAAAACAAGGATCCACTGATCCGTTGCAGCAGGCATTTCAAAGCATCCAATATTTTGTTAAATAGCAGCGTTAAAAACTAGCATCAGAGCAATCAAACACCATGAGCTCGAGGTTCGCTTGTCCATCTCCCAAATAGCAAAGACACACAACTCACCATGACTTCCAATTGCATTAGCATCCAATTATCCCATAATACTTTATCCACGTATCCCATTACCAAACTGACTAAGAAAAAAACCAGTACTGCCCTGCACATTAGAAGATGTCCATTTCTCCGCTACATAGGAAGTGAAACTGCCATCCATAAGCTAGCAATCTGGGAAACGAAATGGACGAGGCCCCAGTCCAGCATTTCAAAAGTGCGAAAGAAAGCACAATGATCAGTGTGACATCCCCTCCGGGGTATTGTTCTCTCTGGATCGGGTCATAACTCCAGTCCGCTGCAGCGGCTCCTCAGCACCTTGACCTTGCGTTCAATTCCCGTGGGACTCGAACCCCAGACCTTTTGCTTCCCCGAAGGGAACGCCTTTCACCATTTGGGTTGCAGCTCAAATGGTGAAAGACGTTCCCTTCGAGGGAAACAAAAGGTCTAAGGATCGAGTCCCGCGGGGATCGAACGCAAGGTCAAGATGCTGAGGGGCCGTTGCAGCGGACTGGAGCTATGACCCGACCCAGATAGAACAATACTTTGAGTGGACCCCGGAGGGGTTGTCACAATCAGAAAGAGATCTCTTCAGACATCTTGAGAAGAATTGTTGTACTGATAAAACCACTTAGATAAAAACAAAAATCTGTAAATTCAACTTTTCTTAGAGTTAGGGCTAAATCAAGTGAATTTTTTCTCAATAAGCGGAAGGTCTGAGAGTTCACATATCTTAATAAAATTATTAAAATCATCAAATACCAGAGCTAGACTGATTGCACCCTTGCCTTTCCTCAATAGACCTTACAAAATTAAGTCTCCAGCACAACACCAGTTCTCAGAAAAATCAAAGCGAAGAGAAATCAGTTCATCCCATAAAACCTGTTTCTCCACCAAGTCACAACTAGCGTAAATATTGATAATGACACTTAACATTTCCAATTAACCAGCAACGGTGGATAAAAATGAATCTTTCCTTAATCAGGGAAGAGATCAATGAGAAAGCCGACTTCTCCCAAATTGAAAGAATGCCGCCAGATCTTCCCACAGCAGGGCAGAAAATCCAATCAACGTTACTGTTCTGAAAAAGACACTCAATTGAACTATTTGAAATATCTTCAAGCTTTGTTTCTTGTAAAGCAACATATCAATCTTATTAGCACGAATATAATGGTGAACTTTCTAAGTTTTCAAAGAACCACTAGCTCCATGCAAATTCCAAGAAAAAATTCTCATGGCAACAAACAAATAACGAACTAAATCTCTAAAATAGGAGATTAAGATAAAACAGACAGGATAGGGGCCAACTGATAAACAAAAAAATGGCAATCTAAACAGAACACCAAACCCTTCAAAGACTCTGACATTGGGGTGTTATGAAGACGTTGAGGTATTGTGAAAACATCAATTGTGATGAGGTTAGAAGTCTCACTAAAGTGAACACCAATCTAGATGAGATTAGAAAACGTCACTAAGGTGAACAATAGACAAAATATTACTTTGGTTGGCAAAAATCAAAGAAACTAAAATTTCTTATTCTTTCTAAAGAAAATAAACACTCATACTTATTAAAGAAACTATTCTTTATTAATTTTTAACTTGAATGTCTAACAATTAAGCCAAGAGAGCTTTTTATAACTATTTCTAAGAAGAGAGCCTTCTTCTTTTCCTATGTGAGATTATTACAATTCTTAAATAAAAATAAATAAGGAAATAACTTAACTTAAACTTCCTTGTAGTACAAGTAAAGTAAAAGATAACTTAACCTAACATGTGCAAGTAACCTAAATAATATACTCTTATATCATTCTCCCTAGATTGAAGAAAAATTGCCTTTAAGATCCCCGTCTTCTTTGTCTCTTCCATAGTAAGTAGAGATATTAGCTATGTTGAAGGTAGAAGAAACTTTATATTGTTTAAGAAGTTCAATCTTGTAAGCATTTTCATTAATACGTTCTAAGATTCGAAATGGTCCATTAGCTCGAGAAGATAATTTTGCACAAGATTTTGGAAAACATTTTTTCCTTAAGTGAATCTATGCTAAGTCTTTTTTTTAAAAATTAATTGGCTTTTTGTGCTTTTTTTTTTTGTATTTAGCAATTTGATGAATAATCTTCTTTCAAACTTTTTCATAAAGCTTATTAATTTGCTTAGCACATTTTTCAGCATCAGCGCTAAATTCACAAGTAATTGGTAACGTAGGAAGGTCCAAAGGACTAAGAGGGCATTTTCCATACCCTACTTCGAACAGACATCTTTTAGTGGTATAGGTCACGAAATTATTATAAGGGAATTCCGCTTGTGCTAACATAGGATCCAATAGGCGAATGTGTCTACCCATAAAGCTTCACAATAAGGTTCCTAAACTTTTGTTGACCACTTCTGTTTGATCATCCGTTTGAGGGTGACTTTCTAAACTAAATTGTAAGTGAGTCCTCATTTTTCTCTAGAGAGTTTTCCAAAAATGACTTATGAACTTCACATCTCGATCTAAAATGATGATTTTTAGAATTTCATGGAGACACACAATTTCTTTGGAATACAAATAAACTATATGATAAACATCATCAATGTTTTAATTTCCAAGCTTGACAATGGGGCAAGTACAACACCTTTGAATATGTCAGATGACATCTCGTTCCAACTTAGGCTAATAAAATTTTTCTTGGTTCATTAGGCACATAAAGGTGTTGGGTGCTTTAGAGAGACCAAATGGCGTATCTGTTCATTCATATAACTCATCATGAGTTTTAAATGTAGCTTTTCATTCATCTCTAGGTCTCATTCGAATTTGGTGATAACCACTACGTAGATCAATCTTGGAGAAAATAACAGCACTATGCAATTGATCCAACAAATCATCAAGTCTAGAAATGAGAAAATGATACTTGATGGTGATTTTGTTCACAACACAACTATCAATGCACATACGCCATGTTCCATTTTTTTTTGGAGTTAATAAAGCAGGAACAACATAAGGGCTAACATTTTCTCTTACAAGGCCTTTCTCCACAAGTTGTTTGACTTGATGTTGTAACTTCTTATGCTCTTACGGATTCATGCAATAAGTAAGCTTGTTTGAAATTATAGAACCAGGGATGAAATCGATGGCATGTTAAATACCTCACATTGGTGGCAATCCATAAGGTATCTCATCAGTTACAGCATCATAGAACTCCTCAATTATGGGCTTGACATCCTAGGATAAGGATGAAGATACTTCATTCTCCTTATAAGCTAATAAAAGGTATAAAAAGCTTGACTCACGATAAACTTTGTTTAGGCCAGACACAATGATGAATACTTTATCTTCTTATTGTCTTTTTGGGTGGTCTTCTAGCTTTAATGGAGTCAACATAATTTTTACTCCATCCTTGATGAAGCAATAAATATTCTTGTATCCATCATGGTGAGTTTAACAATCATATTACTGTGGACGTCTCAACAACAAATGGCATGCATCCATTGGGATAACATCACACCAAACTTCATATTTATACATATTTCCAATAGAGAATAAAACACAACAATACTTAATTACCTTAACTTCATTTCCTTTTCTTAGCCATTGTAGCTTGTAAAGATGAAGATGTACTTTGGTTGGAAGCTTAAACTTTTCCACCATTCAGTTGGCAACAACGTTCTTACACTTTCCACTATCAATAATAACATTGTAAACTTTCTTTTAGGATATGCACCTTGTATAGAAGATGGTTTGATTAAGCCAACTTTCATTTTTCAGTCATCATAGTAGTGTTGAGGTTACAATGAACAAAAAAAAGCTTTTCCATGGTTAACAACAACTTTTTCTGTCTCATCTTTGTTGAATATTTCTAGCTTATCTTCTACTTCTTCCATGGTAAGTTCTTCCATAACTTCTTATCTACTAAGAAGATAATTCTTCAATTTGGACAATCAGAAGCAATATGCCTAAATCCTTGGCATTTGAAGCACTTCTTGTTGACATTAGAAGCATGAGTAAAAGTAGTTTTTTAATCATTATTGTTTGCAGTTTTGGAAGAGTTTACCTTTGGAGGTAGAATGGTTACTAAACTTTGTCTCTCACAGTTTGAAATAAAATCTTTTTGTCTAGATGAAGTCACTCAGCTTTTCCATAATCATTGTTTCTCAACCTTTAACGCTAATCTAATGACATCATTTAAGTTCCAATATGGTTGTAGTTGAATAATATCTGCAATTTCAACATTGAGACCTCCAAGAAAATGAGCTACAATTTGCTCTTTAGGTTCAAAGGCATCGCACTTTGTAACGACCTATCCCCAGTCGCTACCGGCGTCGGAGACATCCGGAAGATCCCGCCAAGTCCTAAACAAGCCTTTATAAATTTTTTTGAGACCTTTATCAAATATGCTAACATGTACGTAAATGATCAATAATAACAATAATACCCTATTGGAATTCCATTTCCAGTAATAGCAATTATATTTAAAATACAAAGTTTTCAACAATGCATAATTAGGAATTGACAATGCTGATAACATGTAAAAATTCCATGTGCCTAAACTCTAGATAGCGGAGCGACTCGAAGCTGGCTAAGAGATGCCTTTACCTATTCGCAGGAAACTGAGCACGCCGATGATTACTTGCTAGGCCGATCCCTATCTACAAAAGGCGAAATAAAAGGGGTGTGAGTCTCATGGACTCAGTGATCATCGACTAAGCAAGTAGGGCGTAGATAGGAAACAAGCAATTAGCTGATCATTTGAATAATAAATCACAAGATTATCGAAATTCAATTTAATTAAAAGGGAGGTTCGTGCCTTATAAAAATGATGCGGTAAAATCATCATGCAACATTTAATTTCGACAAAACAGTGCCGAAATCAGGTGTAATAATTCATGGTGAAATCACCGAAAATCCGACTTATTGTCAAAATACAAATGATAAGATAAAAGCATGCATGCTCCCAAAACATGTAGCTTGTAAACAAATCAAATTATAAACGACGCAAATCACTTCATGATCAATAAATAAGCACTGAAAGCTTGTTTAAATAAAGGGAGTTGCAGAGAAAATTTTAAGTTTTCACCATGCATAAAAGTACGCATTGAAAAATTCACAATGCTCTCGAGTAAGAAAATATAACATCAACACGTGGACCTACTTCCACGTAATAACATCCGGGAGCATCGCTTCCACCGGATTCCCATATAATGCCATGGCAATCTCAACGATGTTGGCCGACATCGGAGATATCAAGCGGTTGCAACCGCATAAATCATATGTGGTCTTGCCACGTATATCACAGACCGTGGCCCCAGCCATGTCTAACAGCCGGTCGGTGACCCGAAAATGTCTCTAGCTAGAGCTCACTCGTGCACGAGGGTCACACTTAACCGATGTAACATCCGGCCTACTCTCAACGCTTCTAGTTTATTAAAAACAGAATGTTTTTCGAATCCATAATAAACTTCTCAAGTCTATATATTTTTTATCATTTAAAACTAAAAAATTTGATAAACTGATATATCGATGTTTTTCACATCTTTTGTCTTGGTATAAACACTTATAAAATTTTCAAAATAAAATCAGCTTTCAGAAGCTATATAAAAATTATTTAACAAATGCATTTACTATGCATGTCATCTAAAAATATAAGGCACGTATTTTGATGCTAAACGGTACGAAGGGCTTGTTTCCCAATTTTTAAAACGCTTTACTTATAACTATACATATATATATTCAAAACAATTTCTAAAAATAATTTTGCATCCATATTTCTTAAAATTTCTACTAGCACATGCTATTAACAATTTTGTATTGAAATTAAAATATTCATACATAGATACTATCACAAAAATTTTAAAGTTGACACCTCCTACTCACCTTGAAATAGCGGGATTTTACATCGCTATTTTCGTACGCGTATATACTTATTTCTATTTCTCGGTCGCGTGTTTCGTTCAGTACGTTTCTTCGATAAACGTCCCATTAGGCCTTTTCCATTCCTCATAGCTATTGGATCTTGTCCAAGAACCTCTCCAATTTTCCTATTGGGCCAAGTCCAATTTTATTTTCCACGTGGGCCTTGCCCAATTTTATGTTTTTCTTGGGCCATGCCTAATTTATTTTTAATTTGGGCCATGCCCATACACTTTTTTTTCTTCTTCTATTTTTCTTTTCTTTTTTTTTTCTTTCTCCCTCTTCCACGTCTTTTTCTTCCTTCACTCTTCCTCCAGTCGTGGCTTCTTCATCGCCACCGTGGCCTTCCTCCTCCACCGATAGTGGCAGCCCATCCTTTCTTCCATGGCAGCACCTTCAACTCTCTTCTCTCCCACAATTTTCGGCAGCATCAAGCTTCCTTCCATGGCCACAAAACACCTAAAAATTCAATAAATTTACAGCTTCATTTCTGCCCAGATTTTCAACAACAAAGTTGCTCACTTTCCACTCAAAATCCTGTCAATTTCCAACTCACAAATCAGCCATGAAAAACCATAAAACTTTGGATAGCAAAAACCACAAAATTTCAGCAACTAACCAGAAAATTTTCAGCAGCAAATCTTTTTGGAAAATTACAGCAAAATCTATCTAAAAAAATGCAAAATTTTTTCTCTCTTTTCTTTCCTTCTCTCATGGTTTCTTCTCTCCCTTTTTCTCTTCATTTTCTTTCCTTTTTTTGCTCAGCTTTTTCTCCCTTTTTCAGTCCGTTTCCTTTCCTTCTAGATTTTTCCTTTCTCTTTTTTTTTTATTTCACTTGTCTTCTTCTTATTCATCTGTCTATCCGGCTCTTACCCACTTTCAACTCTTTCAATCTTTTATTTCAAAGTTTCAATTGACCACATGGGCGGCTGCCCATGTGGTCTTTCCCCCCCCCCCTTTTATTGTTATATTTAAATATTTGTAAGTGGGGTGTTACAATCTCCCCCACTTAAAACAAATTCGTCCTCGAATTAAAATAAAGTGGGTCGATAAAGCATACCTTAATCATGAAAGAGGTGTAGGTATTCTTTCCTCATCTCCTCTTCAGGTTCCCAAATCGCCTCTTCCATCGATCGGTTTTGCCACAAGACCTTTACTAAAGCAATTTCCTTGGAGCGTAGTTGTTTTACTTGGTGATCCAATATTGCTACTATTTGTTCTTCAAAAGTTAATCCTTCATCCAATGGAATTAGATCATATCGTATAACATGGGTCGAGTCCTTAACGTACTTCCTTAACATAGACACATGAAATGTGGGATTTACTCGAGCTAATTCCACCGGCAAAGCTAGCCGATATGCTGTGGACCTAATTCACTCCAGAATTTCAAAAGGTCCAATGTATCTTGGGCTTAGCTTCTCTTTCTTCCTAAATTTTTTGCTTCGTTTCAAGGGAGACACCTAAAAAAATACAAAATTCCCCACTTGAAACTCTAAAGGACGGCGCCTATTATCAGCATAGGACTTTTGTCTACTCTAGGCTGTCCTTAGGCGATCCCTTGCCAAACTCATCACATCCATTGCTTGTTGAACCAAATCGGGACCTAATAACTTTTTTTCTCCCACTTCAAACCATCCAATAGGTGACCTGCACTTTCGTCTGTACAATGCTTCAAACGGAGCCATTCCGATACTAGCTTGGTAGCTATTATTATATGCGAATTTCACTAAAGATAATTGTTGATCCCACGTAGTTCCCAAATCCAATACAATTGACTTTAGCATATCTTCGAGCGTTTGTATCACACGCTCCGATTGACCATCCTTTTGGGGATGATATGCATTACTGAAGTCTAAACGAGTGCCTAACGCTCCATGTAAACTTCTCAAAAACTTGTTAATAAATTGTGGCCCTCGATCAAACACTATGGTCACGGGAACTTTATGTAATCGTACAATACAATCAACATAGATCTTAGCATACTTAGCTGACCCATAGCTAGTTTTTATTGGAATGAAGTGAGTCGACTTGGTCAATCGATCTACTATCACCCATAGAGAATCATATCCTCCTCTTGCACGGGGCAATCCTGTCACAAAATCCATAGCCACATGCTCTCATTTTCATTTGGGAATCAACAAAGGCTATAGCAAACCTGGGGGTTTTCCATGTTCAGCTTTAACTTGTTGACAAGTTAGGCACTTGGCTACATATTCCACTACATCCTCCTTCATCCTTGGCTACCAATAGACCATTTTTAAATTGTAATACATTTTAGTGGTTCCTGAATGTACGATATAAGCAGTAATGTGAGCCTCTTCCAAATTTCTTCTCTCAGGTTATCTCGATCTTATAAATTATATCAATTCCCAATTTTTATTGAAAAATCGACAATGTCATATTATGTTTAATTATAAATACCACACTTCTTGAATTAGATCAATATTATTCTTCCTTTTATAAAGAGAAATTAAATATATCATTAATCCTAGTTACACCTCTATCAAATTATTCTTAAAACATCGATTATACAAGTTTACATAACCATCTACAATTCCTCTACCTTGATATTTTATCAAACCTTCTGACATTTGAACATTTATCCAACCCTTGACCACTGGTCTAACTGGTCAACCAACCTTTATTTTAGTTTACATACTTTTATAACATTTTCATTCGAGCATTTCAAAATACGTAAGGATCAAGACATGCTTTATTTATTTCAGATATATTGAACATCATGGACTTTATACTAATCAAGGTAGATTTTTACACTTTTTTTTACATGATTTCAAATGCACACCTTCATGCACAAACTATCAACTCTTATCCAAATCTTCACATACATTTCCAAAATGTTCAACCCCAAATAGCCTTAGGCATACAAGCTCAATAGGCCATCTGTAAAATTGAAATAACTAACAATCAAGTTTAAGATCGTCTCCTCTTACAATTAACTAGATCACGCTCACCATCTTGTGATGATTACACAAAGCCTATTCCGATGTTTTATTTTCATATAGAAGTCGATCGTTAATTAATGCCATCCCTGAACATCACGTGTCAAAAATCAATTTTTACTTATCCAAAATTCATATTCTAATATCAATTAACTTGACCATATCATCGCACCACCTCTTTAGAAATAGCCTACAAAATATACACCATGAAAAGACTGAAGTGACACATAACTGTAAAAAAAATGGATAGGAAACTAAGTTAAATGTAATGGAATTCAACGGATTAGTGCTAATGATCAATTTTGTTGTCAAGGCTATCTAAAAAGAAAGTTTTAGCAATGTGAAAGAGGTAAACAATCTAAGGACAGAACAGTTTTGCAATAGTTTTTCTCTAAGCTTCCCAAAAGCCAGTAAAAATCAATATTAAGACTATATTTCCTTTTCATAATTCTTTATACTAACAGATTTAAGAAGAGCTTAAATCCAGATTGATGGAAATGAATAAAAGGGCCTGCTACTCGTGTAAGTGGGATTATGGAATGACAATTAACCCAAGAAAAATTACATTTTCCACTGCTTGTGTCTATTGTCATTAATGCTGAAATTCAGGTTAGGTGGCCACTATATAATTTATAGAGAAGACCTATGATCATGTGTGACGGTGTTTCATTGGTCAGAGATATAGAGATCAAGCAAATTATGCTGACTGCATATTTAAGAGCCATTGCCATTATAATAGGGTAAGCCTTTTAACCCTTTTTATTTATTTTGTGATCAAATGATAGATTAGAATTTTAAGCAAAATATTTATTTGAACATACAAGAGAGAATTTAAAAATACTTTTAGAGGTTATTCTGCATAACAAATATTATTTAAATTAAAGGTTTTAATTTCTTTAAGAGATTATGGGTTATGGGGATAGTTAATTTGGTTGATTGTTTCCAATTAGATGTTTGTTGAGAGCTTTTATGGTTATACTAATTATTGTATTTAAGCTCGGATTCAAGTCAACTTTTATATGCCTGTAATGACCAGGCTTATCTAATAAACTAGCATTTTGGGATTAACTAACCTGGTTGCCAAGCTTAAAGGCATAAATAGTCATTGTAATTTGTCTTGAATAAACCTTGGTCATCATTTTATGTTTGTTCATTGCTTCCATAGTTTTTGTGTTTAGATTTAAAATGCATAGTTTGCGGGACTCAATCTGTCTTTCAAAAGAAAATTGAAGGAAAGCACATCTACAAATTCTTTCAGCCTTAAATAAAATTCTTCCAAGTTTACTGCCTCTCATGGTGACTATTCAGGCTATCTTATGGACTCTCAGCAGACTAGCAACCTAATTTTTTCAATAACCCCTATGGTATTAAAAAAAAAAGAGTAGGAAGTTGTTTCCCGTAATTCACATCTTTTCAACAGGATTTAATCAGGTTTGTTTTTTTTTTTGAAAATGTTTTCAAGTTTAAAGTAAAACTGAGAAACAATGAACTTGTATCAGTATGAAGGTCTTGAGAATAACGCTGGTTCAGTGACTAGTTTAAGGACATTCCCAAATCTCCTTCAAGGTTTTTTTTTTCCACAACTAGTACGATTAAGGATGTTATTAACTAGAAATAGAAGAAGTAACCTATTGCATGGAGGGAATAACATTCTAAGGGGCAGAGAGCTATGCTTATCAGAAGTTAATGGACTATATTAGAAGAGAAAATACACAGAAATACCATTTAATGAGGTAAAAAAAATGAGTTTAAACATGACCCAACTGAGGTGAGAAAGGTGTAAGATAATGGAGGTAAGTTGTCCACCAAGTGAAAATCAAAGAAACTGAACTACTTCACCATTGATCCAAATATAAGGTAGCACAACAGCAGGCTATTAGGACTTGATAGGATGTTTTTGTAAGAAACATCTTCAAAAGTCAATGACAGGGGAAAGGTTTTTGTTTGGAAGGATATTTAGAATGCAAAATGCAGAAGAAGGATTGAAAGATGAGTTTCGTGATTTATCTTTTATACTTCCATCATATACATCCTTATTCATTTCGATATTAGTTACTCACTTAAAATTTAGATTCATGGGAGTCATATGCACTAATAACTACAACCAACATAGTTCCATCAAACCTTGAGATCTCATTGTCGCTTAATTAAATTCAAAACCGGCTCCATTTAAGCTGCTATACACCTATTTAGCATATGTTCACATTTAAAATATTTCGAAAGTTCAACACCATTCATATATGGGCAGGGCAACTTAATTAACACAGTGCACTTACTTCAGTGCACGCAAGTATCAATTTACGTCTCCTTAATACTCAAATTTATAAACCTCAGGTGGATCTTAATGATCATTATTTATTTCAGTCAAATTATACCCCTTATTATCATTATCGAAGTTCTCCTTTAAATCAACCTCAAATACCATCCATAGTCATCAAATTTCTTCCCATTGATAATCATGGGTTCAAATTTCAACTCCACCAGTTAAAAGAGCTATTACGGACTTATTAGTCCAATTTCACTTTCCCTCACTTTTGGTCGGAGGGGTACATCATCATATCCACCTTTCATTAGAAGCATTTACTTAAAATATTTCCAACAGCAGCTCGTGTCTCGGGTGGCATCTCAAACCTAGACATAGGCAATCAATTCTCGTTATTTATCTATCGTTTATGATTACACAAAGTGATTTTCTAAGATAAAAGAGTTTACGCAACCTCTTGCTTATAATCAGTGCTGCAGTCACTGACTATAAGCAAGACTCTACGTGGACTCCACTACTCCGCTGTTTAGCACAAGAATATCCTATGACTCGACTAAACCTAGAGCTCTGATACCAACTTTGTAACGACCCTTCCCTAGTCGCTACCGGCATCCGAGACCTCCGGGAGATCCCGTCAAGTCCCGAACAAGCCTTAATAAATTTTTTCAAGACCTTTATCAAATATGCTAACTGATAATTCTATTTTATAGAATTATTTTATTCCAATTTTGTTATTAAATTTTAGCTAAGTCCTTAGTTTTTAATTATAATTTACTTAATTTTTAGTTATTTTTATATTTAGTTTATTTTTAAGTAAGTTATTTAATTTTATGTTATTTCCTTTAATTTGATTAATATTTATTAGTTTTTATATTTTTGGTAGGACCTAAAGTCATTGGGTTTAATTTTGGAAAGTAAGGTGCTGAAAGATCCAGAAATCTGCTTGCATATGCTTCAGTGTTTTAGCCATATCTCGAGCTACAGAACTCCAATTGTTGCGATTATTGGACCATTGGAAAGATAAGAGATAGATCTACAACTTTCATGAAGATCACTTTGCCCAGTTCTGCCTCGAAGATAGAGAAAATCGCATCACAAAGTTGCTGGACGTACTGTGCCGGGAATGGAAATTTGTAAAGACTGTTAAGTGATTTTTGGGCCTCTCATTATGTTTTAAGCCCAATTAAACCCTAGGTCAACTTGGAGAAATTTAGGTTAAGTTTGTAGTATAAATAGGATGTTTTGGAAGAACTTAAGAGGGAAAAAGAACTGGAGAGAAGAACCTTTGGAGATTCAAGAAGCTAGAAGTTGAAGCAGAAACCCGGAGATCAGAGCTGCAATTATTTTGTTTTCTTCTTTAGCTTTTATTCTTCTTGTTATTTTCAATGGTTGAACTTTATACAATGTTATTTGATTTTACAATTATGAGTAGCTAATTTTCCTTTTCTAGGATTGCAATTGAACTCACATGTAGTTTAAGTTTTTAATCTCTTTCTTACTTATTTTCAATGGAATTTGAATTGTTTATTCCAATTTGTTCTTAATGCTTTTAATTGCCTGATCACCAATTAAATTGATTTAGGAACCTAAACAAACTTGGGAGAGGGAGTTTAGAGTAAACTAAAATTGGGATAGCATATGATCAATTTAATTGATTTGCGTATAGGATAGGGATATACCTATAGGCCATATGTAGCCAGATTAGAGCCTGAACTTAATGAGTCTGTTTTAATTTCAATTCACATAGGGATATGATGTTTTGGTTAAAATAGATATTTTTATAGGACGAGTCGGGAGACCCTTATAAATAATTTAGGACTCTAGGTTAGCAATTCAACCCATTGAAATAAGTTAAGGAGGAGAGGTAAAATTTAGATGAAGTGTGAGGGATATTGTAATCCTAGGCTTGTTTAATTTGATATTTTCTCCAGTTATTAGTATTTTGATTTTTCTTGTTATTTTAAATTCCAGTTTATTAGTTTTATTTAATCACTTAATTTGGATTGTTTGAATAAAATTAAATTGTTTTAATTTTAGTAATTAGTAAAATTTTAGATCAATTCTCCGTGGGAACGATACTCTACTTGCTAATATACTGTCTATTCGATACGTATACTTGCGTAGTGGATTTTTAACTGACAAGTTTTTGGCGCCGTTGCCGGGGAATTGTTTCTAGAATTTTTACTAATACTAATACCAAGCAAATTTAATCTTAATTCAAATTTTTTTTTATTTTATTTTCAGGTGCTTTTGGTTGAGGTGATGAATTATTGTAACTATCAGTGGACATCTGAACAATTTGTGCCTAAGAGGGTTGCTAGTGATTTTGAATTGGCCATCAATGCTTTAGCAGTTGAAGTAGATGCTTTGTCTCAAAAAATTGACACTTGGGGTGTTAATGGTTTTCAAAATCCCTTTGTGGCATGTGAGCTTTGTGGAGATAGGCATTCAAGTGATTGTTGTCCAATTTATTATGAATCAATACAATTTGATGGAAGCTTCAATGGGCAGCAAAACAATTCGTACTCCAACAGTTACAACTCATGGTGGAATCACCCAAATTTTTCATGGAGTAATGATCAGGGTCCTACATATTCATCAGAGCCTATTTTCCAACATGATTTCCAGTCACAAGTTAGAGCCCCTATTTTTGAGAAGAAGCTAACTTTGGAGGATATGTTTATACAATTCATGACAAAGAATGATGCCATCATTCAGAGTCAAGATGCCATCCTTCAGAGTCAAGATGCCATCCTTCAGAGTCAAGCAGAATCAATACGAAATCTTGAGACTCAAGTGGGCCAACTTGTCAATTACATCAACAATATGCCTCAAGAAATTGTACCAAATGACATTGAGCCTAATCATAGAAAAAAAGAATATGGTAAGTATCTTGATGAGGTAAATGGCAAGAATTTGGTAGATGATGGAGATAAAGTAGATCAAGGAAATACTTTTAGCAATGAAGTTCATGATGAAAAAATTAAGCAAAAGGAGAAAGTATCTACACCACTACAAGTCAAGCCATATGTACCCCATATTCCTTTTCTAGATATAGTTGATAAGTTACCTAAGGAGGCTATTGATATGGAAAATTCAAATAAGTTTCTTGAAGCTTGTTTGGTTCAAGATGCAACAACCAAGGACCAGAATGAAGAACTTACAAATGTTGCATATGTTTTGAAAGCTACAATGAAAGTGCATTATCCAAGTAGAACTCAATTTGAGAATTTGGGTAAAAGTCAGCCTATTCCACCATCTTGGGTTGAGCAAGCACCAAATCTTGAGTTAAAGCCACTACAACCTCATCTTAGGAGGAGACTACTTTCACACCTCAAACTTTTTCCATGCAAACTCAAACCTCCTTAAAGGGTGAATGAAGACCTCAACCAAAGTCAAGCTAGTGACTATAAATGAAGCGCTTCTTGGGAGGCAACCCAAGTTCCTTAACTTTAATTATTTTCATTATTTTTTTTCATGAGTTTTTATTTTATTTTATTTTACTACTTATTTATTTAGTAGTTATTTTTATTATTTATTCTAATTTTTTATCTCCTTTTGCAGATAATTGATTTTCAAAAAAAAAAAAAAAAAAAAAAAACAGAGCCGCGCCCCCTCAAATGTGCTGCCAAAGCAGCACAAACAGAACGTTTGAGCGCCGCGGCCCTCAAATGAGAGCCGCGGCGCTGGATGAGGCTGTAAAAGCAGTGCGAGTACTGTAGAAACAGTACCGAAACAGTATCAAAACAGTGCTGTAACAGTGCCAAAACAGTGCCGAACAGTGCCGAGAACAGTGCCAAAAACAGTGCCGAACAGTGCCGAACAGTACCAAAACAGTGCACAGTGCGGTAACACTGTAGAAACAGTATAAAAATACTGTAAAAACAGTGCAGTAGGGCCCAGCCCTAACCCTTTTATTTTTTTTTATTATTTTTTTTTCAGCAGCACAATTTCATTTTTTTCATTTTTTATTTTGCTTCTTTCTCTTGTCTTCAGCCACACATTTTATTATTATTATTATTATTATTATTATTTTTTTCACTTTTGTCTTCCTTCAACCACACCATCATTCTTATTATTTTTTTTTATTATTTTTTTTCTTCTTCTACAACTTCTTCCTCTTGAAATTTTTGTTTCTCTCTTTTCCTTTTCAATTTTTTCACATTAATTTTATTTTATTTTATTTTATTTTATTTCATTTTTTCACTCACCACATTCACTCTTCCCTCAAGAGTATTTAGGCTGCATCTTAAAGAATGGGATGGATGTCTACTTTTCCTTCGTTGCTTATGGATTCCGACACTGAGGATGATTTTCGTGGTGACGATGCAGATAATTCATAGTCTTCCATTCCGGAGTTAGGGGAGTATTCTTGTCTTTTTTCTTTTATCACATTGAGGACAATGTGCAATTTAAGTTTGGGGGAGTGGTTTACAATTTAGTGGTTTTGAATTTTATTGATTTAATTTTTTTATGTTTAGTTAGCTTTGGTTTAGAATTTGTTTTGCATGTTTATTTATATTTTGCATGTTTCATTTATGAGTAAAAAAAAAAAAAAAACTTTTGAGATAGTTGCACCTTATTCATGATTGTTCCAATCCTAGGATGATATGTTAATTATCTTTTGATTCTTAGCTTTTGGGAAGCATATAGTTATGATTTAATTTTATGTGATATTCTTGTGTTAATTTTATTTTAGAGTGTGACTTCTAATAATTTGAGCACTATACTCTTTTACTTAGAATTTTTATGTGATTTAGAGAAAATTTATGTTGATGAAAAAGTATAGTGAAGTCATGAATTCTAGAATTTGTTTGATTCTCTCTCGAGGCGAAATCTTAGATAACACTTAGGATAGGAAGTGATTTAGGCCATCTTTGGACCGTTTGAGCCTTTTGAGCCTACCTTGTTATATTTATCCTTAGTCACCCTTTTTGAGCCTAATTTACTTTTTCTTTGTAATTACCTAATTATGTAGCCTTGGCCTGTCTGTTTAAATCCAATAATTTAAACCTTTCACCTTTTAAGTATTTTAATCTTTCTAAGGAATGATTTGAGCTTAAAGAATAAATTGAGGAAGAAAGGTGTGAAAAAAAAAAAAAATTTTTTTTTTTGAAGGTTGTTGGAAAAATTACCCCTTGTTATAACTGTCAAAAATAAGTTTGGGGTTTGAAAAAAAAAAAAAGAAAGAAAAGAAAGCAATGTGTGTTACAAAGGAAAGTTTACTTCAAGTTTGAGGGTGCTAAAAAAAAAAAAAAAGTTGAGCTCTTTATGTGTCCTAGATTGATTAAGTGCTTAGGGTGAATTTGAGCCTAAATATATCCTTTATCATACCTTGACCCTAGCCTTACATTACAAGCTTGATAAAGACCTATTGATTCTTGAATAAGTGTTAATCTACATTAGTGGAGAGAGAGATGAAAAGCAAACTTATGGGATCCAAGTACTAATCTATGCTTAAATTTGGCATAAACTAATTTGAATTGCATAATATTCTTTGTAAAAGAGCATTCACACACACACGGAAGTCCATTCGAAAAATAAAGTTTCACTTGAATTGATGCATGAATTTAAGGATTAGTTGTATGTTACCTTAAGCTAGAATTTAAGTCAATTTCTGAGGAAAAATTGAGAAATCATGATTTGGTACTTCTGTCTCTCGTTTAAGGATTTTTCTTGTTTAGTTTTCTTTTTGTGTTCTTTTCTTTTGCTCGAGGACTAGCAAAATCTTAAGTTTGGGGGTGTGATAATTCTATTTTATAGAATTATTTTATTCCAATTTTGTTATTAAATTTTAGCTAAGTCCTTAGTTTTTAATTATAATTTACTTAATTTTTAGTTATTTTTATATTTAGTTTATTTTTAAGTAAGTTATTTAATTTTATGTTATTTCCTTTAATTTGATTAATATTTATTAGTTTTTATATTTTTGGTAGGACCTAAAGTCATTGGGTTTAATTTTGGAAAGTAAGGTGCTGAAAGATCCAGAAATCTGCTTGCATATGCTTCAGTGTTTTAGCCATATCTCGAGCTACAGAACTCCAATTGTTGCGATTATTGGACCATTGGAAAGATAAGAGATAGATCTACAACTTTCATGAAGATCACTTTGCCCAGTTCTACCTCGAAGATAGAGAAAATCGCATCACAAAGTTGCTGGACGTACTGTGCCGGGAATGGAAATTTGTAAAGACTGTTAAGTGATTTTTGGGCCTCTCATTATGTTTTAAGCCCAATTAAACCCTAGGTCAACTTGGAGAAATTTAGGTTAAGTTTGTAGTATAAATAGGATGTTTTGGAAGAACTTAAGAGGGAAAAAGAACTGGAGAGAAGAACCTTTGGAGATTCAAGAAGCTAGAAGTTGAAGCGGAAACCCGGAGATCAGAGCTGCAATTATTTTGTTTTCTTCTTTAGCTTTTATTCTTCTTGTTATTTTCAATGGTTGAACTTTATACAATGTTATTTGATTTTACAATTATGAGTAGCTAATTTTCCTTTTCTAGGATTGCAATTGAATTCACATGTAGTTTAAGTTTTTAATCTCTTTCTTACTTATTTTCAATGGAATTTGAATTGTTTATTCCAATTTGTTCTTAATGCTTTTAATTGCCTGATCACCAATTAAATTGATTTAGGAACCTAAACAAACTTGGGAGAGGGAGTTTAGAGTAAACTAAAATTGGGATAGCATATGATCAATTTAATTGATTTGCGTATAGGATAGGGATATACCTATAGGCCATATGTAGCCAGATTAGAGCCTGAACTTAATGAGTCTGTTTTAATTTCAATTCACATAGGGATATGATGTTTTGGTTAAAATAGATATTTTTATAGGACGAGTCGGGAGACCCTTATAAATAATTTAGGACTCTAGGTTAGCAATTCAACCCATTGAAATAAGTTAAGGAGGAGAGGTAAAATTTAGATGAAGTGTGAGGGATATTGTAATCCTAGGCTTGTTTAATTTGATATTTTCTCCAGTTATTAGTATTTTGATTTTTCTTGTTATTTTAAATTCCAGTTTATTAGTTTTATTTAATCACTTAATTTGGATTGTTTGAATAAAATTAAATTGTTTTAATTTTAGTAATTAGTAAAATTTTAGATCAATTCTCCGTGGGAACGATACTCTACTTGCTAATATACTGTCTATTCGATACGTATACTTGCGTAGTGGATTTTTAACTGACACTAACACGTGCGTATATGATCAATAATAACAATAATACCCTATTGGTATTCCATTTCCAGTAATAGCAATTATATTTAAAATACAAAGTTTTCAACAATGCATAATTAGGAATTGACAATGCTGATAACATGTAAAAATTCCATGTGACTGAACTCTAGACAGCGAAGCGACTCGAAGCTGGCTAAGAGATGCTTTTACCTATTCGCAGGAAACTGAGCACGCCGATGATTACTCGCTAGGCCGATTCCTATCCGCAAAAGGAGAAATAAAAAGGGGTGTAGTCTCACGGACTCAGTGATCATCGACTCAGCAAGTAGGGCATAGATGGGAAACAAGCAATTAGCTGATCATTTGAATAATAAATCACAAGATTATCGAAATTCAATTTAATTAAAAGGGAGGTTCGTGCCTTATAAAAATGATGCGGTAAAATCATCATGCAACATTTAATTTTGATAAAACAGTGTCAAAATCAGGTGTAATAATTCATGGTGAAATCACCGAAAATCTGACTTATTGTCAAAATACAAATGATAAGATAAAAGCATACATGCTCCCAAAACATGTAGCTTGTAAATAAATCAAATTATAAACGACGCAAATCACTTCGTGATCAATAAATAATCACTGAAAGCTTGTTTAAATAAAGAGAGCTGCAGAGAAAATCTTAAGTCTTCACCATGCATAAAAGTATGCGTTGAAAAATTCACAATGCTCTCGAGTAGGAAAATATAACATCAACACGTGGGCCTACTTTCACGTAATAACATCCGGGAGCATCGCTTCCACCGAATTCCCATATAATGCCATGGCAATCTCAACGGTGTTGGTCGACATCGGAGATATCAAGCGGTCCCAACCACATAAATCATCTGTGGCCTTGCCACATATATCATAGACTGTGGCCCCAGCCATGTCTAACAGCTTGTCGGCGACCCGAAAATATCTCTAGCTAGAACTCACTCGTGTACGAGGGTCACAGTTAACCGATGTGACATCCGGCCTACTCTCGACGTTTCCATTTTATTAAAACAGAATGTTTTTCGAATCCATAATAAGCTTCTCAAGTCTATATATTTTTTATCATTTAAAACCAAAAAATTTGATAAACCGATATATCGATGTTTTTCACATCTTTTGTCTTGGTATAAACACTTAAAAAATTTTTAGAATAAAATCAACTTTCAGAAGCTACATAAAAATCATTTAACAAATGCATTTACTATGCATGTCACCCAAAAATATAAGGCACGTATTTTGATGCTAAACGGTACGAAGGGCTTGTTTCCCAATTTTTAAAACGCTTTACTTATAACTATACATATATATTCAAAAAATTTTCTAAAAATAATTTTGCATCCATATTTCTTAAAATTTCTACCAGCACATGCTATTAACAATTTTGTATCGAAATTAAAATATTCATACATAGATACTATTACGGAAATTTTAAAGTTGACACCCCCTACTCACCTTGAAATAATGGGATTTTACATCGCTATTTTCGTACGCGTATATACTTATTTCTATTTCTCGATTGTGTGTCTCGTTCAGTACGTCTCCTCGATAAACGTGCCATTGGGCCTTTTCCATTCCTCCTAGCTATTGACCTTGTCCAAGAACCTCTCCACTTTTCCTATTAGGTCAAGCCCAATTTTATTTTCCACTTGGGTCTTGCCCAATTTCATTTCTCTTTTGGGCCTTGCCCAATTTTAATTTTTTCTTGGGCCATGCCCAATTTATTTTTAATTTAAGCCATGCCCATACACTTTTTTTTCTTCTTTTCTTTTTCTTTTCTTTTTCTTTTTCTTTCTCCCTCTTCCACGTCTTTTTCTTCCTTCACTCTTCCTCCAGCTGTGGCTTCCTCATCACCACTGTGGCCTTCCTCCTCCACCAATGGTGGCAGCCCATCCTTTCTTCCATGGCAGCACCTTCAACTCTCTTCTCTCCCACAATTTTTGGCAGCATCAAGCTTCCTTCCATGGCCACAAAACACCCAAAAATTCAATAAATTTACAGCTTCATTTCTGCCCAGATTTTCAGCAACAAAGTTGCTCATTTTCCACTCAAAATCCTGCCAATTTCCAACTCACAAATCATCCATGAAAAACCATAAAACTTTGGATAGCAAAAACCATCAAATTTCAGCAACTAACCAGAAAATTTTCAGCAGCAAATCCTCTTGGAAATTTACAGCAAAATCGTTCCAAAAAAATGTAAAATTTTTTCTCTCTTTTCTTTCCCTCTCTCACGATTTCTTCTCTCCCTTTTTCTCTTCATTTTCTTTCCCTTTTTTGCTCAGCTTTTTCTCCTTTTTTCAATCCATTTCCTTTCCTTCTAGATTTTTCCTTTCTCCCCTTTTTTTATTTCACTTGTCTTCTTCTTATTCATCTGTCTATTCGGCCCCTACTCACTTTCAACTCTTTCAAACTTTTATTTCAAAGTTTCAGTTGACCACAAGGGCGGCTGCCCATGTGGTCTTCCCCCCCCCCCCCCCCTTCCCCCCTCCCCCCTCCTCTTTTTTTTTATTGTTATATATATATATATATATATTTGTAAGTGGGGTGTTACACACTTCATATGAAATTGTTCGAAATCTAATGTATATTTCTCCATCGACATTGTTTTCTACCTTAAGTTATGAAATTTAATAAAAATTTCTTGTCGATAGTGCTCAAGAAGAAACTTACGTTTGAGTTCTCGTCATATCTTATCTCATTAGGAACATCTTTGAGCTTACAAACTATTTCTATTATGTAGAGCTAATCAAGAAAATTATCAAGGTGAAGCCTTTCTTCAAACTCAAGAATATTTTTCTTGATTTCCAAATCTTTATGTACAAGAAACTTAGGATAGATATGGGCTGAATTTTGTGTATGGAGATAGATCGGTATAAGATATAGAATCTTGAAGACAGGTATGTACACTGACATGGTGGGTTAGGCTTTATGATAACTCCTGTCATTATAAAAATTCTTTTGCTTATAAAAAGAAATAAATTTTCTAAAGAGGACTCCGTATCTCACCTCATGATCTTACAAGTTCTAAGAAATTGCGAGTGTTTTAACAACAAATTTGACCTCTTAAAAGTTCAATGTTTGTCAACTAAGAACAAAGAATGGGTACGATAAAGATAATATACAAAGATGAAGAATTGAAGTTCAAATCCTTTGTGATTCACTTTAATTCTTTTAAATGAGAATGTGGCTCTTTGGTGCTTATTCTCTTGTTCTTTATATCTTACAAATGTGTTTGCTATGATTGTATATACAAAGGAAATTCTATTTCTTAGGTGGTCATGCGAACAGATAACTTGGAATGTTTGTGTTTATTTTCTTTGGTTTGAAATTAAAGCAGGCAGCTTGGGAAGAAAGTTGGTATGTTGATTATCTTCTAACTGCATTGTTGATACTGTCAGATTCAGGCTATAAAACTATTCCCAAGTGGCAAAGGTCAAGCATGCCTCTCTCTGTCAGAACTGGAGACTTGCTGATTTTTTTTCTTAAATGTTTTTATATTAGTTGAATTTGATTGATTACATTTGGTTGTATAGTTGTTAGTCGATGATGTATAGGATTTTTTGTAGCAGGTCTTTGATTTCCCTGTTTGCTTGGATAAATAAAATTTGTCATTTATCCAAATAAAGGACAATATTTCTCTGTTTAACAGCTATTTATACAGGAAGCGTGACAACTTATGAAACTTAAATTAATTTGACCAATTTTTAAATTGAATATGTTACATATATAATATATAAACCAGAAAGGCTTTCTTGTAGGTCGAAATAAAATAGATAAAAACAAGGCTCAACGTCCTCCTAAGGGGAGTTTTGATATGGCAATGGTGGAATACTTTGTTCATTTTTGAAGAAATTATCTGGGTCAACCAGGGCCTTCACTCGTGCCAATCTCAGGAAATTGTCCTTGAAGTACTTAGCTCCATAAACTTCCGCAACCTCAAAATCTGTATAGTTGCTGCCATTGCTGCCGATGTCAAGGTCTCTATAGTTGAGGAATGCCTCCCTTGGGTTGTTGGAGACGTACGGAGCCATTGCGGCATGTACATTTCTTGACCAGTTGATGTACTGTTTTGTGGCCTCCGTGCTACCATTCGTCCAGTACACTCCATACTCAATTTTGTAAAGGTTTCCGGCTCTATGCGGAAATGGCGTTTCGGATGCTGATATCTCAGCCATTCTGCCACCATAGGGACTCATTTCAACGAAATTTCTATCAGTAATTTCCATCAACCATTTCCATAAGGTTTCTAATCCAGTCATAGGAATCACGTCTTTGACGTAATCTGACTTGACTTTATAGAAGAATTTGTTCTGTCTTCTATTGAGCAAGACATCAAGGGATGTTCCATTTCGGTAACCAGCCCAAAAAAGGGTAGACTGAATCCAACTCATTTCTAAGCAATTGCCTTGCTTCAAACCTAGTTCAGGAAAGCTCGCATTCATCAACTGGAGAAGCCTTTCGGTTCGTCCAAGAAACTGACCTACGAAAGCAACTTGGACCGTCTTGTTGCCACTGGTTCCAGTTACCCCAACAGGCGTGGCTCTGATAAAAAGATCTCGGTGTAGTTTATGGGCAACTTGTTGCCATTGATAAACAATATCTGTTGCCCCTTGTTCCAAAGTCCTTTGCACCTGGAAAACAGTGACTTTCGCAGGAACGCGAACCAGTTTGATTTTCCATGAGAGGATGACCCCAAAACTAGCTCCACCACCTCCATTGATAGCCCAAAATACATCTTCTCCCATGGACTCTCTGTTTAGTATCCTACCATTGACATCAATCATTTGTGCATCAATGACATTGTCCACAGTGAGGCCATATTTTCTCATCAAGGGCCCATAGCCACCTCCACCGACATGCCCACCAACGCCCACAGTGGGACAAACTGCAGCTGGGAAGCCATGGACTTTACTTCTCTCTGCAATCCGATAATAAAGCTCCCCAATAGTCGCCCCAGCTTGAACCCATGCCGTCTCACTTTCCAAATCAATCTGGATAGACCGAAGATTAAACAGATCAAGTACGATGAATGGAACATAAGACACATATGAAAGACCCTCGTGATCATGACCACCACTCCGAGTTCTTATTTGAAAGCCATAATGCTTTGCGCAAATAATGGTTGCTTGGATATGGGACTCATCTAGGGCTGCTATAACGGCCCTTGGTTTCGGAGTTAGAGGAGTTAAAAATCTAAGGTTATTTGCATTTGACTCCAAAACAGATTGAAAGGAGGAATTATTGGGAGTGTATATGGCATCAATTATTGGTTTAGAAGCATTGGAATGTTTAGGAAGGCATCGCAGAAAATTATCCAGAGCTGAATCTGATTTTACCAACGGAATTGAGAAAAAGACGATGTAAACAATTCTAATCAATAGCATCGAGTTTGAAGCTTTCATGTTTCTGTTGGTGATTTCCTTTGATCAATACATATGTATTTATTGAGAGTTAAAAGTATTTAAGATAAGTACTCAAGCTGAACCCTGACTAGGATCCTATTGGATTTGACTTTTTTATTAAACTAAATTGTTACTCCGGATGTAACATGTTAACAAGTTTACAAGTTAGTTAAAATATTTATAGTTGACTTTCACATAATGGGAGGTAAGCAATGAATTGTCTTTACAAGTTCAAACTAAAAAAGTGCCCTGGATTACAATCAAGCAAAGTTAAAACATTCCTGAACTTAACTAGTCGTTTGATCGGCCGCAGCCCATAGCACTACATAGCAATCAAGATCATGTCGAGATGCCAGACCACCAGAAGACTCAGGGCCAGCTGAACCAAGAACAGTTTTCTCCTAAAACCTAGACCGAGGGGCCAAGGTCAAGGTCTTAGCAGCAGACCACCCTTACATTTAATACTTTAACGCAAATATTTTAACTTGTTATTAATTTGCATAATTAAAAATTTTTTTAATAAATTGTAAGTTCATGTAGAAACTCCAAATAGTTAAAAGTCTAACGTTTTTCTCGAATCCAAGTTGTACACGTTACCTTCCTTTACAAGTCAGTAATATTCCCCCTTCCAGTCCAATGCGTACCGTATCAAAATAAAATACTTGGTATTTTTATTTATTTTAACACATACCCAATAAATGACAATCTCCTTTTTCTGGCACATGTCCAAAAAATGTTAGGTCGGCAATAGGGTTTTTGGAATGATAATTATATTCTAACTAGCGTGCAGAAGAAGTTAATTAACAGTTGATATTAAAATTTACATCTAAATAAGGGCTCGATTACTTTTAAATAAACGATTAGAAATTCAATTGATTGCAAAAAAAAAAAAAGTACTCCTAATTATATATATATATATATATATAAATGTGATGTAAGGGGTTCCAAATTTTTGTGAAGACTATAATACGCTTTTGATTTTAATAAAATTTATATTTAAAATTTAGATGTCATTCTATGACTTAATACATATTATTAGGCTGCTTCACAGATGAATTTGACTTTGACAAATAATTGTCTCACAATAAAATATTTCTGCAGCACATTAATGGGGGAGTAATCAACAAGAATATATGGTTTAATTGTTTTTATACTACTTTCGTTGGACGGCACTGCCAGTCTGCAAGGTTGCATCCAGCCATGATCGATACCAAGAGAAGGCTAATATAAAAAGTCATGTTAGATCTATATTAAATAATATTTGTCACGTCCCGGAACTCCCCTTCGAGCCCGTGACAATCGCCGTGATGTTTCGATAAGCATTCATATCCCGAATACCGTTCGAAACATCGCAAGGCTTGCGTACTAGTTTTTCTCAAAAACTTCGAAACCGATTAAAATGTAATATGCAAGTGGAGAACGCATATTTCATAATTAAAAATAAATCTAGCGGTCTAAAATATTTGTTTAAAGTAAAATTTTCAACTATTTGAATAAAACCAACATATTCGATAAAGTATTTTATTTTCTTACAACACAATATTTACAAAGTCTTTCAAAAATCATTTTTTTTTGTGTAGCATAAAAGTAAAATAAATTTATTTATACAATAATAAAGATAACTAAAGTATAAAAATTAGGTTACAGTGACGTGTGAGCCCCCAATTAACCACGAAGGTACAAGATTGTGAATCCTTACTTTCTAAGATGCCACTTTGAGATTTCCTTCTCGATGCAATTGTTGGTCTATTGCCTATTCTGAACTTGAAAAATGTATAGGAAGAAGGGTGAGATTTCACAAATCTCAGTGAGTAAACATATACCCTCTAAACTATCTACAGTCGAGTAAATGGAGACAAATAAAGTATTCCCTCCAGTATGTTTTTCATAACATAAATTTTCATTGTACTCAAAACGATTAACTTGGCTTATGGATTTCACAAAACTTGGCTTATGCCAAAATCATTCTCGGGGATACCCCGGCCGGAGGCATCTAACCGAGACCGCCAAGGCTATTAAATTTTTTACACTCATTTTTCATCTAAAAATTTAGCCATTCCTTGGCGTTGGCTGAGTCTCACTCTCACGTGGTGGTCCGCGTGAAGTGCACTCAAACTTTACCTCAGGAGATGCCCTACACACGACTCTCCTTATCGAGGTAAGAATATATCTAGGAACCGTGCCACTCTTATAAGCTGGTTCACGGAACCTGCCACTGCAGTGGGGAATTTATCTACCACCGAATTCATAAAAATTCTTAACTGTATGATATGGCCATTTAATTTTCTACCTAGCCTCTCTTAGGTTGCTCAAAACAGTTCAAATATAAATTTAACATAATAACAACTATCAATTCTGCCATTCATGCTAACAAAATATCATAAGCCATTCAAATTAAAAATACAATTTATTTCACAACACATAACAGTCTCCGATTACTCTATTTTTAAAACCATTATTCAATTTTCCAAAAATTTTATAAAATCATTTTATAAAATCACATTTTCCAATAAAACACATCAATTTGGCATTGAAACCATTTTTCATAAAATCACATAATTGAATAAAACTACTATAGATAATTAAGACGATATAGGAGTACTCACTGTACTAGGAGTAGATATACTCCTATTCTTAGTCCTCGGGTGTAGTGTTTTACCCGTATCAGATAGCTCACCACCTATCCACAATACATGACACAAAAATTCAATAATTTGTGTCAAATCATTATAAATTATTTCAGGATCTTATCCATGCGTATGCACTAGATAGGGTTTGAAATGTCTGGACAATCACTTAATTGCGGTGTCCGACCTAACTCGCCTATACACGGTGCAAATTCCTAAAATCCCCAATTCAACCCCAATTCCATCAATTTCAATTTCCATTATCCAATCATATCCACAATACCTCAATGACTGTGAATTTGGTCCAATTTATCAGTGCAGATCAAAAATTACGCTTTTACCCCTAGTGGGTAAAAATTCTAATTTTTACACCGAAAATTCTCATTTAATTTTTTAACTCCATAATTCATCAAATATCACCAAATACATGCCAAATAATATAAAATTCAGCTTAATTACCTTCAAAATAATTTATGGGAATTTCGGCTATTCTAGGTGGAATTTCACTAAAATTTTTCCTATTTGATTTCTACACCATAAATCACCATTTTGCCATCTAATTCTCTCAAAATAAAATCAATTCCATCACCACACACACAACACTAGGTTCAGCCATGGATGGTTACTATGGCAAACAAATTTATTTCTTCTAGTTTTGCTTATATACATGCTAAACTAGCTAAAAACACTAACATATATCAAAATCAATTATTTCCATCAACTTTCTCTCTCTAAACCCATTGGACCAGCCATGAAATCACCATGAAAATATGCAATTTAACCATGAAAAATAATGAAAAATACATGAAAATGATAGATCATAAGCTAAAATTGAAAAATCATACTTTTAAACACTTGAATCCTTAAAAAATCACATTTTTTCTTTGATTTTCTTCCACCTAGGGTTTATTTTTGTGTTTTCTCTCTCTTCCTTCAGGTTAGAACGAAATTTTTGAGTAAGAAGGCTGAAATTTGGCCTTTTTAAGCCATTAAATAAAATAATATTATTTTATTATATTTTTTATTTTTTTATTAATTTATTATTTTTATTATTTTTTTTCTTTATCTTTTGACTTTATTTTCAGCCACCAATTTTCCTTCCCTTGTCTTCAGCCTTCAAGAAGGTTCTGGAAAAATCCCAAAGATTTTTATGGTGTAATTTTGTAAAATTACACTTTTACCCTCGAAAAAGTGCAAAATTATATTTTTACCCTAAAAATTGAAAAATTGCCACAAGGCATATTTTTTACTCTTCAAACTCATACCACACTCCAAATAATTAAATTTGATCAAAATCCTTTCGAAAATTCAATTTTCAGTTTCGGTTGCAAAATTATCATTTTGCCCCTATACTCCAAAAATATCGAAAACTCATATTTTTCACGGCTAAATCTTCCAATTGTACTTCAATACTCATATCATACTCAAACATGTCAAATGTGATCAAAATCTTCTTTAAAAATTCTTGTTTTGACCTTTAGTAGTAAAATTACTATTTTACCCTTTTGTCTCAAAATACCGGGAATTACACTTTTTCACTGCTGAACTTCATATTATATTCCAATAATCATATTATATTTCATATAATTATTCTTGGTCATTTGAAATCAAAATCTTTATTAAAAATCTCCATTTTGTCCTGAAATTGAAAAATGACCGTTTTGTCCCTAGTCGGTCAATTTTTCGGATTGACTCCAAATCGGACCTCAAACTCCGAATTACCATTTTGAGTCATCCCTGGACTGTGAAATTTTCAATTTCATCTTTACGATCTCGATTTTATCTTGTTCGAGGTTTAATCTACTTAACTGTACTTTTAGGGGCAATATCGTCTTTTAACGATTTCTCTGGACTTCCTCAATATACAAACATTCTATCGAACATGTAAATGATATTACGATCACTTTATAGGGTAGGGTTTGATAATATTTTTCAATGTTATTATTTTAAAAATAATTTTGCTAATGTCTAGCAACTTATCACATTATAGTCAATAATTGTATAAAATATATGTGCAAAAATATTTTAAAACTATTATCGTAATTTTTTAAGATGATTATAAAATATTAGACTCTTACTTTGATTTGTTTAAAAAAGATTTGAATATAATTTTTTGAGTAAAAAATTTATGCCATTAAATTAAATTAAATGATCAAACTTAGTTCATTGAATGATTATTCCACGACATAACCATTTATAGATTAAACCCCAAAATCATGGATTAGCCACACTAATTGCATGTATGGTCAAAGGTGAGATTTGTAAGTAGCTCTAAATAGAATCTTAAACTCATAAAATTTAACATCCAATAAGAACTACTATTGATTTGGTAAACCTTTTTTTTCTCATAGTTTGTTACAAACAAAACTTTCTATTTGTATCTAAAAATGGAAATGCATCAATATTCATATTAAAGGGCTTTCAAAATAAAACAAAAGAATTTATGATTCAATCACACAGGCCAATCGACTAACCATATGTCCAGGATAAACTTTTATTTCATGAGCAAGAAAAACTAAGGTTGATATTTTGATTTATTGTTGATGTATTTATACAGTATTACTCACGGTGAATGCTATTAATCATTGTAGAGTGTTATCTCGTAAATGTATTAAAGTAAAAGTTTAAAAATCTTTCAAAATAAATATTTTTAAATTATCAATATTTATTTTTGAGAATTTTAACTTTTAAATTTATTTATTATCAAGATGACCAGATGACAAGATTGATGGATAGTGAATCAAATATAAACCCGAAGAACTACTAACTCTTTGACTATAACAAATTAAAAAAGGCTTGTGTATAGTGCTCATTTTGACTTCGAAGATGGAAATGGCGGAATACTTTGTTCGTTTTTGAAGAAATTGTCGGGATCTACCATGGCCTTGACGCGTGCCAATCTCAGGAAATTAGTTTTGAAATACTTGGCCCCATAAACTTTTGCAACTGCAAAATCCGAGCTGTTGCTGCCATTGCTGCCGATGTCGAGATCCCTGTAGTTGAGAAATGCCTCCCTTGGTTTACTAGAGACGTAGGGAGCCATGGCAGTGTACAATTTTCTGATCCATCCAACGTACTTTTTGGTGGCTTCACTGCTCTCTTCCGACCAGTGTACGGTGTATTGAACTTTGTAAAGGTTTCCACCTCTGTGTGCGAATGCCGTTTCAGATTCGGGAATCTCAGCCATTCTTCCACCATAAGGGTTCATTTGGATCCATATGCTCTCTATTCGCATCATCATCTTCCACAAGGTTTCTAAACCTGCCTTTGGAATCACGTTTTTAACGTAGTCAGACTTGGTTTTGAAGAAGACTTTGCTCTGTGGCACTCTATTGAGCAAAATGTCAATGGATGTCCCATTGGGGAAGCCAGCCCAGTAAAGGGTGGATTCAATCCAACTCATTTCTATACAGTCATTTCGTTGCAAACCCAATTCGGGTAAGCTCGCTTGCACCAGTTGAAGAAGCCTGTCGGTTTGTCCAAGAAAATGGCCAATGAAAGAGACTTGTACCGTCTTGTTGCCCTTGCCATTTCCAGTGATGGCTACGGGGGTGATTCGGATAAAAAGGTCTTCATCTAGTTCATAGGCAACTTGTAGCCACTTATAAACAAGATCTGTTGCACCTTGTTCCAAAGTCTTTTTCACTTCGAAAACAGTTACTTTAGCGGGGACTCGAACCAGCTTGATCTTCCATGAGAGAATGACTCCGAAGCTGGTTCCACCGCCACCTCTGATAGCCCAAAAGACATCCTCTCCCATGGACTTTCTGTCAAGGATTCTACCATTGACATCAATTAATTGTGCGTCAATGACATTATCTATAGATAGCCCAAATTTTCTTAGCATAGGCCCGTAGCCACCTCCAGTAAAATGACCGCCTACGCCTAGAGTGGTGCAGACTCCAGCTGGGAAAGCATGGACATTGCTTTTCTCTGCAATCCGATAATAGAGTTCTCCAGTGGTTGCCCCTGCCTGAACCCATGCAGTCTCACTATCCATATCAATCTGTATAGATCGAAGATTAGACAGATCAAGGATGACAAATGGGACAGAGGACGCGAATGAAAGGCCCTCATAATCATGTCCACCGCTTCGAAGTCTTATCTGCAAACCGAACTGCTTTGCACAAAAGATAGTTGCTTGAGCATGAGATTCATGCAGAGCAGCTATAATGGCCATAGGTTTCAAGGTTGCATTGGCCTGTGTTAAAACTCTCAGGTTATACGCATGCAGCTCGTAAACAGATTGAAAGGAAGGATTGGTGGGAGTGTATATGGCATCAGCGATGGGTTTAGAAGGATTGGAATAATGTTTGGGAAGACATTGGAGAAAATCATCAAGCGCTGAATTTGATGTCACCAATGGAATCGAGAACAAAAGGGTTGAAAAAAATGGTAAAAGTATAGACCTCGACGGTCTCATTTTTCTGCCAGAAAACTTCAGAAGTACACACAACCTCAACCCAATTGGCTTGTGTAGTCTTGTTGGTTCCCAATCTATGGTGTATTTATAGAGTAACAGAAGGTCATTATTGAGTGAATTTCAGCTAATACTGTCGCAAAATTAATAACTCTAATACCAAAGTAAGCGTATCCGGATAAGGAAGTGGGAAATCTGCAGGGATTGTTGCAGATTCTAGGCGATTTTACTTCAAAAAACATTTCTCGACCACAAGCACAGTGGTCAGCGGTGTGATTCAAACTTTAGGACTTCAAAACTAGAATCAAAATTTCCACCAAGAAGGTCTTAGGCCTCCAGGGAGAGCTGCTCTACCCATTAGTTTTTAAGAAATTAAAATTTCTACCTAGCTAGTTTCATAAGATTTTACTATAGCCTAAAAAGATTTGAAGGCTTTTTGATTAAGTCCTTAGAGAAAAGAAGTAGATAGAATTTATCCCTATCTTGGGAGAAGACACTATTTTCAAAATAAAACAAAATAACACTATTTTCTTGGGAGAAAGACATTATTTTAAATATTGTGTTAAAATTGCATTAACTTTAAAAATAAGGACTAAATTGAAAACAAAATAAAACTTAAGGGAAATAATCATTTCGTGCAGAAAGTTTCGTGTGCCTATGAAAATGATAATCAATGCTGGGCCACATTCCCACTTTTCGCCCTTTTTGGTAAGACGTGAACTCAATGTCTTTTAATTTTTTAAAGGCACTAGAAGATCGGATGATATTTTGTTAGCTATTTGACAAATATAATTTTTTCCATGACAAATATCATTATTTTTTAATTATTTGATAAAATTATTTATATTTGATACACTATCTCAATGCATAGATTTTATATGTTATAGAATTGAATTCAATATTTACACTTCGATAATAAATAAATTTAAAAATTAAAAAGCTTAAAAAATAAATACTCATAATTTTAAGATATTTATTTAAAATATTTAAAATTTTTTTTACATATTTATGAAATAACACTATGTGATTAATTAATAATATATAAATATTATATACTGTAAGTCCACCAAATATAAACTCACATTGATGTGTAAAAAGGATAGAGTGGCATGATTCGCAGTCTTTACATGGTCAATCTATAACACTTTTGGACGGAGCAACCTTTATAAGTCAAATGATATCAATAATTTTTTAAAAATTATATTCTTATATTTTTTAATATTTGATTTTTTTATTTTAAATTTATTTTTCACTTTTCTAAAAATAATTTGTTATTAAAGAAAAAATTTAAAAGAAAACGAGCTAAAAGGGGAAGAAATACTAGAATAGAGGCTTCATAATTAAGTAATGGTTTCATAAATAAGATTACTTGAGGGAAAATAATAAATTCGTCAAACGTTGAAGGAATGGAGGCGTCATAATTGATGGAAATATTTTATTTTATATTTTATTGTCGCTGACTTCACAACATGGGCGGCTTTCTTTGAATATTATTTATATAATAATATATGTTATGTTGATCCATTTTCTTCGGTCTTCTTGTCAATGAAAGCATACGGTTGAGAGAGAAGGCCGCAAGCAGCCCAATTGGCCAAGTGCAAGGGTTGGAACATGAGAACAACTTTCTTCACGTGTTCATTTATCCTTCCTCTCTAAGTTGCATTATTTGGTCAAAAAAGGATAACTAACAGAAGAATCAAACATTAATAGATCAATATGGCTTTGATTTTATTCGTTCTTTACTTCAAAATATGAGCTTCACTTGGAAACCCATATGAAGATTTTTGGGTCGGTTTATAACCCTATATCAAGTTAGAACTTGATATTCCAACTCTGAAATCTTCTAAATAAGACAGTTGGAGTTTATTAGATGGGATAGCCTTTGTTATGTATACCAAAAAAATTATATGGTTGTTATGAATAATTTTGTGAATATCTATGCATGTTATCTATATTTAGATTTGAATGTAAATTAAATTCGATCAATATTAGGATTTAATCTATTCATCTAATCCCTTAGTATTATATTTATCTTGTAAATTCTATTTAGATAAGGGATTAGTAGCCTATAAATAGACTCTTGATTTCATTTTTAAATATACACTTGAATAAGATCTTTTTACTACCTCTAAATACTTTTTCTTATATTTTTCTTATAGTTATTTTTTCAAGTTATATTTCATAATACATTATCAGCATGATTCTTTAATTTCTCAAGTTTTGATATTATTTTGTTTTCATCATCTTTAAGTTTCAAAAGTATTTCAATGATTGGGTTTTGATTTCTAGTTTTAGCAAATTAGGTAAGTGCTAGTATTATTTTGTTTTTATCATCTCCAAGCTATAAAAAGATTTCAATGGTCGGTCATGACTTGATATCTTTTTATGTTTTCATTCCATAAAAAATCAACCTTAATATAAATTTTGCTATCATGTCTTATATATTATATTTTATCCTTTGATTGGAAAGTGAATTTGCTATTATGTAACAACTAATGAAAAATCTTGAATTCATCCATTCCCTAAAGTGAATGCGACGTCATTTAACAATTATGGTCATGAACATGAAAGAGGTTACCATACTAGTTTGCATTAATCACTATTCTAATTTTAAGAGTAATTTTACCCATCAGAAGTGGATGGATTACTTTACGTATTGTAAGTGGTTGGATAACTATTTTAACCACTAGAAGTTGATGGATAATTTTACCTACTAGAAGTTGATGGATAACTTTACCCATCAAAAGTGGATAGATAACAACTTTACTTATTAGAAGTGGATGGATAACAACTTTACCCACCAAAAGTGGATAGACAATTTTACCCACCAGAAATAGATGGATAACAACTTTACCCACCAAAAGTGGATAAACAATTTTACCCACCAGAAATAGATGGATAACAACTTTACCCACCAAAAGTGGATTATAACTTGACCCACTAAAAGTGGATAGATAACAACTTCACTTATCAAAAGTGGATGGATAACAACTTTATCCATCAAAAGTGGATAGACAATTTTATCCACCAGAAATAGATGGATAACAACTTTACCCATCAAAAGTGGATTATAACTTGACCCACTAAAAGCGGATAGATAACAACTTTACTTATCAAAAGTGGATGGATAACAACTTTAACCACCAAAAGTGGATAGACAATTTTACCCACCAGAAATGGATTATAATTTGACCTACTAAAAGTGGATAGATAACAACTTTACTTATCAAAAGTGGATGGATAACAACTTTACCCATCAAAAGTGGATAGACAATTTTACCCATCAGAAGTAGATGGATAACAACTTACCCACTAGACCACTAGAAGTGAATAACCCATGGATACCTTTAACGCATCAAAAGTGGATGAATACTTTTAACCCACTAGAAGTGGATAAATAATAAAAAGATAAAAATGGACAGAATAAAAAGAATATAGAAAATTTCTTGTCATCAATGTGGCATGAAAGGTTATTGATTACGTACTTGTACTTCTTGAATTTTATCAAGCATCATTGAAAGCTAAAACATATTCTGATGATTTTAATCATGTCCAAGTATGTTGTTGATTTTCTTATCCACCTTGACAAGGGAACTAATCATATGATTGGTAATGGAAATATCTATTATTGATCTTCTTGTCTATCCTAAAAAGGAATTGAACATTTGATTGGTGATGGAAATATCTAAGAATGGAATTTCTTAATAGTTTGTTGGTATATTTTAATATAATTCTATTATAAATATGCTTTTATATGTTCTCATTATATTTAAATGAAATGTTCTTATTATTTGTTTTAATTCTATATTTAATGTTCTATTATGCTAACTTATAAGTTTCTTATTGTATGTATCTTTTTTTATTGAAGAAAAATATAGATATTCATCTTGTTGGATCTAAGATCCATGATGTAAATATATGTTTAGTAGACATTGCTACAACGCACACAATATTTGAAGACAAGAAATATTTTTTTCACTTAACAATCGAAGAAACCAATGTCAATACAATATCTGGTAATACAAAATTAATTGAAAGCTCCAAACGAGTCAATATTTTACTACCTTGAGAAATAAAGTTTATAATAGAGGATGTATTATTTTCAACATTTCAAAGAAATTTATTATATTTTAAAGATATTTGTCTGATTGGATATCATATTAAAATAATGAATGAAAGAGACAATTAGTACCTCTATATTTATTATCTTAGGTAAGAAGTGTATAATAATAAAAAAAATTACTCGTTTTGTTCTCTAAATTGTACTACAGAAATATTTGAATGATTGAAATTAATACTGTAGTAAACCAAAAGTTTACTAATGATTTTAATGTTTGGCATATCAGTTGGACCATCCCGAATCAATAATGATGTGAAAAATTGGTAAAAATACATGTAGTCATCCATTGAAAATCAAAAGATTTTTCAATCTAATGAATTTTCATGTGTTGCTTTCTCTGAAAGCAAATTAATTATAAGGTCATTACTAGCTAAAGTTGGGATTGAGTCTCCTATATTTTTTTAAACAGATTCAATGTAATATTTGTGGATTTATACATCTATCATGTAGACCATTTAGATATTTTACAGTTTTAATCGATGCATTGACTAGATAGTCACATGTATGCTTATTATTAGCTTGCAATTTAGCATTTGCAATCATTCATTTGAAAAACACATTTTTCTAATTATGCAATCAAGATAACTTGTCTTGATAATGCTGGTAAATTTACATCTAAGGTTTTTAATAAATATTGCATATTAGTTGGAATAATTGTTGAACAAACTATTGCTTATGTTTATATACAAAACAGTCTAGCAAAATCATTTATTAAGCACTTCTAACTGATTGTAAGGCCATTGCTTATGAAATATAAACTCCCCATTTCTACTTGGAGGCATGCCATTTTGGATGCAACAACACTTGTACACATCAAGCCAACGAATTATTAAAAATTCTCCCTTATACAATTGGTTTATGGTCAAAAATCAAATATTTCCCATTTAAGAATTATTGGTTGTGGGATATATGTTTCAATTGCTCTACTACAACACACAAAGATGGGTCCTCAAAGCAGGTTAAGAATATATGTTGGATATGAATCTTCATCTATAATTAAATATTTAGAACCATTAAGAAAAGATTTATTCATGACAAGATTTGCCAATTGTCATTTTGATGAAATAGATTTTTCAACATTAAGGGGAGAAAATAAGCAGCTGAACAAAAAATTTCTGGAAATGTATTATCATTATCTTATTTTGACCATTGCACAAATCAATGTGAACTTGAAATTCAAAGATAATTCATTTGTTAAATATAACAAATTAGTTGCCAGACGTATTTATTAACCTTAAAAGAATAACTAAATCTCATATACCGGCTACAAAAGCTCTTATTAAAATTGATCTACATGTAAGACAATGCATGCTAGAAACGTAGGAAATCAATCAGTTTGAAAGATAAAATCCTTAGAAAATAAGAGCAAATATTCAATATGGTCAAAAAGAGAAAATAAAAACTCTAGAAGAGACCTCTTAATATAATTGATAAAATTTCAGAAGAAATTCAGGTACCTGAAATCAATGAAAATGAAAAAATCTTAATAAATTATGTCATGATGGGAAAAAGATGGAACCAAAATGAAATAAGTGTCGGCAATATTTTTGCATATAATATAGCACTCAATATGATAAAAGAAAATGAAGATCTTGAACCTATATCTGTTGAAGAATGTAAATAGAAAAATAATTGGCCAATGTGGAAAGACGTAATTAAGGTGAAATTTAATTTACTTGTAAAATGTGAAATTTTTTGAATTGTAATTCGTACACCAAAAGGTGTAAAACCAATGAGATGTAAATGGATATTTGAGCTTATATGAAATAAGAAAAATGAGATTATTAGATATAAAATATGGCTTATCGCACAAAGTTTGACCCAAAGACCTAGTATTGAGTATAAAGATATATATTCTCTACGGTGGATGCAAGTACAATATTAACTAGTCTGGCAATAAATAAGAAGATTGAAATATGTCTAATAAATGTAGCTACAGCTTATTTATATGGCTCACTTGATAACAATATCCATATGAAAATCCTGGATGGATTTAAGTTGCCTGAAATACAAAATTTGAATTTTTGAGAAATTTATTTGATTAAATTAAATAAATATATGTATATATATATATATGGATTAAAGTAATCTGGATGCATATAGTATAATTGCCTTAGCGAATATTTGTTAAAAAAAGGTTGTAAAAATGATCTTAGATACTCATGTGTTTTTATAAAGAGATTTGGATATGAATTTGTCATAATTGTTAATAACTTGAATATTATTGGAACTCCTAGAGAGTTATCAAAAGCCGTGGAATACTTAAAGAAAGAATTTGAGATGAAAAACCTTAGAAAACAAAGCTTTGTTTGAGTCTTTAAATTGAACATTTGACATATAGAATTTTTGTTCATCAATCAAATTATATAGTGAAATTGCCAAAATGATTTTACATGGACAAAACATATCCATTAAGTTCACTAATGGTTGTATGATCATTAGAAGTAAAAAAAGACCATTACCAACCTCATGAGGATCATGAAGAATTTCTTCATCTTGAAGTGCCATATTTTATTGTCCTTAGAGCACTAATATATCTTGCTAGCAATATATGACTTGATATATTATTTAATTTAAATTTATTAGTAAAATATAATTCTTCTCCAACTCGAAGACATTGAAATGGAATTAAACATATACTTCAATATCTTTGAGAAACAATGGACATGGACTTATATTACTGAAATGTATAAAAATTAAATTTAATTGGTTATGCAGATGCAAAATATTTATCTGATCCACGCAAAGCTTGATCCTAGAGCAGTTACTTTTTCACATGTGGAGGTACAATTATTTCATAGTGTTTTGTAAAACAATTTATAGTAGCTACTTTTTCTAACTATGTAAAAATTTTAACAATTCATGAGATAAGTCATGAATGTGTCTGGTTAGGATCTGTAACTCAACCTATTTAAGAAATGTGTGCCTTATCAACTAAGAAGTAAATTCCAACAAAATTATATGTGTAGACACTCCACTTTATTTGAAGTGTCTCACCAACAAAAATAAGGTAAGTAAAAAATTAACAAAATTTAAAAATAGAAAATAAAAGTTTTAAATTTTTTTTAAAAAAGAAAGATAATGATAAAGATCAAAGAAAGAGAAGAAAAGAAAACAATTTAGAATGAAACACAACTTAATCTATCAATTCGAAATCCATTTTTAAAAAAGAAATCCCAATCCAAGGTAAGATTAAAACAAAATGGCTACAAATACCCATTCATCGACCAAGAATCAACATGGAGAAAAACAAAAAAAAAAAAAAAAGGAAAAGAAGGAAAACGACACAAAAGAGGAGGGAATGAGAAGAGGGATCTAGTGATTTTTTTATAGCTTTTTAGTTTTAGGTTTTGGGGAAATCTGAAGGTTTCCAATCTAAGGGAAGAATGGAGAAAAAAGAGATTGAGAAAGAGGAATATGTGACTGTTAACAGAGAATATAGCAGAATAGGAAGCTTTATGATTGATTTTAGGGAGAAGAGGAGAGAAAAAGGGTGAAGGTAGTGAATAAAAAGAAAGAGAAGAAGTGAAAGAGTGAAAACGACATACAAGAAAAAAGGGAAAAGAAGAAGTGCAATAGGGTTTCACCCAATTCAGATCCAACACAAAGCTTGTTGCAAGTTTGACTAAAGACCCGGTTAGTGTTTTGGGTGTCAAAAATAGACTTACTCTATATAAAAGATTTGGGCTTCTCATTTACTTTTTTTTTTTAATTTTTGTTCATTATTTTTAGATTTAATAAAATAAAAACATATATAAATAAATAGTTAGGGGTTTTTCATTTATTTTTTTAGTATCTTTTAATTTTTAATATTAATAAAATAAAAAATAAAACAAGATAAATAAGGTACATAAAATGGTATAATTATTTAAAAATGAATCTTTTAAATGAAAATTTTAAGGAAGGTTACAAGTAGTAATTTTCTTAAAATTTTCAAAGTAAGAATAATTATGAGACCTCACCATAAGTATTGGGTAGTAATATCATAATTAATTTTTGTAAAAAGGATTTATTTATAAATAATTAATATAGAAATAAAAGATAATAATAAATAAATATTCAATTTTTTTTGTAAATTAAAATTATAATATTAAATAAATATATATAAATTCTCCAATGATGAAATCTTCAGAAAGTTATAAGTAATAATTTCAAGAGAATTCCTAGGTGTTGAAATTTTCTAAAATTTTGTCTTAAATATTGGAAAATTTTAGAAATTTTCAATATAAGGATTTGCATAGGTAATAGAAATAATAAAATAATAATAATAATAAATCAGTAAAAAGAAGTTATAAATAAAATAATTCACTAAAATATTTTGATGATGAAAATTCGAGAAGGTTATAAGTAGTAACTTCAAGAAAATTTAAGTGAGAGATCTTTCTCGAATTCTTTCATAAGCATTGGAGTGTTTAGGATACATTTTAATATCAAAAGATTTTAATTGTTTCAAAACAATAAAATAAAATAATCAAAATATAAAAAAAATTAAGGAAAATAATATTGAATGTCAAATTTAAAAATTATTTATTAAGGCTAAAAAGGACAACACATAAACAAGTATCACGTAGTGGGCGTTATAAGAGTGCTAATACCTTCCTCACATATGCCAGTTACTTCCGAACCTAGCTTGTTTCGTAAAGCAAAATCTATCCTTTTAAATGAACCTAATTCAAGCTTAAGGCATCATTAAAAGGTATAGATTCACCTAGGTGGCTAATCACACTTGCACAAAAAAGATTGATGGTGACTCTTCTTTCACGTTGAATTATTGAGTTTACTAACTCACACGTTATGATAATATAAGGTTAATACTACTTGCATAGCACAATTAAAACAAAACATATTTCGTAAAAATTCTTCTTCATCCATGATCTCCAAGAAAATGGCGATATTAGTGTTCAACAAATTTGTTCAAGCAACTATCTAGTAGATTTGTTTACCAAAGCCCTTTTTACTACAACATTTGAAAAGTTGGTAAAAATGATTGGAAATCGTTTTAAATATCTTAAATAATGTAGTCATTAGGGGAAATATAATATGCATTATACTCTTTTCCTTTTTCAAGATTTTTTCCATTGGGTTTTTTTTTTATAAGATTTTTAATAAGACAGTATTTCATAAGCATATTCTTGAAAAGAATTATGTACTTTTTTACTTTCACTCGGATTTTTTTCTATAAGGTTTTTTTCCTTATAAAGTTTTAGCAGAGCATATTCGTAATACAATGGATATTCAAGAAGGGGTGTTGTAAATATTTTTGTGAATATCCATTTATGTTATCTATATCTTGATTTGGATGTAAATTAGATTTTATCAACATTAGGATTTAATCCATCCATCTAATCTTTTAATATTATCCTTATCTTATAAATTCTATCTAGATAATGGGTTATTAGCCTATAAATAGATCCTTCACTTCATTTATAAACATACACTTGAATAAGATCTTTTTACTCTCTCTAAATACTTTCTTTCCTTCTAAATATTTTTTCTTATATTTCTCTTATAGTTGTTTTTCTTTTTTGGCTCAATCAGTGCTAGTATTTTGTTTTATATAAGAAAACATTGCAACGTTCTAAACATAGAACATTTCAATGCCCTGAGTAGCAACAGAGGAGATAGCCTTCAAGGCCTACGGCGCATAATGCAATGCTATCCACATATCCATAAAGGCTTGTAATCAGAACAAACACTTGAAGAAAAGCCTTAAACCGAAAAATAACAATAGTGGCTAAGTAATCAATACAATATCTACTGGACCCAACAAAGTAATGAAATAAATCAGCCTTCAAGTTTTCACATTTACAATCACCAAGCACATGAAATAACAACACCTCAATAAGGGTTGTTAAACATATCACAACTTCATAGTAAGGAAGCTTACCGCCATGCATAGAACATCTTTTCTCTATCCACCTCAAATTTCACTAGTGATTCAGCCATAGTATTAACCTCCCTAAAAGTATGATTAAATCGAATATAACCAATGGTCTAACAAAGTTGATCAATTGCATTAAAAGTTCTTCACACATTCCATGGTCTTTCAACTCTTTCTGACATCCAAGAGATTGCCACCTTGGAGTCCAATTCCACAATAAGTTTATAAAAACCCACCCAATAGCTGGGCACAAAAAGTTTCAAAGCATGATAAATCGTCATCAATTCAGCAAAATTTGAGTCCTGAACACCCAAAGGGCCATAGACTACACCTCTAATATGACCTTGAGAGTCACAAAGGACCCAATGTAACCAGTCGAAATCGGTTTTCCATGAGCTAACCCATCCTCATTAAATTTAAGCTCCATATATCTTGAGGAAGACCAACTCAAGCCACTATGTGTTGTTGCTCGCTGCATTGATACCAGATTTTTCCAAGGTTTAGCCCACCAACCATTCTTTTTTAGAACTTTATTCCAATCACTAGTCTTAATCTAAAACATCAATTGCATTTTAATGAGAAATACAACTTCTTCTTCCTTCCATTTCCTTTTATTGAAGACCGAATCATTACGTGCTAACCATAATGACCACAAAGTTGCACCACAGACTATAATCCATCTTGATTTAGTAACCTCTTTCCGCCAACTCCCCTCCCAAGTCCTCATGAGGGATTCCACCGATCGGCGGCAAACCCAAGTGAGATTCCACCATTTCAACACCAATCCCTAAACCATCCAACTACAATAACAGGAAATTAAAACACGATCACAGCTTTCCCCTTGCATTCCACACCACACACATAATGCATCATTATTCGGAAAATGCAACCCCATGGCGAATTAAAAAGCACTTTGTAGGAATACACTAAAGGATAGCCAACCATAAGAAACCTTGTACCTTCAAAGGAATAGAAAGATGCCAAATTGACTTAAACCAAACTCCTTGGTCCTCCTTTGCGGTCATAAGCTCCAACATTGTCACGCATCTTTTGGTTGAGAATACCCAATTAGAGTCATGGGACCAAATCAACTCATCCACCTTGCTTTCAAGAAGGGTAATACCCTTAAGCAAATGAATTAGCTTTTACAACTAATGGGATTCCCATTGAAACAAATGTCGTCTAAAAGATATGTCTCAACCATCGTTACGGTATAATTCACAAACCTTATTTTGCTTCCCTAATGCAATGGAAAACAATCTCAAGAAAGCAAAATTTAGAGGTTCATCTATAAGCCATTTATCTAGCCAAAAGAAAACACACATGCCATTGCTAATGATCCATCTGCAACCCTGGTTTCCAACAAGTTTCTCCACTCCTTTTGTCATAAAGAATTTTACATATGCCTCCATCGGTTGACATCGTCCCTAAATTAGATGAAGATGGGATCCATTGGATTTTATCCACACCATATTTCTCAACTAATAGCCTCCTCCACAATGCATTCTCTTCATGGCCATATCTCCACCACCATTTGCTCAATAAAGCCAGATTTTTGTAAGAAATATTAGCACTTCCTAAACCCCCTAACAATTTCTCTTATAGTTGTTATTTCAAGTTATATTTCATAATAATGGTAATTTTTTGAGTGTTAATTGGGTTAAAATTGGTTTTTCCAAGGTTTGAACAATCTCAAATTTGGACAATTTAAAATTAGAATCATTTTGAATTTTGGTCATTTTTCCTTCAGCCTATCTCGATTTTAGGTTGATTAAGATGAGTTTCAAATATTTTTTAAACTTATATAAGCTATAGATTTTTTTTTTTGTAAATTCAAATGCAATAAATAATTTCACTTTTTTTTTTGGTAATTGATATTAAGTCAATATCATTGATTAATCTCATAAATATAAGATAAAAATGTGATACAAAATTTTCAATTTAATAAAAAATTGATAAATATAAATGATATGATAGTTGTATCTATATGCTCACTATCAATATTTTTGTATGCTTACTTTTTTTAAAAAATATTTTTGTATGTTTTTTATTGTTATCTTTTTAATCATTATAATTTTTAGATAATATTTCAATATTAAACAACTTATTTTCCATCCAAATAATGGTAAAATCACCCCCAAACTTATAACAAAATGATAAACAAATAAAAGTATAGTGGTAATATTAAAGTTCCTAGAATGATAAATTTCAGCCTTTTCTCAAAAAATTAGAAATGAGACTAGAACTAGAGGTGGTTATGAATTCAAATATCTTTGATGTTAGAGTCATTAACCTTTTCTTTGGTTAACCTGGTTCAAATCGGGTCGAGTACCAACCTAGTTCAAGTTGGATGGGTAAAGCACCTAGGCATATGAGGGTGCATCTGATTTAATCAAATGGTTTTAAAATACAATGAAATCTAATTTGATTTTATCTTATACTAATGAAATCAAATCATTAAACATTTCATAACAAGTGGCCAAATTTGATGTTCTGCATGCAAATAGTGTAGAAGGGATTTGATTTCTTAGAGAATTGAAGAAGATTGTTATTTGATTTGCAAAATGTTTTGGAAAGTTGTCTATCTTGATTCTTTGTAAAAATTTTTCCTATGACACATATCTGTTGAAAAATGACAAACAGAGGTATGAAATCGAATTCTAGGAATCCAATGATCAAATCATGAAACTATTAGCGTTTACCATGTTAGCTGTATGAACGAATTCGGACATTATTATCCTTTTACTTTAATTTTTCTTCTCCTATTTATCAAATCTTGTCCAATCCCAACCCCAAGTTATTAATTTAAAAGAAAGTTGAGAGAAATGGTCAACTTCATAAGGTTATTTAAAAAATAGCCTTTAATATAAAATTAACTATTTTCATCCAAATTTTGTCATAACTTGAGAAAAAAGTTGTTAAAACCATTTCAGACAAATTAAACCATTTATCACAATTTTTCCTCCCAATTTTTTCCTCCTACATTCGTCTGCTATATTCTTGATTTCTCTCTCTCGCCATCCAACTATTTCTAATTTTATCGATTTCTCTCTCTTGCATCTGCTTGCTATGCTCTCAATTTCTTTCTCCCGCCATCCAGCTCTTTTTAATTTTACCACTATCACCATCTCTCTATCTATTTCTTGTTATATTGTTGTCAATTTACAGACCAAAAAGTAGAGATGACATCAATGTATTTTTTTGAGTTTATTGATTTACATTCACGGAATCTTAAAATTGATGGGTTGAAGTTCTAAGTGAAATATGTAAATAAGAACACTGTCCAAAGTTGTTGCATGTCATACTTGTATGTAACAACTCCAATGCATTTGACGTGTAATAAATCTATTGAATATAACATGATTTAAACTTGACATGTAACTTTCCATCTTTGTATTTCACCAAGATATAAACTCTTGGAAGCTTAAATCTACCATTTTGCAGACACTTGGTTTTTCTTCTACAGTTGAACTAATTGGATGGACCTATGCAGATCCATCCTGGGCTCATATTGCAGCACGTGCTTCTATTGTAGTCTCTTGTTCAGATACTTGGCTTGTGTGGTGAAGATGAAAAAAAATCCTTTCCACTTGTTATGGTTGGCGGTGTTCTCAAAGAGAACCAGAGGTGGGACATAGGAAGCCAAGTCATGGACTTCATCTCCAAGGACTATCTTGGGGCCTTTCCAATTAGGCCTAAGGTGCAGCCTGCAACTGGAGCAGCGTTGCTAGCTTGGAATGATCTCATGAAAGAATGTCTTCAAGAAGCCGATGTCTTACAATATATTTCATTGTTGATTTCAGAATTCTGATGGATACTTGTGCAACAGCTGTTACATGTCAAGGTGTAAATGATATGAACAGAAATTATGAAGGAGCAGTGGCATTCCTTACTACAATGGCTAACATACAGCCAATGATTTATCCTCTTAGGTACTTTTTGTTGGTGATGTTTTTAGAGGTGGTCTTTTATTAGCAAAATAAAAGTATCTATCGAGGACATATTTTTTGGGCTTCTACAGATGCCTTTGGCACCCACTAATGAAAGAAAGATGACTATTAAAAACTTAGAAATAGAAACTTGTCTTGAAGATTTGAATTTCATAGTTTTGCACAGTTAATTGCTTTAACTTGCGAAGTTCGGTCGACTAGTTCATTTCGGAAGCAAAATTCAAATTTGAGTTTCAACTTTTAATAGATTAAAATGAAACTTTAATTCGACTAAACCAAGTCTAGAGCTTTTCAAGTTTGTCATTGTTTCACTTTAGTCGATTAATATTAAATATCGGTTGACTAAACTTCACCATATTTCTTCTTAATTAAGTTATCAAATCAAAAAACTAATCTTACTTTTCTTTCACCTTATTTTGAGAACATTCAACAATCCATCATCATTTACAAAATAGAACAAAATTTGATAATTTCAAAATTCTTATACATAAATGAAGGTATCTTTTCAACTTCTCATATAGGTTAACTTTGTAATAAATAAACAAGTAACTTCTTTTTTTTTTTTCTTATTTTGCTTTTAGGAAAAAGGTAGATTCCTATTTTTTTTTATTTTCTTTAGTACAATAAAAGATATTATGATTCATAACGGTGACCGAAGCATTACATTTGATGTTGGTAAAGACAGAAGAATTGGGCAGCTTCAAAGCAATTAAAATCTTAGGAGGAGAGTAAACTACATCACATTTGCAATTAATGGACGACGCTGTTGTATTTTGCGAGGCAGATTTAGGGGGAATGCAAAACATCAAAGGGGTTCTCATAGCTTTCGAAATGATCTTGGGATTAAAGATAAAGTATGGGAAAACATGTCTGTATCTCTTAGGGGTGCCTTAGGAGCAAGGAGAATTGATTGCAAGTGTATTTGGGGGTCACACTATGAGCAAATCCAAGAAAAATGAACACATGGGATCCTTCAAAAAATTTGGACATAGGTTGGGGGGATGGCAAAGTAGGGTTACTTCGATTAATTCGGCCCTTTCATCTCTATGTTGCCATTCGTCTACAATATCCGTTGCATTTTCTTTCAAAGTTTTCTCAACCCGAAAGACAGTGACTCTTTCGGGAACACGAACCAACTTCATTTTGTATGCAAGAACGACACCAAAGCTTGCAGCCCCACCCCTCTAATGGCCCAGAAGATATCTTCACGCATGGATTTTCTATCATCAAGTCTGCCATTAACAACAATGAAATATGCATCGACGATGTTATCGACAGAAAGACCATATTTTCTCATCATATTACCATAGCCACCTCCACCAAAGTGACCACCGACGCCAACCGTTGGACAAACACTAGCTGGGAAGCCATGTGTTTTGCTCTTCTCGGAGATTCTGTAGTAAACTTCACCAAGTGTTGCTCCTGTCTGAACCCAGGCAGTCTCGCTTGCTACATCTACATCAATGGATCGAAGATTGAACAGGTCAAGGGCAAAGAAAGGAACTGTAGTAACATATGATAAGCCCTCAGAGTCATGGCCTCCACTTCGAATCTTCATTTGTATGTTATCCTTTTTGGCACAAACAATGGCAGCTCGGATATGGGACTCATGCTTAGCAGTGAGAATAAGGAATGGTTTCGGGGTGAAGGTCTCATTGAATCGAAGATTTTGAATGGAAGAATGCAGAGCGGAGGAATAGGAGGGATTTTGAGGAGTGAAGATTGCTGCAGAGATGGGGTGAGATGGATGAGAATTGTGTAGAAGACATTCAAGAAAGGTTTTCTGGGCAGAATCTGAAGTTCCCTGTAATGAAATGGAAAGAAGGAAACAGAAAGCAGTGAAACAACAGCAGCAGGCCTTAAACTTCCCATGGTTTTTGAAGTATGTCCAAAGTGAGAAGATGTAGAAGGAATCTATAGGAAAATTTCAGGTTCAAGCTGGAATGCGTTGTACCTAAAAAGAAAGGTTTGAATACGTAGCAGCTATGTTGATGAATTGCAAAGAGGGGACGAGCAGAGAGAGGAGCATGGTGAAGAACATTCGGGAATGAGAAGCTGAAGCGATTATTTCATTTTCTCTCTCTATGGAATATTTACAATATTCTGATATTTATATGCTGGTACCAGAAGTATAAGTATTTACAAGAATGACATTTGTGTAACTAATTACTGCTATTACCCTAAAAATATTACACAATTACAATACTATTACAAAATCACAATACTAATCTCTATTATATGTCATGCACAGGTTCATCTCAATCACTTCTGCACTCTCCCAAAGGGTTAGAAGCTCAATTAGATTTTGTAAAGGAGAATTCAATTTTAAGTTTTGTAAGAAGAATATTACATATCTTCTAGTGAGTGAAATAGAATTAATTAAAACAAAAAAATTACTTGAAAATGATAAAAAAATTCGGACTCATAAATACCATGGACTGTGTTTTCCCCCCCTAAAATTATCAAAAAGTTAATGAATATTTTCGATCAATTAATTGAGCTATCTATTTAATGAAAGTAACTCACCTAGCTATTTTATGTTTTTCTACAGCTCGAATTCAATCATTAAAAACCTCCATGTAAAATATATGCGTAACGTCGGATGTATCTTGTACTAAATAAATTTTACATCAGTTACATTTCATATCGAATAGTTATAGAATACTATCAAATGTTTGCTGTTTGTATCTTGTACTAACGAAATCAAATCATTGAAAACTTCTTATTGAGAGGTGAAAGGTGAAATTATTAATCTTATACAAGATGTTTTGCAGGCAAATAATGTATAAGGGATTTGATTTTTCAGAGAATTGAAGAAGATTGTTATTTGATTTGTAAAATGTTTTGGAAAGTTATCTATCTGTAAAGATTTTTTCTAAAAGACATATCTCTTTAAAAATGATCAACGCTGGCAGGTGATTTTAGGATTGGACGGCGGATCCACTCCCTTCTCCAAGACCCTTCCTGACCCTCTTCCCGTTCTCGCCCGTGCTGTTGGTGAAACTCCAAGGACCATCCTGGGACCCTTCCAATTAGGCCTAAGGTGGAGCCTGCGGTTGGAGCGGCGTTGCTAGCTTGGAATGATCTCATGAAAGAATGTCTTCAGGAACCCGATGTCTTACCGTAGATTTCGTTTTTGATTTCAGAATTCTGATAGCTACGTGTGCAACAGCTGTAGCATGTCAAGTTGTAAACAATATGAACAGAAATTATGGAGTAGTGGCACTCCTGTACTGATCTATCTTATTAGAAATTTCTTTTTGTGGATGATGTTTCTAGAGGTGGTCTTTTATTAGCAAAACAAGAGCAATATAACAAAAAATGGGAATCTCAATTGGATGTAACGCAACTGCTTATTAAAAAAAAAAAAATAGAAACTATTCATAGAAGACTTGAATTTCCTAGTTTTGCACAGTTAATCGCTTAACTTATGAAGTTGAGTCGACTAATTCACTTCAGAAGCAAAATTCAAATTTGATTTTTAGCTTTAATTGATTAACATGAAACTTTAATTCAACTAAATCATTCCTAAAGTTTTTCGATTTTGTTGTTGTTTCACTTTAGTCCATTAATATTAAATATCAGTTGACTGAACTTCACCATACTGCTTTTTAATTAACTTATCAAATTAATTGATTAATCTTACTTTTATTTCATCTTATTTGAGAACTTTTAATAATTCATCAACATTTTCAAATAAAACAGAACTTGATAATTTCAAAAATTTTATGTATAAATGAACGTATCTTTTTGATTGAAAACCTCTCGCATAGGTTAACTCCATCATAAATAAACAAGTAACTTCTCTTTGTCTTTTTTGCCTTTAGAAAAAGGGTAATTTACTTTTTCTTTATTTTCTTTAATACAATACAAGATATTATGATTCATCACGGTGACAAAAGCATAACATTTGATGTTGGTAAAGGCGGAAGAATTGAGCAGCTTCAAAGCAATTAAAATCTCAAGAGTAGAGTGGATTATATCATATTTGCAATTTACGGACGATGCTGTCGTATTTTTTAGGTCAATTTTAAGCGAATGTGAAATATCAAAAGAGTTCTCATAGCTTTCAAATGAGATTAAAGATAAATCATGAGAAGACATGTCTCTGTCCCTTAGGGGTGCCGTGGGAGCAAGGAGAATTGATTGCAAGGTGGGTTCTCTTCCTTTTTAGCTATTTGGGGGTCACACTAAGAACCAAAAAATTTCGACATAGGTTGGTGGCGTGGCAAAGGAAACCTCCTCCTTTGGAGGTAGGGTTGTTTTGATTAGTTCAGTTCTTTCATCTCTTCCTCTGTAATTCATGTCAATCTTTGAAGCACCAAAGGAAATGATTCATAATGTCTTTGTTCATAAAACTGTTAGATAGTTTGTTAATATTGGACTTATTAATGAAAAGTTGTGAATAAAGAGTCATAAATAATTACCTTATTAAAATATAATTTTTAATTGAAAGATTATTAGATATAATTTTTAATAGTTATATTATGAAAGATTATTGGATATAACTATTGAATAGTTGTATTATGAAAAGAAACAACTATTTGAAGAGTTTTATTATGAAAAAAAACAAATCTTTTCATTGAAAGACGTATACGTTGATTTATTATATAAACAACATTCTTACACTATCATTTTCACAATTTTGATAAATGTGTTAAAGACTTTGTTATATCCTAGAGATTGAGGAAATACTTTAAGTGTTAATTCACAATCTCAAATTCACTCTTCTTTCTTCTCAAAATTTCTTTCTTCTTCTTAAATATTTCTGACAATCTTTAGGTATTCTCTCCAAACTTTTTCGCAATTATTTTGTGATGGAGACTGGGTCGAATTCAAGTGTGAAGGTTCACTTCCAAAATCAGGAAGTGATAATACTTGATAAATTCGACGGAATGAATTTCACTGAATGGAGGGACATGATGGCATTCCTATTAACTACATTGAAAATTTATTATGTTTTTGAGACAGATCAACCATCAAATCCAAAAGAGATCATGTTAGTAGAAGCAACATCTTCTCAAAACATCTCTACAACAACTGTTGCTATAACCAATTGCTGATGTTAACATGGAGAAACAAAAACGTGATGAGTTTATATGTCATGGATACATTCTCAATTCTCTCATTGATCGAATGTATGATCTCTTCATACATAAGACTTTAGCAAAGGAAATCTAGACTACACTTGAGGAAACAAACAAAAAGGAGAAAAAAAGGTACGGATAAATTTCTTGCATTTAGATACTTTGAGTTTACCATGACAAATACCAAACCAATTATGGATCAAGTACATGAGTTACGAATTCTGGCATCTAAATTAAGTGAACTAGAAATAAAAAATCCTTCCTCACTTCAAGTGGGAGCAATTCTATCCAAACGTCGACTTTCTTGGAATGGATATAGGAAGAAAATTTTGCATTCTCTAGAAAGTTTTATTATTGAAGAGTTTCAAACTCGTTTACATATTGAAGTAGAAAATCGTGCTAGAGATGCACTCATTCTTAGGTCAAATATAAATCTTGTTAGTGAAAAAAAGAAGGTTCTAGAAAACTAAAAAGAAATAGGTCCAGAAATTTGACTTCAAGAAATCCAAGAAATCTAAGAGTGATAAAATGTGTTATCATTGTGGAAAGAAAGGGCATTTTATCAAGAAATACAAGTTCAAAAATTCTAGAAATCTTTAAAACAAGATTGCTCATTCTGGTTTTAAAAACAAGGTAAACCTTTTTGAATGTGATGTTAAAGGGCTTGTTGCGATGGTGACTAAAATGCATATTAGAATGGTTATCAAAGTAAACATGGCTACTATAACAAAACATTTAGAATAGTGGTTAGATTCTAGTGCTACTATTCATTTTTGCAATGACAAAAGGCAGTTCAAGAGCTATGAACTCAAAAGACCAGAAGAAATTCTAATGGGGAACCATAATCCTGCTAAGGTGGTTGGCAATGGAATGGTTGAGTTAAAATTTACCTCAAGGCAGAAATTAATTTTATTTAATGTATTCTATGTTCTTGAAATTAGAAAAAATCTAGTATTTGCACATTTATTGTGTAAGAATGGTTTTAAGATTGTACTAGAATCCAATAAGGTTGTAGTATCAAAAAATGTTTTATTTGTTAAAAAAATGTTTTATTTCTTGTGATGGAATATTCAAACTCAATATCAATTAAATGAATAATTCTTTTGCTTATAGCGTTGAGTATTCTTTTGATTTATGGCATGCTAGACTAAGACATTTAAATTTTCAATCTTTAAAATTTATGTCAAAACATGGTTATATTTCATGTAAAACAGGTAGTATTGAAAAACGTGAAATTTGTGTTAAGGCAAAAATGACTAAAAAACCTTTTCCAAAAGTGGAAAGAAAATCAGAATTATTAAAACTTGTACATTCTGATATTTGTGAACTAAACGGTTTACTAACAAGAGGAGAGAAAAGGTATTTTATAACGTTTATTGATGATTATTCTCACTTCACTTATGTTTATTTAATGAAAATAAAAGATGAAGCATTTGATAAATTCAAGGAATTTAAAACTATTGTTGAAAATTAAAAAGAAAATAAGATTAACATTCTTCGAAGTGATAAAGGAGGAGAATATTTTCCACAGTTCTCTATTTTGTAAAGAGAATGAAATAATTCATCAAAGAACAGCCCTTCATGCACATAAACATAAAGGATTAGCTGAAAGAGAAAATAGAACGTTAGTAAATATAGTAAATAGTATATTGTTAAATGCAAAGGCTCTTTTTAATCTTTAAAGAGAAGCATTTTGGACAACATGTCATATAAGTAATAGAGTTCTTTTAAAAAAAATTACTTATTACAGCATATGAATTATGGAATAATGGTAGAAAATCAAATTTGAATTATTTTAAAGTATGTGGGTGTATAACTTATTATAAAGTCACATATCCTTATAAGACAAAATTAGGATCTAGAGGCATTAAAAGTATTTTTGTTTGTTATGCACAAAATTCAAAAGCATATAGATTACTTGATTTAAATTCTAATGTTATAGTTGAATATACACATGTTGATTTTTTTGAAAACAAATTTGTTAATTTTGAAAAAGAAAGCAAATTGAATTGGCTCCAATTGTTGGTGAAACAAGGAAATAAATTAATAAATCTATTGAGTTAAAAAAGAGTCAAAGATTAAGAAAAGAGAAATATTTAGATTCTGATTATGTTTCTCTAGATTTAATTGATTTTCTAGTTGAAGGAAATAGAACCAATATACTAAATAAAACATTGATTCTACTAAGTGTAGATGAAGACTCCAAAACTTTTAGTGAAGCAATTTCTTCAAGAAATGCTGCCTTTTGGAAAGAAGTTGTGAATGATGAAATAAGCTCAATAATATCTAATAATACATGGGTCTTAGTTGATTTACCTTCGAGTTCTAAACCAATTGGATGTAAATGGGTGTTTAGAAGGAAATATAATATAAATGATTATGTACAAATCTTTAAAGAAAGATTAGTTGTTAAAGGTTTCAAACAAAAGGAAGGCATAAACTATTTTGATACATATGCTCCAGTAGCTAGAATAACATCCATTAGAACACTTATAACATTAGCTTCAATCTATAAGTTGCATAAACATCAAATAGATGTTAAAATAGCCTTTTTAAATGGTAATTTAAAGGAGTAAGTATAGATGGAACAACTAGAAGCTTTTATGCTTCCTGGAAATGAGAAAAAAGTTTGTAAATTGATTAAATCACTTTATGAGCTAAAGCAAGCTCCTAAATAATGGCATCAAAAATTTGATTCATTTATATTATCTTATGATTTTAAACATAATGGGGCTGACAAGTGCATTTATTCAAAATTTACTAGAGATTATGGAGTAATAATATGTCTTTATGTTGATGATATGCTAATATTTAGCAATAACATGATCGGCATAAATGAAACAAAGAAATATTTAACCTCTATATTTTAAATGAATGATTTGAATGAGGTTGATACCATTTTGGGTATGAAAGTTAAGAAATATAATAATGGTTATGCTATTAATCAAAGTCACTATATTGAGAAATTAATCAATAAATTTAAACATCTCGATATAAAAGAATTTAGTACTCTATATGACTCAAATATGAAAATACATGAGAATGGTGACCAAGTAATTACACAACTTGAATATGCTAATGCTATTGGAAGCATTATGTATGCTTTGCATTACATTAGGCAAGATATTACATTTGCAACTTGCAAATTATCAAGATATACAAGTAGGCTTAGTGAAATTCACTGGAAAGCCATTGAGAGAGTTCTTGTATATATTAAAAAAACTAAAAATTTTAGCTTATATTATTCAAACTATTCAAGAGTATTAGAAGGATACACTGATGCAAGTTGGATTACTAGTACAAATGATAATAAGTCCACTTTAGGTTGGATTTTTACACTAAAAAGTGATGCCATTAGTTGGGCATTTAAGAAACAAACTTGCATCTCATATTCAATAATGGAGTTTAAGTTTATAGCCTTAGTTGCAGCAAGAAAGGAAGCAGAATAGTTGAGAAATTTGTTATTAGATATAGAATTGTGACCACAACTGATGCCAACCATTTCCTTATATTGTGATAGTGCTGCTACAATGTCTAAAACATATAATGATGTCTATAATGGAAAATCTAGACATATTAGTTTAAGACATTATTACATTAAAGAATTAATCTCTAATGGGGTAATTACCATAACGTATGTCAAACCTGCAAGTAATTTGGTCGATCCTTTGACAAAAGGTTTACCAAGGGATTTGGTAAGTAGTACTACAAAAGGAATGGGTTTAAAACCCTTATTAGACACCAATAACGAGAACCCAGTTTTTAATAATTAATCTCTAATTACAAAGTTCAATAGGTAAAAACAAATTATTGTTAAGCGTCTATGATGCACTATTAGAACCCATTTCTCAAAATCTTGTTTGAAAATAGTGCAGTCCATTGCATATAGAGGTTGAGTTTATACTCTTTATGGAGTTTGAAAATTATATTATGGAAAGAAAAATATCTAGAGAAATGGGAATATTAATGAAAACTACATTTACATAAACATAAAGAGTGATGCCATTTCAATAAGAAGAATTTGGGGGATTCTCTTGTAAATATTTATTATGAATAGGATAAGCACATGGCCATTATGGTGCTAAAAATGAATGACCATTTACAAAAATATAAATGAATATTATGTGTGATGCATTTTCAATTCTAACACTAGGAATCAAGGTGCAATCTATGGACACCATCTACTTCGTTAGGGTTCTGAGATGCATTTGCTAATTGATTATTCAAATCAAAAAATACCTTATTGTATGCGTAATATTCATTTGTGTGAAAGGCAAAAATAAATAAATAAAATATATTTTATAGAAAAAACTAACATTTCAAACTAGTGGGGGATTGTTAGATAGTTTGTTAATGTTGGACTTATTAATGAAAAATTGTGACTAAAGAGTTATAAATAATTACTTTATTAGAATATAACTTTTAATTGAAAGGTTATTAGATATAACTTTTTATAGTTACTAGGATGATACCCGTAGCTACGCTACGGAAAATGTTAAAAAAAATATAAATTATATTGTCTTAGATTTCAATTTGATATTTTTAAAAGATAAATTATTTATAGAGAAAAAAATAAATTGATTTTAATTACAAAATTAAATATATAGAGAGGGATTTTAATTGAATAACACTTGTCATTCAATTAGATACTCAATTAGAATTCAATTAGACACTCAATTGAAAGAAATTGAGAAATCAAATTATACTATTTTTATATATAGTAGAGAAAAAGATAAATTGATTTTAATTACAAAATTAAATATATAGGGAGGGATTCTAATTGAATGACACTTATCATTCAATTAAACATTCAATTGAAATTCAATTAGATACTCAATTGAAAGAAATTGAGAAATCAATTATGCTACTTTTATATATAGATAAATTGTTTATAGAGAAAAAAATAAATTGATTTTAATTACAAAATTAAATATATAGGGAGAGATTCTAACTGAATAACACTTGTCATTCAATTAGATACTCAATTGGAATTCAATTAGACACTCACTTGAAAGAAATTGAGAAATCAAATTATACTATTTTTATATATAGTAGAGAAAAAGATAAATTGATTTTAATTACAAAATTAAATATATAGGGAGGGATTCTAATTGAATGACACTTGTCATTCAATTAGACATTCAATTGGAATTCAATTAGAAACTCAATTGAAAGAAATTGAGAAATCAAATTATACTATTTTTATATATAGTAGAGAAAAAGATAAATTAATTTTAATTACAAAATTAAATATATAGGGAGGGATTCTAATTGAATGACACTTGTCATTCAATTAGACATTCAATTGGAATTCAATTAGACACTTAATTGAAAGAAATTGAGAAATCAAATTATGCTACTTTTATATATAGATAAATTGTTTATAAAGAAAAAATAAATTAATTTTAATTACAAAATTAAATATATAGAGAGGGATTTTAATTGAATAACACTTGTCATTCAATTAGATACTCAATTGGAATTCAATTAGACACTCAATTGAAAGAAATTGAGAAATCAAATTATACTATTTTTATATATAGTAGAGAAAAAGATAAATTAATTTTAATTAAAAAATTAAATATATAGGAAGGGATTCTAATTGAATGACACTTGTCATTCAATTAGACATTCAATTGGAATTCAATTAGACACTCAATTGAAAGAAATTGAGAAATCAAATTATGCTACTTTTATATATAGATAAATTGTTTATAGAGAAAAAATAAATTGATTTTAATTACAAAATTAAATATATAGGGAGGGATTCTAATTGAATGACACTTGTCATTCAATTAGACATTCAATTGGAATTCAATTAGACACTCAATTGGAATTCAATTAGACACTCAATTGAAAGAAATTGAGAAATCAAATTATACTATTTTTATATATAGTAGAGAAAAAGATAAATTGATTTTAATGACACTTGTCATTCAATTAGATACTCAATTAGAATTCAATTAGACACTCAATTGGAATTCAATTAGACACTCAATTGAAAGAAATTGAGAAATCAAATTATACTATTTTTATATATAGTAGAGAAAAAGATAAATTGATTTTAATTACAAAATTAAATATATAGGGAGGGATTCTAATTGAATGACACTTGTCATTCAATTAGACATTCAATTGGAATTCAATTAGACACTCAATTGAAAGAAATTGAGAAATCAAATTATACTACTTTTATATATAGTAGATATTATGAAAGATTATTAGATATAACTATTGAATAGTTATATTATGAAAGGAAACAAATATTTGAAGAGTTGCATTATGAAAAGAAACAAGTCTTGTCATTGCAAGACGTAGATGTTGGCTTATTATATAACAACGCTCTTACCAATGCTATTTTCACAATTTTGATAAATGTGTTAAAGACTTTGTTGTATCTTAGAGGTTGAAAAAATACCTTAAAGAAAATATTAATTCACGCCCTCAAAGTCACTCTTCTTTCTTCTTAAAATTTCTTCCTTCTTCTCAAATATTTCTAACAAAAACAACTAGCGGCATTATGTGGGTCTACGGGATATGGTGGTTCATTGTGTGTGGCGACTATTTGGGGAGAGCAAAACGAGATGATTTTTGAGAAGAAAAAGTGGGAACCGACGGCGACGGTGCAATTAGTGAAGCTAAGGGCACTATGTTGGCTAAAGGCTATAGATGGAGAGGAGAATTTTTTGGTGAGGAATTATGGTGGGCGAAACCAATCTTGATCACTTGTTACGAAACCAATAGTAGAGGGTGAAAACATAAAGGAAGTGGTGTGGATGCCACCGAGAAATTTTTTGGGTCCATAGGATGTTGGAGGGCTTAAAAATTTCTCTAGAAATATTTTTGTAATTTTTTCTGGGCCTAATGGTGTGGCAGATTCAAATCTAGCTGAATTGGAGATATTCGTGGCATGAGTATAAGGTAGTATGGATGAAGGTAGTTTTTTATGGTTAATCTGTGCTGAATTTTTTTCTTTTTTTTTTTTTTGCTAAGCCAATCAACGATTTCATTAGATTAATTAGTGGATCCAAAAAAAGGCTTGTAAGCCATAGGTACAGCAAGCAAGCAACAGATGAAAGGTACTCCCTGTTGCAAAGAACATAAACAAAAGAAAAAGCTAAGGACAGCCCTTGCCTACAAAATGAACTAAAAAAAAAAAATAGTGCAGCAAAGAGCAACCAAACAGAGAGATGATAGCTCATAATAGTAATAAAACAAAGTGTGGTAGTCCATAACAAAGAGAAAGAACTGCAGGAGAGGTTTAAGCCAAATGAACCATTTAAGTCAACTCACCATCAAGTAGAAAATGATGTGTTATTATTGACACAATACTTTGCTAAGGAATCAACAAAACTGTTGCCTTCTCTAAAAATATGCTTACAAGAAACCGTACCTAACATAACGTGAAGAGAGTCCAACTCGTTAAAAATACTCCATTTATCCCATGGACATTGTTCAACTGAATTAATCCATGAGAGAACTATGTGTGAATCAGATTCAATGATTAAAGGAGATGCTGCAGAAGGAGTTGTAGCAAAGAGTAGTAGAGCTTTTTGGGTGGCCATTAGCTTTGCGAAGTTGGAGTCGTGTAAGCTGAGAGGGCAGAAGAATAAGCCAACTACATAACCTTCCGAATCTTGAAGAATGCCACCACAACCAGCAGGTCCCGACTTACCTTTAGCCAAGCCATTGACATTAAATTTGAATTCACCAGTGGGGGGTGGAGACCATGAAGTGCCCACACTGTGGCGAGACAGCGTTCTCTTCCTCAAAGAGAGATGTGGTTCGATCCACCATCTCAAATCATCAATGGCATTGACACCTTCACAAGCTCGCATCCAAAACATTGAGTGCAATTTGACGAGGAAGAAAATTTGGAGGCCATTTTTGGAGATGCTGTGCTGATTTTACACGGGGCACTGTTTATTGTTAGCAGAAATGATGTCGAATGGGGAGCAAGTATATATAAAATAAAATTAATATTTGATGCATTGACAGTATATAGTTTTTATATACTATCAAGTCACCAAATCTTGACACTTCATTAATGAGGTAAAAAAAATAAAATTCATCTTTTGTTTCTTTCAGAATAATAGAGTCTCAAAACAAAATTAAGTTTTAATATCAACATTTTATTTCTTTCAAAATAATAAAGTATTATTACCTAAAAACTTCATTAATGAAATGCTAAGATTTGACGACCTAATAGAGTATAGAAGACATCAAATATTATTCCTATAAAATATATGGTAGGAGTATTGCCTCTTTTAAATTTATGCGTTGTCTAACCCTTTTTGTTTATAATAAAGATGAAAATTATACCTGCGACAACATCACATGCATATCAATATCTATCTTTTTATTGCTTTTATGGATCGTGCCGTTTAGACTAAGGACGAGAAGCGTCTGTAATTTTTTTATTATTATTCATAAATAATTAAATTAGAAATTATTATTCTTACTTTCATTTTCTTATAAGTTATAACAACGTTGTTTTTTTTTTTAACTTTTTGTTTTAAAGAAAAAATTAAATACTGATAATGACATAAAATAGCGTTAAGTGGTAAGGTGCAGAGCAAAAAATATAAGTGGTTTAAACTTTCTTTTTCTTTGGCTTCATTGAATTTGAAGCATATTCCATCCACATGTAACATTAGTTTAACATATATTATAATATACGAATATAAGAAAAATCATCTTATACATTCATGGGCAGTTGAATTTTAATATCCGTAAGTGGTGTTTAAAGGCTGATTCTTGTCTTATTAGACATGTTTATAAAAATTAATATTTAATTAGTTATTAAATCAATATAATATTAATTATCTAATCAATTTAATTCGTAAAATTTAAAAACTTCACCTGTGTATAAAATAATATTTTTATGATCTACAGTAAGTACCATAAAGTTATAAAGATCTTTTTTTCAAGTTTTCACATAAAATTTGTTCTAATTACACAAATAAAATATTATATTAGTTTCATCTTTTTTTTCCAAATAAAATTTGGTTGCACAACAATCTTTTGTTTTATTCTTAAGAAAGTCGAAACTTATTTTTTCCTACACTTCTAGCAACCGAAAAACAGTTATAGACAGATAATAAACTAATGGATACACTATATCTGCCAACATTTGATTCAGTTGCCTTTGTATGGAAGTGTGGGAATACTTTGTTCATTTCTAAAGAAATTGCCAGGATCAACCCTAGTCTTAATTTGCACCAATCTGTTGAAATTTCCCTTGAAATACTTGAGTCCGTAAACTCTTCCTTCCATGTAGCTTTGTCTTCCATTGTGGTTGACACCCAAATCAATGTCTCTGTAATTGAGAAATGCCTCCCTTGGGTTCTTGGACACGAAATGAGTCATGTATCCATGGAGCTTCCTCGTCAAACCTATGTAATGATCTGCTGCTTCAGTGCCAGCTGCATTCCAATTCGTTACGTATTGAATCTTCCATAGGTTTCCAGCTCTGTGGGGGAAAGGAGTTGCTGTCGATGGAATTTCAGCCATCCTCCCACCGTAAGGATTGAATAACAGTTGTGGCACCTCTAGTTCAATCATTCTCTTCCAAAGCCACTCCAAACCAGTTTTTGGAATTGGTTTCTTCACATAATCTGATTTCCTCTTCAGGAAAACCAGTGATGAAGGAGTTCGATCCAACAAAATATCTGTTTCTGTCTCGATAGGAATGTCGGTCCAGAATAGGACAGATTGAACCCAGCTTGTTTCAATGCAATCGGATTGAGCTAAACCCAGTGCAGGAAATCTCTCATTCATGATAGAAAGAAGTCTCTCAGAGTCTCCGAGGAACAAGGAAATGAATGCAGCCCTTACGGTCTTTTCACCAGCGTTTCGACTGCTGTTTACGACATTCAGGATAAGTCTGACAAAGAGGTCTTCAGGCAGCTTATCCGCAACATGTTGCCACTGGTCTACAATATCCGTCGCATTTTCTTCCAGAGTTTTCTCAACCCGAAAGACAGTGACTGTTTCCGGAACACGAACCAACTTAATTTTGTATGCAAGAACGACACCAAAGCTTGCTGCCCCACCTCCTCTGATGGCCCAGAAGATATCTTCACCCATGGATTTTCTATCATGAAGTCTGCCATTAACATCAATGAAATATGCATCGACGATGTTATCAACAGAGAGACCATATTTTCTCATCATATTACCATAGCCACCTCCACCAAAGTGGCCACCGACGCCAACTGTGGGACAAACACCAGCTGGGAAGCCATGTGTTTTGCTCTTCTCGGAGATTCTGTAGTAAACTTCACCAAGAGTTGCTCCTGTCTGAACCCAGGCAGTCTCGTTTGCTACATCTACATCAATGGATCGAAGATTGAACATGTCAAGGACAAAGAAAGGAACAGTAGCAACATATGATAAGCCCTCATAGTCATGGCCTCCACTTCGAATCTTCATTTGAATGTTATCCTTTCTGGCGCAAACAATGGCAGCTTGGATGTGGGACTCATGCTTAGCAGTGAGAATAAGAAATGGTTTCGGGGTGAAGGTCTCATTGAATCGAAGATTTCGAATGGAAGACTGCAGAACAGAGGAATAGGAGGGATTTTGAGGAGTGAAGATTGCTGCAGAGATGGGGTGAGATGGATGAGAATTGTCCAGAAGACATTGAAGAAAGGTTTCCTGGGCAGAATCTGAAGTTCCTTGTAATGAAATGGAAAGAAGGAGAACAGAAAGGAGTGAAACAACAGCAGCAGGCCTTAAACTTCCCATGGTTTTTTGAATGATGTCCAAAATGAGAAGATGGCGAAGGAATTTATAGGAAAATTTCAGGTTCAAGCTGGCATGCGTTGTACCAAAGAAGAAAATTTTGAATATGATGCAAGTCATCTATCATTTTGACCAGGAAGATTTCAACATGTAGGATTACAAACGTAATATAATTGGCCTTTGACATTCTGGATTTATGAATGTCAACTGTGAGTTATCGTTGGTGAAAGCAGCCATTATATTATTATATGTATATGATAGAGGATGTCGCCGTCATACACGTTCGTTTCCAGATCTTCTACCCACAGGTGATACGCTCCTGCTATGTCATGCACACGTTCATCTCAGTCCCTTCTGCACTCTCCAAGTGACTTAGAAGCTCAGTTAGTTTTTGTAGAAGGGAATTCAATTTCAACTTTTGTAACAAGAATATCATCTAGAAATATTCAAGAAATAATTAAAACAAAAATATTAATTGAAATTGCTAAAATAATTTGGACTCATAAACATCACGGACTGTGATTTTTCCCCCCTAAAATTAACAAAAAGTTAATGAATATTTTTCAATCAATTAATTGTGTTATCTATTTAATGATAAGTAACCCACCTAATTATGTTATCTTTGCTACAATTCGGATGGTGGCCGAGATAGAATTTCACTTGTAGAGGAGCCAACAAGAGATAGGTTACTTGTGGGGTCCTATGGCAGTGGGCTTGAGAATAATTCTACTGTAATGTATTTTACTTTAATTTCTAAGTCTACTAAAATTTCTAGTTGACTAATTGCTCTTAACAAACAAAAAATTTATTGTAGAAGTAAAATTATAAAATTAAAAAAAATTAAAAATATATTATGAAATTTTAAACTTTTAGAGATGACGAGATCCCCTATATATTAACCCTCTATTTTCTCTATCACTTATTGGACTTCAATCATTAAAGAGCTTCATGTAAAAAATATGTTCCTCCTAGAGTGATGTTAAAGAAATTTCATATCAATTAAAGCAGGGATATACTAAGAATTTAAATATAATAAAAATCACTTCACTTATTATTAATTGATTTTTTGATTGAAAATGTCTTAAAAATTTAACATAATATTAATAAAAATATTGGTGCATCACCCATTTTTATTTTCTTCATAATAAATTGTCACATGATAAATTTATTATTTATACAGTTGAAAGAGAGTATTTAAATAATAATAATAATAACATTAATAATAATAAAAAGAGAAGAGTCTTCAGTATTTCTCCAGTCCAGTTTCCTTCACCAGTTTACAGTTGCCCAAACTACATCCCCATCACTAAACAATTTGTCTTTACTAGAAAAGAAGAGCAAAAGGACAGGGATTGACTTTTCAGTGTCTGCCAAACTTTTTACATTTAGCTTTTCCGTAAATGATTTGTTTATTTAATTAAATTGTTCATGTTTATTGTATTTAAATAAAATTTAAAATTTTTATTTTAAATCAAACAAATATTTCGAACTTAACAATAATATAAATACCGTTACATGATAAAAATGTATAAATCTTTTCACATTCGAGCTAAAATATTAATACCACACGAAGTCTTCTGTCAATTAGATAAAAGACTTGTAATAACATACTAATTAAGATTTTAATAAAATTTTCAATGCCTTTAAAAGAAAAGTAAATAAAATTATAAACGATGTTAAGTTTAATGTCAGCTATCTCCTTTTACCAAATACAAATTGAATAAAATAGTGTCGTATATGGATTTTATTATCTTTTATATGCATTAAAGAAATAGAAATGGGGTTGGGGCTAACGGAGGCAAAGCACATGAGCTGAACGTGCAGTGGCGTATGGCCTGGTGGCCTTCAAATGTTCAAACATAGAGAAAGGAGGAGCCCCATGAAAGGTGCCTGAGTTTGAGCAACTCATCTTCAGATTTTAGACTTGGCCTTAAAGGCTAAGCTTTTGAAACTGTCAGTCAATTTTGGATGGCAACTGCCTTTTCAACTATTAGTCCACATATATATTAGACACTCGAAGGATCAAAATTGGGGTACATTTATATATTTATAAATAAAACTTTTGATTTAATTTTCGTAAAAATAAAAAAAAAGACAATAAAAAAAGAGACAAAGGGAGTTATACTTATCTTCCACTAATAAATACATAAAAGTTTTCTACTTCTCATGTTAAGTCAAAATTGAATTTAAAATGAGAATAATTTATTTTTATAGGGTGGGATAGATGTTGACTGTTTTCTACCTTTTGACTCTCATAAAATGATGAAATCAAAGTGGATTTACCTAAATTACATCGTGAACCCATAAAATGCAAGTGGCTTCTTTGGAGAACTCACTATTTTCTTCAAAGAAAAATAATAATAATAAAGAACAACAATAAAATGGAAAAATCTTACATATTTTCTATTAAATTTTGTTCAAACTATTAACATTCTTTGACTTTTAACTAATTAATGAATTACTCTTCTTCTAATAGTAAAATAATTAATGTGTCTAATTATTTAATTATTACATGATTTATTTTTTTGAATTGAGAGAAGAGATATTCAAATTCTACTTTTAAACAGATAGATTATACATTAATCAATGAGTCAAATATACGAATGTTATTTAATTGTTATATGATAGTTGATTAACCATTTCAAAAGTCATAAAATCATTTTCTCAAAAAAAATCATAATTTTGTTTTACTTTGACTTGTCAAAGTCAAAAGGTGTATCTTTACGCTTTAGCCCACCTCTTTAGTTCATTGAACTTTGAAGAAAAAAATACCATATACAATGCAAATTGCAAAAGCAAATAATAATTTTTGATGAATTAAATTAGACCTATAACTTTTTTATAGAATCAAATTTGGTTATATATAATGAGAATTTATGAGTTTATAAATTAATTTAATATATAAATAGAGACCATAACGAGGCATTATTTTTCAATACAATTATTAAAGATAAGATATACACGTAAGCTAAGTCATTTGAAAGACAAATTAAATATTTGAAAGACGGTGTTTTTTTTTTTTTTTTTGAGGTATTTGGATAAGTGACAGACGACATTTGGATAACAAGAATAGACTAATTTGTTAACATATAAATCAAATGATTACGCAACACTCTTTGTATATATCAATCATTGTCTTATGTTGCTAGCTAGGCGGCTGTCATTGTCATCCCACTTTAATTATAATAAGTCACGTTTTTGGTCACGGCACTCATGGTATTTGAAAATAACATTATCATTATATAATAATAATAATTAATTATGATAATCGATACAATCTTTTCCGTAATTATAAAAAATGCAGATTCGTCAAAAATGACAAAAACATCATTTTCTTCAGGTTTCACTGGATGAAGTGATTAATTTTAGTAAAACAAATAATATAGTTAACAATTGTTGAGATGAGAAAAGAGTGATCTTTCTCAATGTCATTGTCTTTGTTAGCTCATCTCTAAATTAAACTGCTTGAATGTTGGCAACCGAATGAATTAAGTATAAATATATATGCCTTTGATCTGTTAAATATTTATTTAATGGAACAATTGATTGAATGGTAACAATTGACTAAAGTTAAGCTGAACACAAAATATTGACTAAAGTTAAAGTATGACTTAAGGGTAAACAACCATGTACTTTGTGTAATTAAATAAGATATTGCTGTAGGCAAAACATTGCAAAATATATGAAAAGTGTCTTCTAGCCTAAGCCCAGAACCTTAAAACCTTATTTTCACCTGAGGGTTTAGCTTATAATAGGCTAGGCTAGGAACCCTTTTTAGTTCTGCGTCCCACCATCAAGGAAGAAATTCAATTCTAAGTAGTTATGACTAGATTTTATCTTTTTAGTTTTCACCAAATGCATGTATCTATACAGCAACCATTCCTCGTGCTTCTGAACATGTTCTCTGAAACCAAGATTCTTTGATATCGATTCGCCAGGACTTCCACTTTTGTTATTCTTAGAAAAGAATACTGCAACTGAGTTGTCAAAATAAATCTTTATAGGTCTTTCAAAAGAGTTCATAACTCTGATACCAGAGATAAAATTCCTCAACTATAATGCTTCACAGCGGCCTTTTTCTTTTTTGAAAAGCATAAGAATTGTATTGATGAATAGATGAATCTGTATGGTACAGACAAGGTAGATGAAAAAACCTTGCCTGTATTACCTGAAAGTATGCCCTGCCACTCCAGATAAACATCAGTATACAAAAATGGCTAGCAGAACCACCTTTGCACATTAGCAGGGCACGAGATCAGTCCTGAAACACACCCCTGTACAAACTGCTACATACAAGCCGACGCACTGTTATACATATTCAGCAAAAGTCAAAATAAATCACCATGCTCACAAAGCAGACAGGGGCGGATCCTCCTTTTGTAATGCCTACCAAAGTTTTTAAAAGTTTTTCTATATTATATAAAATTTTTAAATTTTTTTAAAATTATTTTAATGGTTCTCTCAAAATAATTTTTTATTTAATAATTAATACAAATAAAGAATAACAAAATGATCCCACATGCCTCACTCAAGTTTAAAGTTTTTTTTTCTTTCAATTTATATATATTTTTATTTATATTTGTTTATTTTTTTCATTCTATTTTATTTGTTCATATGTTTTAAGTTTTTATAGATTTTCTTCTTTAAATTTTACGAACCATCTACTATATTCTTTTTCTTTCTTCTTTGTTATGTCATATATGGGTTTCATTTTTTACTTGTCATGTTTTTTTTTTTGTTTTGTTATGTGGATTTTATTTTTTATAATTTTAATTTTTGAAAATTAATAAATTATTATGTAGTTCTTAAATATAAATTGTAATGTTAGACTGTTGCCTAAAATTTAATCAATGTATCATTTTTTATTAATCTTGATTATACAAGAAGAAATTATCTTGAGTGTATCTTTTTTATAGGTTCTATGTTTTATATTTAATTGAAAGGAAATTATTTTTTTTTTACTTAGTCAAATGAAAATTTTGTATTAAGTATCATGAAATTGATACAAAATATTGGCATAGCCAAGTAACACAGAACAACGAGACCCATCAAAAGTCTATCCTCCAAATAGACACCTAATTAAACATAACAAATAGCCTGAGCCACATAACAAAGGACCAAAGCTTTAAGGAGAAACACCTATCCAACAAGGGATAAATCATCTAAATTGAACAAAGGATCATCACAAAACAAGCATAAATCAGAGAGCTCAACACCTTCCAACAAACAAATTAGCAGCCATTGAAACAAAACTCATTAAGCCCAAGACACACCAAAATCAACAACAGACTAAAGCATTCTGCCCAAAACATCCTTGCCAATTAAGCAAACCAATAGAACCCTCATCTCAACCCATAACTCACACATGATTGCTGAAAACACAACGCCATAACACAACCAGAAAAAGCCTTTCACCCAACCTACTCAAATGGATCAAGTTTGGCACCATGCATGACTTCTTGGGCTGAGATAATTGTATGCAATAAAAAATTCTGGCAGCTGATAAGACCAATGAAAATACCAACAACAAGCCCTGCGAAATTCCTAAGAACTCTTGCACAACTTGCCGTTCTTGCAAGAAAAGCATATCAACCTTATTGGGTCAGAATATTGACAAACTTTTTGAGTTTTTAATTAACAACTTGCACCATGCAAGTTCCATGATAAAATTCGCAAACATGTTAGGTGCTTCAATGGCAGACCTAGGTATACCTTGAATATATGGTTTTTAGGATTTTTGAGTTTTTTTTAAAAATTTTTTAATCATAAATTTTTTGAGTTTCTAATTTGAAAGGAAATTACCTTGAATATATAGTTGTTAAATAATCTTGATTATAAAAAAAATTATTAATCCTATATATCGTATTTAATTATTTATATTTTATATTTAGTATTATAAGTTTAAATAGAAATAAAATAAGAATATTATATGTTGACTGTATTAATTTTTTTTCAACTTTGATTATAATATGAGTAAGTTGAAAGCAATTGACAATTCTTTAAAAGAAATTATGCAAATCGTTCAAATGATTCTCTTACATTTGAGCCACTAAGCCTCAGTGCTTCAACTCATGAATAAGATCAATGTGAATCAAAACGTCCAAAATTCAATCCTAAAGAAATGGATGTTTTTCAGTACATAATCAATAATTGATAAGTTTAAATCCAAGAAATATAGTCGAGTACAACTTTATGAAAAAACTATTGTAAGTTTTTCTTTTCTTGACTTACATGTTATATAAAATTATTTTTTATTATTAGTCTTTTGATTATTGGTTAAGTTCAACATATTATTTATTTTTAAACCTTATTCCTCTGTCTTTGACCCCCTTAATAAAAGTTGGCTAGCTCCACCCTTGAGCATGCATATAATGAACAACAAAACAACCCATCTCAATAAGCACACATATCTTAGGCTTAAGCCACAAAATCATCATGAATACCCAGTATTTCATTCATTATTAACCAGTGCATATTTAATTGCAATATAGTTGAAGTTTAACAAAATCATCTTATTCTGAACCCACAAAATGCTTTGTGCCCTTTGTACCCCATCTCTAGCTAACATGTCAGCTGTTTCAATGGTAGACCTAGGTATATGTTTGATCTGTCAATATTGGACCTTAGCAAAAAGCTTTGATAATTGGATAACATGGGATCTTATTCTCCAAGGTACATTGGTCATATTAAGGGTTTATTGCACCTCATTGTGGGAATCACATTCCAGTAATAAAATATGAGTAAATCTCCACCTTGAAGCAGCATAAATCAAAATAGCCTCTTTGAGTGCCAATAGCTCTACCACAATGAAGTCAAGGTGGCTAATAGACTTGGAGAAAAAGGTAAGAGTAGCCTTATTCTTATCTCTCAAAATGCTATTAATATCGGATTCCTCAAGGTTAACACTAGAAGCTCCATCCATATTGAATTTGAAAGCCCCTGATTTTAGTTTTTCCCATGTCACCCTATCCTTGATCCTTTTACCACGTTTGGTATTGATTCCTTCACTCAAAAATCTAGCCAGATCTCCAATAGGAAGGTTGAGATCTAATCATTTAGCATTCATCCATTAAGTCACTTTAACTTTGGTGAGTTCAAAAACATGGTAGCCATCCTAATCTTTCCATTTGAAAATAGCCTCATTCCTAGCGATCCAAATAGCCCAAATGACAACATAACATGCCATTTTCCAAATTAAATTATTACTATAAAGACTTGGCAAGCTCAAACCAGGAAAGAAAACAAGAAATGGGATCTTGGTGAGTGACTCAATCAACATTCCACATAGCTCTTCATTGGTGCTAGAGGGCCCATATTTTTTCACAAGCAAAAAAGAGATGATTGATAGTTAAAATCTCTCTTTACATAGAAGTCAGATGGCTACTTATGTGCACTAATAATACCTTTTCTCATCAAGGTTACTTTGACTGCTAAACAACTTCGTACAATTTGCCTTAAAAAAACCTCTATTTTATAAGGGGCTAAACCTGACTAAATAAGTTCTACTAACAAGCTTGAACTGTAGTAGCATGCATAACCTACCTTCAAAATGATTTTGAGGTGTAGTCCTCACTAGTATTACTTCTTTTTATCAACTTGTCCTAAAAATGCTTGTCAATGATCTATCCCTTAATTAAATTTTTGAAGGCCTCCCACGCTCCATTTCCCATCCAGATACATTCTGCTTTAGCTCAAAATTCCATCCCCATGCATCACCATTCCAAAAGCCAAAGTCTTTGATTTGGCTTTCTTTTTTAACTAATAAAGCAAAAATTCTTGGGAAGTCATTTTTAAGAATGAACCAATTTATTTACTCTTCATCTCAAAATTAATTCTACTCTCCTTGCCAAGGAAAATGACAAGCCTATCGATAATATAATTGCTGAACTCACAGCCTCCATAAATAGGTTTAATAATGGCTCTCCACATACTTGACTTTTTGATACCATTATAAAGACTCGAAATGAGATTTCTACGATTGAGCCCAATGTTTCAACCATAATACACCTCCATATATGATCCAATTCATTTTCGTAATGCCATAGCCATTTATTTAATAGTGCTTTGTTTTTAACCTTAATATCCATTAAGCCAAGACCTCCCAAGTCACAAATTACACATTAATTGAAGTTGACAGGAAGAAGTCGATGCACTAAGTTAGGGCCACCCTAAAATAGCTTATGCTAAATTTTTTCAATCTTACTCTTGGCCCTTTTAGGCATACAAAAGAGCGACATATAAAAAGTAGGCAAACTACACAAGACCAATCTCAAAAAAGTTAGCTTACCTTTTAAGGATAGAGTTTTGGCTTTCCATGATGATAACTTGCCTTCAAGCCTTTGGATAATAAATTGTCACATGCTAGTTGAATGAGATGTTGCTTCTTAAGGAAGCTTAAGATAGGTGGTAGGGAAAATACCTACTTTACACTTCACCAATTCTACCTATTAGTTTTCCAAGTTTTGTCAAACACCCATACCATAGATTTAACTCTTTTAGAAGTTGATTTTCAGCCCGAAAATAACTTGAAAGGATTTCAACACCATTTAATGTTAATGAGATAAAAAGGATTTGGATCATAGAGAATTACCATATTGTCAGCATATTGAAAGTGTGACACAAAAGCTCTAGTCGAGCCTACCGAATACCTTTAAAAAGCCAACTGTCAACTGCTTTGTAGACACAAGCATTAAAATTTTCAACGACAATATTAAAATGCATAAAAGATAAAAGAAAACCTTGCTTAAGACCCCTGCCTATCTTAATTTATCTTGTTAGAGAGCCATTCACAAGGACAAAAATAGTGGCAATGGAGACACACAACATAACCCACATGTGCCATTTATTGCCAAAATCCGTTGTCTTCATAGCAAAATCTAAGTAACCCCAACCAACACTATCAAAGGCTTTTTCAAAGTCGACCTTGAGGAGTATATCTCATTTACTATTCTTCTTCATGACATCCACAATTTCATTAGCTATAAAATGTAGTCAATGATTTGCTTTCCTTGGATAAAGGCAAATTGATTGATACCCACTATCTCATCTATCACTTTCCACAACCTCATTACCAGGGCCTTTGCTATTATTTTGTATAAACATCCTACTAAACTAATTGATGATAGTCATTTAACCTACTCGGTTCCCATATTTGAGAGCTAATGTAACAAAGGATACATTTACCCATTTTTCCATCTCACCTACACTCTGAAATTTCTCAATAAACCTCATTACCTCATTCTTTTTGACTGCCCATTGACTTTTGAGGAAGCTAAAATTGAACCCATTAAGCCTTGGTGCTTTGTTGTCATCACAACTATCAATAGCTTTTCAGATTTCCATCATAGTGAATGTAGCTCAAGTGACATGGTAGCGTGATTTTTCAACTTTGTAACCCAACAATTAAGTCTTTTAAGCTTGAAGACAAGTTTGTATCTACAAAGATTTTCAAAGTGCCACACTACTTATTTTTTAAAATTCTTAAGATCCTTAATCTCACGTCTTTTACTGACACTTTTATAAATAAAATCAATCCTCCTTCTAGCATAAGCAATAGAACGGAAGTAACGCTTGTTGCGGTCACCCTCCAAAACCACTCGACCCTAAACTTCTATTGCCGATTACACTTTTCCATTTGAAAAAGTTTCTAGAGCTCCCCTTTCAACTTGCAATAAACCCTTTTTCTCTAGATTTAAATTTACTTGCTAAATTTTTTTAGAGAGTTAATGAATTATTAGCTCTATCTTATTAATTTTGTCATTGGCATTTCCAAATACCAATTTCTACCAATTGCTAGTGCTTGACTTGGTACTCCTCAATCAATGGCATACAATAGATCTTTTATTACTGAGATTCTTTATGTCTTTCCAAGTGTTAGCAAATACTTGTTTAAAACTCTTTCCCTCCAACTAGTAGTTATAAAATTAAAATAGCTTAGGATCCTAATTTTGTTCTTCTGAACTAAGCAACACAAGATCATGGTTGGAAATAGAAGCTGTGAGACATTTTTGGACAAGGTTGGAGCATGTTAACCTTGAAATATCTTATGTTTTGATTTGGCCAAATTGCATAACATTCTAGATTTATTCACAAGCATTTGCAATTATCAAAATCATGTTTTCATCCTCCTAAAATCCCTTGATAAGTTTAAAAAGCCATTCATGATCAGCAAACATCATAAGCTTTCAAACATGAGTATTCAACTAAGAAAACATAGAGCAAATATGTCTTTGCTTGATATTTTATCACAAGGGAGATATAATTGAAGTTGAGTGCCAAAATGACAAAGAATCTTAAAGAAACAAAGCTCCAATTGATCATAGAATGAGACTAATTGATCTTATGGCAAAATGCACAAGATTGTAAAAGAAAATGAAGGTTTGGGTGATCATAGAGAGGCTTCAATCGATCCTAAGGTAGAATAAGTGAGAAAAGATGAAGGCATACAATCTTAGTCGATTTTATAAAGGCTGTAATCGATCCTAAAGCAATGAGCACATAAAATCTAACCGTTTGAGAAGCCATAGTCGATCTTCAAAGGGTCTTAATTGACTACCCATGCCCAAAACTCAAAACTGCGTGCTTTCGAGAAGAAGATTGAGTAGAGGATGGTTATATTCGACTATAAAAGCCCTCATTTGAAATTTTTAAGAACCATAATCGATCTTAAAAACAGAACAATGGTTAGATTTTTTTTTAAACTTGTGTCTAACGGGTCCAAATCCTCTTGAGAGTATAAAAGGCCACTTTTGGGTCATTTTGATGTAAGAAAAGACAAGTAAACACTTGGAAACTCTAGAGAAAAGTTTTAAGTTTCTTATTTTCTCTCTAGACATCTTTTTAGTATTCCCTCAAGTATTCAAAATCATTCAAGCTTTTCACTGGCTATCCTTAAACTAATATTTGTGAGAATATTTCTTTTCTTGTACATAAAAGCTTAAACCTTTAGCTACTAGCCTTTATGAGGAAATCTTTGCTATTACTTATTTGTACACATTCTTGTAAAGGTTCTAACTTAACCTTGAAAACTTAATGAGGGTTTGTGGTTGAGCTCAGTAAAAACCATTTGTGGGGTTTGCTCAATCCCATGAAAAAGCATTTGTGGGTTTCGCTTGATCTTGTGAAAAAGTATTTGTAAGTGTTTTTACTTGATCTTGTGAAAAAGCATTTGTAAGGGTTTAATGCTTGATCTCGTTAAATAGCACATTTCCTTGAGTGGATTTTAAGCCCTAAACCTCTATAAAAATACTTATGTCTTGATTTATTTTTGAGCTTTGTGGTTTATTGTTGAATATTTGCTTTAGAAAAAAATCACTCAATTTGTTTTTGACACAAGAAAGAAATTTGTTTTTAAAAGGGATTAACTTTTCATTGAGCTTGCAAAGAAAATATTTTAAAAATTCCAATTCACCTCTCTCGTAGTATTTATTGCATTAATCTTATAAAACTAATAGCGTAATTTTTAGTAATTTCCATTGAAACAAGAAATTGATCTAAATGATGAAAAGTCACATTTTCTCTATGATCACACCATGTAAAGTTGCCACCCACCATGGGCATGTCCACCAAATCTGATTGTTCGATGAAACTACTAAAATGAATTATTTAGTTATCAATATTAATACACCCCATACGCTCCTCGATAGTTATTATTGCATTGAAATCTCTGCCAATACACGACAAGACATCCTATTGGCTAATAATTTGAAGAAGTTTTGCCCAGAACAATTGTCTCTCACCCTCATCATTATAGGTGTAAATGTTACCATCATCATAGTTTACATTATGTCTTCTGAAGTTGTCTATTATCAATATGAATCTTCTATTCATCGCAGACGATGTAACACTAAAATCACTATTAACCCAATAGGTTAGTATTCCATCTGAGGCTCTCACTAAGTTCATGGAAAACCATCCACATCGACCATTGCCCCACAATTTCTTTTAGCTCGTTTTTTCTCAAGCCTACCCAAACCTTTCATATTTCAAGAAATGACAATCATGAGTACATAACAAATAACACAACACAAAACATATTACACATACCTTCAAGTCTCTATTAGAAGTCTAGACACTAGTTTCCTTAGCAACAAAAACACTGACTAGTTCACTACCACTATGATCAAATTTTATACCCATATCTTTACTAATAGCCAATGTGTCTTTTACCTCTCAAATTAATACAACATTTTTCCTAGCAATGTCCTCGTAGTGATAGGATCATTTTCTACCTTCTACTCATTGTCAACTACTTTCTTTTTATTATTTGAAACAATGTGGCTACTAGCTCTTCCCCTTCCATTTATCACATAAGCAATTGGTAGCCTTGCACAACATTGAGGTCAATCTGAAGCATTGGTATTAACGCATGTTGCTCAACCTCATGTGGGATCATCGCTTGATCGAAGGCTATGGGTAGAAGTCGACCTAATTTGAGGTTCATTTATAATGACTCCAACATTACTCCATTGCCTAAGCTATGCTCTGCTTCATCTGAGTCAACTACTTCATGGCTTTTCTCGTCATTTTTACCATTATCTCTTGAATGCTCTTGAAGAGAAAAGAAGAGCTTAGGTTGGTCTTCTACATTTCTTTCCTAATTACCAAACCTAATAACTTCCAACTCTTTTTCAAACCTAATCAGCCTATCAAGGCTATAAAGGCTGATATTGCTTTTAGGCATCCTTCATTTACATTAAGTCCTTTAAAAGGAAGAAGTCTTAGAGTTGGCTCATATCAATTTTTGGACCTACCTTTATGGGCTCAATCAAGTCCATATGGTTAACTTGGCTTTCCCTCCCAAGCTTACCTTCAAATACAACTTTAGGCCTCTTAGGCTTAAGGCCCTTACTTCTACCCAACATTTTAGAGTCATGCACTAAGCTACCTAGGACTACTCTAGGCTCACTTTGAGAACGCCTATTGCCTTTTCACTGAACATTGTATGAAAGTTGACCTAAATTCAAATCTTTCTATGCAAATGAATGAACTACCCTTAATACACTAGTCTTGGAGAACTCACCAATCTCACCACTTTGCACAGCGGAGCTATTAAAGCTGCTAACAATGGCAACAGCTTTCTATTCTTTATCCAGTATTTCTTGTTTCTTTATCATGAACTCAACACCACTCAGTTCCCATTAATCACAATTTCTTTCCACGTCGAGATGATAACTCCTTCAAAATTCTTCCATAATCAAAACGTTATAGATTACTTGTTGAGCTACTGAACTTAATGATTCTCCCCCATAGACTCCCAATGCATTTGAAGGTTACCTCATTCCATAAATGAATAAGGAGATTTTCAATTATAATCTACATCGGTTTATAACCTTTTTCTACTACCAGTGGGTAAGGGGTTATGAAGTCAAACCATTATGAAAACAAATCTAGGTAGTTAGCAAGGATTATTCTCATTTTTTCTTCATCCTCAAAGGTAAATAAAACTTTTAGCTAGCCAAGTGGCTGAATGGCCATTAAAATACCCTAAAAAAACAACCTTGTTTGGATGAGTTTAAGGGGAAAGACTTCTCTCAAAGTTGCACCTACACTCCACCTTACCCATTTAATTTTTTTATCTAGTACATTCACGTTGATAACAAGAAGATCTTTTAATTGCCTTATCGTTGACTCACTAAATCTGGCCATCACATGTGGTTATGAGTTCTTGTTCCCTTCTAAACCATCCTCTTTATTTTGTAAAAGGGCATCTTTATAGGAATTGTGGTTGGGATTGATTTTATTAGTACTGAAAAGTTCCTTTGGACTTCCCTATTTCTTAGAAATCACCTTCTTTGAAATTTTCTCCATGCACTATATGTGCAACTAAAGGAGAACTTTTCAAGGTAGGCTTTCTGAAATAAACCTAATTTCTTCAAGGATCTATCACTGCATATCTTTATGCAAATGTTATAAGAGGCTTCACCCAAATCCTTAATTTCAAAGTTTTGAGAAGATAATCTCACGCAACAACCCCAAGTCATTACTTAATAGTAAATTGCCATCAACATAAAGGGTTGAGAAAATGATTTTACTCCCACTAACTTTGAGGTGCCACATTGGTCAACAAAATTTTCTATAAATCCACATGAAATAACAACATTGTGAAATTTTGTATATCATTAGCAGGATGTTTGTTTTAGTCTATATATTGACTTCTTTAATTTCCAAACTAGATGACTTTCTTTATAGAAACCTTTAGCTTAACTCATGTATAATCTTTTTCAAGATCCCCATTCAATCATGTTGTTTTCATATAAGCTACTAAAGCCATAATAATACTAAATGAATCCTTCTTCAACACAAAAGTATCAATAAGGTTCCTTGGTAATTAATGCATTTCTTAAGAAGCATAAAATGTAATTTATATTTTATGTACGCAAAGGAAATTAATGTAATTTATTGCAAAAAGTACAAATATATATCATAAAGTCAATTAGTCCATTGTTTGCAAACCAAAAAGATTTGGTAGGTTAGGGATCTCTAGCCTTTCTCACAAGAATCTTACCATTCTTGCCAAATGGTGGTGGTAAATATGGGATAGATAAGGAAGCAATATGGAGACGTGTGATTAAATACAAGACTGGTGATACTCTTTGATTGCACCTGTATCAAACGCATCGAGAATGTCATTGGTTTGGAAAAACATCGTCAAGCTTCCATCCAACAAAAGGGTTTAAAATTTAATTGGAATACACACTTGCCACCAGATTGTGGGAGATGGTGCTGCTATCTTTCTATGGCTTGACAAATGGCTTGAGGACTTGCCCTTCTCTTCCAAGTATCTTGTCCTTTCTCGTTGGCAATGGACAAAGACATGTGAGTCACTATGCTAAGCCTAATGGTACATGGTTTATTAGTTTTAGACAGGCTTTTTATTCTTGGGAAAAGTCAGGCTGTGAGGAAATTTTGTGTAAACTCTCTTCAGTTGTTCTTGTGCAGGGTAAAAAGGACAAATTAGTATGGAAGCATGACCCTTAGTGTAATTTGCCTTTAAAAAATTTTTGTTTTAAGTTAGATGCTTGTGATGATAATCATACGATATGGTTTTAGTCTATATGGAAACTATTTATCCCACCAAAAGTTCAGTGCTTCCTTTAGCTTGCAATCCTCAATGCAATCCATATGAAGGCTTTCTCTTCTCTCGTGCTGTCCAATTTAATTTCGATCAATTGCATTGCATTTGGTGCAATCTTGTTGAGGAGAGTTGCTCACACATCTTACTCACATACAACTTTAGTTAGCTCATATGAAGCCTTTTTCTTTAATGGTGGGGTGTTGCTTGGTGTGCTATTTCACCATTTCTAACTTTATCTAAGCATGGTCTTTCTACCCGTTTGGTGGCAATGCTTTTAAAAGATGGATGATAGTCTGTGGCACTACTTTATGGTCATTATAGTTAACACATAATGAATCTGCCTTCAATTCCAAGCTTTAGGATGGTCTCCAAATCCTCTTTCTTATAAAGCTGCACTCTATGTTTTGGATTCGAGCATGTGAAGGCGATGATGTGATCGATGCTATTGGTTGGTGGTCCAATCCACAAAACTGCCTTTGTCAAAGAACCCCTTTCCACCTTCGATCTGGTGCGTCATGGTTACCCCTTCCCATTGGTGAGTTTAAATTTAATATTAATGGCTCAATCAGAGGTAAATCAAGACTTGCCGGTTGCGGTGGTGTCTTATACAACTTTGACGGTTTTGTAGTAGGCTTGTTCTTCATTCCACTTGTCTTGCGTGACTCCAATTATGACAAATTGATGGCCATCTTCCATGCTTTATGCCTTTTCTCTGCCTCCACATATGTTTCATCTTCCTTAATTGTTGAATCAAATTCACGGGTTGCTCTCTCCTAGATTAACTGTGTGGATCGAATACCTTAGGATAAATGGCACATTTTCAATAAGATCAATTGATTGCTGCTTTCGATTGGTAATGTGTCTTTCACTCATGTCTTTAGATAAGGTAACTCATTCGCAAACTCTTTGGCCAGGTATGGTGTTGATGTTTCTACTCCCTTCTCTGCTTAGTGGTGAGCTCATGATGTGCTGAATGATTCTAACATTGCTATTTTGTTTTATGTTGCATTGTCAGTCTTGCTTTTGAGCTCTCTTTATTTGTTAATGTTTTCCTTACTTGTTTAGTCTGTTTCTGCCTCTTTTTCATATAGGCTGCTTTAGGTTCACTTTGTTTGCTACTTTATTAGTTTTTTTGACATAGCAGGTTGTTAATTGTTGCTTGCAGATGCTTGTACTAGCTGGCCTCTAGGCTAACATTCACTATAGTCTTAGTGATTTTAATGAAATTTTATCTTGGCTGAGCAAAAAAATATACATATCATAAATCACTTAAAAACACAAAAATATACAGCAAAATATTATTTAAAATATGTAAAATCTAAGACATGACATATTTATCTTGCTTCAAATTCAAATTTTAGAAAAAAAGAATAGAGATTACGAGATTCAAAACTACTACTTCTTTTTATATAATTCAAGACACGAAGAATCTTATTTATAAATGTATATAATGAATATTGTAACACCCCTTTAAAAAAAAAGAAAGAAAAACCACATAGGCAGCTGCCCATGTGGTCAATTGAAACTTTAAAACTAAGACTTATGAAAGGAGTGAGCAAGGGGGGGGGGGGGGCGGATGAATACATAAAAGAAAAAAAGACAAAAGCAAAGAAAGGGGTAGTGTAGGGGCCAGTTATGAGCCATGAAAAAATAGAAAACATGTGTAAAAATGTGGAAAGGGGACATGACAAGGAGTCATGTCTGGTCCCCTCCATGTTTATCCTTCAAATGGCTTTCAAAAGCCATTCTTGTGCAGCATCATCGAGCCAAGAAAGAGCAAAGAAACAAGGGGAAAAAAATGAGAGAAAGAGCCGAGAAAACAAAAAGAGAATAGAGAGAAAATTCTATGCCTTTTTGGAGAGCTTGAGTTGTTGAAATTTTATGACTTTGTTGTTGCTTTTGGAGGTTGATTTTGAGGTTAGTTGCTGATTATTTTTAGGGGTTTTGTTGCTGGTTTTGGGGGTTGGAAAGCTGCTGATTTGGAGGTGGAAATGGGTAGTGTGGTGGCTGAAATCTTGAGGTTTAGTGGTTGAAATTCTTGAGGCTTTGTTGGTGAAATTTTTAAGGTTTAGAGTTGAAATGTTTGAGGTTTATATGGGCATTACAATTGCTGATTTTGTTGGAAGAAAAGTGTAGAAATTGTAACCAATTTGAGAGTGTAAGGAAGGAAAAATAAGAGCCAAAGAGAGGGAAGGAAGGGCTGCCACCGACGGAGGGAAAGTGAAGCCAAGGGGAGAGAGAGGAAGAAACGTGAAAGAGAATAGAAAGAAAGGTAAAAAAAATAATAATAAAAACATAAAAAAAATAAATAATAAAATAATATATATTGAATAAAATAATAATATAAAAATAAAATAATGAAGAAGGATATATATATCTATTAAGTGAATTTTAATATTTAGGAAATAAATAAGGTGTTATACTGTGGTGGCAGGCCGAAGAAATCAGCGAACAATCGGTAGGAAGAAAGAGTAAGACATACCTTCGAAATTAATAGCGACGTAACATCCCGCTATTACAAGGTGAGTAGGGGGTGTCAATTTTAAAATTTTCATATTATCTATAGATATATATTTACGCATGATTTATCGAACGCACATAATTGTGAAAAGCATGCATTGATAAAATTTTAAGAAATTGTGAATGTAAGTTATTTTTAGAAATTGTTTTGAATATATATATAATTACACGTAAAGTATTTAGAAAATTGGGAAACAGGCCTTTCACACTATCTATTATCAAAATACGTGCCTTATATTTTTGCGTGACATGTATAATAAATGCATTTGTTAAATGATTCTAATGTAGCTTCTAAAAGCTGATTTTATTCTAAAAAAAATTTATAAGTGTTTATACCAAGACAAAAGATGTGAAAAACATCAATATAACGGTTTATCAAATTTTTGGCTTTTAAATGATTTAAGAAAATAGACTTGAGAAGCTTGTTATGGATTCGAAGAATATTCTATTTTTGATAAACTGAAAGCGTTGAGAGTAGGCCGGATGTCATATCGGTTAAGTGTGACCCTCGTGCACGAGTGAGCTCTAGCTAGAGACATTTTCGGATCGTCGACGGGCTGTTAGACATGGCTGGGGCCATGGTCTGTGATATACGTGGCAAGGCCACAGATGATTTACGCGGTTACAACCGCTTGATATCTCCGATGTCGACCAACATTGTTGAGATTGCCATGGCATTATATGAGAATCCGGTGGAAGCGATGCTCCCGGATGTTATTACGTGGAAGTGAGTCCACGTGTTGATGTTATGATTTCCTACTCGAGAGCATTATGAATTTTTCGACACGTATTTTTATGCATGGTGAAGATTTAAGATTTTCTCTGCAGCTTCCATTATTAAACCAACTTTTAATGCTTATTTATTGATCATGAAGTGATTTACGTGGTTTATAATTTAATTTGATTACAGACTACATGTTTTGGGAGCATGCACACTTTTATCTTCTCATTTGTAATTTTTAACGATAAGTCGAATTTTTGTTGATTTCACCTAGAGTTATTATACCTGTTTTTGGCATTGTTTTGCCCAAATTAAATATTGCACGATGATTTTACCGCATCATTTTATAAGGCACAAATCTCCCTTTAAATCGAATTTACTATTGAAAATCTTGTGGTTTATTATTCAACTGATCAGCTATTTGCTTGTTTCCCATCTACGTCCTACTCGCTGAGTCGATGATCACTGAGTCTGTGAGACTCACACCCCTTTATTTCCCTTTTTGTAGACAAGGATCAGCCTAGCTCGTAATCATCGGCGTGCTCAGTTTCTGGCAGATAGGTAAAGGCATCTCTTAGCCCGTTCCGAGTCACTCCGCTGTCTAGAGTTCAGTCACATAGAAATTCTACATGTTATCTGCATTATCAATTCCTAATTATGCGTTGTTGAAAACTTTGTAATTTAAATATAATTGCTATTACTGGAAATGGAATACCAATATAGTACTTTGTTGTTATTATTAATAATTTACATACGCGTTAGTATATTTAATAAATGTCATGAAAAATTTATAAAGGCTTGTTCAAGACTTAGCAAGATTTTCCGGAGGTCTCGGACATCGGTAGCGACCGAGGATGGATCGTTACAAGTTTGGTATCAGAGCCCTAGGTTTAGTCATGTCCTAGGATATTTTTGTGTTAAACAGCGGAGTAGTGGAGTCGATGTAGAGTCTTGCCTATAGTTAGTGACTGCAGCACTGATTATAGATAAGAGGCTGCGTAGACTCTTTATCTTAGAAAATCACCTTATGTAATTAGAAATGAAAATTAAATAACGATAATTGATTGCTGATGTCCAGGTTTGAGATGCCACCCCAGACTAGACCATCTTCGAGGGCTGCGGGCAAGATAGATGCGCCCAGAGAGACTGATGAACGGTTACGGGTTTTTGCTCCGTGTGGTCGAGGTCGTTCGAGAATAAGGGGAAGAGGAAATTCTCGACGTTCAAGTGAGGGTAGCTCGAGCCGTCGAAAGAGTACTAGTACCGATAGTACAGGGGCAGTGAGACTTACATTGAAGAGTGTGACTCTGGATGAATTAGCTGCAGGACTGCAAAATTTTACACAACAGTTTACAGAATTTACTCGACAAAATGCTGATACAACTGAAGGGTATTTGAGTCTAAGTTCACAATATTCGAATTTTGATCCGAGTGTAGACATGATAGAGGAAGAGGATGAGGATGATCCATATGACGAGGATGAGGGAGACAATTCAGTTTCTTTATCAGTTTTTATGCAACTGCAACCACCAACTTTTACTGGTTCTACAGTGGGAGAGGATCCACATAAATTTTTAGATACAATGGAAAGAATCTGTCGCGCCTTAGGAGCCTGGAGTGCAAGATCTGTAACACTGGCTAGCTTCCGTCTTGAAGATGTAGCGCAATAATGGATTACATCATATATGTGGGGCAGATCTAGTGATGCTGGTCCACTTAGTTGGGAGGAATTCGATTAGGCCTTCATGGATAGATTCGTGCCCCGAAGTGTACGAGCAGTTAAGGTAAGGAAATTTGAGGCTTTAAGACAGACACTCGGTATGACAGTGTCTGAGTATGATGTACAATTTTCTCAATTATCTAGGTATGCCCCATATTTGGTGTCAACAAAAGAAATGAGAATAGAGCGGTTTGTGGCCGACTTGTCCGAGTACTTGTTTAGAGTGGTTGCTCCACAGAGATTCGATTCATATTCTGATGTTGTGGATTGTGCCCTATTAATAGAATGACGCAATGTGGAGGCTAGGGCACTTCGTGAGAGCACAGGACAGACTAGTCGAAGGCACACTGGTCAAGATATGACTTTTAGGAGATCACGTCAATCCGGTCGAAAGGAAAATATGCAGAGTAGAGGGCAAACGTCAATTAGACCTCAAGGGTCAGGGAGAAATCACCCGTTTAGCAATCCTCCTCGTCGTGGAAACTTTTCAGGAACAAGCAACCGTTGCGGACCTGATAATACAATGACCAGCTATGATAGTTGACCAAGGGGTCAAAGGAGTCCTTATTGCACACGATGTGGTACTACACATGTGGTGCAACGACCATTCTCCGGTCGATGCTGGCGTTCGAAACTTCCGAGAAAGTCCCGTCAAGTCTTGAACAAGCCTTTCTCGAATTACTCACTAATTCACATTTTTCACTCTTCATATAATATTATTATTCTCTTGTACTGAATTAAATCATAAACATAAAAATCACTATAAACTTTTTCATTTTTATTTGTTCACAAACATATACATAAAAATATAAAATTTTTAAATTCATACTGTATATAAAAAGAAATTTGAACTCGTTTACAATTTAATAAATAAAATATTATGACTCGACTTCTAACAGAAACAGATACAGCGGAGTGACTCAGAGTAGTACGCTAGGAGATGTTTTTACCTCACAGTAGACCAACACGTCGATGACTTCATGCCAAATCGATTCCTATCTGCAAAAAGGGAAATAAAATGGGAGGTGAGTCTCATAGACTCAGTGAATATCATCGACCCAGTGAGTAGGGCGTAGATAGGAAACAAGCATACGGCAGATCAGTTGAAGATAAAAACACAGGATCATAAAAGTAAGTTATTTCAAATAGGGATTTTGTGCCTTATAACCATTTTTCGCATCAAATCAATAAAATCAAGCCAACGCCCGTGAAACCAAATATTATTCAAAATCATATCCAAATCATAGCTCGCCTATACGCGAGGAATTTCAAATCAGTTTCATAGAAAACAAATAAGGGAGCTGCAAAAATCCATTTAATTTTATTCCCACAATATAGAGAAATATAATTCGTAATATTAAAACTTATTCCAATCCATGTAAAACAATTACATTTTATCAAAAATGTTCAATAAGGCTTATGATTTTAATAAAACTTGGCTCGTGCCAAAAACTCATATTCGTTGACACCCTGCGCCGGGGCATCCAAGCGAATCCGCCAAGGTTGTTAAAAATTTTATGTACTCATAAAACATATTTTTCTGTTTAGAAACCACAGCCGTTCCTTGGCATTAGCGGAGTTCGCCTTCTCGTGATGGGTCGGCCGAAGGGAACTCTAACCATACCTCAGGAGATACCCTCCGCGCCTCTACTACTGAGGTATGAATATAAGTAGATAACCGTGCCCCTCCTAAAGGTAGTCCACGGCACCCGCCACTACAGTGACTATCCTATAACCCACCAATCAATAAAATTTAAATAACATGATATGACAATCAAATTATTACCGGGCCAATCCAGGCAAAACAATCAGTTAAAAAAAATTTTAATATAAATGCCAATCAACCAATCATGCCATCACACCGTCATAAGCCATAAATTTCAAAGCATAATTTCTATAACACAAATATGTATTCTCAAATTATTCAATTTTTCTAAAATCATCATTCGATTTCAAAATGATTTTTAAGGGGATATTTTAAATCTTTTTTTTTTCAAATTATCAATCCCCGTGTCATGTTGAAATTCTCGTTTCACGAAATGTTCGTTTTAAACATTTGCATGATATTTTCTATCAAACTAGTATGATGAATATTTAAATATTTCATGAAATGCACATCACACAAACATTAAGGCACATTTTTCTTTTTGATGCAAATCATTTCAAAACGCTTATTTCCCGGTTTAAAATACTTTACGTATAATATATATATTTTTTCAAATGATTTCTAAAATAGTTTGCACTCACAATTCTTTAACATTTATTCAACATATGCTTTTCGTAAAAATTGCATTGCACGTAAAATACACGTAGAAGCATATCTATATACGAAATATTTAGAAATTGACACCCTCTACTCACCTCTAAATAGCAGGATTTTACATCGTTATTTTCATAGGAGTATATACTTATTTCAATTTTTCGATCACCTATTTCGTTCGGCTCGCCTCCTCGATAAACATTCCATTGGGCCTCCCCTCCATGACCTTTTTCTTTTCCTCCTAACCATTGGACCTTGTCCATGAGCCCTTTCCAATTTTCTTATTGGACCAAGCCCAAATTTTATTTTCCACTTGGGCCTTGCCCAATTTCATTTTTCTATTAGGCCTTGCCCATCTAAATACCATTGGGCCATGCCCATTTTATTTTTTTTTCTATCATCATTTTCATTTTCATTTTTCTTTTCTCTTTTTCTTTTTCTTTTTCTTCTTTTTTTTTTTCTTTCTTCACCATCCAACCATGTTTTCTTCTTCTTCAACCCGCCACTCAATCCCCACCGTGGCCTCCTCCCTCCACCAACGTGGCATCAAAAATTCTGCTCTTCCTTAACTTGTTCTCCTCCACAATTTGGCACTCAAAGCTACTTAATTTTCTGCACAAACATGCAGATTTTTAGCAAAAAATCAGTCAACAAACTGCACCTTCAAGCCTCCATAACCAGCAGATTTTTGGCTTCAATTCTACCTAAACTTTCAGCAGCCAAGAACCTTCAAAATTGCAACCATAAACCTTCAAAATTTCCAGCAATTAAAGCCTAAATAAAACCAGCTTTTCTTACCTGAAAATTACAACAAAACTACTCCAAGAAAATGCAAAAATTTTCGATCTTCTTGCCTCCCCCTTTCACGGTTCTTCTTGTTTATTTTCTTTGGCTTTTTCCTCCTCATTTTCCGTTCTTCCTCTTCTCCTTTCCTTTCTCTTTTTCCTTTTATTTTTTTCTCCTTTATTCCTTGTCTTTTATTCCTTCTCTTTCCCGACCTCATCTTCATCTTTCTTTTTTATCCCTTTTGATTTCCTTTAATCGTTTACTTCTAGACTCTTCTCCCATTTCTTTCTCTTTTTTTTCTTTTACTCCTTTCATCCCCTTTTTGATTTCTTTTACACTTGTTTCAAGGATAGAATCACATAAAAAATTGACTTCCACTTTGCCACCCGCCACAAGCTTTTCTTCACCCTTCTCTTGACTTTTCTTCCTTTGATTTTTCTTTGTATGGCCAGCCTTCACTTCATTCCTTTCTCCCATTTCTTTGTCTTGTCTTTTCCTCTCTTTTCATTTGCTTTGTGGCTGGCCCCCATTTCTATACAACCCAAAATTTGCTTTGACTTTTCTTTCTTCATTTCTTCTTTTTCTAATGTGACAATTGACCAAATAAAATTTTATTTTGACTTTTCAACATCTTTTTTCTCTTTTCACCCTCTTAAATATTCATTTAAGCTTTTAATTAATCTAAAATTTAATTAGGCTTAAAAGTGTACTAAGAGACTCCAAAAATTTAATTATCAACCTTGAAATTTTTATTCTCGAGATATGACATCTCATCATTTTTCAACATAATTTTTTCTATTGTAGAGACAGAACTAGGTGAAGTGATCTTCATCAAAGTTGTAGCTCTGTCTCTTCGCTTTCCAATGGTCCAAGAATTGCTTCAATTGGAATTTTGTAGCTTGAGATATGGCCAAAATACTCAAGCATATATAAAAATTTTTTTGTGTTCTTCAACACTTTGCTCTCCAAAAATTAAGTCCAATATTTTTAATTCCTATTCATACTTATTAAATTTCAATTTCCTTCAAAATTATTCTTCCTTCACATATATAAAATCAAATAATTGAGATTGCATTCCAATGCGGAGGGCATATACGAAGAAACTGCCCATATAAAGGGGGATTCTAAGAAACTAGTCAGGAGTATGTACAGCTAACATCCGCAGTAGCATCTACAGTTTCACCTCCGGCTAAGAGAGGTCGACCTGACAAAGGCAAAGGGATAGCTTCTGCCTCCCGATCCCGACCTATGGAGACAACACCACAGAGTACTTTTAGAGGAGGACAAGCAAGGGTGTTTGCTGTACGTCCGCAAGATGTGCCTGTTTCTAATGATGTGGTGATAGGTACTCTTCTAATTTGCGATTCTGAAGCCTTAGTTTTATTTGATCCCGGGTCTACCCATTTTTTTGTTTCTCTAAATTTTGTGTTGAAGTTGAATAGACCTTGCGAGATCATGATAGACCCATTAATAGTAACCACACCTTTAGAAGAAATTTACACAGCGGAGTTGGTATATAAGTTTTGCGTGGTGAAAATTAATCATCGGGAGACTTGGGTGAATTTGGTATTATTAACAACGTTGGAGTTTGATGTTATAGTAGGAATGGATTGGTTATATGATTGCTATGCCAGTGTTGATTGTCATTATAAGTATGTGGAATTTAAGTTTCCTGAAAAAGTCCCTTTCATTATTTATGGACATAGGAGTCTGTGTAACAAAAGAATATTGGCTGGAGTAACTAGAGTGGAAGCGGGGTAGAATTACTTGGCATGTGTGGAGACCAAGGAAGATGTGTCAATAGAAGAAGAAGTTTTGAATGTTAAAATAGTGCCAATAGTCAACGAATTCGAGGATGTATTCCTGGATGAATTGCCAGGGTTACCCCCAGAAAGAGAAATTGAGTTTTGCATTAATTGGATTCCTGGCACGGAACCAATATCTAAAGTTCCTTACCGAATGGCATCAGCAAAAATGTGAGTACTACGAGAGCAATTACAAGAGTTAGTGGAAAAGGGATTTATTTGCCCAAGTACTTCACCTTGGGGAGCTCCAGTATTATTTGTAAAGAAAAAAGATGGAAGTTTGAGGTTGTGTGTGGATTATCGAAAGTTAAATAGTGTGACTATTAAAAATAAATATCCACTACCTAGGATCGATGACTTATTCGATCAATTGCAAGGGGCGAGATGTTTCTCAAAAATTGATCTACGCTCGGGGTATCATCAACTAAGAGTCCGGGAAGAGGACATACCAAAGACTGCATTCCGTACCAGGTATGGACATTATGAGTTTTTGGTGATGTCCTTTGGTCTAACTAATGCTTCTGCTGCTTTCATGGATCTAATGAATAGGGTATTCCAACCTTATTTGGATAGATTTGTGGTGGTATTTATTGACGACATCTTAGTGTATTCTCGGAGTTTAGAAGAGCATGCATATCACTTGAGACTGGTGTTACAAACACTTCGAGAACATGAATTATATGCAAAGTTCTCTAAATGTGCCTTTTGGTTAAAGAGCATTAGTTTTCTCGAACATGTGATAACGAAGGAAGGGATTACCATAGATCCGTAAAAAGTTGCATTAATCCAAACTTGGTTGAGACCAAATACGGTTACTGAGGTTCGAAGTTTTCTAGGATTGGCTGGCTATTATCATCGATTTGTGCAAGATTTTTCTAGAATCGCGGCACCATTGACCAAGTTAACACGAAAAGGAGCTAGATTTGAATGGACTGATGAGTGTGAAAGCAGTTTTTTTAGACTGAAGGAATGCCTAACTTCTGCACCTATCTTAAGTCTGCCAAATGGTACAAGAGGGTATGTAATGTATTGTGATGCATCAAGGGTTGGTTTAGGATGTGTGCTAATGCAGAATGGTAGGGCGATCGCATATGGCTCAAGGTAATTTAAGAGACACGAGCAAAACTACCCCACTCATGACTTAGAAATGGCGGCGATTGTGTTCGCATTGAAAATGTGGCGCCATTATCTATATGGGGAGAGCTTTGAAATATATACTGATCACAAAAGCTTGAAGTATATATTTCAACAACGTGATCTTAATTTAAGGCAACGTCGATGGATGGAATTGCTTAAAGATTATGATTGTACCATCCAATATCACCCTGGTAAGGCAAACGTGGTGGCTGAAGCTTTAAGTCGGAAGTCTATGGGCAGTTTGGCACATTTGTCTATTGAACGGAGAAGTGCAGTACGTGACTGGCAGGGCCTAAGCAATATGGGGATCAAGATTGATATCAATGGGCTTAGTGCCCTTATTGCTCATTTTCGAGTCTGACCAATAATCTTGGACCGAATTCGTAATGCCCAAGCACAAGATGAATTTGTGATGAAGATCTTAGGATCGGAAGAGTGGGATCAAAATTATGAATTTGGAGATGAAGGATTGTTGAAGTATGGATCTTGAACGTATGTGCCAGTTCGAGATAACTTGAGAGAAAAAATCTTGGAAGAGGCTCACATTACCGCTTATACCGTGCACCCAAGAACCACTAAAATGTATCATGATTTAAAGATGGTCTATCGGTGGCCAGGGATGAAGAAGGATGTAGCGGAATACGTAGCCAAGTGCCTAACTTGTCAACAAGTTAAAGCTGAACACGGGAAACCCCCAGGCTTACTACAACCCTTGCCGATTCCCGAATGGAAATGGGAGCATGTGGCTATGGATTTTTTGACAGGATTACCCTGTGTAAGGGGAGGATATGATTCCATATGGGTGATAGTAGATCGATTGACCAAGTCGGCTCACTTCATTCCAGTAAAAACTACTTATGGGTCACCTAAGTATGCTAAGATCTATGTTGATTGTATTGTACGATTGTATGGAGTTCCTGTGACCATTGTGTCTGATCGAGGGCCACAATTTACTAACAAGTTTTGGAGAAGTTTACATGGAGCGTTAGGCACTCGTTTGGACTTCAGTACTGCATATCATCCCCAAACGGATGGTCAATCGAAGTGTGTGATACAAACACTCGAAGATATGCTGAGGTCAATTGTATTAGATTTGGGAACCACGTGGGATCAACAATTATCTTTAGTGGAATTTGCATATAATAACAGCTACCAAGCTAGTATCAGAATGGCTCCGTTTGAAGCCTTGTACGAGAGAAAGTGCAGATCACCCATTGGATGGTTTGAAGTGGGAGAAAGAAAGCTATTGGGTCTCGATTTGGTTCAACAAGCTACAGATGTGGTGAGTTTGGCAAGGGATCATCTACGGACAGCTCAGAGTAGACAAAAGTCCTATGCCGATAATAGACGTCGACCTTTAGAGTTTCAAGTGGGGGATTTTGTATTTTTGAAGGTATCTCCATTGAAACGAAGTAAAAGATTTGGAAAGAAAGGAAAGCTGAGTCCAAGATATATTGGACCTTTTGAAGTTTTGGAGCGAATTGGGTCCACAGCATATCGACTAGCTTTGCCGGTGGAGTTAGCTCGAGTAAATCCCACATTTCATGTGTCTATGTTAAGAAAGTATATCAAGAACCCAACACATGTTATACGATATGATCTGGTTCCATTGGATGAAGGATTAACTTTTGAAGAGCAACCAGTGGCAATATTAGATCGTCAAGTGAAGCAGTTACGCTCCAAGGAAATTGCCTTAGTAAAGGTCTTGTGGCAAAACCGTTTGATGGAAGAGCTGACTTGGGAACCTGAAGAGGAGATAAGGAAGGAATACCCACACCTCTTTCACGACTAAGGTATGTTTTACCAACCCACTTTATTTTAATTCGAGGACGAATTTATTTAAATGGGGGAGATTGCAACACCCTTTTAAAAAAAAAGAGAAAGAAAGACCACATGGCCAGCCGCCCATGTGGTCAATTGAAACTTTAAAAGTAAGACTTATGAAAGGAGTGAGCAAGGGGGGGCCGGATGAATACATAAAAGAAGAAAAGACAAAAGCAAAGAAAGGGATAGTGTGAGGGCCGGTTATGAACCATGAAAAAATAGAAAACATGTGTAAAAATGTGGAAATGGGACATGACAAGGAGTCATGTCTGGTCCGCTCCATGTTTATCCTTCAAATGGCTTTCAAAAGCCATTATTGTGCAGCACCGTTGAGCCAAGAAAGAGCAAAGAAACAAGGGAAAAAAATGAGAGAAAGAGCCGAGAAAACAAGAAGAGAATAGAAAGAAAATTCTATGCCCTTTTGGGGAGCTTGAGTTGTTGAAATTTTATGACTTTGTTGTTGCTTTTGGAGGTTGATTTTGGGGTTAGTTGCTGATTATTTTTGGGGATTTTGTTGCTGGTTTTGGGGGTTGGAAAGCTGCTGATTTGGAGGTGGAAATAGGTAGTGTGGTGGTTGAAATCTTGAGGTTTAGTGGTTGAAATTCTTGAGGCTTTGTTGGTGAAATTTTTAAGGTTTAGAGCTGAAATATTTGAGGTTTATATGGGCATTACAATTGCTGTTTTTGTTGGAAGAAAAGTGTAGAAATTGTAACCAATTTGAGAGTGTAAGGAAGGAAAAATAAGAGCCAAAGAGAGGGAAGGAAGGGCTGCCACCGACGGAGGGAAAGTGAAGCCAAGGGGAGAGAGAGGAAGAAACGTGAAATATAAGAGAAAGAAAGGTAAAAAAAAATAAAAAAATAAAAAAATAAATAATAAAATAATATATATTGAATAAAATAATAATATTAAAATAAAATAATGAAAAAGGATATATATATCTATTAAGTGAATTTTAATATTTAGGAAATAAATAAGGTGTTATACTGTGGTGGCAGGCCGAAGAAATTAGCGAACAATCGGTAGGAAGAAAGAGTAAGACACACCTTCGAAATTAATAGCGACATAACATCCCGCTATTACAAGGTGAGTAGGGGGTGTCAATTTTAAAATTTTCATATTATCTATAGATATATATCTATGCATGATTTATCGAACGCACATAATTGTGAAAAACATGTGTTAATAAAATTTTAGGAAATTGTAAATGTAAGTTATTTTTAGAAATTGTTTTGAATATATATATATATATAATTACATGTAAAGTATTTAAAAAATTAGGAAACAGGCCTTTCACACTATCTATTATCAAAATACGTGCCTTATATTTTTACGTGACATGCATAATAAATGCATTTGTTAAATGATTCTAATGTAGCTTCTAAAAACTGATTTTATTCTTAAAAAAAATTTATAAGTGTTTATACCAAGACAAAAGATGTGAAAAACATCAATATAACGGTTTATCAAATTTTTGATTTTTAAATAATTTAAGAAAATAGACTTGAGAAGCTTGTTATGGATTCGAAAAATATTCTATTTTTGATAAACCGAAAGCGTCGAGAGTAGGTCGGATGTCACATCGGTTAAGTGTGACCCTCGTGCACGAGTGAGCTCTAGCTAGAGACATTTTCGGGTCACCGACGGACTGTTAGACATGGCTAGGGCCATGGTCTGTGATATATGTGGCAAGGCCACAGATGATTTACGCGGTTGCAACCACTTGATATCTCCGATGTCGGCCAACATCGTCGAGATTTCCATGGCATTATATGAGAATCTGGTGGAAGCGATGCTCCCGAATATTATTACGTTGAAGTGGGTCCACGTGTTGATGTTATGATTTCCTACTTGAGAGCATTATGAATTTTTCTACACGTATTTTTATGCATGGTGAAGATTTAAGATTTTCTCTGTAACTCCCTTTATTTAAACCAACTTTCAATGCTTATTTATTGAACATGAAGTGATTTACGTGGTTTATAATTTAATTTGATTACAGACTACATGTTTTGGGAGCATGCACACTTTTATCTTTTCATTTGTAATTTTTAACGATAAGTCGAATTTTTGTTGATTTCACCTAGAGTTATTACACCTATTTTTGGTATTGTTTTGCCCAAATTAAATGTTGCATGATGATTTTACCGCATCATTTTATAAGGCACAAATCTCCCTTTAAATCGAATTTACCATTGAAAATCTTGTGATTTATTATTCAACTGATCAGCTATTTGCTTGTTTCCCATCTACGTCCTACTCGCTGAGCCGATGATCACTGAGTCTGTGAGACTCACACCCCTTTATTTCCCCTTTTGTAGACAAGGATCAGCCTAGCTTGTAATCATCGGCGTGCTCAGTTTCTAGCAGATAGGTAAAGGCATCTCTTAGCGCATTCCGAGTCACTCCGCTATCTAGAGTTCAGTCACATAGAAATTCTACATGTTATCCGCATTATCAATTCCTAATTATGCGTTGTTGAAAACTTTACAATTTAAATATAATTGCTATTACTGGAAATGGAATACCAATATAGTACTTTATTGTTATTATTAATAATTTACATATGCGTTAGTGTATTTAATAAATGTCACAAAAAGTTTATAAAGGCTTGTTCGAGACTTAGCGGGATCTTCCGGAGGTCTCGAACTCCGGTAGCGAACGAGGATGGGTCGTTACAAATATAATTAATTTGAAAAACGCATAGCAATGTCCTCATTTTCAACACACACATGACACATTATAATGTGGCTTTATTTATACTTAGTAAGGATCTAAATTATTTTTTATTGTGAGTGTCCCCACTATCAATAAAACACTAATCATATCATCAATCTTTCTCATCCCCGTAAAAGAGATGGAATACTTTGCTCATGTCGAAAGAAATTTTGCGGATCAACCATGCTCTTGACATGAATCAATCTGTTGAGGTTATTCTTGAAATATTTCAGACCCCAACTGCTTGCTTGTCTATAGCTCGTGTAATTGCCTTTGTTATTGCTTCCAAGGTCAAGATCCCTGTAGTTCATGTAAGCTGCTCTGGGAGATTTTGAAACGTAGGGTTCCATGTACTTGTAAAGCCTTCTCATAAAACTTATATGCTTCTGAGATGCTGAAGCATCTTCTTCTACCCATTCCACTTTATAATGAATATTAAATAAATTCCCCGCCCTGTGAGGAAATGGAGTCTCAGGCTCTGCAATCTCATCCATTATGCCACCGTAAGGACTAAAGATAAGCTGAAACCACCCATGCTCCACTTCGTAAAACCATTGCCATAGACCTTCTAATGCAATTTCAGGAATAGGTTCCTTAACATAGTCCGATTTTCCTTTGAAGAAGAATGCAGTACGCGTCCTGCTAAGCAAAATATCAAAGGATTCATTATGTGGGATTCCTGCAAAATAAAGGGTACTTTGGATCCAGCTCATTTCAATGCAGTCTTCTTTAACTAATCCAAGCTCAGGAAAACTTTCTTGCATCAATGCGATTAGTTGATCAATTCTACCAAGAAACAAGGAAGTAAAAGAAGCTTGTATTGTTCTTTTTCCTTCTTGGCTTGAAGGCACGGCTTTTAAAAGGAGTCTGAGGTACAAATCTTCATGAATCTTTTCTGCAACAGATTGCCACTTATGAACAAGCTTTGTTGCATTCTCTTCCAATAACTTTTTCACTGTAAATACAGTCACAGTTGATGGAACAGAAACTAACTTCACTTTCCAAGCAACAATGACTCCAAAACTGGCTCCACCACCTCCTCGAATGGCCCAAAACAGATCTTCCCCCATAGAGCTTCTATCAAGAATTCTGCCATCGACATTAACTAAGTGTGCATCAATTATTTGATCAGCAGCAAGGCCAAACTTGCGCGTCAACATGCCATAACCCCCTCCGCTGAAATGACCCCCAATGCCCACAGTGTGGCAAACACCAGCTGGGAATGCAAGAGTTGTGCTTTTCTCTGCAATTCTGTAATACAGTTCACCTATAGTTGCACCAGCTTGAATCCATGCAGTGTTATTTTCTTTGTCAACGTCGATTGATCGTAAGTTAATCAAATCAAGTATGACAAACGGAACTGGAGAAACGTAAGAAAGACCTTCGTAGTCATGACCCCCACTACGAATTCTAATCTGCACGTCATGTTCCCTTGAGCAATTAATGGTTGCTTGGATGTGGGAGACATGGGAGGGCGTAACTACGACTGAAGGTTTCGGGGTAGTCGATGTAGAAAACCTAGCATTCCTAGCGGAAAGCTCCAACACGGATGAATATGAAGAACTGTTTTCGGTGTAAATGACTCTGGCGTTAATGTCAGAACGTAGGGAAAGGCATTGGAGAAAGCTCTCATGAGTATGGGCCAAAGTTGCCCTCGAAAATGAGAATAGAAAAATAAGAAAGAAAGGCATTGAGAAGCTAGGCGATTTCATTTAGGGTTACTCGATTTTGTGCTTGAGAGAATGCCAGGCTTCCCATCTCATGCTTCTTATATAATTTGGATTTGAATGAAAGTAAATAAAGATAGGTGAATGGGAGCAATCAACAATACGGAAAGTCAACTTGCAATGGATGAAATGAATTATTTAGAGGTGAAAGAGAGCAATCCACCATGCGTAAAATCAATGTGGGTTTCATGAAAAGAATTAACACCGGCTAAAACATAGACAGGGATGTATCAACTTATTCAAGCGAGGGGGCAGCTTTAAATTAATAGTTTTGCCCCCACTGAAATTTATAAAATATTAAAACATGGAACATGGGGATCTTCTTTGGTTGAAAAATCAACTTTAGATTTACATTATTGTGTAAGAAAATATACCACAAATCACTTAAAGAAATACAAAAGTATACCACAAAAATGCTACTAAAAGTGTATATAAATGGATGTCTATTGAGACACTCTAATGATTAAAACTTCAATTTATCTTGCAAATTTCAAATTCATTTTTTTAAAAAATAGAATAGAGATTAGGAGATACTGTTACTATTTATATAATATAAGAGTATAAGACAGCAGTCGTCTTATTTATAGATGTACAAGCTTCAAGGGTCTAAGAGATCGAGTCAAGCAAGAATCTGAAGGCACCCTAGCTATGGAGGTTGTTGGCAAATCACCGTCTGCAGTTTGGAGTGCGAGTTTTTTGTCTAGTGATTTTAGGTGCTCATGCTCGTACTGAAGGGTCAATGTCTACTGGGTTTCTGTGGATTGCTGCTTTTGATCTATGTTGGAACGTTAGGGCTATGTGTGGGCCACTCAAATTGTTATATAATGCCAGGGGCTACAGGAGTGGCCATGTATTTATGCAAAAAGCGGTCACCAAGGCTGAACATAAGTCTCCTGCATGCCAAGCTAGAGACTTATTTCAACACCATGTATTTCCATATGGTTTTCCTTTGTTATTACTTCCAAGGTCAAGAATAAGTTCCTTAACATAGTCCCATTTTCCATTTAAGGATTTTGCAGTATGTGTCCTGTACTTAAGCAAAAAATCTAAGGGTTCACTTTATGGGATTTCTGCAAAGTAGAGTAACATTGGATCCAGCCCATTTCAATGCAGTCTTGTTTAACTAATCCCAGCCCTGGAAAACTATCTTGCATCAATGCGATTAGTTGATCAATTCTACCAAGAAACAGGGAAGTAAAAGAAGCTTGTATCAATGCATGTCATGTTTTCTTGAGCAATTAATGATTGCTTGCTAAGCTAAAAGAAAAAATAATTGTTGCTTAAATGTAGGAGGGCGTACGATTAAAGGTTTGGGGGTAGCTGGTGTGGAGAACATAGCATTCCGAATGGAAAGCTCCAGCATGGGTGAATAGGAAGAGCTGTTTTGAGTGTAGGCGTGAATGTGAAAATGTAGGGAAAGGCATTGCAGAAAGCTCTTGTGAGTATGGGCCAATGTTGCCTATGAAGACAACAAAAGGAAATAGAGGCATTGAGAAGCTAGGCGACTTCATTGGGTCACTGGCCGGAGAGATTACCAGATCTCCCATCCCACTCTTTTTATAGCACCCAAGGTCAATGTTTGTGCTCTTGCGCCCTATTCCATTGACAAGTTACCTGTCAATTACCTCTCTGACCAATATTTCTGTGTACATTTCTACTTTTTCTCCAATGCTTGCAATTTAGATATGTTGAAAAGAATTTGACGTTAGGTGAAAAGAGCAATTGACAATGCCTAGAGCTCAAGTGTGGGGGCTAGTTGCCCCCTTGAATTTTTAAAGATTTATTAAAATGTCTATATATAAAATTAGAAACTTTAATCAAATAATTGTATGCCTCAATAATTCAAATTAATACTTTTGCCTCCACTAAAATCTATAAAAATTTAAAATATAGAACATAAAAATCTTATTCCGTTGAAAAATAAACTTTAAACTTTCATAAAAAAATCTCAATTATAATTTTATGCGAAATTACTTACTATGTCTCATCCCTTTATAATTGTAGGTAAGAGTCCATTTCATCTCCTACATAGATAACAATTAATGTTGTACATGATTATATACAAAGAAACCTTAACTAAGTTAAAAGTTAGATTTCCTTAATTTAAAGCCATTGAATGGAATTAAATGGCTTTTATAAATTGAATAAATTTTATTAATAATAATAATGTCCCATGCAACTCACATAAAATACTTGATTGATCTTTATCTTAAAAATACTTATATATAAATACAAATGTTTCTAAAATATAATGTTTGAAATATAAACACTACAACATTTTTACTTTTTAATGTACAATTTTAGTTACAATTATTTTAATGGAACTAAATTCTTCCTATAACATTTAATACATTTTTATTTAGCAGCACTATTTAAAGTGTAATCAATTAAAGTAAATTAAAATAGATTTATCTTAAAATAAATTAGAATAGATTTTGATAAGAGAAAGAGAAGCCCACAAAATAAAAACAACTATGGCCCATACAATTATTTTACCATGACAGCCCAAGTAAACAATCTGCTTACTGTGAGTCTTACCAATTCTTTTTTCTTACTGTTCAACTCTTCTCCTCCTTTACTTCATTTCTCACCAAACTTTTTTTAAATTATTTCACTTTCCATTTCTCATCATAGAATTTCACCATATCCTTTTTTTTTTTCTTGAATCGAATCTCATCAGATAATTTCACTAAACATTCTTTGATTCTTCATTCAGCTAATGATAATTGATGATTTGTTCATTTTCCCAGTTTACTTACTAAGAAGATTTTTGATTGGCTTGGATCTAAAGATTCTCGGTTAGTTATTAAGATGATTTTCTTAAGTCTTTTGATTTTATGTTAATTTTCTTCATTATTTTTTTAAATTTATGTCAATTTTCTTCATTATTTCTTCACCAAATATATATGTTGAATGGAGCTTTTATTGTGTTTCAGCTCATAGTTACATGTTCATGTAATCCTTGATTCAAGTACTCTTTCTTTGTTCTCTCTTTAAAAAAAAATTGATCATGACTTATGTAGTTCAAGTTTAGATTAGGGTTTGTTGTAATACTAATTAAGGACTTTGAGCATGATTTATTAATTTAAGCACTAGTTGTGAATAGAGGCCGAGAACCTTGCACCATTTTCTTTGTAAACATCTAGTTAGGTTTTCATGCCATGATGTTAATAAGATTATAGTTGAGCATGATTTCATAAAATGAAGAGTTGTTAAATTAAAAGTTGAAAGTATAAAGAATACCTTGCACTAATGCGAGCAACTTCTCCTGCAAGAAGAGAAAATAAGCTCTTTAGTTTATAGTAGAAAGACCTTTTATGTAGTTTGTAGATGATAGCTCTTCATGATCTAAATGTTTAAGTTCTGGTTAAATTTTCAAGTTCTTAGATTTGGCTTTCAAGGCAAAGATGGTGTTTATTAACTTTATATTGATCCAAGTACCAAAAATGCATTGAATGGCCTGACTTTGAATTTCCAATAAAACAACTTTAGTCAATTTAAAGCAAATTTCAGTTTCTTTGCCTTCAATCAAATGTATCTACGGGTGCATGCTTTTAATTGCATTAGGCTACTATTCAAATATCTATGTCTTTTCTTCATATCTTTTTTCTTTCTTCTATTAATCTATTTCTTAATTTATACTTGTTTGGCATAGTATTTTAATACTGAAAACTTTAGAGTGGTATTGACAAGTTGCATTATTATATTAACCATTAATTTTTTAAGAGTGCTTTATGACATCTAAGTATATGAGTAATAGAACAAGGATAAAATAATTTGCTAAAACTCAACAGCATTGGAGATTAATGCTTTAAAGGGTATTGACAACAATATTGCTGTTAATTTATCTCTCTTTATTCTCTCCTTTTCTTTTCATTTTGATCATGATATATGTAGTTTAAGTTTAGATTAGTGCTTTTTAAATATTATACTTTTAATTTATTTGTTAATTTTGCAGGAATGTGTCAAGGAAAGGTCTTCACACCTTAATGATACCCTTTAGTTCACATCTAGTGCAAAATCTTCTGAAGTGATCTTAATTTACATTTATTATGTGTTAATTAATTAATATTCCAAGTGTTCCACTCTTTTTTTTTTCTCAGCCAAAATAAAATTTCATTAAAAACACTTAAACTATAGTGTGTGAGCCTAAAGACTCTGTAACATCCTTTAAAAAATATATTAACTAATTAAATTATAAAGGACCACATGGGCAGCCGCCCATGTGGTCAAATAAAAAACAAACAAGAGGCCAAATGAGACTTGGAAGAAGACAAAAGTAAAAGAAAGAAATAGATGTAGGGGCTGGCCTTATGAAGCAATGAAGAGAAAGAAGAAAGTAAGAAGAAATGTCAGAGGGGTTGGCTGAAAAAAAAAATGAATGAAAGAAATAGAAGAAAATGGTGATGGGACTGGACAAACAAAAAAGCAAAAGAGCAAGAAAAAAAGAAGAAGAAAGAAACAGAGAATGGTTTAGAGAGAGTAAAGAACCCGAGAGGAAGAAGAATAAGAAGAGAGAAAATAAAGAATAACGGAAGAGGAAAGAAAATGAAAAGAAAAAGGGAGAGAAGAAACCATGAGAGAGGGAAAGAAAAGAGAGAAAAATTTTGTATTTTTTTGGAATGATTTTGCTGTAATTTTCAAGGGGATTTGTTGTTGAAAATTTTTTGGATTTTGAGTGAGAAATGAGCAACTTTGTTACAGAAAATTAGGCAGAAATGGAGCTGAAATTCTACTAGTTTGGGGGCTAAAATGTGCTACTACGGTGAGCGAAACTGGAAGAAGAAAGGGAGGAAGAAAGGAGGAAGGACGGTGGGGTTGCCACCACCGGCGGTGGGGTTGCCACGGAGAAAGGAGGAGGCCACGGGCTGGAAGGAAGAGAGAAGCAAGAAGAAAGAAAAACGTGAAGAAAAAAAAGAAGAGAAAAAGAAAAAGAAAAAAAAGAAAGAAAATAGAAAATGAAAAATTCAAGAATGGGAAAAATAAAAATGGGCTTAAGTGGAAATTAAAAATTGGACAAGGCCCAATGGAGGAATAAAATGTGACAAGGCCCAATAGGAAAATAAGAATGGGCTTAGCCCAATAGGAAGAAAAAAAGGAAAAGCCCATGGAGAAAGCTAAAAGGAAATAAAGAAATGGTGAAGGCCCAAATGGTAAGTTGGAATTATATTTTAAGATTTATGGATAATTAATATTATGTATATTTTAGATAAAAAAATATATGCAAGTTATTTAAGAAATTTTAATTAAATTAATACCTATACAAGCGTATGATTAAGTATATTGGATTTAAATGATTACTAGAAACGTTTGTCAAGGAGGCGAGTCAAGCGAAATAGGTGATCGAGAAATAAAAATAAGTATATACGCGTATGAAAATAGCGATGTAAAATCCCGCTATTTCGATGTGAGTAGGGGGTGTCAACTTTAAAATTTCCATAATAGTATCTATGTATGAATATTTTAATTTCGATGCAAAATTGTGAATAGCATGTGCTGGCAGAGATTTTAAGAAATGTGGATGCAAAATTATTTTTAAAAATTGTCTTGACTATATATGTATGTATATTATACGTAAAACATTTTGAAAATCGGGAAACAAGCCTTTCATACCATTTAGCATCAAAATCTTGTGCCTTATAATTTTTGTGTGATATGCATAGTAAACGCATGTGTTAACTAATTTGTTTTATGAAAGCTTCTGAGATCCGGTTTAAGTCCGATTTTTATATAAGTGCTTACACTAGGACAAATAATGTGGAAAACAAATTTATTGGTTTATAAGAATTTTGATTTTAAAGAATTTAAGAAAATAGTCTCGAGAAGCTTATTATGATTTTGAAAAACACTTTTGACAAATTGATTGCATCGAGAGTAGGCCGGATATCACATCGGTTAAGTGTGACCCTCGTGCACGAGTGAGCTCTAGCTAGAGACATTTTCGGGTCGCCGACGGGCTGTTAGACATGGCTGGGGCCATAGTCTGTGATATACGTGGCAAGGCCACAAATGATTTACGCAGTTGCGACCGCTTGATATCTCCGATGTCGGCCAACATCGTTGAGATTACCATGGCATTATATGGGAATCCGGTGGAAGCGATGCTCCCGGATGTTATTTCGTGAAAGTGGGTTTACGTGTTGATGTTATGTTTTCCTACTCGAGAGCATTGTGAATCTTTCGATGCGTACTTTTATACCTGGTGAAGATTTAAGATTTTCTCTACAACTTCCTTTATTTAAACAAGCTTTCAATGCTTATTTATTGATCATGAAATGATTTACGTGGTTTATAATTTAATTTGTTTACAAGTTACATGTTTTGGGAACATGCATGCTTTTATCTTATCACTTGTATTTTGACGATAAGTTGGATTTTCGGTGATTTCACCCTGAATTATTACACCTGATTTTGACATTGTTTTGTCAAAAAATTAAAGGCTGTATGATGATTTTACCGTATCATTTTTATAAGGCACGAACCTCCCTTTCAATAAATTGAATTTCGATAATCTTGTGATTTACTATTCAAATGATCAGCTAATTGCTTGTTTCCCATCTACGCCCTACTTGCTGAGCCGATGATCACTGAGTCCGTGAATCTCACACCCCTCTTATTTTCCCCTTTCGCAGATAGGGATCGGTCTAGAGCGTAATCATCGGCCTGCTCAGTTTCCTGCAAATACGTAAAGGCATCTCTTAGCCCACTTTGAGTCGCTCCGCTGTCTAGAGTTCAATCATATGGAATTTCTACATGTTATCAGCATTGTTAATTCCTAATTATGCATTGTTGAAAACTTTGTAATTTAAATACAATTACTATTACTGGAAATGGAATACCAATAGGGTATTATTGTTATTCATAATCATTTACGTACGTGTTAGAATTTGACAAAGGTTTAAAAAAATTTATAAAAGCTTGTTCGAGACTTAGCGGGATTTCCCAGAGGTATTGAATGCCGGTAGCGATCGGGGATGGGTCGTTACAGACTCAATGGTACAAGCATTTGCAACCAATAGTTATATACAACTTGTTGCACAAAATATAAACATAAGAAAGGCTGTGAGCGCTATGAACTCAAGATAAGCCTACCTGTGAGAAAAGGCAAAAGCAACATCTTGAAAGCATAGAGAGTAAACTTAAAAAACAGCTACAGCATTTGAGCAAAAATCGTATTAACATTATGGTAACATAGAGAGTACACCATGATCTCACCACCAAGCAGAGAAAGGAGATGATACCTCAACGCCATACCTGGCCAAGGAGTTCGCAAATGAGTTGGCCTTTCTAAAAATGTGAGTGAGGGATACATTGCCTAATGATGACAACAGTGAGTCAATCTAATTAAAAAATATTCCATTTATCCCAAGGTCTTTGATCAACATAGTTGATCCATGAAAGACCGATTTGTGAATCAGATTCAATAGATAAGAGGGATGGAACATAAGAGGAGGCAGAAAAGAGGCACAAGACATGCAAGATGACCATCAATTTCACATAGTTGGAGTCACGTGTGCCAATCAAAATGAAAAACAAACCTACAACAAAACCATCCGAACTGCGTAAAACACCGCCACATTCAGCTAGTCCTAATTTTCCTCTGACCAAACCATCAACATTAAATTTGAACTCACCAAAAGAGGGGGGAACCCATGACATGCCAAGCCGATAGTGAAAAGGCGTTGTTCTAATGAGACAATTGCCTGGCTTTGACCACCAACCTATGTCATCAATCGCATCATCACCTTTAGAGGCTCAAATCCAAAACATAAAGCGTAACTTAATGAGAAAGAGGATTTGAAGGCCATCCCAAATCTTGGAGTTAAAGACAGATTCATTACGAACGAGCCATAATGACCAAAAAGTGGCACCACAAACAATCATCCATCTCAAAAAAGAATTTCCACCAAGCAGGCGGCAAGACCAAGCTTGGATAAAATCAGAAATGGAAGGTGGAGAGCACCAAGCAACACCCCACCATTGTAGAACGAGACCCCAAACAAACCAACTAAAATTGCATGTAAGCAAAATGTGAGAGCAACCTTCTTCAACGAGACCGCACCATGCATAGTGTAATTGGTCAGCACTAAGAACAACACCACGAGTGTAGAGAAAAACTTTCATAGGGATGGCATTATGGATAAGAAGCCACAAAAGGCAGTACACTTTTGGTGGTAAGGGTAGGTTCCATATAGAATGGAACCAAACATCATGATTGTCATCATTAGCATCCAACATTGAGCTGAAAGTTTTTACAGAGAAAGTTCCATGGCGATCATGTTTCCATAGTAGTTTGTTCTCCTTACCCTGCACAAGAGCGATTGAAGAAAGTTTGAGCAAGATTTCTTCAAAAATCTTTTATTTCCCAAGAGTAAAGTTCTTGTCAGAAACTGATGAGCCAAGTTCCATTAGGCTTGGCATCGACAACTCGCATATCTTTATCCATTGCCAAAGAGAATAAACGGGGGTATTTGGAGGATAAAGGCATATCCTGGAGCCATTTATCAAGCCAAAAGAAAATAGCGGCACCATTGCCCATTAACCAGTGGCAAGCATGAGTTCCGACCAGATTTTGAACACCCTCATTGGATGGGAGCTTGACAATGCCTCTCCATGCCGAAGACATTCTCATTGTATTAGAGAGTGAAGCAGTCCAATGGGTATCACCAGTCCCGTCTTTCTTAACAATCATATGTCTCCATAGAGATTCCTTGTCTGTCCCAATAGGCATCCACTTTCTATTTGTTTAAAATGCTGCTTCAGGTCAAAAAAGTATTAAAATATAAGTAAAAAAGAATTAAGATGTTATTGTATTTTTTAGTAAAAAGATCCAGTATTTATTTTATCAACCTTGTAATACTTTTCTTAGCTAGTAAAAGCGAGAGAGGAAAGGAGAACAGAAATGAAATAAAACTTGGAATGTGAGGAAAATGAAATAGAATTCTAAAGAATATATCCTCATTTAAGAATAGAGTGACATAACTTAATGACTTTTTGCTACCTTATATACGTGAAGAATTATGTGTTGGCCTGTACGGTAATTGCAATACATATAAATCATGTTTAATGTTATAGAAGTAATTTGACAAATTTACTTTCGTATTCAGAGCTTAAAACCTATAGTTCATGGTTAAGGGAGGAAATCAGATTCTTTAGATGAGACATATTTAGGAGTCTACGAAAAGTTTTCTATATGCTTGTGAAACTACGCATATAGAAGGTATGTCCTTCTAAATTATGAAAATTTCCTATGTTCTGTTAGTCTATTACCATTTTTTCTTTGGTGCTTTGTCATTATGTTTGTGCCTCAATTGTGTTAATTAATCTAATTTTGTTTTTCTATGCTAGTCTGGTGTGGGTATCATATACATCTTACATTCAAATCTTACAAATTAAGAGAAAATTTGTAAAAAATCATCCTAAATTAACTTTGAGGTTAAGTTTGATTTTTTGAAATACTATTAGTCCATCTTGTCAAGAATGTGCTTTCCAATCTTCAATGTTAACTATGCATAATTTGAAACTCGTGTAGTACCATGATAAAAGAGAGTTAAATATGAAAGAGGACAAATAATGAATCTTTTTATAACATTACCAGTTTTCTATGTTCCCTTTTTTTCCTTTTTTTGTTTTATTTTCAAATCACAAAAAATCAAATCGAAGAGGATAAATAAATTTGTGTTAGTTGGTGAGTGAGTATGCTTTGTCTCATATTATATAATGAACTACTTGCAAATTAATCTTTGCAGGTAAAGAAAGTTGGGAACTGCAATGTTAGATGGTTTTATTAGGTACGAGAATGGACAAACAAATATGTACAAAGAGGAATTAAAAAGAAGAAGAGAGAAAGAGAGAGAGATTACTTAAATTAGTTGATCATTTTTAATGAAATCCCATATTATACACATTATAATGACCTTTGAAAATGGTTTTTGAGGCATTAGTTGTTGTAATTTGATTTTAGAGGAACATGTGTTTTTATCATAAAACTTGGTGCAATTTGTTGCATATTAGAAGGTTATATGTGTCTTTATTTTATACCTTTTAACTGCACATTTTATGTGCTATCATATGATTTAATATTGCAGTCATATAATATACAACTGCACTTTCATTTTGCTGTTGAATCCCATAAACAAGTACAATCATACTTTTCCATACATTGGCTGCATATTTTTCACCTATGGCACCTGTAATTTTTTTTTTTTTGCAACCAAAGGTCAAAAATATTGTACTGAAATAATTGAAATTTTGTACTATAAATCTATTAATTATTCAATATAATTAGAATTCTTAATTATTTACAAATTAGATAAACCTTATTAACATTTATAATGAAAAATAGTCATTTGATGCAATTAGAATACTTACTAACAATTAGATAAATCTTACTGTTATTATTAGTACATAGACAAATCTCTTTGGAAACTACATAATTTTCAAAATTATTTGCTTAAGATAGAAATTTTGTTTTTCTAACACTACTACAAATTTGACTTAAAACAACATATTTTCAAAATGTTTTATTGAAAATATTTTTAATAACACTTTTTTATGTCCTTTTTAAAGCGTTTTGTAGATTTAATTTCACCATATAAATTTTTACATGCATTATGAATAAAATGTAACCATAGAAATTGCATACACTAATAAACGTTGAACCTTTTTATATTGCTACAAAATGTCAAAAGAGATAAACCAAAAGTTAAATAGCTGTACTTTTTAAGATTTCAGTATACAAAAATATATGTTGTCTAAAAATGGGTGATTAAAACTCAATTTTGTTGTAGTAAAAATTTTCTCAATTTAGGATGACAATTCTTGTAAAAACTAATACATGTCCTTAAAATTGCTGCAAAAAATTTATACCTAGTTGAGTTCTTGATAGTCAAAAAAATTTTGAATTACTACCTCTTATTCAATTAAACTATAAATTATTATCTTCAAATTTTTTCTTGTAAGTCTCGAATTCGACTCTTGAAAGCAAAAGGACGAAGATTACTGAATAAGAAAGTGTTATCTCTTTTTACCTAACTTAAGGCACAAAGAATCTTATTTGTTAATACATATAATGAATATAAATATTTTGGAGACTGCATAACGATGTCCTCAATTTTCAATACATGCATCTAACCAAAGTGCCTTTATTTATACTTAGTAAGAATCTAAAATAATGTTTAGTGTGATGTGAGTATCCCCACAATCAATAAGGCGCTAATTCTATGTTTTACCTTCTTCATTCTCAAAAAGGAGATGGGATACTTTGTTCATGTCTAAAGAAATTTTGCGGATCAATCATACTATTCACATGAATCAATTTGTTAAAGTTGTTGTTGAAATATTTAAGACCCCATTTGATTGCTTGTCTATAGCTCGTGTAATTGCCTTTGTTATTACTTCCAAGGTCAAGATCCATGTGGTTTATGTAAGTTGCTCTGGGAGATTTTGAAACGTAAGGTTCTGTGACATCCCCTCCGAGGTCCACTCAAGGGATTGTTCTATCTGGGTCAAGTCATAGCTCCAGTCCGTTGCAGCGGCCCCTAAGCACCTTGACCTTGTGTTCGAGTCTCGTGGGGATCGAACACAAGGTCAAGGTGCTAAGGGGCCGCTACAGCGGACTGGAGCTATGACCTGACCCAGATAGAACAATACCTTGAGTGGACCTTGAAGGGGATGCTACAGGTTCCATGAACTTGCAAAGCCTTCTCATAAAACTTATATGCTTCTGAGATGCTGCAGCATCTTCTTGCCATGCTACTCCATTATGAATGTTATATAAATTCCTTGCCCCATGAGGAAAGGAGTCTCGGACTCTGCTATCTCATTCATTATGCCACCGTAAGGGCTAAAGATAAGCTCCATCATCCCAGATTCCTCTTCGTAAAACCATTGCCATAGACTTTCTAAAGCAATTTCAGGAATAGGTTCCGTAACATAGTCCGATTTTCCTTTAAAGAAGCTTGCAGCAACTGTCCTGTTAAGCAAAATATCTAAGGATTCATTTTGTGAGATTCCTGCAAAGTAGAGGGTACTATGGATCTAGCTTATTTCAATGCAGTCTTGTTTAACTAATCCAATCTTTGGAAAACTTTCTTGCATGAATGCGATTACTTGATCAACTCTACCAAGAAACAAAGAAGTAAACGAAGCTTGTATTGTTCTCTTTCCTTCTTTGCTTGAATTCAAGGCTCTTAGAAAGAGTTTGATGTACAAATCTTCACGAATCTTTTCTGCAACAGATTGCCACTTGTGAACAAGCTTTGTTGCATTCTCTTCCAATGTCCTGTTCACTGTAGATACAATCACAGTTGATGGAACAGAAACTAACTTTACTTTCCATGCCACAATGACACCATAACTGGCTCCTCCACCTCCTCGAATGGCCCAAAACAGATCTTCCCCCATAGATTTTCCATCAAGAATTCTTCCATCAGCATTAACTAAGTGTGCATCAATTACTTGATCATAAGTGTGCATCAATTACTTGATCAGCAGCAAGGCCAAAATTGCGCATCATCATGCCATAACCTCCCCAGCTAAAGTGACCCCCAACACCCACAGTGGGGCAAACACCATATGGGAAGGCAAGAGTTGTGCTTTTCTCTATAATTTTGTAATACAGTTCACCTATTGTTGCACCAGCTTGAATCCATGCATTGTTATTTTCTTTGTTTTATTTTCTATGTCAACATCGATTGATTGCATGTTAATCAAATCAATGATGACGAATAGAATTAGAGAAACATAAAAACTCTCGTAGTCATGGCCACCACTTCGAATTCTAATCTGCATGTCATGTTCCCTTGAGCAATTACTTGTTGCTTGGATGTGGGAGACGTTGGAGGGCGTAACTATGACTGAAGGTTTCGAGGTAGTTGGTGTAGAAAACCTAGCATTCCGAACGGAAAGCTCCAAGACGGATGAATAGGAAGAACTGTCTGCAGTGCAAATGAGTCTGGCATGTAACGACACATCCTCAGTCGCTACTGGTGTCCAAGACCTCCAGGAGATCCTGCTAAGTCTCAAACAAGCTTTTATAAATTTTTCGAGACTTTTATCAAATATGCTAACAGGTATGTAAATGATTATGAATAACAATAATACCCTATTGGTATTCCATTTCCAGTAATAGCAATTATATTTAAATTATAAAGTTTTCAACAATGCATATTATGAATTGATAATGCGGATAACATATAGAATTTCTATGTGACTAAACTCTAGACAGCAGAGCGACTCAGAACCGGCTAAGAGATGCCTTTACCTATCCGCCAGAAACTGAGCACGTCGATGATTACGCGCTAGGCCGATCCTTATCTGCAAAAGGAGAAAAAAAGGGGTGTGAGTCTCACAGACTCAGTGATCATCGACTCAGCGAGTAGGACGTAGATGGGAAACAAGCAATTAGCTGATCATTTGAATAATAAATCATAGAATTACCAAAGATAAATTTAATTAAAAGGGAGATTTGTGCCTTATAAACTGATGTGGTAAAATCATCATGCAACATTTAATTGGGCAAAACAATGCCAAAAACAGGTATAATAACTTAGGGTGAAATCAACAAAAATTTGACTTATCGTCAAAAATTACAAATGAAAAGATAAAAGTGTGCATGCTCCCAAAACATGTAGTCTGTAATCAAATCAAATTATAAACCATGCAAACCACTTATGATCAATAAATAAGCCTTAAAAACTTGCTTAAATAAAGAGAGCTGTAAACAAAATCTTAAGTCTTCACCATGCATAAAAGTACGCGTCGAAAAATTCATAATGCTCTCGGGTAAGAAAACATAACATCAACATGTGGACCCACTTCCACGTAATAACATTCGGGAGCATCACTTCCATCGGATTCCCATATAATGCCATGACAATCTCAGTGATGTTGGCCGACATAGGAGATATCAAGCGGTCGCAACCGCGTAAATCATTTGTGGTCTTGCCACGTATATCACAAACCATGGCCCCAGCCATGTCTAACAGCCCGTCGCCGACCCGAAAATGTCTTTAGTTAGAGCTCACTCGTGCATGAGGGTCACATTTAACCGATGTGACATCCGACTTACTCTCGACATTTTCGGTTTATCAAAAATAGAATGTTTTTCGGATCCATAACAAGCTTCTATTTTCTTAAATTATTTAAAAAAAATTGATAAACCGATATATTGATTTTTCACATCTTTTGTCTTGGTATAAACACTTACAAAAATTTCAGAATAAAATCGACTTTCAAAAGCTACATAAGAATCATTTAACAATTGCATTTACTATGCATGTCACCCAAAAATATGAAGCACGTATTTTGATAAAAGATAGTGTGAAAGGCCTGTTTCCTAATTTTCTAAATACTTTATGTATAATTATATATATTCAAAACAATTTCTAAAAATAACTTACATTCACAATTTCTTAAAATTCTATCAACGCATGCTTCTCACAATTATGTGCGTTCGATAAATCATGCGTAAATATATATCTATAGATAATATGAAAAATTTAAAATTGATACCTTCTACTCACCTTATAATAACGGGATGTTACGTCGCTATTAATTTCGAAAGTGTGCCTTACTCTTTCTTCCTATCGGTTGTTCGCTAATTTCTTCGACCTGCCACCACAACGTAACACCTTATTTATTTCCTAAATATTAAAATTTCACTTAATAGATATATATATATATATCTTCCTTCATTATATTTTATTTTAATATTATTATTTTATTCAATATATATTATTATATATTTTTATATTTAATATTTTTATCTCTCTTTTTTTTTTTTACCTTTATTTCTCTTCTCTTTCACATTTCTTCCTCTCTCTCTCTCTCCTTTGGCTTCTCTTTTCCGCCGTCAGTGGCAGCACCTTCCTTCCCTTTCTTTGGCTCCTCTTTTCCTTCCTTACACTCCCAAATCGGTTACAATTTCTACACTTTTCTCCCAAACAAAATCAGCAGTTGTAATGCCCATATAAAACTCAAACATTTCAACTCTAAACCTCAAGAATTTCACCAACAAAGCCTCAAGAATTTCATCCACTAAACCTCAAGATTTCAACCACCACACTGCCCATTTCCACCTCCAAATCAACAGCTTTCCAACCCCCAAAACTAGCAACAAAACCCCCAAAAATAATCAGCAACTAAACCTCAAAATCAACCTCCAAATGCAACAGCAAAATCATAAAATTTCAGCAACTCAACCTTTCCAAAAAAGCATAGAATTTTCTCTCTATTCTCTTCTCTTTTTTTCTCGGCTCTTTCTCTCCTTTTTCTCCCTTGTTTCTTTGCTTCTTCTTGGCTCGGCAGCCCTGCACAAGAATGGCTATTGAAAGCCATTTAAAGGGATGAAAATAATTGGAGGAGCCGGACATGACTCCTTGTCATGTCCACCCCCTAAAATAAAAAAATTATTATTTCATTTTTGTTTTATTTTTATGTTCTTTCATGCTTATAGGTGGCCAGCCCCTACACTCTTCTCTTTCCTTTCTCCCATTTGTCTTTTCCTTTACACCTATGGCCGGCCCCTCCCTCTTTATTCTTCTTTGTCTGCCTTCAATATTGTTGTCCTTTGCACCGTTCCCTTCCAATCCTTATCCAAAGTTTCAATTACTCTTATTATTTTATACATATATATATATATATATATTAAAGGGGTGTTACATGGCGTTTATGTCAGAATGTAGGGAAAGGCATTGGAGAAAGCTGTCATGAGTATGAGCCAAAATTGCCCACGAAAATGAGAATAGAACAAGAAGAAACAGGGTCATTGGGAAGCTACGCAACTTCTGGGTTACTCGATTTTGCGCTGGAGTGATTTTCAGACATCCCATCCCATGCTTCTTATAGCACCCAAGGTGAACACTTGTGCTACGTTAAGCTTTTACTAACGCCTATTTTTGTTGACAAAGATACGTTACGTCTAGATTTCATTGTTGACCAATATTTGTGTACGTATATTACTATAATCCCCTTATTTTCATTGGTTTGACGTTTCTCTTTGTAATCAAGTTTTATATAATTTGGATAAGATGAAAAGAAAATAAGCAGAGTAGAGAGAGAGAGAAATTAACAATGGCTAACACGTAGACAAGGATGGGGCATAGGAATCTTCAAATTAATACTTCTGCCCGCACTGAAATTAATCAAAAATTAAAATCTGGAGCATAGGAATCTTCTTTGGTTGAAAAATCAACTCTAGACTTACATTATTATATAAGAAAATATGCCACAAAATGTTATGAAAAATATACCCCAATTCACTAAAAGAAATACAAAAGTATATCATGAAAATGTTCTAAAAATGTATATAAATGATTGTCTATCTTGCAAATTTGGAATTTAAATTTTTTAAAAAAAGAATAAAAATTATGAGATGAAAAGCTATTACTTTTTTTTTTTATAATTCAAGGCACGTAAAGTTTTATTTCTAAATATCTTTATTTTGAAAAATACAGAAAGATATATTTGATTTTCAATACACACTTAACAGATGTACTTTTATTTATGCTTACAGAGAATCTAAAACCCCATATAGTATGAGTATCCTCTCTATCAATAAAACATTATTTAATTATATCATCTATCTTCCTCATCCTCGTAAAAGAGTCGGGACACTTTGTTCATGTCTAAAGAAATTTTGCGGATCAACCATATTCTTCACATGAATCAATCTGTTGAAGTTATTCTTGAAATATCTAAGAGCCCATCTGCTTGCTTGTGCATAGCTTGTGTAGTTGCCTTTGTTATTACTTCCAAGATCAAGATCCCTGTAGTTCATGTAAGCTGCTCTGGGAGATTTTGAAACGTAGGGTTCCATGTACTTGTAAAGCCTTCTCATAAAATTTATATGCTTCTGAGATGTTGAAGCATCTTCTTCTTCCCATGATACTCCATAATGAATGTTATATAAATTCCCTGCCCTGTGAGGGAAAGCAATCTCAGACTCTGAAATCTCATCCATTATGCCACCGTAAGGACTAAAGATAAGCCCCAACGTCCCAGATTCATCTTCGTTAAACCATTGCCATAGACCTTCTAATGCAATTTCAGGAATAGGTTCTGTAACATAGTCCGATTTTCCTTTAAAGAAGCCTGCTGTAACTGTTCTGTTAAGCAAGACATCTAAGGATTCACTTTGAGGGATTTCTGCAAAGTAGAGGATACTTTGGATCCAGCTCATTTCAATGCAGTCTTCTTTAACTAATCCAAACTCTGGAAAACTTTCTTGCATCAATGGGATTAGTTGATCAATTCTACCAAGAAACAAGGAAGTAAAAGAAGCTTGTACTGTTCTTTTTCGTCCTTGGCTTGTATTCACGGCTCTTAAAAAGAGCCTGAAGTACAAATCCTCATCAATCGCTTCTGCAATAGATTGCCACTTGTGAACAAGCTTTGTTGCATTCTCTTCTAATGTCCTGTTCACTGTAAATACAGTCACAGTTGATGGAACAGAGACTAACTTTACTTTCCACGCCACAATGACTCCAAAACTGGCTCCTCCACCTCCTCGAATGGCCCAAAACAGATCTTCCCCCATAGAGTTTCTATCAAGAATTCTTCCATCGACAGTAACTATGTGTGCATCAATTATTTGATCAGCAGCAAGGCCAAACTTGCGAGTCATCATGCCATAACCTCCCCCGCTAAAGTGACCCCCGACGCCCACAGTGGGGCAAACACCAGCTGGGAAGGCAAGAGTTGCGCTTTTCTCTGCAATTCTGTAATACAGTTCGCCTATAGTGGCACCAGCCTGAATCCATGCAGTCTTTTTTTCCGTGTCAACATCAATTGATCGCATGTTAATCAAATCAATGATGACAAACGGAACTTTAGAAACATAAGATAGACCCTCGTAGTCATGGCCACCACTTCGAATCCTAATCTGCATGTCATGTTCCCTTGCGCAATTAACGGTGGCTTGGATGTGGGAGACGTTGGAGGGCGTAACTATGACTAAAGGTCTCGGGGTAGTTGGTGTAGAAAACCTAGCATTCCGAACGGAAAGCTCCAACACGGATTCATAGGAAGAACTGTTTTGAGTGTAAATGAGTCTAGCATTAATACCAGAATGTGAGGAAAGGCATTGAAGAAAGCTGTCATGAGTACGGGCCGAAGTTGCCCACGAAAATGAGAACAGAAGAAGAAGAAAGAGAGGCATTGAGAAGCTAGGCGACTTCATTTTGGGTTACTCGAATTTGTGCTTGAGAGATTGCCAGGCCTCCCATCCCTCGCTTCTTATAGCACCTAAGGTGAATGCTTGTGCGCCCTATTCCGTTGACTGGACACGTTGCGTCTCCATTTCCATTTTGACCAATATTTGTGTGCATATATTTCTACGTTTCTCTCCTTATTTTCCATTAGCTTGACGTTTCTCTTGGCCATCACGTCTTGTATAATTTTTTACGAAACTACATATTATGTCTCATCTTTCAATAAAATTAGTTTAAAACGAAAGAATATATCATTGTCAATTGTAAAACAATGAACAAAATACATTGTTTTCAGTTGGATTGAAGGTTTTTTACCAAAATATTTACTGTACATAACGAGAAATATATTTTTTATCTCATTATTTTTGTTGCTACATGCAACGTATATGAATATTTATTTTATTCTTTACTTTTAAATAATAATTATTATAAATATAAATATTTTTAATAATAAATAATTGTAAAATTTTTTAATATAAATAAATATAGATTAGATATAAATTTTTCAATCGGTATTTCACGATATCAACAAATTTTTTCATCAGTAATGCCCTTTCATTTTAATAGTCACATTCTAACACAGACATATCTCTTTGTAAACTATATATTTTCCAAAGTTGTTTGCTTAAAAGAATTTTCTTTTATCTTCTTTCAAATTTTCCCACTTTAGGACGACAATTCTTGTTAACCCTAACACATGTCTTTAAAATTGCAGCAAGAAATTTATACCTTGATCAATTGAACTACAAATTTTTCCAATAGCTTGAAAGAATTTTTTCAAAGCTTAAACTTGTTGCAAGAATTCCAAATAAAAAAAATAAATAAATAGTCAAATCTCCCCTACCAATTAATCTCGTTATTATTGTCATATTGACTCCAAACATAATTAATATATAATTGCTTGAGTATGGACTTGAAAATTGCACAAAGTTTTATCATTAAAAGTCAAAGATATTGCTATTGGAAATTACACAAATTTTATCAAAACATATTTAGTAATTAAGTTTCCTCTCTCTTTCTCTCCCCTAGCCAAATAAGGATAAGTACAAATTGAAGATAATGATAAATTAACTTACACGTCTTAAATTCCTCTTGTATCATTGGAAACAACAAGGTCAAAGAGTCGTTCGCAATTTATCGTAGAAAAAGTGTTTCCAAACTTCCTTTCTCGAAGCAAATTAATGCGTCATGAGATCAGATGACCAGAGGATTTTGGAAATGCATCACGGAATGAGGAAAGATAAACATACCAAACCCTTTTTCCACGTGAAACATATGCATGTATGCGGTCCATATATAGACTATAGTTGCAGGGAAAATTATTCAGTTGGTCACAAAAGTTTTCGAATTGTTTTTTTTCGATCATTCACCTTTCGGAATATTACGTTTTGATCACTAAAATTATGGAAGTTGTACATATATTTTTTCATCATTCACCTTAAGATAAAAACAGAAATGTAAAGTAGAATTTGAATAAATATTTTTTTGGATTTGAGTTATACGCTCTCTAAATATGTAAAGAAATATGCAAATCAAAATTGGCATTAACATGTTTAGCACTTGTTGGTACTTGAACATATCTCCAAAGCTCTTGCCCTATGATTATGAAAAGTTATTGATGAAGTCGTTGGCGTTAATCAATTTGCCTTCATTCAAGGAAGGAAACCTCTTGATTGTACCCTTATAACCAATGAAATTTATAACTCTATGAAGAAGAATGGCAAAGGTGGGATTTTCCTTAAAATTAATTTTGAGAAAGCTTTTGATAGCATCTCATGGAAATTCTTGGATTTTGTTATGGAATTCATGGGATTTGGTGACAAATGACGTATGTGGGTTAGATCATGTGTCACCATTGCCATAATGTTTGTGCTAGTCAATGTTTCCCCTAATAGGGAGGTGTACATGGACTGGGGGCCAAGGCAAGGTTCTCCACTCTCTCTTCTTTTTTTTAACATTGTGGTTAAGGTCCTTAGTGCACTAATGTACAAAGCTGTTGATTGGCACCTTATAAAAAGAGTTGAAGTTGGTCCCCTGAGAGTCAATGTCACCCACTTACAATATGCCGATGACATGGTAATCATCTCCAAACTGAACCCTCTTTTCCTTCTTAATACTAAACAGTTATTCAGATGTTTTCAGGTTTTTTTCGGTCTTAAGATCAATTTTCAAAAGAGTTTTCTAGATGGTGTGGGAATTGACTAGAAAACTGCAACTCAATGGGCCAATTTAGTTGGTTGCCAACTTGGTATTTTTCTTAAATCTTACCTTGGCCTTCCATTAATGCCTCGACTGGCTCTATAAGTATCTAATAGACACACATACAAAAGTTAAAAAGCAAATTAGACACATGGAAAGCTAAAGCGTTGTTTATGGGTAGAAGTGTTACTTTGTTAAGATCCATCATGAACAATATGCCTCTTTTTTCATATCCCTTTTCCAGATGCTAGTTAAGGTCAAAAGAAATGTCGACATCATTTAAAAGATATTCTTGTGGGGAGATCCAAACTTAATCCCCAGATTGCACCATGTCAAATGGTCAAATGTGTGCAATTACAAAGGTTTAGGCAGTATTGAGATGGTGAATCTAGGGCTAAAAAATAGAGCTCTCCTTAACAAATGGTTATGGAGGTATGGCAATGAGCCAAAAAGCTTTTAAAGGCATATTATTGATGGTAACCTGGGCCTGGACCACAACAACTTGATCTTAGGACTCGATGGCAGAAATAAAGCTTCCGCCTTATGGAAGACATTGTCAAACCACTTTATGGAAATTGTGAGTATAGCAACTTTGTGTCCCAAGGTATGTACCTCTTTGTGGGTGATGGTAGCAAGATTAATTTTTAGGAGGAGGAATAGATAGAAGGTTACATTCTTAAAACAGCCTTTCCTAAAGTTTTGCTTAGCACTCAAAAAAGATGGGAAATTTTGTGATTTTGGGAATGGACTGCGACTAGTTGGACTTGGAAGATTGAACTTCGAAGAGATGTTTTTGGTTGGGAACTTGAACAGTGGGACAACTTTAATTCCCTCATTGAAGTTAAGCTGATTGATAAAGATTTTCATGACAAACTCATTTAGGAATGGAACCCCTGCGATGACTTCCTCTAATTCTTTTTGTCATAAAATTTTACTTACTAACACTCCCCATGCAAATTATTGGAAAATGATATGGATTAGTCTTGTGCCTCACAAAATTGAGGTTTTCTGCTAGCAGCTTGTGAAAAGTCAACTGGCTGTTAAAGATACATTTACAAAAAAAAAAAAGGTATTATCAATCCAAATGTTGCAACTTGCCACCTATGTAAGAAAGAGCTTGAAACAGTACATCATCTTTTCTTTTCTTGTGGAAAAATTGGGTTAATTTGGCAGTCATGGTGCTCTTTATGGAATATCGAATGGGTCTCTCATCATAATCCACTTCACTATTTTCTGAGTTGGTTTGATTTTGCTAGCAATTTTATCAATGGTGCCATTTGGAAAATGGGTTGGTATGCTGTTATTTGGGCTATTTGGATTGGTAGAAATGTTATGGCTTTTAAGGGCAAGGATTAGGATGGTTGTCCTCTTTTTGAACTAACCAAAATGAAAGTTGCTTGGTGGATCAACCAAAAATGGTCTCATTTTAACCTCTCTATAAATGATCTTACAAGATCCCCTAATGTTGGTTGCACTCATAACAATATCTGTATATGCCTTTGAGCCAATTGGATTGCTTAAGAAATATGTATTGTCATTTAATTCATAACTACTCGCCTAACAATATGTGAAAGAGATTTTCCTTCATGTTAGTACAAAAATAACGAGTTATTAAGTACTAATTGGATGAAGCCCATGGAACATAAAGAGCCTTGCAACGAATTGTAAAGTTTATACAATTATGAAATCTTTAAGCATCAAAGCCATGTTCTTAAAATAGTTCCTAGTCATTATATTGTCAAGACATAGCATTGACAATACTCAAAGACTAGTACATGTCAAGTCTTCTTACTTAAAATGTAAGCAATCGATCTCATATATTGAAGTATATGGGATACTTAAGGATAACACATAGGTACTTGATAAAGAACGAGTTCATTGAACATAACCCGCTGTGAGAATTTTATTTGACATTTCATTCAAGTGTCTATGGAATGTGTTCTCACGTAATAATCATGACACTAATCCTCAAACTTGAGACCCCAAGTCATCTTATATGAGAAGTGATATACTTTAATTTAACCTCTACAGGTTTGGAAGCAACTAGACACCTAAATAGGGTGTTTTTGGGTATGGCATGAAACATGTGAAGGTGAATGAGTAGTCAACAGAAGATTTGTCACCTCAGGTGATAAGAGGCAATATATCTCATTTGTTCTTAATTTCAGATTAACTTATATAAAGTCTTTGGCCAAAGTATAATGAGTTTAAGGAAAGTTGGTTTCCTAAATTTATAATGTTAATTATGAATTATAAGAATTAATATAGAATGTCATAAGTAGACACTAAGCCATGCTTAATGACATATCCAAGATATATAATGAAATGACCGTATTGCATTGAAAGGCTTATCACTGAAGGGCTTTGTCAAATTCTTTAATTATCTCTCTAACATTTGGATGGTCATAAAGTGTTGCTAAATACCACTCATAATCTATAAATATAAATAAATTATTGAATTGATATTTGATTATGATTTATATTTATTACTAATATGTTAGAAACATAATAGGTCACACATATTAAATGACACGATTAAGATTAAATAAGGATAATTAATTAAGTTGGACTTAATAGAAATGTACCAAAATAAATTGAGAAATTAATTAAGTTCATAAAGACTTAATCAAATAAAAAAAATGCAAATGTTGTATCTAGGGTTACAACTAAATATGACTATATAAATAAGTTATGTTAGCCAACTTAAACTTTAAGCCCTAAGCCACTCTTCTTAGCCGAATCATAAGAGGAAGAAAAGAAAAATAGTTTTCTTTGTCTGATAGAAATAGGATTCAGCTAGGCTTGTTTTGCTCTTCTTGTTTTCTAAAAACAAAACTTACTAGTACAAGTAAAAAATCCTACCTTGACAAGGTCTTATTCTATCACTATATGGATTACTGTTAGAGGCCAAACATTTAGGTGGTTGAAGATTTGACAAATTCCAAAAATGAAGAAGCAAAGATTTCAACTGCAAGGTTACATATTGTCTTTTGCAACAAGCATAATTTTTGTTTTGGGTTTCTTACTTTGTCACATGCTTTTTTTGGATTTAATTGGCTTTTGATTATGATATCTAAAGCAATGTATATGACACTTGAACTTATGAGTGTTCCTAATTAATTTAAAAATTGTGTGAAAACAAAAACATGCTTTTAATATCTTAAAGGATTAGACTGCCTTTTTAATTAAATGTATATTTTATTTTTTCACTACATTATGCTTTTAATATTTTGATTAATTTCATATTTGAGTGTAAGGCCAAATCCCAACAATGGTATCAAAACCTCTATTTGATCTTTTTCATGTAATTTGCATGCTTGATTCTTGATGATAATCAATAGATTTGATATGTATGTTGATTTGGTGTGTGTGTATCTCGATTTTGAAGGCTTTCTTTAAAATTTCTTTTTCTGATTTAATTCAAATCTAGACAACATACTATTAATTCATTAAAACATATTTTAAAAGATTTAAAATCATGTTTAATTGAGGAATTAATGAATGAATTACAAAGATTATGAATCCAAGATAAAATCGAATACTTTTAAGGTGTTTTTGGAGACTAGTTTGTTGATTGTGTTATGAACAGTTTTTAATTGTTAAAAATTAGTTTTCTCAAATTAAATTGCTATATGCTTCGTCGTACTTGATTTGGTATAAAAAGGTTCTTAAAAAACATGTTTACAAGTTTCAAAACAACAAAGATTTGATGCAGAAAATTTTGAGTAACTATGATCATTTTTTGGTGGCTTAATTCTCCATAAATTTTGTGTTAATTATTAAACGCACTTGTTAGAAATTTATAACAATCTTGTTCATGAGTTTGACTAATAATTTATAGAGTTTAAGATTATTTAAACCGATTAATGGGGCAGCAATTGTTGCCTAAAATTCCTTAAGGACTGGCAGCTAATTTAATGGCACTGGATGCCATCCATTTTAATTTGAGAGATTCAAGAAATAAATTAAAATAATAGGGTTGTCCTCATAATTTCCCATATAATTGCTAGCATGTAAGACAAATATACATCAAATCTCATATAAAAATTAGAACATCAATAATATGAAATTTATTTAGCATACCTATTTGATATGATAAATTTATATTGATAATAATATGCACAAGACACTCAATACTATAAATCACATAAATTTATATTCAAAGTCAACAATCATGAATTCATTTGAAGATTAAAATTAAAATATGGAGCATAGGAATCTTCTTCGGTTGAAAAATCAACTCTAGACTTACATTATTATATAACAAAATGTGCCATAAAATGTTATGAAAAATACACCACAATTCACTTACAAAAAATACAAAAGGATACCATAAAATTGTTCTAAAAAATGTATATAAATGAATGTCAATCTTGCAAATTTTGAATTCGAATTGTTTTTTTAAAAAAAAGAGATTACCAGATGAGAAACTATTATTTTTTTTATATAATCCAAGACTTGAAAAGTTTTATTTATGAATATATATTTATTTTGAAGAATGCATAAAGATATACACGATTTTCAATACACACATAATCGATATGTGTATCTTTATTTATACTTAGTAAGAATCTAAAATCTTGTATAGTATGAGAATCCTGGCTATCAATAAAGCATTAGTTAATTATATCATTTATCTTCCTCATTCTCATAAAAGAGATGGGATACTTTGCTCATGTCGAAAGAAATTTTGCGGATCAACCATCCGCTTCACACGAATCAATCTGTTCAAGTTATTCTTGAAATATTTCAGACCCCATTTGCTTGCTTGTCTATAGCTTGTGTAATTGCCTTGGTTATTGCTTGCAAAGCAATAGGGTTCCATGTGCTTGCAAAGCCTTCTCATAAAACTTATATGCTTATGAAATGTTAAAACATCTTCTTGCCATGCTACTCCATTATGAATGTTATATAAATTCCCTACCCTGTGAGGGAAAGGAGTCTCAGACTCTGCAATCTCATTCATTATGCCACCGTAAGGGCTAAAGATATGCTCCATCGTCCCAGATTCCTCTTCGCAAAACCATTGCCATATACCTTTTAATGCAATTTTAGGAATAGGTTCCGTAACATAGTCTAATTTTCCTTTAAAGAAGCTTGCAGCAACTGTCCTGTTAAGCAAAATATCTAACGATTCACTTTGTGAGATTCCTGCAAAGTTGAGGGTACTATGAATCCAGCAGATTTTAATGCAGTCTTTTTTAACTAATCCAATCTTGGGAAAACTTTCTTGCATAAATGCGATTACTTGATTAGCTCTACCAAGAAACAAGGAGGTAAATGAAGCTTGTATTGTTCTCTTTCCTTCTTAGCTTGAATTCATGGCTCTTTAGAAAGAGTCTGATGAACAAATCTTCATGAATCTTTTTTGCAACAAATTGCCACTTGCGAACAGGCTTTGTTGTATTCTCTTCCAATGTCCTGTTCACTGTAAATACAATCACAGTTAATGGAACAGAAATTAACTTTACTTTCCATGCCACAATGACACCAAAGCTGTGATGGGTTTGGCCATGGACAACATGCTCAAAATAGTGGAAAGAAAATTAAAACTTTATAATTTAAATAACAAAATCATACCTTCACCCATAGATCATGTCGGTGATATTTAATACATAAAATCACAAAATAAATTATAATTAAGAAAGTTACCTTGCCAAGTAATTTCGTAATCACAATGACACTTCCTGAAGCAATCCCGCAAACACCACAAGGAGCAAAAACCCTAACCAATCAAGTGCTTGGCCTCCAATGGTAGTACACACAATTCCACTTAAACCTTCAACAAAGGATGGAGTTTTTAACTATACTTTGTGCTAGCAAAGAGGACAACAATTATCTTTTTCTTCTTTTTCACAATCTTAGCGGAACCTCTCTTGAAAATTACTTCATAAGCAATTTTCTCTTTCACACAAAAGGAGTGGTGGCAAAGAGAAAAAGCATTTTTCTTTTCTTAACAAAAACTACGTTTTCTTCAATTGTGAAAAAACTCATTTGGAAAATAGTTAAAAGGTGACTTATATAGTTAAGTTAAAATAACTTCAATTTTGCAATTAAGCCCTCAATAATATAATCATTATAATATTAGGCTCATTACTTAATTAAACTCTTTTAATTAAGTCATAGGAAATTACAATCAAAATTAATTTCCTTTATATTTTGTAATCAAGGCCTTATAATTATAACTATCTATAATTAAGCCTAAAACTTAATTAAACTCTTTTAATTAAGTTTATAGAAGTTAATTACCTAAAATGTGATTTAAGTCTAACTTAAATCATCACCTTCCCAATTTAATTCAAATGCAATCATTGTTTGTGATCCGTTAAGCTCTCAACATGTTAGCAATGTAATTGATTAATATAAATTTCAATCAATTAATTTATAATCAATTTCATAGACCAAGATTGGTATCTAGCAATACATCATGGTCACCCAATTGTTAAGAGAGTCAAAGGGTTCTTTGACAACCTTCAGTGTATAGTCTATCAGTGTAATTCGTCCTCTCATCATATATCCCAGAGATGATAAGAGCTTGGTACAATGTCTACTCTTATTAACCTCTATATTTGTTCTTACAATTATAGCATTAGCTTTATAGAGAGTTATGAAACCTTTTCATAATCTCCATGTCGTCTTAGCCAAGGACTTCAATAAGCTAATGTTAACCTAGAACTGATAGGATATATCCTCTAAAACACTTGAGGTGATGATTCCTATCTTGGTCGCTCATTTGCCTTCACATGCTTCATACTATACCCAAAAGCATCCTGTTTTGGCATCCTTGGTTAGGCACCCGTAGGGATGAAATCAAAGCATAGCACTCCACATATAAGACAACCCGATGTCTCAAGTCTAGGGAGTATTTACATGACTAACACATGAGAAGTCTTGCATAGACACTATAGTATTACCAAATGCACTTCTCATGTGGGTCATGTTTAGTGAACTTGTTCTCCTAGGCAAGCACCTATATTATAGTTCCAAGTATCTTTATACTTCAATCTATGAGATCGATTGCTTACTTCCAAAGTAAAGAACATAGACTATATCAGTTTTTAAGCATCATTGATGTCCAGTCTCAATGATACATTGACCAGGAACATTTTGAGATTATGCTTTGATGCATAAGAATCTCATAACTGCAACCCATTACAGTTTTCTTGCAAGGAAAATTGATCTCATGGACTTCATCCAATTAGACTTATAACTCATTATAATTGATGTCTTATTAATAAAGGAAAACCTTTAATCATTCAACATGAATGATACTGTTGCATGATTGGAATCAAGCCCTAACCAATCCCAATTAGCTGCAGGGCTCATCCCAACATCTCCCACTAGCAAAAAGCCAATTGCTACCTCATCGTATGTCACGACCCGAAACCACCTTCGAGTTCGTGACAACCGGCCCGATGTCCCATTATGCACTCATCCCCCGAGTACCATATCGAGACCTCGCAAGGCTCTCGTACTAATTTTTCCAACTCCCCTGTGAGTTTCTATTTATTAATTTCATTCTTTGAAACATTTCGTCCAATTTTGGATCCAAACAGGGAAACAGATGAAATTTACTACACATAAGCGTTTTCGTCAATTTTTAGCGAAATTTCAAATTTGGTAAAAATGTTACTTAGGCGTCAATAACACAAAATTTTCAATCGGAATCGAAATCGGATATCTAAAACGTGAAATTTAAGTAAAATTACATTTAATGGAATAAAATAATTATATTCCATAAGATAATATATTTTCTTATAAAACAATTTTTATATAGATATCCAGAAATATTTTTTACAGCGTAAAAATAAAATATATTACTACATACTGTAACACAGTTAACTGAAGTATAAGATTTAATTTACAATGCTAAATAGGCCCAAAATAGAGAAATATAGACTAAGAGATGAACCTTTGAGACTGAAGATTACTACTCCAAACTTTCTCTTCAACAAAACTCTCTATCTACTGATGCTTGTGAGCCTGAAATGGGAAAAATTGAGGGGATGAGTTTTACAACCTAGTGAGTTAGATGATTACTATCTACGACATCTAAAGTCGAGTAGATGGAGACAATATAAAAACGCAATGCTACCAAGTAATACATAGCACCAATTGCACCAAGTTTAATTCAACTGTACAAAGCAATCTTAATTTAGCAAAACATAAGGCTTATGATTTATTTGTAACAATCAAGCTTAAGCCAAATCTCATACTCGTGGACACTTGATCAGAGCATCCAATTGAGTCTGCCAAGGCTGTTAGAATTTCATAATTTTTCAAATACAGTCGATCCTTGGCGTTGGCTAAACTCATCTTCACGTGGCAGTTTAACGTGAAGTGAATCGTAACATTACCTCGGGAATTACCCTACTCACCTCTCCGACCGAGGTAACAATTAATCAAATTAACCGTGCCCCTCCTAAAGGCAGTCCACGGCAACCCTCACTGCAGTAATTTATTAATCATGATCCACCAACTTTATAAAATTTCTAGCAGCATAACAAGGTCATTTTAATACTAGCCAGCCTACACGGCAAATAGCAATTTATGCAATTTTAACACAATAAACCAACCAAGCATGCTCACCAAGATCATAAGCCATAATTTTAATTTTAATACATAAACACAAATTAATATCGATCTCCACATACTCAGTGTTAAGAAAATCTATTTTTCTCAATTAAAGAATCATTTATAAAATTCAATTTATTTTAAAAGTACAGAAGCAGATAAAACTACTCTAGATATTGAAAACGGTAAATTATCCACTCACAGGTTTTAGGAGTCCAGAATACTCCTAGTCTCGCTCGTCCGACTCGATTTCTTTGCCTTTATCGGACAGTTCACCACCTACGCGTTACGCACGGCACGAATTTCAATAAATTAACTCAATTAATCATAATTGATTTCAGGCTCTATAATTTCTATATGAATGCATGAAATGCAGTGTAAGCTATCCGAATAACTGTCTAAACACGATTTTCGGCCTTGTTAGCCTACACGCGTCCGAATTGGTTACAATCTCCAATTTAATTCCTAATTGATTTCTTTCAATTCCTATACTTTAATTACACTTAATTTAACTTAGTGACTGCGAATGTGATGCCAATTTACAGTCCGAATCACCTACTGCACCAGTCTACACTTTAGGCAAAATTTAGGTTTTTACACCAAAATTTTCCATAATTTTTCTACACTTTTAATTCAACAAAATTCACTTAATTTCCATGAAATATAATCAAAATCAGCAGCAATTCCTTCCTTAAAAATTCGGCTTAAATGCATTTCAATGGAAGAAAATTATTTTTCTAGCTAGGTTTTGATATATTTAATTATAACCTAATTAAACCACATTAAATCAACCTAAAATCACCTTAAAAATCGTTCAAATCTCCCCCTTGAATATTCGGCCAGCAAGAGTGATCCATACCCATAAGTGATTCATGCATCAAATGGAAAAATAAAGCTTGGGTAGTGAAAATCATAAGGAAAATAAAAAATTTTTACCTTTTTTCAAGCTAAATTTCTTGATTTCCCTTGTTCTCCCTTTGATTCTTGGCCTAGGTTTTGAGTTTTTCTTTTTCTTCTTGCTCCCTTTGATGGCCAGCCAAGATATGAAGAAATTCTAGAAATTTCAAGCCTTTTATAAGGCTAATTAAAATATTATTTAATTTTTTTTATACATGGTATTTTTTTATTAATTTATTTTTTTAATCCTTATCTTTTGACTTTCTTTTCAGCCACCAAATTTCCTTCCCTTATCCTCAGCCTTCATGAAGTTTTTGGACAAATCCAAAAATTTTGATGGTGTAATTTTATAAAATTAAACTTTTGCCCTCTGAAAAAGTATAAAATTACATTTTTACCCCAAAAATTAAAAAATTACCAAAAGGTATATTTTTCACTCCTCAAACCCATACCACACTCCAATTTATCAAATTTGATCTAAATTCTCTCAAAAAATTAAATTTGGTCATCCGGTGGTAAAATTATCATTTTGCCCTTATACTCCAAAATGTATCGGGAATTGAAACTTTTCACTGCTAAATCCTCAAATTATGTTCTAAATAATCTAAATAATTAATCTTGATTAATCGTTGTCAAAATATTTTCCAACAATTCTCGTTTTTGCCTCTAATGGCAAAATTACTATTTTACCTTTGTGTTCCAAAACTACCGAGAAATTAAATTTATCACTGTCAAATTTCATTTTATGCTCCAAGAAATCACATTATACTTCAAATAATTGATCTTAATCGAATGTGATCAAAATCTTTTATGAAAATCTCCATTTTGTCCTTAAATGACAAAATAACCGTTTTATCCTTAATCGGTCAATTTTCTCGATTGACTTCAAACTGAACCTCAAACTCTAGATCACTGTTTTGAGTAACCCCTAGACTGTGAAATTGAGGATTTCACTCTTAAAATTCCTATTTGAACTAGTTCTAGGCTTAATTGACTTATCAGTACCACTATGGACAATATCGTCATTTAGCTAACTTTTCGAGGCAATTCAATATGTAAACATGCTATCCAATGCATGTGAATGACATGTTAAAGATGACACACGATCGGGCTTTACATTGTATGTGGATTCAATCCATCTAGCAATCATGTCTACATGTAGACTTGTTTGTGCCCTTAATGTGGTTAATTACTTTTATCTATCTTCATGATATCCATGCATCATATCATGTCATATTACTATGTCTAGATCGAATGAGACACAGGTTATGTTAGTATGGCTCCATTGTTACATTAACAATGTTCAGAACCTTTTATTAGTTCCATGGACTAACGATCTAAGCATCTTCCTATTAGAGCCCTTTTAATATGATGTATATGACTTCAATTATATACATGTATATAGTCCTCTTTATTTCTTTGGAACCATTCCAACAAAACAATGTTGTATGCATCATATGCATTTGTCACATTCATTGTGCTATCTGCCCCTTTTAAATTTTGGCACTTTCTTTGTATACACATTGCATCCTATGTAATTGTATCACCAAAGAATTGTATTCACTCCTACTAACCTCTTTTTGTGTATGAGATAAGTACACTTATACACTTTATTAAATCCAACACTTTGGATCCCATTTAATAAAACAAAGTGTATAACTTTAATGAAAAACATATTTAGTAGTCCATCTCATATGAATAATACATCTCCAATGTATCTTACTAAATTCATAGAGTTCTCATACATATGATTATGCATCTCTATGCAAAATCTTAAGAGTTAGATTCCAATATAACCATGTAATAACTAAGAAACTCATTTCTTAATGTCATCATGCTCCCATTAAATCCAAGATCTTTTGTGAAAGTAAAAATCAAACTTTTTTGAATTTTTGTGATCTTACATACATACATCTCAATGTATGCTTGGAATCGTATTGGTTTGGAATAATATAATTGGCTATATATGTATTGGAGAGATATGGACCAAATCACATCACTATATGAATTTGCTTTCTTCTTTGAACACGCATCTCTATGTTTTATTCATAAAAAAGTTCCATTTCACATGAATCTACATTCATCTTTTGAATAATTAATTAATAAGTAAGAGTAATCTTCACTAAGATCATATCTTAATAAGAGTACTTCATACTATATAGCTCGTATGATCTTATATTTGAATTCTTTGAACATTTCAAGGTTTCAAATTTTATTTCTTTAAGTATACAAGACAAAATCTCAATTTGGTCTTGTGTAAACTTAATGAATTAGGAACATTTTCCATAACATTTTATGTTTAGTGGTTCGTATACATCTATATGTATAAGACCTTTTGAACATACCAAGTCATTCACTTTTGCAAGAAAATTGATCTGGTCATATAAGAATTACTAGCTCCTTTATGATTCCCAATCAAAACGGATCTAAGTATCTTCATACTCTAATTCTTACTTCAATGACCAAGACGAAAATGCCATAATTAAGATCATATGCAATCAGTTTTCTTGACATTTATATTGAGCATTGAGTTACTACTATTGTTTTACGCTTTATGTCATTACATAAATGCATTCAACATCTAGTATCGAATACTCATGATATTAATACAACAATAGTAACTTTTAACTCAATCATAAACTTTGACAGAGTAGAAGCTTCTATAAGCTTTCTCTTTTTTTTTTTTTAACTTTGTCAAGGAAACATTTTTTTTTATTAGTCCCTCATATGTCCATCTTTACAATAAAGATGTTTGAGAACATTTCCCAATTAGTGCCATTATCGTGGTTGTCTTCCCAATTCATAATTAAGGTAATATAAATTCCATCTCACGGAAGCACACTTCTAATTATGAATTGTATTTGGTAGAAATTGTGGAACGAACAACCTTTTGCTTGAGAACATTTCTCAAACATAGTTAGTACTCCATCTCATATGAATAATACATCTCCAATGTATCCTACTAAATCCATAGAGTTCTCATACATATGATTATGCATCTCTATGCAAAATCTTAAGAGTTAGATTCCAATATAACCATGTAATAACTAAGAAACTCATTTCTTAGTGTCATCATGCTTCCATTAAATCCAAGATCTTTTGTGAGAGTAATAATAAAACTCTTTTGAATTTTTGTGATCTTACATACATACATCTCAATGTATGCTTGGAATCGTATTGGTTTGGAATAATATAATTGGCTATATATGTATTGGAGAGATATGGACCAAATCACATCACTATATGAATTTGCTTTCTTCTTTGAACAAGCATCTCTATGTTTTATTCATAAAAAAGTTCCATTTCACATGAATCTGCATTCATCTTTTGAATAATTAATTAATAAGTAAGAGTAATCTTCACTAAGATCATATCTTAATAAGAGTACTTCATACTATATAGCTCGTATGATCTTATATTTGAATTCTTTGAACATTTCAAGGTTCCAAATTTTATTTCTTTAAGTATACAAGACAAAATCTCAATTTGATCTTGTGTAAACTTAATGAATTAGGAACATTTTCCATAACATTTTATGTTTAGTGGTTCGTATACATCTATATGTATAAGACCTTTTGAACATACCAAGTCATTCACTTTTGCAAGAAAATTGATCTGGTCATATAAGAATTACTAGCTCCTTTATGATTCCCAATCAAAAAAGATCTAAGTATCTTCATACTCTAACTTTTACTTCAATGACCAAGATGAAAATGCCATAATTAAAATCATATGCAATCAGTTTTCTTGACATTTATATTGAGCATTGAGTTACTACTATTGTTTTACGCTTTATGTCATTACATAAATGCATTCAACATTTAGTATCGAATACTCATGATATTAATGCAAGAATAGTAACTTTTAACTCAATCATAAACTTTGACAGAGCAGAAGCTTCTATAAGCTTTCTCTTTTTTTTTTTTAACTTTGACAAGGAAACATTTTTTTTTATTAGTCCCTTATCTGTCCATCTTTACCATAAAGATGTTTGAGAACATTTCCCAATTAGTGCCATTATCGTGGTTGTCTTCCCAATTCATAATTAAGGTAATATAAATTCCATCTCACGGAAGCACACTTCTAATTATGAATTGTATTTGGTAGAAATTGTGGAACGAACAACCTTTTGCTTGAGAACATTTCTCAAACATAGTTAGTACTCCATCTCATATGAATAATACATCTCCAATGTATCCTACTAAATCCATAGAGTTCTCATACATATGATTATGCATCTCTATGCAAAATCTTAAGAGTTAGATTCCAATATAACCATGTAATAACTAAGAAACTCATTTCTTAGTGTCATCATGCTCCCATTAAATCCAAGATCTCTTGTGAGAGTAATAATCAAACTCTTTTGAATTTTTGTGATCTTACATACATACATCTCAATGTATGCTTGGAATCGTATTGGTTTGGAATAATATAATTGGCTACATATGTATTGGAGAGATATGGACCAAATCACATCACTATATGAATTTACTTTCTTCTTTGAACAAACATCTTTATGTTTTATTCATAAGAAAGTTCCATTTCACATGAATCTACATTCATCTTTTGAATAATTAATTAATAAGTAAGAGTAATCTTCACTAAGATCATATCTTAATAAGAGTACTTCATACTATATAGCTCGTATGATCTTATATTTGAATTCTTTGAACATTTCAAGGTTCCAAATTTTATTTCTTTAAGTATACAAGACAAAATCTCAATTTGGTCTTGTGTAAACTTAATGAATTAGGAACATTTTCCATAACATTTTATGTTCAGTGGTTCGTATACATCTATATGTATAAGACCTTTTGAACATATCAAGTCATTCACTTTTGCAAGAAAATTGATCTGGTCATATAAGAATTACTAGCTCCTTTATGATTCCCAATCGAAAAGGATCTAAGTATCTTCATACTCTAATTCTTACTTCAATGACCAAGACGAAAATGCCATAATTAAGATCATATTCAATCAGTTTTCTTGACATTTATATCGAGCATTGAGTTACTACTATTGTTTTACGCTTTATGTCATTACATAAATGCATTCAACATCTAGTATCGAATACTCATGATGTTAATACAACAATAGTAACTTCTAACTCAATCATAAACTTTGGCAGAGTAGAAGCTTCTATAAGCTTTCTCTTTTTTTTTTTTTTTAACTCTGTCAAGGAAACGTATTTTTTTATTAGTCCCTCCTTTGTCCATCTTTACCATAAAGATGTTTGAGAACATTTCTCAATTAGTGCCATTATCATAGTTGTCTTCCCAATTCATAATTAAGGTAATATAAATTCCATCTCACGAAAGCACACTTCTAATTATGAATTGTATTTGGTAGAGATTGTGGAATGAACAACCTTTTGCTTGAGAACATTTCTCAAATCTTGGTCGCTTTAAAAGGGGTTTGGTCAAGTGAGTTTAATTTGCATCGAAGATGCACCATAGTGACAGATTATTAGCCATGTATATAAATTATGTCTAACCAGATAAAATAAAGCAATAAGTAAAATCACACATAAACTATTTAAAACAAGGTTTTAAAATTTTAAATAGTTCTCTCACTATTTTCTACAAGATGATAACCTTTCATATCACCTCAAGAAATCTCTACTAGGATTCTCTTAGTGGTCTAGGATCCCATCCATCTAGTCATGGCCTTGAGTGTGCTCAACAAACCATGATAGGTGGATTAGGTAGGTAACTGACCTTACCAATTGTATCTCTATACAACTCCTAGATCAGCTAGGTGACAACACATTGCCTAAACATATCATATATGTTTCGCTTAGCCTTTTCCTCTAGTTTCATAATAATCAAGTTTCCAAGCATTTGAATTTTATGAAACTAGTTGAATAAGACCCACCAATAGCTCAAACATACTCATGTAAAAGTGTGACCTTAAGTGTGCTCAACACGTCTCCGATTAAAAGAGCAGTCAGGTTATCTTGCTATATGGTGGAAGGCAACTTGCTCATGCGTGGCATGTGACTCAATATGTTATGAATGATTTTGTTTTTGCCTTTTTAAGGGTCTCATCTTTGCATGCATAGCATTTATTAAATCGCATAAAATAAATCTATCACATGCATACTACTTTGCATTGCATAACATTTATTAAATTGCATAAAATAAATCAATCACATGCAAACTACTTTGGATGATTATGGACTTTAACTATACTAATTCCCTTAAGCCATCAAAGGAAACTAGCTTGGTCAAACCTAGGGGATTACATATAAGAATCTTCAAATTTTGCTTGTAATCTCCTTGTCCTTCTTGGCGCCTTGGATCCCCATCGTCAATTTTTTCAAAATTCAATTCCTAATTTATCCTAATTCTAATTACATTTGAATGTAGAAACCTCGAGTTACATTCGAGGAGAGTAAGATAAGAAAGAAATTTTCAAACGAGATAAAGAGATAAGGCAGGACATGCAAGCCCTATTTCAAAAATACCAAGAATATACATTCAACCATAGTATAATCATATTAGGCGTAAGTCCATAATCATCCACATATATTCATCAATATGAATAAAATTTAAAGACATATCTCATTCAAATTGTTAATCATATGAGGTATTTGAGATTAGTAATTTTCGACATTTGAATTTTATCAATTTCAAATTTTCGAGTAACCATTTAATTCTATATATATAGAAACTTCTTTCATATATAGTAAGTATTACTAATCAAAATTAGTAATTTATCCATTCCTAATCTTCTTAGGATTAGAATTAAAATTTTTATTACAAATTAAAACATTTTTAATTTGTGCTCCTAAATATTTTACACAATCTATTATTAATCTCATTTAATTGAAAATTGAATGTCTATTATTACCTAATCTTATTAGGTAATAACTTAGACAATTTAATCTTTAAATTTAATGTCAAATTAGAATTATCTTCTTGTAAGAAGTCAATTCAAAACAAAATTTGTCCAAAAATATTTAGACTCCCATTTCTCCTAGGAATCTAATTCCTAAATTAATGTAGTCTTAAATTATTTAAATTTTGACACCCTTAAATTAAGAAATCACATTCCATAATTTATGAAATAAATTATTAATTTTTATGGAACATATTCCATAAATATTTAATTGGCTAATGAAGATATTTTAACTTCCATAATTTTAAAAATCACATTTCTTTATTTGTGGATGTTAATGCATCATCTTTGACATCCTTAATTCTAGGAATCATATTCCTTAAATTAAATCTTTCAAAAAAAATCAGCATAATTATGGAACCAATTCCATAACTTATCCTCAGCCAATTAACTAATTTAATTGATCATTTATTCGTGTAAAATTTGGACAAATTCTATGTCTTCACCAAGACACTGTCCTGCTGCAGACAGCAGCAGACATGCCCTAATTACATGGCATTATGGTGGTCTATCTTTAGAAATTCAATTCCAATAAAATCTATCCTGATAGATAACTCATGGAACTATTCCAGAATAGATTTTCAGGATTTTAGGAGGTGATTTGGCCATTCAAAAATTCAAAAACCGTGACCTTTATCTGCAGGAGACAGAATTGGTTTTTGAGAACTTTTGAAATTCTTAGTGGCCAAAACTTAGGAATTTAATTCCTAATGAAATTTATCCTGATAGATAACTCATGGAACTATTTCAGAATAAATTTTAATGATTTTATGAGGTGATTTGGCCATTCAAAAAATTCAAAAACCGTGACCTTTATCTACAGGAGGCAGAATTGGTTTTCGAGAACTTTTGAAATTCTTTGTGGCTAAAACTTAGGAATTTAATTCCTAATTAAATTTATCCTGATGGATAACTCATGGAACCATTCCATATATTTTTTTCAGGATTTTAGGAGACGTTTTTCACTGTCAAAAAAAATTCAAAACCATGACCTTTATCTGTAGAGGTAGTTTCAGTTTTGTCTTTCTTTTGAAGTTATTTGGTGGCGTAAAATCAGGAATTTAATTCCCAATTAAATTTTCTTTGATAGAAAACTTATCGAAAAATTCCACAGTAATTTTTCAAGATTTTAGGAAATGTTTTTGGCTGTCAAAAAAATTCAAAACCGGGGCTTGCTGCTGTAGAGGCAGCAACAGTTTTGACTCCATCAACTCAGTTTTATGAAGGCTTAATTTTAGGGATTTAAATCCATAAATTTCTTGGCAATAATTTGGATAATTTATGAAACCTTTCCATCAAAAAATCCTCAGCCAATTGGTGCAACTAATTGTACAAATTTAGGCCTTTCTTGGTTGCTAAGCCAAACAAAACTGTGACCGTCACCGCTGCAAACAGCAGCTGTTTCAGCCACATTTTGGCAACTTTACGTCTACCATTTGCCAAACATAATCACTCATCTTGGAACATTTCCAATATGTATTGATCCCTTAATTTTCCTGCATTTTATGAAGCACTTAAACCTTACTTTTATGGCTGAAAATGGACCAATACCATGGCTTGACAAAATCAAATTTTGCCATGTGAATCACACCATAATGTCATGAGATCATATCTTTATTTGCTAAATTAATTTGTGCATCTCATGCACTTGTTAATCTACAATATTTTGACATTAAAATGAGATTAATATTATGAAAAATAAATTTTAAAATTTACAATTAAAATCTATTTAGAAATCAACATAACTAGAACAAATTGTAAAATTTTAAAACTTACTAATTTGTGTAGAACAAAACCCGAACACCTCATATTTCTTTTCAACAAGGCATTAACACTAATAGACATAAAATTTGTTAAAATTGAACCAAGGAAGGCTCTGATAGCATTGATGGGTTTGGCCATGGACGACATGCTCAAAATGCTCAACGGAAAGAAAATTAAAACTTTATAATTTAAATAACAAAAACATGCCTCCACCCATGGATCACCTTGGTGATATTTAACACATAAAAGCACAAAATAAATTATAATTCAGAAAGTTACCTTGCGAAGTAATTTCGTAATCACAATGGCACTTCCTGAAACAATCCCGCAAATACCACAAGGAGCAAAAACCCTAACCAATCAAGTCATTGGCCTTCAATGGTAGTACGCATGATTGCACTTGAACCTTCAACAAAGGAGGGAGTTTTTAACTATATTTTGTGCTAGCAAAGAGGACAACAATTGTCCTTTCATTCTTTTTCACGATCTTAGCCAAACCTCTCTTGAAAATTACTTCATAAGCAATTTTCTCTTTCACACAAAGGGAGTGGTGGCAAAGAGAAAAAAAGTTTTTTTTTTCTGACAAAAACTACGTTTTCTTCAATTGTGAAAAAACTCATTTGGAAAATAGTTAAAAGGTGACTTATATAGTTAGGTTAAAATAACTTCAATTTGACAATTAAGCCCTCAATATTATAACCATTATAATATTGGGCCCATTACTTAATTAAACTCTTTTAATTAAGTCGTTGGAAATTAAAATCAAAATTAATTTTCTTTATTTTTTACAATCAAGGCCTTATAATTATAACTATTTATAATTATGCCTAAAACTTAATTAAACTCTTTTAATTAAGTTTATAGAAGTTAATTACCTAACATGTGATTTAAGTCTAACTTAAATCAGCACTCTCCCCATTTAATTCACATGCAATCATTATATGTGACCCATTAGGTTCCCAACATGTTGGCAATGGAATTGATTAATATAAATTTCAATCAATTCATTTATAATCAATTCCATAGACCAATATTGGCATCTAGCAATGCATCATGGCCATCCAATTGTTAGGAGAGTCAAAGGGTTCTTTGACAACCTTTCAGTGTACAGTATATCAGTGTAATTCATTTCCTCATCATATATCCCAGAGCTGATAAGAGCTTAGTACAATGTCTACTCTTATTGACCTCTATATTTGTTATTGTAGTTACAGCATTAGCTTTATAGAGAGTTATGAAACATTTTTATAATCTCCATGTCGCCTTGGCCACGGACCTCAATAAGCTAATTCTAACCAAGAACTGATAGGATATGTCATCTAAAACACTTAAGGTGATTTATCTTGACCAGTCATTTGCCTTCACATGCTTCTTACTATACCCAAAAGCATCCTGTTTTGGCATCCTTGGTTTAGCACCCGTAGGGATGAAATCAAAGCATAGCATTCCACATATAAGACAACCTGGTGTCTCAAGTCGATGGAGTATTTACACGACTGACACATAAGAAGTGTTACATAGACACTGGAGTGTATTACCAAATGCACTTCTCATGGCGGGTCATATTCAGTGAACTTGCTCTCCTAGGCAAGCACTTATATTATAGTTCCAAGTATCTCTATACTTCAATCTATGAGATAGATTGCTTACTTCCAAAATAAAGAACATAGAATATACCAGTCTTTAAGCATCATTGATGTCCAGTCTCAATGATACATTAACTAGGAATATTTTGAGATTATGCTTTGATGCATAAGAATCTCATAACTGCAACCCGTTACAGTTTCCTTGCAAGGCATATTAATCTCATGAACTTCATCCAATTAGACTTATAACTCATTATAATTGATGTCTTATTAAGGAAGGAAAACTTTTAATTATTCAACATGAATGATATTGTTGCATGATTGGAATCAAGCCCTAACCAATCTCAATTGGCTGTAGGGCTCATCCCAACAAGCTGGTTCTTCCACCTCCTTGAATGGCCCAAAATAGATCTTCCACCATAGAGTTTCCATCAAGAATTCTTCCATTGATATCAAATTTTAAAACTTAAGGCAAAAAACAATGTTGGTGGAAGAATATACAATGGAGTTTGGACAACTTCACATGAACTGCGATGTCCATAAACCTAAAGAACAAACTGTAACTCGTTATCTTGGGGGTCTCAATGTTGAAATTGCATATGTTGTTCAACTATAACCATATTGGAGCCTAAATGATGTCATCAGATTAGCATTAAAGGTTGAGAAACAACGATCACGAAAGAGATCAATGAGTTCATCTAGACAACAAGAATCTATCTCAAATCATGAAAGTCAAAGTTTAGCAACTATTCCATCTCGAAAGGTAAACTCTTCAAAAACCGCAACTAATAATTATAAAGAGATTATTTCTACTTGTGCTTCTAATGTCAACAAAAAGTGCTTCAAATGTCAAGGATTTAGGCATATTGCTTCTGATTGTCCAAATTGAAGAATTATTTTGCTTAGTAGAAGAAGAAGATTATTTGGATTGAGAAAAATTATAACCAGTATATGATGAATACGATGACAAAATAGAGGAAAAGATAGAAATATTCAACAAAGAAGAGGTTGAAGAAGTTTCGGCTGGCCATGGAAAAGCTCTTGTTGTTTATCGTAACCTTAACACTGCTATCATGACAAAAGATGAAAGTTGGCTTCGTCATAACATATTCTGTACAAAGTGCACATCCCAAAGAAAGGTTTGTAATGTCATTATTGATAATGGAAGCTGTGAGAATGTTGTTGCCAACCATATGGTGGAAAAGTTGAAACTTCCAACAGAAGTACATCCTCATCCTTACAAGTTACAATGACTGAGGAAAAGAAATGAAGTTAAGGTAACAAAGCATTGTTGTGTTCAATTTTCTATTGGAAATAAGTATGAAAATGAAGTCTGGTGTGATGTTATCCCAATGGACGCATGCCACTTGTTGTTAGAATGCCCATGGCAATATGATCATCGAGCTTATCATGATGGATATAAGAATACTTATTCTTTCATCAAGGATGGAGCAAAAATTATGTTGACTCCATTAAAACTAAAAGACCGGCCAAAGAGACAAGAGAAAGATAAAACACTCATGACAATGTCTAGCTTAAACAAAGCTTATCGTGAGTCAAACCATTTATGTCTCTTATTAGTCTCTAAGGAGAATGAAGTATCTTCATGCTTATCCAAGCCTATTTTAACAGAATTGATCAACAAAAGTATGGGAAAGTTATTGAGAAGATGTGTGGACAACCAGGCCATTAACAAGACTATAGTTAAGTATGATTTTCTTATTCCTCGATTGGATGACATGCTTGATCAATTCATTGGTTCTAAGGTGTTTTTAAAGATCGATTTGAAGAAAAGATATCATCAAATTTCGGATACAACTTGGAGATGAATGGAAAACAACCTTCAAAACAATGAATGAATTGTTCCAATTGTTGGTATGGACTATGACAATATGTGAATCCAAACATCTATGAGGAGTTTATCAAGTTCTACTCGTCGGAGCCAAGTTTTACTAACCAAAAGAGAATGACGCAAGAGCGATTAGAATTGTACTTTATTTAATTTAGTTTTTACTAATTTTAGTTGATTTAAGAATTATAGGTATAATAGAATTCTTCCTTTACTTGTATTAGGACATTAAGCTAGTCATGTTTTATTTAGGAATAGAACACCTATTTTGTTTAAATCTCTTGTTAATTATTCTAATTGTATTAGATAAGTAGAAGTAGAGTTTTATTAGGATATGGGCTTATAATACTATAAATAAGATCCTTAGGCTTGGTTATTATACACATTGAAGTTGAAAGTTAATAAAGAGTATTTTCTTAAGCAAGAGTGCTTATTTTTCTAGGCTTTTTTTTAAGAGTAAGAGGTTTTAATATTTTTAGCTTACACAACCAAAGTGGGATTTTGGCTATTTTTCACTTTAGTAGGGTTTTCAACCTTACCAAAATTGATGATTCACCTCAGTGGGATTTCCAACCTCGTCACGATTGGTGCCTTTCACAACGCCTCAGCATCACATCAGAAGCTTCTTTGGTTGAAAAATCAACTTTAGACTTACATTATTATATAATAAAATATGCCACAAATGTTATGAAAAATATACCCCAATTCACTAAAAGAAATACAAAAGTATACCATGAAAATGTTCTAAAAATGTATATAAATGATTGTCTATCTTGCAAATTTGGAATTCGAATTTTAAAACATAAAATAAAGATTATTAGATGAAAAACTATTGCCTTTTTTTTTTTTAAATTCAAGGCACGTAAAGTTTTATTTCTAAATATATTTATTTTGAAAAGTACAGAAAGATATATTTGATTTTCAATACACGCATAACAGATGTACTTTTATTTATGCTTAGAGAGAATCTAAAAGCCCATATGGTATGAGTATCCTCTCTGTCAATAAAGCATTATTTAATTACATCATCTATCTTCCTCATTCTCGTAAAAGAGTCGGGACACTTTGTTCATGTCTAAAGAAATTTTGCGGATCAACCATATTCTTCACATGAATCAATCTGTTGAAGTTATTCTTGAAATATTTAAGAGCCCATCTGCTTGCTTGTGTATAGCTTGTGTAGTTGCCTTCGTTATTACTTCCAAGATCAAGATCCCTGTAGTTCATGTAAGCTGCTCTGGGAGATTTTGAAACGTAGGGTTCCATGTACTTGTAAAGCCTTCTCATAAAATTTATATGCTTCTGAGATGTTGAAGCATCTTCTTCTTCCCATGATACTCCATAATGAATGTTATATAAATTCCCTGCCCTGTGAGGGAAAGCAATCTCAGACTCTGGAATCTCATCCATTATGCCACCGTAAGGACTAAACACAAGGTTCAACGTCCCAGATTCATCTTCGTAAAACCATTGCCATAGACCTTCTAATGCAATTTCAGGAATAGGTTCTGTAACATAGTCCGATTTTCCTTTAAAGAAGCCTGCTGTAACTGTTCTGTTAAGCAAGACATCTAAGGATTCACTTTGTGGGATTTCTGCAAAGTAGAGGATACTTTGGATCCAGCTCATTTCAATGCAGTCCTCTTTAACTAATCCAAACTCTGGAAAACTTTCTTGCATCAATGCGATTAGTTGATCAATTCTACCAAGAAACAAGGAAGTAAAAGAAGCTTGTACTGCTCTTTTTCCTTCTTGGCTTGAATTCACGGCTCTTAAAAAGACTCTGAAGTACAAATCCTCATCAATCGCTTCTGCAACAGATTGCCACTTGTGAACAAGCTTTGTTGCATTCTCTTCCAATGTCCGGTTCACCGTAAATACAGTCACAGTTGATGGAACAGAAACTAACTTTACTTTCCATGCCACAATGACTCCAAAACTGGCTCCTCCACCTCCTCGAATGGCCCAAAACAGATCTTCCCCCATAGAGTTTCTATCAAGAATTCTTCCATCGACAGTAACTATGTGTGCATCAATTATTTGATCAGCAGCAAGGCCAAACTTGCGCGTCATCATGCCATAACCTCCCCCGCTAAAGTGACCCCCAACGCCCAAAGTGGGGCAAACACCAGCTGGGAAGGCAAGAGTTGCGCTTTTCTCTGCAATTCTGTAATACAGTTCGCCTATAGTTGCAGCAGCCTGAATCCATGCAGTCTTTTTTTCCGCGTCAACATCAATTGATCGCATGTTAATCAAATCAATGATGACAAACGGAACTTTAGAAACATAAGATAGACCCTCGTAGTCATGGCCACCACTTCGAATCCTAATCTGCATGTCATGTTCCCTTGAGCAATTAATTGTTGCTTGGATGTGGGAGACGTTGGACGGCGTGACTATGACTAAAGGTCTCGGGGTAGTTGGTGTAGAAAACCTACCATTCCAGGCGGAAATCTCCAACACGGATTCATAGGAAGAACTGTTTTGAGTGTAAATGAGTCTAGCATTAATACCAGAATGTAAGGAAAGGCATTGGAGAAAGCTGTCATGAGTACGGGCCGAAGTTGCCCACGAAAATGAGAACAGAAGAAGAAGAAAGAGAGGCACTAAGAAGCTAGGCGACTTCATTTTGGGTTACTCAAATTTGTGCTTGAGAGATTGCCAGGCCTCCCATGCCTCGCTTCTTATAGCGCCTAAGGTGAATGCTTGTGGGCCCTATTATGTTGACAAGACACGTTGCGTCTCCATTTCCATTTTGACCAATATTTGTGTACGTATATTTCTACATCTCTCCCCTTATTTTCCATTAGTTTGACGTTTCTCTTGGCCATCACGTCATGTATAATTTTTTACGAAACTACATACTATGTCTCATCTTTCAATAAAGTTAGTTTAAACGAAAGAATATATCATTGTCAATTGTAAAACAAGGAACAAAATCCCTTGTTTTCAGTTCGATTAAAGGTTTTTAACCAAAATATTTAATGTACATAACGAGAAATATATTTTTTATCTCATTACTTTTGTTGCCACGTGCAATGCATATGAATATTTATTTTAATCTTTATTTTTGAATAATAATTATTATAAATATAAATATTTTTTATAATAAATAATTGTAAATTTTTGTAATATAAATAAATATAGATTAGATATAAATTTTTCAATCGGTATTTCACGATATCAACAAATTTTTTCACTGGTAATGCCCTTTCATTTTAATAGCCACATTCTAACACATAGACATATCTCTTTGTAAACTATATATTTTCCAAAGTTGTTTGCTTAAGAGAATTTTCTTTTATCTTCTTTCAAATTTTCCCACTTTAGGACGACAATTCTTGTTGACCCTAACACGTGTCTTTAAAATTGCAGCAAGAAATTTATACCTTGATCAATTGAACCATAAATTTTTCCAATAGCTTGAAAGAATTTTTTTTGAAGCTTAAACTTGTTGCAAGAATTCCAAATAAATAAATAAATAAATAGTCAAATCTCCCCTACCAATTAATCTCGTATTTATTGTCATGTTGACTCAAAAACATAATTAATATATAATTGCTTGAGTATAGACTTGAAAATTACACAAAGTTTTATCATTAAAAGTCAAAGATATTGCTATTGGAAATTACACAAATTTTATCAAAACACATTTAGTAATTAATTTTCCTCTCTTTCTCGAAGCAAATGAATGCGTCATGAGATCCTAAGACCAAAGGATTTTGGAAATGCGTCACAGAATAAGGAAAGGCAAACATACCAAACCCTTTTTCCACGTGAAACAACTGCATGCATGGGGTCCATATATAGACAATAGTTGCAGGGAAAATTATTCAGTTGGTCACAAAAGTTTTCGAATTGTTTTGTTTCGGTCATTCACCTTTCCGAAAATTACGCTTTGATCACTAAAATTATGAAAGTTGAACATATAAATTTTCATCATTCACCTTAAGATAAAAACAGAAATGTAAAGTGGAATTCGAATAATTTTTTTTTAGATTTGAGTTATACGCTATCTAAATATGTAAAGAAATATGCAAATCAAAATGCGTGTTAACATGTTTAGCACTTGTTGGTACTTGAACATATCTCCAATGCTCTTGCCCTATGATTATGAAAAGTTATTGATGAAGTCATGGGCGTTAATCAATTTGCCTTCATCCAAGGAAGGAAACCTCTTGATTGTACCCTTATAACCAATGAAATTTATGACTCTACGCAGAAGAATGGTAAAGGTGGGATTTTCCTTAAAATTAATTTTGAGAAGGTTTTTGATAGCATCTCATGGAAATTCTTGGATTTTATTATGGAATTCTTGGGAGTTGGTGACAAATGACGTATGTGGGTTAGATCATGTGTCACCACTGCCACTATGTCTGTGCTAGTCAATGGTTCTCCTACAAGGGAGGTGCACATGGACAAAGGGCCAAGGCAAGGTTCTCCACTCTCTCTTCTTTTTTTAACATTGCGGTTAAGGTCCTTAGTGCACTGATGTACAAAGCTGTTGATCAGCACCTTATAAAAAGAGTTAAAGTTGGTCCCTTAGGAGTCAATGTCACCCATTTACAATACGCCAATGACATGGTAATCACCTCTGAAGCAGACCCTCATTTCCTTCTTAATACTAAACAGTTATTCAGATGTTTTCAGGTTGTTTCTGATCTTAAGATCAATTTTGAAAAGAGTTGTCTATACGGTGTGGGAATTGACTAGAAAACTGCAAGACAGTGAGCCAATTTAGTTGGTTGCCAACTTGGTATTTTTCCTAAATCTTACCTTGGCCTTCCATTGGTGCCCCAACTAGCTCTATAAGTATCTAATAGCTACACACACAAAAGTTAGAGAGCAAATTAGACATGTGGAAAGCTAAAGCGTTGTTTATGGGCAAAAGTGTTAATTTGTTAAGATCCATCATGAACAGTATGGCTTTTTTTTTTCATATCCCTTTTCTAGATTCTAGTTAAGGTCAAAAGAAACATCAAAAACATTTAAAAGAGATTCTTGTGGGGAGGTCCAAACTTAATCCCCAGATTGCACCATGTCAAATAGTCAAATTTTTGCAATTACAAAGATTTAAGCAGTATTGAGATGGTGGAGCTAAGGCTAAAAGATATAGCTCTCCTTAACAAATGGTTATCGAGGTATGGCAATGAACCAAAAAGCTTTTAGAGGCATATTATTGATGGTAAACTGGGGCTAGACCACAACAACTTGATCTTGGGACTTGGTGGTAGAAACAAAGCTTCCACCTTCTAGAAAAACATTGTCAAACCACTCTATGGAAATGGTGAGTATAGCAACTTTATGTCCAAAGGTATGTACCTCTTTGTGGCTGATGGTAGCAAAATTAATTTTTAAGAGGAGAAATAGATCAAAGGTTACATTCTTAAAATAGCGTTTACTAGAGTTTTTGCCTTAGCACTAAAAAAAGATGAGAAACTTTATGATTTTGGGAATGGACTGCCACTAGTTGGACTTGGAAGATTAAACTTTGAAGAGATGTTTTTGGTTGGGAACTTGAACAGTGGAACAAATTTAACTTACTCCTTGAAGTTTAGCTGATTGATAAAAATTTTCATGACAAACTGATTTGGAAATGGACCCCCTGTGATGACTATTCTTCTAATTCTTTTTGTCATCAAATTTTTCTTACTAACACTCCCCCTGCAATTATTGGAAGATGATATAGTTTAGTCTTGTGCCTTACAAAATTGAGGTTTTATGATAGCAACTTGTGAAAGGTCGATTGGCTGTTAAAAATACACTTACAAGAAAGGTATTATCAATCCAAATGCTGCCACTTGCCACCTATGTAGGAAAGAGCTTGAATCGGTACATCATCTTTTCTTTTCTTGTGAAAAAATTTGGTTACTTTGGCAGTCATGGTGCTCTTTATGGAATGTCGATTGGGTCTCTCATCATAATCCACTTCACTATTTTCTGAGTTGGTTTGATGTTGCTAGCAATTTTATCAATGCTGCCATTTGGAAAATGGGCTAGTATGCTATTATTGGGCTATTTGGATTCGTAGAAATGTTGTGGTTTTTGGGGCCAAGGATTAGGATGGTTGTCTTCTTTTTGAACTAACCAAAATGAAAGTTGCTCGGTGGATCAACAAAAAATGGCCTCATCTTAACCTCTCGATGGCTGATCTTATGAGATCCCTTAATGTTGGTTGTGCTCATAATAATGTTTGTATATGCTCTTAAGTCAATTGGATTGGTTTGTAACAACCCCTATCCAATCGCTACCGGCATTCGAGACCTCCGGGAAAAACCCGCTAAGTCTTGAACAAGCCTTTACATTTGTCCTTCATCAAACTATCACAAATTCATTGGAAAATCTCATAATCATCATATAAATATTAATAACAATTATTCTCTGTACATTGTACAGAAGTATTTGCTTTAAACCATTATACTGTAAAGGACTCGACCTCTAACAGCGGAGCGACTCGGGGTGGAATGCTAGGAGATGCCTTTACCTATCTATAATAGACTAAACGTGCCAATTATTACACCCTAGGCTAGTCCTTGTCTACAAAAAGGGAAAAAGAGGAGTGTGAGTCTCATAGACTCAGTGATCATCGGCTCTGTGAGTAGGGCGTAGATGAAAAACAAGCAAATAGCTTATCATTTGAATATTAAAAATACAGGATTATAAAAACACTTAATTTCAAACGGACGTTTGTGCCTTATATATATATATATAAATATCAAGAATTCACTTTATGATAAACCAAACCAAAGATATATAAAGATATGTATCAAATCTGGTGTGCATAAAAATTTCACATAAAATCCATTTAAAATAATTTATTCAAATCAAATTCCTAAAATCAATCAAACTCTCGTGAAATCAAACTTTTGAAAACTTACGCTTAAATCCACAAATCACCTCATGCGTGAGGCGTTATGTCATGTCATTTTGTAAACAGGTAGCTGTCGAAAACTTTATAACTTTCACTATGTATGGAAAAATATAAGTTTGAAAATCCAAAGAGACTTTACTCTCGAGTAAGAAATAAAATAAAAACTCATGGTCTCGCTACCACGTAATAACATCTAAGAGCGTTGCTTCCACCAGATTCCCACATGCCATGGTGATCTCAACAATGTTAGACGACATCGGAGATATCAAGCAGACACAACCGCATATCACTGGAGGCCTAGCCACGCATACATATAGCACAAGCCGTGGCCCCTACCATGCCTAACTGCCCGTTGGCGACCCAAAGATTCTCTAGCTAGAGCTCACTCATGCACGAGAGTCACACTTAACTAATGTAACTAATGTGACATCCAGCCTACTCTTGAATTTCTCGATTTATAAAATCATCTTAGACATCATTTTATATCCTTGAAGTCTTATTCCAAATTATTTCCAAAACATTCGACATAAGATGTAATAAAATCTATTGTCATATTCATAAAATAAAATTTAGTGCATGATTTTTGAAACGTAATGCACATGGTAAATAAACATCATAATCATGTATGCACACTACACAAATATATAAGGCACAATTTTGGATGTAAATCATATTGAAAAGGCTTGTTTCCCAATTTAGAACATTTTACGTATAATTTTATACATATATATTCGAAACACATTTAAAATTTGTAGCAATCACAAATTTTTAAAATTACTATCAACCTATGCCTTCCACAATCTTCGCGTTTAAAATAATTCATACATATATATATTTATTTAGACATCAACATTCATCACCGTGTGTTGAGACTCCTGTTAACTATATTCAAATCGAGTTCCCTTTTTACTTTTCTTATTTCTGACATTTCTAATTTATCATTCTATTTCACCTCCATAGATCATAGTTAGTTTACGAATATTAAAACATAATCAATCTCCAATTCACTCTTTGGACATTTAAGTTATCATTCAACTTACATCTTACCATACATGATCTTGTATATGATCCATATGAATCCACATTATGCTTATGCATAATTTCACATAATTTGCATACTTAAATCCTTTCTTATCATTTCCAATCATATGTATAAATTTCATTACACCATGTATCCTTACATCACCATGTCATTATCCATATCTCAATCAATAAATATCATTTCCATCTAACTAAAATTCGGTATTTGTGTATGCATTATGTCTTATGGATCCGTCAAAATTCATCTTTATTTGATCACTGTTTCTTATTCCGTAGCATACTTCCTAAAATCATCTTCCTTTCTTAGTTATCTCTTGCACTTCCATTGTATATGTCCTTATTCATTTCGATCTTATTTAGTCACTTAAGACTTAAGTCCTTTGAGTCATATATAACTCTCACATATTTGATTTCTAAATTCCTCGTTATGGGATTTTCATTAATCAATTTCATCTTCAAGGCTAGCTCACTCATCCTTCATACTATTCTTTATATCAATATGACATTATTTTTCTTTTTGCATTTACATAATCAACACTAGTAATTATAAAACTTGAATTAGAGTTTGATTAAGTATTCCTTGATGTCATTGTCGATATCTAGGTTCTACCATACTTTATCTCTCAGCCTATAACTACATAACCCGTGGTTTAATTATTAGGCTTTGTAACAAGTTCCAACTATCACGTTATATTGATGGCATATAAAATTCACCAAAGTAATATGAGTCATCGTCCTTGGCACATATGGTTTGGTGTGTTTCCTTCAAAACTTTTTGTGCATTTCCAATTACTTGGTCACTTACTTGTTCATTAGTCCTTTGAACAATTTGGCCTATAAGCATGTACTCATTCCTTAAAAGATTTAACAGTATTCGCTTATACTCATGCCTTAATTTTATATTTATAGATTCTAATATGTCACATAATTAACCTTGTCTTATCACTAGTCTTTTTTCCTTTAATTATATTATAATGAGATTGCATAACTTCTTAACAATACAATAAGTTCGTTCTGTCATTATGACGACCTCATAATCCTTCATTCACAATTTTCTCACTTGATATTGCCATCCCTTTATCTCTTAAGATTCATCTTCAATTGACTTAATATTCTTCTTGATTCTTCACATCGTAGCTTATCTCAATAACTATCTAACTTCCCTTTTCTCTCTTTTTCCTTTCTTTTCCTTCCTTCTCCCTCTTTCTTTCTTCTCCTTTTCTTTCCTTTCTTCTTTCTCTTTCCCTCCTTTTCCTTCTTTTCCTTTCTCCTCTCTTCTATTTCCTTTTCATCTCTTTTTATTTCTCTTTCTTTTGCCAGCCCCATCACTCTTTTTTTTTTATTTCTTTCATTTCTTCTTATTTTTTTTAACTGACCCTTCTTTCATTTTCCTCACATGCTTTAAAGCTAAAAAAATATATTTTTGGTTTCTTTCATTTGCACATAGGCGACTACCCCTTTATTCTTTTATTAAATCATTTTCACCTTTTTTTTACTTTTTAGTTTTTCATTCTTTCTTGCCTTCTCCTTACGTGGCCAAACCCCCACCTTATGGGGTGTTACATGGTCAAGGAATATGTATTATCGTTTAATGCATAATTACTCGCTAAACAATATGTGATAGAGGTTTTCCTTCATGTTAGTACAAAAATAATGAGTTATTAAGTACTAATCGGATGAAGCCCATAGAACATAAAGGGCCTTGCAAAGAATTGTAAAGTTTATACAATTATGAAATCTTTAAGCATCAAAGCCATGTTCCTAAAAAAGTTTCTGGTCATTGTATTATCAAGACATATCATTAACAATGCTCAAAGACTGATACATCTTGAGTTTTCTTACTTGAAACGTAAGCAATCGATCTCATATATTGAAGTATATGGGATACTTGAGGATAACATGTGAGTGCTTGATAGAAAATGAGTTCATTGAACATGACCCACTATTAGAATTTTATTTGACATTTCATTTAAATGTTTATGAAATGTGTTTTCATGTGATAGTTGTGCAACTAATCTTCAGACTTGAGACCCCTAGTCATCTTGTATAGGAAGCAACATACTTTAATTTCACCTCTACAATTGAAAGTGACTAGATGCCTAAATAGGGTGTTTTTAGGTATGGTATGACACATGCGAAGGTGAATGAGTGATCAATAGAAGATTCATCACCTTAAGTGATAAGAAGCAATATATCTCATTTTTTTTTAATTTCAAATTAAATTATATAAAATCTTTAGCCAAATTATGACGAGTTTTAGGAAAGTTAGTTTCTTAAATTTATGAGGTTAATTATGAATTATAAGAATTAATATGGAATATCATAAGTAGATACTAAGCCAAGCTTAATGACATATCCAAGATGTATGATGAAATGATCGTATTGCATTAAGAGGTTTATCACTGAAGGGCTTTATTAAATTCTTTAATTGTCTCTCTAACATTTGGGTGGTATAATGTATTGCTAAATACCACTCATGATCTATAAATATAAATCAATTATTGAATTGATATTTGATAATGATTTATATTTATTACCAATATGTTAGAAACCTAATGGCTCACACATATTAAATGACATAATTAAGATTAAATAAAGATAATTAATTAAGTCAGACTTAATAGAAATATACCAAAATAAATTGAGAAATTAATTAAGTTCATAAGCAATTAATTGAATAAAAAATACAAATGTCGCATCTAGGGTTACAAGTAAATATGGCTATATAAGTAAGTTATGTTAGCCAACTTAAACTTTAAGCCCTAAGCCACTCTTCTTAGCCAAATCATAAGAGGAAAAAAAGAAAAATAGTTTTCTTTGTCTAAAAGAAATAAGATTTTGCTAGGCTTGTTTTGCTATTCTTGTTTTCTGAAAACAAACCTTGCTAATACAAGGAAAAAATTCTACTTTGAAAAGGTCTTATTCTATCACTATATGGATTACTGTCAAAGGTCAAACACTTGGTTGACTTAAGATTTGACAAATTTCAAATATGAAGAAGCAAAGATTTCAACTGCAAAGTTTCAAGCTGTCTTCTGCTACAAGCATAATTTTTGTTTCGGGTTTCTTACTTTGTCACAAGCTTTTTGGGATTTAATTGGCTCTTGATTATGATATCCAAAGTTAGGTACATGACACTTGAACTTATGAGTGTTTGTAATTAATCTAAAAATTACATGTAAACACAAACAATAAACCTTGAGGGATTCGATTGCTTTTTTAATTAAATGTATATTTTATTTTTTCACTACGTTATACTTTTATTATTTTGATTAATTTCATGTCTGAGTATAAGGTTGAATTCCAACAATGGTATCAGAACCTTTATTTGATATTTTTTCATGTAATTTGCATACTTGATTCTTGATGATAATAAATAGGATTGATTTGTATATTGATTTGGTGTGTGTGTGTGTGTATCTCAATTTTGAAGGCTTTTTTAAAATTTGTGCTTTTGTTTTAATTCAAATCTAGACAACATGTTATTAATTCATTGAAACATGTTTTAAAAGGTTTAAAATCATATTTAATTGAGAAATTAATGAATGGATTAAAGGCTTATGAAGCCAAGTTAAAATTGAATAGTTTTAAGGTGTTTTTGGAGACTGGTGTGTTGATTGTGTTATGAATAGTTTTTAATTATTAAAAATCAGTTTTATCAAATTAAATTGCTGCATGTTTTAGTCATACTTGATTTGGTATAAAAAGGTTCATAAAAAACATGTTTTCAAGTTCCAAAACAACAAAGATTTGATGTAGAAAATTTTGGGTGGCTAATAATCATTTTTTGATGGCTTAGTTCTCTATAAATTTTGTCTTTAATTGTTAAACATGCTTTGTCACGACCCGAAACCTCCCTCGAGCCCATAACAACAGTCGCGACGTCTCGATTGACACTCATTAGCCGGAATACCAACCGGAATCCCACTAGGCTTACGTATCAGTTTCTCACATTCCCTGTGAGCAATCTTTACCAAACAATTCATTTTAAACAATTACTAGTCGTTTTCGGCTCAAGTAAATCAAAAGACAATTTTTGTCTCACAAAGGCATTTTGGTCATTTTTCGGCGAAAATATCAAAATTTGATAAAAATGTAGTTTATACATCGAGAATACATAATTCAAAATCGAATTTGAAATCGAAAATCCGAAACATGCCTTTTAAAGGGTTTATAGACAAATATTACTATTCAAAATATTGATTAAAATATAGCATTTTTATATAAAACAATATTTATAGAAACACATGTAAGTAATTTTTGTATCGTGGAAGTAAAACAAATTCATACATACAATAATTTACAAAGTTATAATGTACAATAATAATTACAATGACAAATGGCCCATAAATACACCAAGTGTTGATGATAGTAACCTACTGTCTGTGAGATAGAAGGGTCAACTGAAATCCTCAACAAAATCGAATATCTACAAGCTACCACAGGCCTGAAATGTTTGAAAAGGAGGTGGGTGAGATTTTGCAATCCCAATGAGTAAATAGACATTATCGTAAACATCTAAAGGTGAGTAAAATGGAGATAAATTTAAATAACAATTCACAAACCATTTCATAAGGTTTTCAATTTATCTCTTAAACCATAAAATATTTGTAATTTACCAAAACAGTTGTTAAAGCTTATGACTTTTATTAAAAACATGGCTCAAGCCAAAACTAGTCCTCGAGGATACCTTGACCGAGGCATCTAACCGAGTCCGTCAAGGTTGTTAAGACATTTACATGTTAAACACATTTTATTTTTGAAAACAAGCCGTTCCTTGGCGTTGGCTGAGTTACACATTCACGTGGGGGTTCGACGTGAAGTGAACTCTAATGTTACCCCGGAAGTTACCCTCCATGCCTCTACAACCGGAGTAACTATATAACCGAGTTTACCGTGCCCCTCTAATAAGCGGTCCACGGAAACCCATCACTGCAGTGACTAACCCACCATAACAATAATAAAAATTTCGACAGCATAACGTGACTATTATTTATTTACCTAGCCTGCATAGTAAAAATATAGCTTACATCTATTCCCAATACAGTTTTTAATAAAGCCACATATACTTACAATCTCATAAGCCAATTTCATAAAAATATCATTTATAACACAAGTAACAGTCTCCAATTACTCAATTTTTAGCAAAATTCAAATATCCAAATGATTCACTGAATACATCATTTAAACTTATTTATTTGCAAACATCAAAATCTCTCTTTTTAAAGTCATTTTTGCATAAAATTCACAAATAACAATTAAAATAGACTTTAGATAATTTACAATAATAATAACTTTACTCACCGTTTCTACAAATTAAATGCTTTCTAGGTGCCACGATCATTGTTCGTCGGGCACGACTTCCTTGCCTTTATCGGAAGGCTCTCCTCCTAGACACATTGTAAAAATTACACAATTTACCACCTTGATGCTAAATCACTATATAATTAACTTAAATCCTATACTAATGCATGGTATGAAATGCAATGGCCTAAAACAGCTTAAACGCGGTGTTAGCCTATTTTTGGCACTTTACTCGATAAAATACTAATACGTCCAATTTTAACTCCACATTGTCCTATTCACTCTCCAATATTTCCAATCATTAAATACCAGCCAATTAACCTTAAAATTCATCAAAACCAGCTCACTTTCTTTCATGACAAATTCGGCCAAAAATGGGCATTAACCTGGTTAATTTTCCACTTTGTTTTTCTATCACATTTAACAATTTTTCATCATTTTCTCTTCATTTTTCTTAGAACAAGAATCAAACCATCATCAATACCCAACATTGAACATTCGGCCTTGAGTGGGTAAGGTGAAAACATCTTGCTTTCTTACTCAATTTTGTTTCCAAACCCAACTATCTAACCAAAACTATCAAAATAACCTAAAATCAAATCAAATAAAAATAAAAAACTCTCCCTCTAAATTCATCCAGCCCTTGATACCCATTTTCAATCTCTTTCCTCAACAATGGAAAATGAAAACAAGAGCATGGGTAAGGTAGAAATCAAGCCAAAATTGAAGAATCTCACCTTTTTCGGCTTAATCGATTGAAATCTACAATTTTTCTCTTAAAGTTTCCTTTGGTTTTTCTCTTTTCTTCCTTTCTTCACTATTTTCTCTCTTATTTTCTCCTTATGGCAAACCATCACCTGATGTGGGGTTTAAGTGGGCTGACTTTCCTTTAACAAAATATTAGCCAATTTAAATGTGACATGTGTCACGTTCCCATTGGCCCATTTTAAAATTTCATCCTTTAAACTTCAATTTTTCACCACTTAAAATACCATAGTTATTCATACCAAAAATAAATAAATCTTATGATTTTGACAAGTTTTTTGTGGTGAAAATTACGGTTTTTCCCCGGGGTGACAAAATTACCGTATTGCCCCTATGTTCCGAAAATTACCGAAATTGAAAATTTTCACTTCCTATCATTAAATTATACTCCAAATAGTTAATCTTGATCAAAAATTTCATGCCATGATCAAATTATTGTCTTAGGCGGTAAAATGATGATTTTGCCCCTGAACATCAAAATTTTCAATTTTATCCCAAATTAACCCTCGAACTCCGAACAATCATTTTTAGTCATTTCTGGACTGTAAAATATTAAATTTCATCTTAAGATTCCTATTTGAATTAGTTCAAGGTTAAATCAACTCAAGTGTACCGTTAGGTACAATACCGGCTTTTATCTATTCTTAAAGGCTTTCCTAGCGTATTAACATACTATTTACCACGTGTATGTCATGTCATGTATTTATAGGGTCGGATTTTACACGCTCGTTAGAAATTTATAGCAGTCTTATTCATGAGTTTAACTAATAATTTATGGAGTTTTAAGATCACTTAAACTGATTAATTGGGTGGCTGTTGTTGCCTAAAATTCCTTAAGGACTAGCAGCTAATTTAATGGCATTGGAAGCCATCCATTTTAATTTGAGAGATTCAAGAAATAAATTAAAATAATAGGGTTGTCCTCATGATTTCCCATATAATTGCTAGCGTGTAACATAAATAATAAAAAAATCTCATATAAAAATTAGAACATCAATAATATGAAATTTATTTAGCATACCTATTTGATGTGATAAATTTATATTGATAGTAATATGCACAAAACACACAATATTATAAATCACATAAATTTATATTCAAAGTCAACAATCATGAATTCATTGAAGATTCAAATTAAAATATGGAGCATAGGAATCTTCTTCGGTTGAAAAATCAACTCTAGACTTACATTATTATATAACAAAATATGCCACAAAATGTTATGAAAAATATACCACAATTCACTTACAAAAAATAGAAAAGTATACCACAAAATTGATCTAAAAAATGTATATAAATAAATGTCTATCTTGCAAATTTTGAATTCGAACTGTTTTTTTAAAAAATAGAGATTACCAGATGAGAAACTATTATTTTTTATATATAATCCAAGACTTGAAAAGTTTTATTTATGAATATATATTTATTTTGAAGAATGCATAAAGATATACACGATTTTCAATACACACATAATCGATGTGCGTATCTTTATTTATACTTAGTAAAAATCTAAAATCCTGTATAGTATGAGAATCCTGGCTAACAATAAAGCATTAGTTAATTATATCATCTATCTTCCTCATTCTCATAAAAGAGATGGGATACTTTGTTCATGTCGGAAGAAATTTTGCGGATCAACCATCCTTTTCACACGAATCAATCTGTTGAAGTTATTCTTGAAATATTTCAGACCCCATCTGCTTGCTTGTCTGTAGCTCGTGTAATTGCCTTCGTTATTGCTTCCAAGATCAAGATCCCTGTAGTTCATGTAAGCTGCTCTGGGAGATTTTGAAACGTAGGGTTCCATGTACTTGTAAAGCCTTCTCATAAAATTTATATTTTTCTGAGATGTTGAAGCATCTTCTTCTTCCCATACCACCACATAATGAATGTTATATAAATTCCCTGACCTGTGAGGGAAAGGAGTCTCAGACTCTGGAATCTCATTCATTATGCCACCGTAAGGACTAAAGAGAATCTCAAACACTACAATTTCCAGATCTTCATAAAACCATTGCCATAGACCTTCTAATGCAATTTCAGGAATAGGTTCTGTAACATAGTCCGATTTTCCTTTGAAGAAGATTGGAGTATCTGTCCTATTAAGCAAAACATCTAAGGATTCACTTTGTGGGATTCCTGCAAAGTAGAGGATACTTTGAATCCAGCTCATTTCAATGCAGTCTTCTTTAACTAATCCAAGCTCTGGAAAACTTTCTTGCATCAATGGGATTAGTTGATCAATTCTACCAAGAAACAAGGAAGTAAAAGAAGCTTGTATTGTTCTTTTTCCTTCTTGGCTTGAATTCACGGCTCTTAAAAAGAGTCTGATGTACAAATCTTCATGAATCTTTTCTGCAACAGTTTGCCACTTATGAACAAGCTTTGTTGCGTTCTCTTCCAATGTTCTATTCACAATAAATACAGTCACAGTTGATGGGACAGAGACCAACTTTACTTTCCATGCCACAATGACTCCAAAACTGGCTCCTCCACCTCCTCGAATGGCCCAAAACAGATCTTCCCCCATAGAGTTTCTATCAAGAATTCTTCCATGGACATCAACTAAGTGTGCATCAATTATTTGATCCGCAGCAAGGCCAAACTTGCGCATCATCATGCCGTAACCTCCCCCACCAAAGTGACCCCCAACGCCCACAGTGGGGCAAACACCAGCTGGGAAGGCAAGAGTAGCGCTTTTCTCTGCAATTCTGTAATACAGTTCGCCTATAGTTGCACCAGCCTGAATCCATGCAGTGTTGTTTTCCGTGTCAACATCAATTGATCGCATGTTAATCAAATCAATGATGACAAACGGAACTTTAGAAACATAAGATAGACCCTCGTAGTCATGGCCACCACTTCGAATCCTAATCTGCATGTCATGTTCCCATGAGCAATTAATGGTTGCTTGGATGTGGGAGACGTTGGAGGGCGTAACTATGACTAAAGGTCTTGGGGTAGTTGGTGTAGAAAACCTAGCATTCCGAACGGAAAGCTCCAACACGGATTCATAGGAAGAAGTGTTTTGAGTGTAAATGAGTCTAGCATTAACACCAGGATGTAAAGAAAGGCATTGGAGAAAGCCGTCATCAGTATGGGCCAAAGTTGCCCACGAAAATGAGAACAGAAGAAGAAGTAAGAGAGGCATTGAGAAGCTAGGCGACTTCATTTTGGGTTACTCGATGGCCTCCCATCCCTCGCTTCTTATAGCACCCAAGGTGAATGCTTGAACCTATTCCGCTGACAAGACAATTCCGTTGACAAGACACGTTGCGTCTCCATTTTCTTTTTGACCAATATTTGTGTACGTACATATATTACTACTCTTCTCCCCTTGTTTTCCATTAGTTTGACGTTTCTCTTGCCAATCACGTTTTATATAATTTGCATATGATGAGAAGAAAACAAAGAGAGGTGCAAGTCTATTTGGATATGTTGAAAAGGACAACATGTAGAGGAGATAGAGCTATTAACAATGCCTAAAGTTCAATGGGATAATGGCCAAAACATAGAGAGGGGTGTATCAACTTAGTCAAGTGTAGGGGCGGCTTCAAATTAATAGGTTTGCCCCCACTAAAATTTATCAAAAAATTAAATATGGATCATAGGGATCTTCTTCTGTAGAAAAATCAACTTTAGACATACATAATTATATAAGAAATCTAGACAAAATACTTGTATTAACAAAATAAGCTTAACTATAATTTTATGCAAAACTATATACTATGTCTCATCTTTCAATAAAATTAGTTTAAATAAAAAAATATATCGTTGTCGATTATAAAACATTGAACAAATACATTATTTCCAATTTGATCTAAGGTTTTTGAACAAAATATTTAATTTACGTAACGTGAGATACATTTTTTATCTCATTATTTTTTGTTGTCACATGCAATGCATATGAATATTTGTTTCATTTTTTATTTTTAAATAATAGTTATATATAAATATAAATATTTTTAAAATATAAATAATTGAAAATTTTTTATTATAAATCAATAAATTATAAAAAATAATTAAAATAGCAATTTAAATATATATATATAAATTATTTGTTCTTGATCAGTAATTTTGTATCTTTCGGTACTTAATGCAACTTCTTATAATTGAGGAAAAAAATCAAAATTATAAATATAAAAATACATATATTAGATATAAATTTTTCACTCAATATTTCATGATATTGACAGATTTTTTCATCGATGATACCCGTATCTCTCTTTGTAAACTATATATTTTCCAAAATTATTTGCTTAAGTTAGAATATTTTATTTTTCTTCTTTCAAATTTTCCCACTTTAGGATGACAATTCTTGTTAACCTAACACGTCTTTAAAATTGCTGCAAGAAATTTATACCTAGTTGATTTGTTGATAGTCAAATTCAAATTTTAATCTCTCGTTCGATTAAATTACAAATTTTTCCCATAGCCTGAAAGAATGAAGCTCAAACTTGTCGTTAAAAATCCAAATAAATAAATAAATAGTCAAATCTCCCCGACCAATTGATATCGTGTTTGATGTCAAATTGACTCAAAAGATAATTAATATATATTTGCTTGAATATAGACTTGAAAATTACACAAAATTTTATCATTAAAAAGCCAAAGATTGCTTTTGGAAATTACACAATTATTTATCAAAACATATTTAGTACTTAATTTTGCTCTCTCTCCCTCTCTCTCTCTCCCATAGCCAAAATAAGGATAAGTAGAATTTGAAGATAATATGATAAAATTAATTTACACGTGTTAAATTCCTCTTGTCATTGGAAACAAAAAGGTCAAAGAGTCGTTTGCAGTTTCTCTTAGAAAAGTTTATACAAACTTCCTTGCTCGAAGCAAATGAATGCGTCATGAGATCCAACGACCAGAAGGTTTTGAAATGCATCACGCAACGAGGAAGGATAAGCACACCAACCATCCTTTTCACGTGAAACTGCATGCAAGGGCTCTGTACACTGTAGTTGCAGGGAAAATTATTCCGTTGGGCACAATAGTTTTCGTATTGTTTTGTTTCGATCATTCATCTTTTGAAAAATGACGTTTTGGTGACTAAAATTATGAAAGTTGTACCTATATAATTTCATCATTCACGATTAGATAAGAATCGGAAATGTCAAATAGAATTTAAATAAATATTCTTTTTAGATTTGAGTCGTACACTTTTTATATATAAAAAAAATTATGCAAATCAAAATGGGTGTTGATCCATTTAACATATTTACCACTTGTTGGTACTTGAACATATGTTGTAACACGTTTTTTTGTAGGTTTTTGTTTGTACGAAAACAAACAAATTAAAAATACCAAACTTTGGACTTTTTTAAATGTTTGATTTTGACTTCTAACATATTTATTATCTTTTCAATACTAATAGATTTGTACCGTACACTATCAACTACGGCAATTAAAATAATTGAAACAAGTAATCGAGTTATGTTATCGTATCAAACGATGAAGTAATTAACCCGGAACAAGTGATAAATTTATTTAATTTTAAAGAAACTATTGAAAGTAATCTTTAAACGAGGGACAAGATTTTTCAAGTAATTTAATCTCGGAATATTATAGATAGTTTGATTTGACTATTAATTAGTATAATTCAACACTCCATAATCATCTAGGTCAGCCCTTGGGTAAGGCTACCCAAGCAAGTGTTTTAGGTTCTTAATTTAAAAGTCTCATATCTACTATATATAAAAGTAGTATAATTTGATTTCTCAATTTCTTTCAATTGGGTGTCTAATTGAATTTCAATTGAGTGTCTAATTGAATGACAAGTGTCATTCAATTAGAATTTTTTTTTATTTTTTTAACTTTTTGTTCTCTATAATAATTGTCAATTGAATTAATTGTTTTTAATATTTGAAGGGTTTTTTTTCTTTTACTTTTATTTATTTCAATAAAAAATACTTGAAAATAATAATTTCTAACATTTAATGCTTAGAAGATAAATGACATCTGTCATTCTTAATTAAGTTAATTTCTTTTACACCTTATGTTAAAATTACATTGTTTTTGACATTTGAAGGTTTTTTTTCTTTTTTACTTTTATTTATTTTAGTAAAAAATATTTGAAAACAATAAATTTTAACTTTTAATGCTTATAAGATAGATTTATTTAATATTTATCAATTAAAATTTAATATAATTTTTTATCTATATTCTCTTATTTTACATGAACTTGAATCCGTAATATATAGATTTTGTTTTATACATGAATGTTTAAATTTATAAAAGTAGTATAATTTGATTTCTCAATTTCTTTCAATTGGGTGTCTAATTGAATTCCAATTGAGTGTCTAATTGAATGACAAGTGTCATTCAATTAGAATTCTTTTTTATTTTTTTAACTTTTTGTTCTCTATAATAATTTTCAATTGAATTAATTGTTTTTGACATTTCAAGGGTTTTTTTTCTTTTACTTTTATTTATTTCAATAAAAAATACTTGAAAATAATAATTTCTAACATTTAATGCTTAGAAGAAAAATGACATTTGTCATTCTTAATTGAATTAATTTTTTTTACACCTTATGTTAAAACTACATTGTTTTTGACATTTAAAGGTTTTTTTTTCTTTTTTACTTTTATTTATTTTAGTAAAAAATATTTGAAAACAATAAATTTTAACTTTTAATGCTTATAAGATAGATTTATTTAATATTTATCAATTAAAATTTAATATAATTTTTATCTATATTCTCTTATTCTACATAAACTTGAATCCGTAATATATAGATATTTTTTTTATACATGAATGTTTAAATTTCGATAAATATCTATAATACATATAAAAGTAGAATGTTCAATTTCTTTCAATTTCTTTTAATTGAGTATCCAATTGAATGACAAGTGTCATTCTATATATAAAAGTAGAATGCTCAATTTCTTTCAATTTCTTTTAATTGAGTATCCAATTGAATGACAAGTGTCATTCAATTAGAATTCATTTTTATTTTTTTAACTTTTTGTTCTCTGTAATAATTTTCAATTGAATTAATTGTTTTTGACATTTGAAAGGTTTTTTCTTATTTTTATACTTTTATTTATTTCAATAAAAAATACTTGAAAATAATAATTTCTAACATTTAATGCTTAGAAGATAAATGACATTTGTCATTCTTAATTAAATTAATTTTTTTTACACCTTATGTTAAAACTACATTGTTTTTGACATTTGAAGGTTTTCTTTCTTTTTTACTTTTATTTATTTTAGTAAAAAATATTTGAAAACAATAATTTTTAACTTTTAATGCTTATAAGATAGATTTATTTAATATTTATCAATTAAAATTTAATATAATTTTTTTATCTATATTCTCTTATTCTACATGAACTTGAATCCGAAATATATAGATATTTTTTTTATACATGAATGTTTAAATTTTGATAAATATCTATAATATATATAAAAGTAGAATGTTCAATTTCTTTCAATTTCTTTTAATTGAGTATCCAATTGAATGACAAGTGTCATTCTATATATAAAAGTAGACTGTTCAATTTCTTTTAATTTCTTTTAATTGAGTATCCAATTGAATGACAACTGTCATTCAATTAGAATTCGTTTTTATTTTTATAACTTTTTGTTCTCTATACTAATTTTCAATTGAATTAATTGTTTTTGACATTTGAAGGGATTTTTTTTACTTTTATTTATTTTAATAAAAAATAGTTGAAAATAATAATTTTTAACATTTAATGCTTAGAAGATAAATGACATTTGTCATTCTTAATTAAATTAATTTTTTTTACACCTTATGTTAAAACTATATTGTTTTTGACATTTGAAGGTTTTTTTTCTTTTTTACTTTTATTTATTTTAATAAAAAATATTTGAAAACAATAATTTTTAACTTTTAATGTTTATAAGATAGATTTATTTAATATTTATAAATTAAATTTTAATATAATTTTTTATCTATATTCTCTTATTCTGCATGAACTTGAATTCGTAATATATAGATATTTTTTTTATACATGAATGTTTAAATTTCAATAAATATCTATTTAATTAATTATATAAAAGTAGGATAATTGATTGGGTCAATTAATTGACATTTGACATTCTTAATTGAATTATTTTTTTACACTTTATGTCAAAACTACATTGTTTTTGACATTTGAAGGTTTTTTTTTCTTTTTTACTTTTATTTATTTTAGTAAAAAATATTTTAAAACAATAAATTTTAACTTTTAAAGCTTATAAGATAGACTCATTTAATATTTATCAATTGCAATTTAATACTATTTTTTGTTTATATTCTCTTATTCTGCACCAACTTAAATTTATAGTATATAAACATCTTTTTTATACATGAATGTATAAATTCTTATAAACATCTATCCAATTCATTGAACAAAATAAAAAAATCAAAAAGACCTACTCATTTCTCAATATACATGGCACAAGATCATCATTGAATAAATAAATTAATTGAATTTGATAACATTTAGCCATTTATTTTATATATAAAAGACAGATGATACTAGAAATTATTAACTATTTTATATTAATAGGATCTTTATATTATACTATTACCTTATATTCTGTAACTGTTTATTTTAATTTGTTAATAGTATAGCTTATATACTTTCTCATTTTTTAATAGTTTATTATATATATAATAATCTTTGATAGGATTATTATTATTTTTGGATAAATTCCGTTTTAAATAGGATAACTAATTGGGTCAATTCGTTGTCATTTTTAATTAAATTAAATTTTTTTTTACACTTTTATCAAAGCTGTGTTGTTTTTTTACATTTGAAGGGTTTTTTTTTCATTTTTATTTATTTCATTAAAAAAATAATTGAAAATAATAATTTTTAATTTTTAATGTTTAGAATATAGATTCATTTAATATTTATCAATTGTAATTTAATATTATTTTCTGTTTATATCCTCTTATTCTATATGAACTTGAATCTATAGTATTTGACATATTTTTTATACATGAATGTTTAAATTTCAATAAATTTTCATTCAATTCATTGAACAAAATAAAAAAATTAAAAAGGTTTATTCATTTCTAAATATACATAGCACATAGTCATCACTGAATAAATAAATCAACTAAATTTGACAACTTTTAGCCATTCATTTTATATATAAAAGATATATTATTAGAAATCAGTAACTATTTTATATTGATAGGATCTTTACATTATATGATTCTATTATATTATACAATTGTTTATCTTAATCTAGCAATAGTACATGTTATATGCTCTCTTATTTCTTAATATTTTATTATACATCTAACAATTTTTTATAAGATTATTGTATTCTTTAAATAAGTACTGTTTTATAATCATACATGTAGGTATAAATTTTCAGTAATTGAAACCATTCATGCAGTTGATTAATACAATATAGTTTTCTCTATAAACTTTTTTAAATGTACTAAATTAAAGTTTACTCCAGCATAATCAATATTTTCTGTATTTTTTTTCGTAGCGTAGCTACGGGCACCATCTTAGTTTTTATAATAATAATATAAATAATTATATTTAAAATATATATAAATTAAGACAATTAATAAAATATATACATATTCTCTCATGTTTAATAAATATTTATTTTCTCTAACTTCCACATCTTCATTAATTCAGAACTAATTATCTCATTTTTTATTAAACATGTGTAAAAGTAAAAAGAAATTTATAAAATGACATATTTTCTCACTTTTTTAAATATGTATCTAATAAATCTAAATTTTTTATCATTTCCCAACTATTTTTTTTTCAATTTATAATATCCACTCTAGAATTTTTCTTTCTTCATTTGCTCTTTCTTCCTTTAATTTCATATTTCTTCCAAAGAATATATAAGAAGGCTATTATGTCATTATATTCATAAAGCTATGAGCCTTATTTACGATTGCAATAAGCATTCAACAATTTGATATTATTGTTCTAATCTTTGTAGACTTTTTTACTTTAATTTAGAATTTATATTATATTATATTATTATATTATTTTTATTTTATGTGATAGTTAACTTATTTGAATTAAAAATTTTGAATATTGATTTTATATTAACCATTAAAAATATAAAATAATTATAATAGTTAAATATTTTGGTATTTCATAATAAATATATATTTATGTATAAAAATAAAATTAACTATTATAATTAAACTCTACCTTTATCAATTGTTTTATTAAAAATAAAATTACCAATTAATGATAGTCCACAAATTAAAAATTCTAACAAAAATCTCAACCACCCCAATTGATATATTTCAAGTTTTAATATGAAGATAAGGATATAATGAAAATTTTAGGTCAAGTAATGGGGTATGATTGAACTACACAACGCTTCTAGAAAGGAAATTTAATCACAAAGTATTATATGTAAAAATGTCAAATCATAAAAAATAAAAATATACCTAATCACAAAGTATTAACTATAAAAATATCAAATCACAAGAAATGTACATAAAAGGAAACTTAATCACAAAGTATAAACGGTAAAAATGTCAAATCACAACAAATGAAAACATACTTAATCACAAAGTATTAATCATAAAAATGTCAAATCATAAGAAGTGTAGGGGAAATTTACCCCAAAAATGTAACAAAGGATAATTTGGTAGAAAGTGAATAGTAAATGAGCATACAATTCTCAGCCACAAACCTTAATTAGCTCTTTGAAATTCCAGGGAACATATTGGTGCAATGCACATTACTAGTAGATTTAAGATAAGAGAGCATGGTATATTTAGATGGAGAGAAAGGGCACATGGAATACTAAAAGGGAATGCATTAACAAGTATAATTCTCAATCTGAACAAAAATGCCAATCTTTCCTTCAATACAAACAAAGATTCAAACAAACATATCAAATTAAGAACAGGATGCACATTGATCCTGGATAAAGAATGAAGCTTTGGTAGTCTCTCACTATCTGAAAAGAATATAATAAGAAAGAAATCTAACATTAACAAATAATCTCTCCAAGTTTCTCTATGTGCCTATCATTCCCTCTCTCTCACAAACCAAGACAATGGAAAGGAAGCAAAATGCAAATGAGATTTGTCTTCAAAAGGGTGAGCTCTTTTTGGTCTTGTAGCGGTAAAGAACTCTCTTCTTCTTGCTGGAAGTGTTCTCAATAGTGAGAACCAGCTTCCCTTGTTCATTGTTCCTGAAGGTGTTGCCGATGGGGCCTTCCTGCGACTGTGACGCTGATATCTTCTTGCTCTTCTGGACGATGATAGTGTAAGAGCCCTCGTCTGATGGTACAAACTCAGCCTTGTAATTTACTTCCCAACCCAAAACTATCAGCTCCCAAATTGATGTGCTTCCAACCTGTAAGAATCAATCATTTACGCATTAAGGAAACGGTTCTCAACCAAACCAACCAAGGGAGCCTGAAAAAGAAATAATGAAGATCTTGAGCTGGATTCTATTTATACCTCATCAGCAGGTATCTCAATGGTCACAGTTGATCCAGCCTTGACAATGATTTCTGTAACAGTGGCATCTTGGCCACAGAACTCAAACTCATTTTCCTTCTTGAACCCACCATACTGTACAGGGACCTCCTCGGCAGGAATGTACCTTTAAAGGATCAAGATAAAACAATTTATCAGTTTCTGCTTAACTTTGGAATTTGGATAGGGGTGAAAGATATGAAAATGCTGCTTACTTGAGAAGGGTTTCGGTAACCTTGGCCGGGCGAGCCACCACAAACTTGCTCTTAGACCTTTGTGTTAAGAAAGGAGATAGCAGGGCATTGAGGGCATAGTACCAGAATGGAACATTTATAAATATCTGTAACAAGAGTTACGCAATTAGCAGAAAGAAAAGACCCTATGCATCAAAACTCAGACCGCCATAAAAGAATTCTACTTAGATATCTCAACCTAATATGTAAATTTGAGAAATTAAAAAGAACTTACATTCCTTGCCACAAACTCAGGATAATTGTCCTGTAAGGCTCCAACAGCTTGCTTCATGGCAACCCTTAGCTCTTTCCTTGTGGGCCCTGGCGAATTCCTGAGATCATTGATTTGAAGCAAACAAGTGACACCACCAGGCCTCAAATCAAGCTTCTGAATGCCCTTCTCCATCAGCTGAAACCTCCATCTCAAGAACTGCCCACGCTTCTCTTCCGTTCCAAATGTCTTCTTATAAAGCTCCTCATTGTCGAACACTCCATAGATGTTGTAACAAACGGGATGGCCCTCTTTATCAATGCCATTCATGTAAGCGGCGGAGCCTAGACCAGCCCCAAAGTCCTCGTCCAAGATTGAATCGATGTTGCAATCCTTCCGCCATTGCAGGGTATTTTTAAGCATTTCGAAGGCATCATTGACCTTGAACTCTCTAGCTCTCAAGAATTTCAACAAGACCACATCCGTAGCCTCTCCGCCTTTGCAAGGTAAAAGAGGGACTCCCCAAATGGAAACATCCTTGTTGATTTCTATGCCTTCTTCCTCAGATTTCTTCCTTTCACATTCTTGGGCTGTTTTCTCCTCACCTCCTTCTGGTTTTGCTTCCTCTTCTCCCACCGGGCTTTGGCCTTCTTCTCCTCCTTTTGCCTCCTCTTCTTTCTCTTTCTCATCTGCTACTTCTTTTTCCTTCTCTTCCTTCTCCTCACTCGGCTTCTCATCCTTTTCTGGCTCTTGTTTCCTTAACAAGCCATTTCCAAGAATGGCTTCTTCGAGCTTCGATTTCAGTTCACTCAAAGCCTTCTTCTCGAACTCTTTGAGATCAGACAGGAAATTGCTCTCCTCCCTATAGGAAGAGCTCTTCTCAACTGCCTTGGGCTTGGAATCATCTATTTCACTGTCAACAACTTTCCCATTATCTTGTGCAACCTTCTTGGGCTCTTCTTCAGGGACAAAAACCTGACCCGCCTGGGTTTCATCAACTTTAACCTCAACAACCATGACTTGCTATGTATAAATAACCAAGCTGCTGAAGCAAACCTGAAGAAGAAAACGTAAAACGTAACTTAAAAGAAAAGAGAAAGCAAAACCCACACCTTTAAATTTGGGTTTAGCTCAAATTCTTTTCTTTTTTCTCTTCTAGTGCTGCTGCAGTGGATGGCTGCTAGCTTGCTGTATTAGTTGTTTTGAAGAGAAAGAAAAGTGGGGGAGTTGCAACGGTTATATATTTTTGACAGAAACATTCAGACATTCAGACAAATGGGGACCCAGCAACGGTAACTTATCTGGAACCACCGCAGAGGAGAGCCGTTGGGATTCTTTCCCCGAGGGTTTTGCTAGGCTGGAGGCCAGCATATTTTCAGCTTTCGAGAATCCTTTTGGGCCCCAAACCATTGATTTTGTGTTAAGAAAAGCTCAGCAGGAAATGGGGTAAACCAAGTCACCCAAATTTTACAGACAGAATTGATCAATTTAATCGTGTCCCGTTTATTTTTAAATTAATTAAATAATCGAATTCATCAAACCGTTTTAATCAAACGCTTGTTTTAATTTGATTTTAATCGACAATTGCTCACCCTCAAGTCAAAAAGTTTGTGTTACAAACAAGAAGTTACTTTTCCATGTGCAGGTGCAGTCAAGGAGGATTTAAACTTAAGAGCCAGCTGGCGGTACTGGTAAAGCTGGCATCCTAATTAAAAAAACAAGGGTGTCTTTCTGTTGTTCTTGCTAATGGGAAAGCATGTTCTGCACGTAGGCTGGCCTTAACTCATTTATGTTTTCAGGCATCATTTGCATTGCTGCAGTTATGGGGTTGGAACAGGTATTGTTGGTCCCATTAATTCTGTCCGCAGCGCAGCCCAAGATTTTCCTAGTATAAACTGACAGCTATCCTGGAATATCCTGCCATTTGGCATGCCATCACTGGCTTGTAGAGGGCTTCCAGATCAGTTTCTTTAGGCAATCATTGGGTAGTAGTTGGGTCTCTGGTCCCTGTAGTTGACCAAGAATAGTAGCAGTTGCATTGCATTCTCATGTGGTCGATTCTGATTTTGGAGAACAGAAATCTGAATTGAATTCTGATTTAATAAAACTGCCATAACTGAATCTTCTCTAAAACAGTGTGATGTATCAAACATTTACTGGACAAACAAATGCAACTAGTGGATACAGGCAGATGCTTGGGATGAAGAGAACAAACATAAGGGATCATCTCATCTCATGCTGCTGCTTGACCTCTGCTATTAACTAAGGTGCATTTTAAATGGAGGAAACAGAGGAGGCTACAAAATAATCTGATGTTACAAAGGTATGTTTACAGCAAATAGATCAGCAAGAGAAATTTCTAAAATGGTACAAAAATTCAACACGGATCTCAACTATTATGACCGATTGAACTCTTGTATGCTTGATTGCTGTTTAGCACCGTTGCAACATCATAAGTCTTAGCTCTGTGGTCGCAACCCACAGCAACATTTCCAATGGACCAACCTCATTGAGAAATAAGACTCCTGATGCCCCTAGGTCATCATAATCCACACTATACAAAATTTTAGCCCGCACTTACATGAGCATGATGACCTATTGCTTCTTTTGTGGTTCATCAATGTCCGTATATACACCAGTCACCCTGCCAAGGTTAATTAATAGAAACCAATATGAACAATGACTACAGTTACACACAATAAGAGGTGCAAAATCTGACAGGTTATAGCCCACAGTGTTCCAAGTAGTTAGTTTTGATATAGTCTGATTTAATGTTATTTTCAGCAACCAGAAAGGTATGTGTGATAAACTAAGTTTTGTGCCTAAAAGGTAAATAACTAGCCCTGAAAATTTAGCCAGAGAGGGGAGAAGTGCATATATGACAAATCAATAATGCATTTTATCAACAATGCATAAGGCCTCCACTCTCATTTTCACTGGTTATGCATATTATCACATAAAGTCCTTCCAGCCGATCACTAATATGTTCTCAAACTCACAAATACGTTAGAGATGCTGGTTCCAGATTGACCTTGAGTATGGTAATGGCAGAACATCACTTCAGAAAAGTTAGAAGTTGGTAAGTAGTTTAGTTGAACTGGAAACTCCCCAGTCCAACACTGAAGTACCTATTATTTCCTATTCAAGTTCTGCATCATTTTACTTGCTTCATCAGGACACAGTGATGGTCTGACTGCTCCTACAGCGTTGTCTAACCTACTTTTAACCCTTTTCTGTTTATAATCGAGTTAGGTTTACTTATCTGACTTCTCCAAACAAATCCAACAATGAAGTACCTGTTATTTCAAGCACTGAATTGTAATAATTGCTTCATCAGGCCTTGCTAATCGTCTGAGCGTCCAACCTAATGTTAATTCTTTTGTCTCTAATCAAGTCAGGTTTATCCATCTGACAAACCCAAACTCCCTTCCCCTCCCCCAAAAACCCACACACACACAAACCGTAGAACTAAAACTATTAAGGGGAAAAAAACCAAAGGAAAAAAGTACAGAGTAAAATCATGTACCTATCATAAAACAAGAATGCATCACCTATAGTTCCTACAACCTTGTTTCGTACTTTCCGTACACAAACCTGCAAAAGCATATTTCAATAAGAAAAGCTAGAAGATTGCTTGCAAAGAGACAACCTTGTGACAATACTCACTTGTACTTGATCAATAGGCCCAGCCTCAGGATCCCGATTCCGATGAATAACAATCCCATTGTCACATTTGTTTATAAAGTGTGCACTTCCACTGATGTCATAGAGATTCGGAGGAGCCCCAATCCAATGGTGCAACTTACAGACAAATATTAAATTAGGAAAAGGAGCTACGTTAAGTAGAAAAAGGAGATATCAAGCAACAAAAGATAAATCGCTGAGACCAACCTGTCTTGGATGTGCAACAAACCAGACATGACAAGAGTGATGCTGAGCAAATCGTTTGATCTTCGTAAGCATCTGGCTGACATACTCTGTTTCAGTCCTGTTATGTTGAAATTATGTCAATAAATGTAAAGATACAATTTTAGCTAGAGCATTGCAAAATGAAGATTATGGTGGTGACATCTTTAAAAGAAAAGTTCTTAACAACGTTACCTTATTTATTTGGATAGAAGGTAAGAAACAAATTAGAGCATCATATGGGAGCTATCTAATATAATGTTACTTATAAAATTACACTAGCATGACGAATATAAGTAGGGAATGATTTAGAGCTCAAAAGAAAATTGCAAATGGAAAGGTTAAAAAGTCAAAAAGAATTAAGACAACTTTTTGAATACTTCTATCAAAGATTAAAAAAACCAAAAAAAAAAAAAACATAGGTAGCTCCGAATTTAAAGAAATGGTTATCCCAGAACTTACCAACTATCAAGCTGAAAAAAACATTTCAACATATACATGTATTTCATGGAAAATCCAGCATCCGATGCACAGAAAAGGTGTCACGCTATACTATTGTGGAAAATGGAAGGAGGCTGCCTATACAAAAGGAAAAAAATGAGGCAAAGGTAGCATGGTATAAAAAGGACTCACTGACTAACTGGGCGCTGATGATCAAGTTCATTGTAAGGATCAATTAAAAGCCCCCGTACCCCATGCCTGAGTACCGCTGCCTTTGCAAGATCAAGAACCCACTTTATACTTGGAAGAGAATCATTCTCACACCTGTTTCAGAACCCATGAGATAGGTAGTATTAAAAGTAGCAGCACAACAATCAGAACAGACAAGGCCTCAGTTTTAGAAGCATCCAATCCTAAACAGAGAAGTAAATTCAACCCCACCCTTTTCTCTCTCTAAAAAAATCTAGAAAATAAAGATATTTCAGAGGCAAATAACCAACAATTTGAAAAAAAAAAAAAGAATGAAAAACTAAAAGTCTCAATCAGCATGAGTACCTAATAATATCAACAAACATTTGTCAAAAACTTGTACTCAGAGGACACTGACCATGTAATTTAGAGTGTTCAACTTACCTTACGAGATAAAATGTGTCACTCAACCATTTCTTCCCTTTCTCTAATTCCTCTACACTCATTCTTTCAACAGAGCTTCCGTAGCTGTTGTCAGCAAGAGTAGCAAAAGAACCAATTGGTGGTCATAAAATCGAAACGAGGTAGCTCAAAGAAACTCCATCCAAACAGATAAGAATATGCATTATTTCCAGGTATTACGCAATTTACTCAATTTTTTCATGGAGGATGATATGCTAGTTGAGGGATTGCATTTTCTAGGACTTCATATTATATTTTCCGTGTATGATTGTAATTTGCAAATTTTTTTGCTATATTGTATTATTCAGTATTTTAGTTATTCTTAAAGTATTATAGTTTTAGGGATATATTTGGCATTTTGAGTTTTATTAGGGTTTAGGATTTAGTTATAAATACCTATTTTATTTTAATTTCAAGTAGGCTTGGATTTAATGAATAATTGAGTTATTGATTTTTCAGATATTTGAGATTTTAGAGAACTTTGATTGAGATTTCAGATTATATCTTGAGTGAATTGGTTTTACAATACTTGTTCTACATCATCATCACTTTGGCTATAGCTAATTAAGCAATCGTTAGTCTTATTTTGATAAATACAATAAGTTAAAATATTATGGCTATAATATTATTCAAAAACCAGGATATTTTCTAATTGATCATTTCATTCCATAAACATTTGAGTTCAAAATTCTTTATCTTTTTCTTACATGTCCTGTTGCTAGCCAATTATAAGGTCAAATTGAACCAAAAATTATAAGCATCCTCTTACAACCTACAAGCAGTTACAAATTAAGTTTGGAAATAATTTCCAGGTATAAAAAAAATTTCTAGATCTAACAATGTTAGCAGAGCAATAATGGAAAATCATACGAACTAAACTCACCTTGAGTCAAAGAACGGTTTCCTTATGTATTTCTCTAAAAGTTTCCTTGCATGATCCCGAACCTTAGATCAACAAAATGGGGAAACATTGAGATGAACGCAAGTAAAAAGGGCTTGGCATGCAATAGCATAAGTAACAATAACTACGATAGTATCATAATGATTGCCTATTATGTCTGGCCAGAAGGAAATGCTCTCACAGGGAGAATTCACATTTTTTTATAAAATCATTCATGATAAAAATGAATCTTTTCTAGAAAGTATCTTGCACGCCTTCAATTGACTTGGTTGCTGGATTTTCCACTAACTCAAAGACTCTGATTCTAGAATAATCGCAAGAAGAAAGAGCAGAAATAGAGGTGAACTTTAAAAATGTACATTTATGTATAAAAAGTTTTAATTGAAAAGAAAGATAATTTTTCAAAATACACCAAGAACAGTAAAGCCAAAAGAAAGCAGGAATGTAACTCATCTTTCACAAGGCTTGTTGATCTACTTACCCAACAATATAACACAAGATATATCAAGAATTTTAAAACCTAAACGATTCTGTTCCTTTGTCTCTAACTCATATATCTTCCCAAGTTAAAGAATGCAATTCATTTATAACAGTTGCGCACATATGCTGCTAAACCAAGAATAGGAAGATCATAATTGTGAAATTTGCAAATAGGAAAACTGATGGCTGACCTTGTTCTCCATGGAGCAAAGAGCGAATTTCCAACCAACACTTTCATTAAGATTACATAAGAGAGCATCAATCCATTCACTCTTTCCAGAGTTGGGAACACCAGTTACTATGGTCAGCTCTCCTGGCACAACCTGATTTAGAGAGAAAGGGAGAAAAAAGATCCTGAGAAGGATAAAATATTATCTCTACCACTAGTCACCTAACCTAGAGAAAGGAAAAGAATACATCAAGCTTACATTATATAGCCCGTCCAGTGCCCTCCAACCAGTTGAGACACCAAATTCATATCCAAGAGTCCGATGATAATATCTGTCAATTTCATCAAAGAAATCTCTAAAGTTGAATAATCCACGTATGGGATATAATTCCGCATTCTCAATTACATCCTTTAGAACACTGGGTCCCAAATACATAAGCACCTGTGGTTATAATTAAGAGTTAATTGTGAGAATAGTTGATCTTTGAGTAAAAAAGACTGGCACAAAAAATATTAAAACGGTCTTACAAGAGATATTTTTGTCAAGGGGTCCTACAAAACAAATCTTTGTCAAGGGCAGCCATAAGAGAATTATTATCAGTAAAAACACAATGAAAAAATGCAGAAAACTTGTCATATCAGGAGACGGCTAAAAAGGATGAGTTTGAAAACATCAGCAAAAAAGCAGAAAACAACTCCACAACACAAGACTCGTCTTGCACAACTATTTGTCATTTATCCACTTGATCAACACTTTATGACAGGCATAACAGATGTAGTATTAGGAAGCACCCTGGCAGCAGCCTCAAAGGTGTTTAGGGGGCGTGCTAAGACTGTTCAAATGCTCAAACCTTAATTAGATACATGTCACTGATAAGAAGCTTAGATGAGAGCTTGAGGAGGCTTTTAGTTACTTTTGCGTCTCAGATTTATATTTATTTAACTTAAATTAATAGGTACTTATTTTATTTTTCTGTTTATTGAGTTTTAAGTGTATTTTCCTAATTTTCTGGTTTGCTGGAAATTTCAAATCTTGCATCAAGAAAGTTTGGGTTTTCATTACCCTACTGGGTTTTGTTAGTTAAGTTAACTAGTTTTCTACTTGAAGTCTAAGTATGTGTTATGGTCCTAACTAGAATAGGAGTCTATTTCTTTTACAATTAAGGATACCAGGAGTCTAACAAGAGAATTCCCAGCATTATTGCTTTGTGATTGTATGATGAAATCAACCTTAAATGTGTTTCTAGGGAACCTAGGTGTGAAACTAAGGGATTTCTTTCTTCTCCTTCTTTTAAACAATTTTTTTCTGTTTTCCTAACAAATTTAGATCATAAAATTGCCAAAAATCCCACCCCCTTGCTAGTAATTTATGAGAACATCATGGTAAGATTTGCAGATGCTATAAGATGCAAATAAGCGGTTTCTGGTAAACTCTTCACATCAAGAAATTGAAGATGCTAGAAGATGCAAATGAGGTCTACTACAAGCACATCCTTCAAGGTCAACTATTCTTCAGTTTGTTATCAAGCTGACTTTAAATTGTAAAAAACAAAACTTTGATTTTAAAATTATTGAGAATCAAGATTCACATCATTACAGGCATAGAGACAAAGATAAAGCTATATGACCTCATTTGCATCTTTAAAATTATCCATGTCATTTTTCTTTGGCCATTTAACTCTCCAGCATCTGATCCAAAGAAAGTAAACAGTTACTCTTCAACACACTTACAGATTGCTTTCATTAAAAATGTAACATAACAGCAATAATAGAGGAAAAAGGAAAAGAAAACAAGAAAACTTTTGAAAGTGCCTCAGGATTGAGAACATGACAGATAATATCATTACAGCAAAATCATATAGACCTTTCTCTTCCAAGGCGACGTGCAAGCTCTTCAGCTAAAGCTTGACCAGGCAGATCCCCATCAGTGGCAAGTATAATGCGTGATGCCTATCAATATTTGTATCGTTAAAAACTAGAGCCTTGCGTATTTCCAGAAGACACAATCTAATCAAAGACAAAGAAATAAATCCCTGCAAACCTTCTTTAGGTACTCTTTGCAGTTCCACAGATATTGATACTTTGTGTCCTAGCTTTATAGAAAACATGTGAAAGAAACATTAGAACAACATTTATACACACGATGAAAGGGATAATGAAGAGAGTGCAACCATTTTCCTCTTCCATTTATCTCTACTTGAATGAAGCTACCCTCACTTGGAACAAGAGGGGAAGTGATGGAAGAAAAACCAAGGCCAGATCATGTATAGCATTATTATTATTGCAAATTTACAAAATATTGTGCAAATCACTAAAGAAAACCTGTTCAAACAGTAATTTTCTAAAATGAAAAGAGCACATTCTAATTTACCGTTCCACTTCAGACTCAGTAACCATCTCATATATTCTTTAGTGATCATCAACCTAGAGTATGACAAATAAAATGCAGAAAACCTTAAGGGCTATGTCATAACTAGTTTCATCATCATAAAGCCGAATATAATCCATGTTTAATTAAGTTTAACAAATTTTCTTGCATGGCTTTAAGGCAGGAGGAATAGCAAAAGAGTTATCACGTAGAGACAACAACTAGTAGGGCATATTGCAGTTCACTTCAGCTGGTGGAATGCCATCCAATCTCACAACTTTTGATAAACGTTGAAGTTTCTAGTATAAGTGATACAAAAAGGCTACGAGAGCTCATTTCAACCCCCAACTCCAATCCGGAACTCATGTAAAGATCTAGGGTTCCTACACAATCTCCATTGATTCAGCACAGGTTAAGTCCATTTCTAGGTTTGTACTTCTCTAAGTTGTTATATGGCTGGTTTGTTCCATTTAATTTCTCTTTCATATGAGTCAAGTACATTTCTTTAATTTCTTATGTTGGTCTAATGACATGATTGTCTTAAAGATGGACTGAGGGTGAATACAACACTCAAAGTTCAGTTGCTTGAGGAGAGTTGCACAATTTTATACATTTGATCATGTACAGCTCCAGGTCACCGATGACAGTCAAGAGAAAGAGACAGACACAGCAACCAACTATCGAACCGATAGAAAGGAAAGTCGAAGCGAAAAGGTCTTGGTTTTAAGCCTTGGTGGTCTCATTTAATCAGTGCGCCCACATCACAATAAGAGCATCAGTAAAGGAGATAAAGTCGTCTCCTCCTATCGAAGCTGAGCAAAGAGTGTTCCTTCTAATAGATACCTGCTTGCTTACAGGCAATCTATCCTAGAATGTGTCTGTTAAACAAAGCCCCCGCATCATAGGTTGGTACAGAGGCGCATTCCATTATGGCCCATTCGCTGGCAACTACTAGCTGACTCTTACATCTGACTCCTTAACCGAGTTGAGCTGCTTCCCATTTTACTCTCCCACCTGGTAGAGCTAGCCAAGTCCCCTTCCTCTAAGGTGTGAAACATTGTCTTATAGGTGTGATTGTTTCTCTTTCTTTAATCCCCAAACATCTAACCTCTATGTATTCTGCTGGACCCTAGGAACATTCATCACTAACTGCTTTGCTGTTCAAGAACACCCAAGCTGCTATGAATTGAAATTCTAAGTGCTGCCACCTTCCAACTGCTCAAGAGAGGAAGCAGTTGATTCAACTAACCACCTTATCAGAGAGCACTAACTAAAGCACCAACTTCCTTAGCACTAAACTAAGCAAATACAGTTCTAAGAATAACAAATTGACTACTTGCCCAATAAACTACCCCATCCATAAGCAGATCATAAACAATCAATCCAAAAAACATTATTCTGTCAATTACTATTAAATTCTTAGAGATATATGCAGGCAAAGCATGCACATTCAAGTAATCTCATGTGCCAAAAAGCAAAGGATACTGATTAAGAAATATCTAATACCTAAACTAATTTGCCACCACCTACATTTCTCACAGGAAAACTGCTCATACAATGTGCATGTATGAGGGGAGAAAGAGACAAATAGATCTTCAGTGGAGTGAATCCTCCCCATTTCATAGTTGAAACATTGAAATTGAATATCCACATAGTATTTGACGGCTGACCATACCACTATAGTGCTATTCAGAAGCTAAAATAACATGTAGTATTAAATTTTGATTTGAGTAAAACCTGCTCTTCTGCTGGAACCTCCTTCGAGGAAACTGATGGTGGAGCACCATCAGGGACACTGACACAATTACGGAAGCCAGCTTCCTCCATTGCAAGCTTGTCCATTTCACCTTCAACCTATAATAACAAGCTGAAACAATAAGTATCAACTAAACGTAGAACTGGAATAAAATCTTCCACACAGAGTGACAAAGAAATACAATGATGATATCGCTTGCATCCTCTATATCATCGAGCCCATAAAATATCTTTTCAGTATCCTTTTCCTGCAATTTGGAAGAGTACAAGTAAGATCTGAATCAAATATTATTAAATTTTTACTTCTAAAATAGAGAGCAGAAAAAACATGCCGTCCTCAACAAATGAAATCTCCAAGAGTATGCCATTGGATGTTCAATGTAAATGTCTACAGAACAAATCAATTTAAACTCCAAGTCACAATACCATATTAACAATGTAAACAAGAAAAAATTTGTCAGAAGAACCTGCCAAAACCTCTTGGCTATGTCCCGATACTTGCAATTTACAAGGCTTCCTTTACGCCAATAAGTAAATGCAATGGCAATCTGTCAATGAAATTTCAGGAGTGATTAGGCAAATATAGCAATAGTGGTACATCTATCACATTAAGAAATTAAAATTGCAGCATCAACCTCTAAAACTTAAAACCTTAACTATATTCATAACTCCAAATCAGTTCTTTATAAGAAAATAAATACACCCTCCCAACAGTGCCCCTTGCCATAAATAAAAGATGATATATCATTATGAACAACAAATACAGTAATATAAAACAGCCAGCAGGCAAAATACTTTAGTACACAGGTGTGATGCTGCCACAGAAGGAACTTTGCTTTATAATGTCAGTACTAAAAGTTTAGGATTTCAGTTTGTAATTCTGACTATTTTCATGTACAGGGGCAAAACCATAATTTCTGCAAATTATGCGCCCTAGGATTAAGTTTATTAGCATTTAGATTATGATATGAGCTTCTGGAAATTAAGCTTCCGGAGCCCAAGTTGGTTCCTTATTTACTAGTTAGTCTCCAATAATGGGTCCTAGTTCTAGGATGTATAAGAATCTAAAACATGATAAATACCTATGTGCTCTTGATATCACAGCCTTTTGATTAACAAATTATAAATTATTTGGTTTATTAAAAAACGGATGGTCCAGCAGCAGTGTGTACCACTCTCTCTTCTGCTGCAGTAGTCACAAGTGACTGCTCACAGCACAGAAAACTCTAATTTTAAACTAGTTTCTTCTCTTCTTAGCAACCTAAGTCATATTCTCTTTTTATAGCTTTCAACCATAATGGTTACCCCATATTCACATATGAATACACACCAGCCAAACCTGTCAAGTCACATATCAATACCCTAATACCATAATTTAGGGAAAAAGATTGAATATTACCTCTTCACCACTCTTTTTTTGCATAACAGCATTTCTCTTTAGTGTTTCTGCAGATATCATTCGCTCTGCGAAATAAGCAATGAGCTGAAACAAGGACAAAGAAAAAAAAATATTAACTAAGGTTCATGTGCCATATGAATTAATTTTACATGGATAATTGAGTCAAAAAATCAGAATCCACTAAATAGACACTTAAACCAAAAGGAAGAATACTAACAAAAACAATAGGAAGATTATCTTCCAATGCAAAAGAACAACATTACCATTTTGAATTCACTCAACACATGCCAACATTTTGCATTTCATGATTAAATTTACCATAGACCCTAATGGTAACTAAAATAAAAATTTTTTCAAAAAAAAAAAAAGAAAAGAAAAAAGAATGTCAAAAACACAAAACTTGAGCTGAATGGATTGGTCAGAAGCAAAAGTTCCCCAAAACAAGAGTCATAAAATCCTCCTTTAACAATCGCAAAGATTTAAATATCAAAATAGATGTTTCAACTTCTAGGGTAAACAAGATGTTTCCAAATTGCAAAAAGTTACCTCATGAATATTAAAAACCCACTAAAGCTAAGTAGATATGAGATGGAAAGTCAGAGGAGAATTGGACAATGACAATGAAGATGTTGGAAATCATAAAATTGCTGGATTTTCAGGACAAAAGTGCCTATGATGCCTAAGTGCAGACAATCATTTTAGAGGTATATAAAGCAAGAGATGTTACACCATAAAAGACATTTGTCACCCTCTCCGCAAATCGAAAACTTCTCAAGATTTGAGTGTCGGAAAACCATTCAACCAGACAACAAAAACACTTATCATCCATTTCCTCATTCCAAGGATTTCCAGCTTGTCTGGAAAGGATGAATTTGACTACCCAATTTAGTTTCTTTCAGCAGAAATCAAACTAGCCAACAAGAATAAAAAGTTAAGAAATACACTCCATACCAGACACTTTAACGGAAACATTGATCCGCCACAAGGATTTCATAATGCAACAAGCTACTCTTAAATATACAAAAGTCTTTTCTATCTCTTCTTGAAATGTCTTCAATTATCAGTTAGGCTCTCCAAATGTTGCTAGAAGCGTAGTTGATATTGCAAGCAAAGTTGGTTAATGTAAAATTTGTTGTAATTTGAAATGCTTTCTTCATGAAATGCTCAAAAGACATTCATGGATAGAAATGTAAAACAGATTAGGGTTATTTTAGGAACATCTAACCATTCGGATTTTTTTCTATTGATAAAGGAGTTATAAGAATAAAATCAACAACAGAAAAGCATTGGTTTATTCTGCACTAAAAAATAAACAGGCATACATGCTGAATAGAAAACCTACAAAGCCTACATCTTACATTTCAAAGCTGCATAGAAGATAAAGTACACAAGTTGTATGACATCTAAATTGAAATAAACTTCAGGAAACAAAATATAAGGAAAAGGAGAAATGTACAAACCTCATTACAGAGTGGTTCTAATTGCAAACTCTCCACTGTAATTTCCCTTTTGACCTTAACTTTGTTAACTCGACTTAAATTTGCATAAGATGGCTTGCCGTCTGCAAAGGCCTAAAACAAAGGGCCACCAAGAGACTTATATCCAGTAACTTTCACATAGACATATAAAAATTGCTATATCAAACTCTGAGGATAAACATTACCTTTGTGATGCCTTTCCACCCACATTTAGCTCGAAAACACATCCACGAAGCAGAACTCCTATAAATTCAGATGGATCCAAAACAACTGTGGTTAGTGACCCATCAATAATTAAAGAGAAATAGTTCAACAAGAACGAAAGTAGATGCAGCATACCCATCTTGGTTGATGAAAAGAGATAAGCTAATTTCCTCTGATTCACCACCATTGCACTATCATACAAGAATATTAACTTAGAACAAGAATGCCGAAAAGAAAGAACGAAACAAACTTAGACATATGAATGTTCTTCATGCAGGATTACATTTTGATTAGGCATATTACAAAGTTGGAGACAAGCTGTAGGATGTAAATTTGGAGAGAGAGAGAGAGAGAAAGGGAGGGCATAATGAGTGGCCTATCTCTCAAGCACTTCTACTTTCTTCAGCAACGACTTACAATAACCCAAGGTCCAAAAGAAAAACAAAATAACAACCCTACAATTCAGATGTGTGCATGATGGCAAAAGGAGAAAATAAAATAAAAATGACATCACTCTAAAGCAATTGATTTGAGCCTAGTCAGCAGAAAAGAAAGTTTGTGGAAATGCAAATCTTGTCCATAGTTTTTATGTTTAGAGTAAGTTTTCTCTTTATACTAATAGCTAACAAATATTGCTAGGACATACACTGTGTCGTCTGCATAACAGAATCAGTTGGAAATTGCAGCTAAAGCACTGGCATGAGAATTCCAAGCCTTCCATAGTCTGTTATCTCTGTCCTATATTATGGATTACAACTACCAAGTAATGACACTTGCTGATAGCAAATTGCTTCTATTAGATTAAGAAAATTTAAGAAATCAAATTTCTGTGGAAATGCAATAAAGCTAACAATATTGTTGCAAGAAAAAGTATGTTAAAGAAAATTACCGAGGGGCAAAGTAAGCGGTTTTCACGCCCAGGAACACATGCACTAATATCGATGCCGAGCTGCTTTAATTTATGCTTCAAAATCTCCAAGCTACGCATATTCAAGGGCCGGTCTTCCAAGTCCTTAGAATAAACTTAGAGATAAACAAAAATGAATTCTGGTAAGCCTTCCAATATGTATATAGGCACCTATATAAGTTTCAGCATGCATAAACACATATATGCCTCTTCTCTTATTCGTTTTTCATTCAAATTGAACAACATGATAATCTAGCAACAAAAAATCCCACAGCCTGTCCCCTTTTTCAGAAAAAAAAAAAACAAACAAGAATAATAGTTGCACTTGGTCCTGGACTCTGCATTTGGTAGGAAGGGAAAGAGGAAGAACATAAAGGTGAGTGAAAATTTTTGCCTCATTTGTTAAGATAAAAATAGGAAGAGAGAAAGAAGATCAGAGGACCTGCGCCTTTCTGGTATATTGAAATTCAATCCTCTCATAACGAGGAGGAAAACATAAACAAAGCACTCACTCAACTAAACGTAGCCAGTTTAGTAACTTTAGTTACAATTTAAATCTTAACTCTTTACTTTCCTCCCATTTTTCACCTCTTCTAAAACACATGAGGAGCCAAAAAAAACATATTCCTTCAGTTCTCTCCTTTTCCCGTACCTCACTTTTCTCCCTTCCCTCTATTTTCCTTCCTACCTTCTTTCCTACTAAACAATGTCGATTAACATGTAGTAAGTCTATGCAAGCTTCTTCTTTTGTACTTGCCGGTGTTGCAGATAAAAATAAAATGTAGTCGTAGAATTCAAATAACAGTGCTAATCCTAAACCCTCTAAATAAAAAAGAGAAAAAAACAGAGGTTGCCAGAGAAAAGCACATAAAATAATAGAATAGATAAGAAATATACCTGGAGCAGAGACATTGGCAGAAGGAATGGAAGAAAACCCATTAGTCCGAAGCGACAAAGAGTGGTTTTTGGAGACGGGTTTCGAAGAAAGATAAGGAACTAAGCGTTTGCAGGGTGTGGATAAGCGTTTAGGACAAGGGATCAAAGGCAGCAGACTGAAAGAAGAGGAGAAGGTTTTGGAGGCCATGAGAGCTGCACTGTTGCAGGAAAACAAAGAGAGTTTGTGGAGACGGAGGCGTGGGTTATTACGGATATGGTAAGGAAAACACAGCATGACTCTGTTTATCCTTTCTGCTTCGCTTCCTCCTCTTCCTCAGCATTCAACTGCCTTGGGTTCCATTGCCTTTTCTCTCTTTTGCAGCAAAATTAAGAGAAGAAGAGAGGGTTTTATCACTACTTCCACTCCTTTCTTCTTAGGAAGGATACCTAATGCCAATGCCAATGGGAGCAATGCGGACTCAGACTGATTTGAGTTTCCAGAGGTAATGTGTAAAAGTATAGAAACCACCCCCATAGTTTAAAGCCCAATCATATTAGTCCTTAATCTTTATAATTTAAAAAGTTACACCTCCCAAACAACAAATTGTCCATTTTGATTCTTATACTTTACCATATATTATTTTATTATCAATCATAATTTTTTCTATTTAATTTATTTTTATATATCTTAATATATGCTTATAAGAATATAGTTGCATTTAGTTAATAATGATAATTCTACTAATTAAATAAAATTAAAATTAAATAATATTAAAAATAATTCTTCATAACTGCAGATTGCAGAATATATGCAAGGGCATTGCAAATTATCTATCAACATCATCTGCTTCTGTCCTCCATTCAAGGAATAATTCAAATAATCATAAGAAAAATCTTCTTATAGCAACAAATTCATCTATTAGTAAAAGTGTAAACTTTCCTCAATCTAAAAATTACATCAACATTCAATCAATTAATTAAACAATTAAAATACACCATGACAATTGGCCAGTAACTATACACTGGCATGTCAAATTATTCCAGGTCAAGACATTCTCAGTGGGGGCAATGGAAAGAAATGCCTATAAAAGTACAACAAAAATCCCCACCACATGAACTATGTTCCTCATGTATGTTCTTCCTGACAAGGTTCCATACTTTACAGCTATTTTTTGCCAGGCCAAACTTTTAGGCTTTACCCTAAGTAAAAATTAAAAAAAAAAAAAAAAAAGAAAACTAAGTTTGGATGCCCCTTTAGATTGATCATTATACATATTCCTGATATGGCTTTGCATTTTCAATTACTTCCTTCAAAGCTTCTGGTCCCAAGCACTTGAGAACCTAAATGCAAGAGCCAATTGTTATAATAAATCAACTACATTAAGTTAGAAAAGAAAAGAAAAAGAGCACCAAAAGTGATCAAACCTCGTTTGCATCTTTGAAACAAGAAAAGTCATCTTTCTTTGGCCATTGCACTCGCCAACATCTGATATCCAGAAATTTATATATGTTAGATGATAAATCTGAAATATTTAGGCATTGATGAAACATCCAGGTATTTAAATGTGAAACCATACTATCCTCACGAGACACAAGGTATCATTACTATATGACGAAGAACTCAGAGTAAACTACCATCACTATACTGTTATTTATGACTTAATAAAAGAAGAATAATAGTTTACATGAAATATCAATGATAAATGGTGCAACCTTTCTTTTCCAAGCCGACGTGCTAGCTCCTCAGCCAAGGCATTGCCGGGATCGTCAACATCAGTTGCCAGGATAATGCAAGATACCTAAGAAGTTTGCATGGAAAAGGATAAAAAAGAGAAGGAAAGAAATGTAAAAGGCAAAAAGCTCAGACAGCTAATCTTTGCCAAACCAATGCTTAGCTATATTTGTAAAGTCTTGCACTAAATTTACTCACCTTATCCAAGTACTCTTTGGAGTTCCATAGATACTGATATGCAATGTCCTAGCTTGAAAAGCATGAGTTCTAAGCAGCATCAGTATATACTTGAAAAGACTTATGGGTTTAAAAATCAGAATTAGCAGATTGCATAGGCTATATCCATGTCAGAGAGTTGAGCCTTGAGAGTAATAAGGTAACAGTTTGGCTTTTATTTTTATATTTATTCTTTTGTTGGATTGGGGGGCCACTTTGTTGAATCTCACAATTAGGTTCACATGTATATGGGAATTTATAAATATTCACTTATGCATGAGGTGGCTCTGTCGAATCTGACATTCCAATTTGGAGAAAAAAAAAGAAAAGAAATCAAAATTAACACCATGCTAGGCAGTACAATAGCAGTTTAATATTGAGTACATGTATACTGAAATCTATAAATATCTGGATATCTAGTTATGCATTTGCTTAATTTTTTCTTCATTTACAGATCCCAAAAGGTGCATGCCTAACTCAAAAAAAGTCTTGCCATAAACAGTTTGTCCAAAGCTTCAACAATAGACCTTTTGTATAGAATAATAATTCTGATGTGCTTTCATATAACATTGACAAGAAAAGAAGAGAATTCATTTGCACAGCAAAGGTAAATTGAGTCAATTAGAATGATACAAATATTAAAGGTCAAGATATTCCAGTCTCAATCCGTACCTTTTCCAATGTTGGTAATTCTTTGGCAGAAACCGTCTGGGGTGCACCACAAGGAACACTTACACAATTATGGACACCAGCTTCTTCCACAGCAAGCTTATCTATTTCACCTTCAACCTATCATAAACATAAAGGTAATAAGAACATACAACTCCCTCCACTTAAAGCTTACCTGTTCCACCTTCAGCCTATTGAAAACATTAATATATAACAGTAATAAATACACTTGAGAGAGTGAGTATCTGTGCTAAGTTATTAAAGGATTATCTAAAAACGGCCAGATATGAAGGGAGTAATTACAACAACGACTGTTGCAGCTTCCTTGATGTCATCTAGTCCATAAAACCAATTTTTTGTACCCTTCTCCTGTAAATGAATAGGAAATTAATACAAATCCAGATTGGAAAAAAAGACCTAATTGCACATGGTAAGGTATTTCCATTTAAACATAAAAAACAAAATATCGAAAAGGTCTAGTGAGGTCATCTCTAGTTCACAAAATAGAATATGGTGAAATGGAGTACCTATTTCACAATACTAGAATATGGGAGGAAGAGGAATCTAACAAGTATTTTATGGTTTGGTTTGTAGAAATTACATGGAGTAGGAAAATTGTTAAGATATTTGGTTGGAACAATTTCTGAGGATATAACTGAACTTTTTAACAACATGCAAGGGGAAATTTCCCAATATAAATGTTTCCATTGTCAATGCAACAGGAATAGTAATCCCTATCAGAGGGGGGAGGCATAGTTATTCTGCGTTTGACCCAAATAGACATTTGACACATAATAGCTATCCAACACCCAAACTTGAACCAATAATGGGAATAGCTATTAATAGATCCAAAATAGAATAGCTGTTCCTATGAACCAAATATGTTATAAATACACAAATGAAGAGTTGGAATTGCTCAAAGCTTACACAATTTCAATTGTCAGATCACCACATAGGTTTCTAAATCAATCCATGCACAGCATTTTATTTATAAAACCGTATGGTAGGGACTAAGGATGAATTAAAATAGCAATATGCTTTAATTCCCTACTTTTCTTGGTGTATGGGGCAGGGGAAAGGCTTTAATTCAGTCGTTCTTCCCCACACCAAACTGAACTACAAGCCTGGTAATGGATACGAACACATCCAAGATGCAATTCTGCCTCAGGGCAGTTCATTAAATCACTAAAAACCACGAGAAATGTCGGCATGCATGATCTTCCATGCAACTGAGTAATCTAATAGCACTAGGTTAATCTTTTTATATCATAGATCATTCTGTCATTATGACTTGTTAAACTTTATCGTCAATGGAATCTAGCATACCCTGCGTGCAACACAGAGTTAATGGATTATTCATAGGGCAAACTAAGGTCTCCCCGTGTGACTATGATTTCAGAGGATATGACCCATACAGACCTTTTAGGTTGAATCTGGTTGTTGAGGGGTAACATTTCGGATTGTTCATTATATATAGGCTTTGATTATAGAATAACAACTGGAAAACATTCAACTGTTTGTTGCATTCTAGGAATGTTAGCTGATAGCATTATTCCATTTTCTTCCATCCTCCAAAAACATCATCATTTCATTTAAAACTCCAGGGAAAGGATAACACGTACCTGCCAAAACTTTTTCTCCAAGGTTCGGTACTTGCACCCAACCATCACCCCATTCCTTCTGTAAGTGAAAGCAATGACAGCCTGTTAAAATTATTAGTAATTGTTAGAAAAAAGAAAGAAAATGTTCTCAGTGACAAGGTGGTCCACATGGATTATTAAGATGGCCAAAAACTGTATTTGACAGAGAAACTGTATCTGATAAGGAAAATGTTTCGATCAATATACCAGTGAAATGTTTCATGACATCCAGATGGAAAATAGAGGAAAAATAATTGTCCCCAACATATCAAAAGATGACTCTGTCCTGCTTTGATGACAGAAATTGAGAATATGTTGCAAGGTTTTGCTCTGATCTGATGCTCTATTAAGGTCAAAGTGGATTGTTTTATTGTTCCAGAAAAGGAAATGATGAATGCCATGCTACCAATGAGAACAATCAAGAATCCAAATAATAGATCTAAATCAGATTAGCTTCTGCCACAGACTATGGATGCCTTGGCTACCTCACCTTAGCAACAAGATTATTTTTGTCTTTCTTTTGTACAGCAAAAATAAATATTTAATGAAATGAATGATTTCAAACATCCAACTATAGCAACAATTAAACTTAATTGGCAATCAACAACAAATAAGAACATACCAATCTTAATAATCTCAGAGAAGACCTAAAAATCGGCAATAGTTGCTTTAATGCATACAATTTGAGTGTCAATTTTAATAACTCTTTCAGTCCAGAAGTGTATAACTTTGAGTCAATTAAATAAGTTTCAATTCTGAAAAAGGTTTTGACTTTGCATTGATTCATTATAAGGTAAGTAATAAAATATAAAATGCTGCAATTGATAGTTCATGGGACCTGATCACCAGATCTTTGCATGACAGCATTTCTCTGCAGAGTTGCCTCAGATATCCTTCGCTCAGCAAAATAAGCAATCAACTGAAAAAATAGAATAGTCATCATCAATTATCAATTCCAGTAACCTGTCAGAAATTATTATTAGGAAAAAATAGGGGAGAGATATTATTATGTCAAGAATATCAACACAACCCTTTAGCATAAGCTTTCATGGGCCTTATGCGTTCGAGGATAAACACAAGTCTGACTATCAAAACATTAAGCTCATATTTAGTTTAAGTAATTGTGTCTTACATTTCTACCTTTTCATTAATTAAATATAGATAACATCAACCAATTGTATCTAACTCAAGCAAATGGTCCTTTGCTGGGCTAACAACCTGTAGGTGCAATTCCAATTTTGTTCTTTCAGCAGACATGGTGCTACAGCTACATGGGCTACAAACTTGTGCAAGTAAAAGAGTGGGGTTTTGGTAGATACAATCAAGAAAATAGAAACAAAAAGAAAGAAGAGTTGTGGCTGGGGATTTACGAAGATAATCAACAGATGAAATTCAACTTAAGGTAATATGGCCTTTAGAATTTCCAATGTAGTTGTAAACATAGTACATATCTTGTTAGAAATTTAAGGACAAAAAGATGTAGACTGGTTGATGTTTTGGAACTCAAGGGTAAAAATTTGAAGTATTGGCTCAGAACATTTACTTTGTCAATTTTGTTACCGGGCAAATGTCATACTCTGCAAACTAACTTTCAAGTTCCAACCACTAGGATGCCTATGTAGGATCTCCGCCCAAACCAAACCCGCCAACCCCACTGTTACTACCTTAAGGAAAAGGTCGCTGCTTCTAATAAATATTTATTAGAAGAAAAAAAAAACATGCAGCAAAGTGACAGAAGTATTAGCCTTTTGGCTTTTACAGAAGATAATAACATGGCTTGCAAACAAAAAGACTAAAAAATATGATGGATAAAACCATAACCATTCTACTTACTTCATCGCTGATTGGTTCTAACACTGTGCCATTCATTATTATTTTAGAGCTGTCCGCAAAGGCCTGCAAACAAAGTCATCAATTCTGCTATCTTCAAAGCTATTCCAGTTTCCACTCTCCTATAATTTTTCTTTTTTTATTTATTTATTTTTTTTTTGCTAATAGATATACATGGACAAAGAGATGTAAGAAGGAAAATGGAAACCTGGCCTGCCCAACCGCAATCAGTTTGAAAACATCTCCACATTGCAAAATCTCTACACCAACCCAATGATTGAACATATCAAAATGTCACATACCCAGATTTGAGAAAAGAGAAAATGAAATACCAGCTAATTAGTAATTACCCTTTTTCAATAATATGAAGAGATAAAGTCCTCCCCATTGATTTGCCACCTCTGCACTATGCTCCCAAATTGGTAGCAAAATCTTCAGTATTTCATTCGAGGAAGAAAAAAAAAATGACCAAAAAGAACTGAAGGAAAAAGAGTGCAGAAAACCTTGGGGCAGAATAAATAGTTGTATCGTCCAGGAAGACAAGAATCGTGACCTTGAATCCCAAGAAGTTCCACTTTCTTCTTCAATTCCATCACTTTGCCCCCATTGATAGTTTGCTGAGATGGCGAGAGCGGGACATTGGATTTTGGGGCAGAAGGAAGAGACCCAGAACAAGAACATATGCGTCGTCCTAATCCGAGTCTTGGAGGAATGATTACGAAAGATGATTTATAGTTAGTAGCATTGACAAAGAAGAAAAAGGGAGCGTGGCGAATGATATTAGCAAAGGGCATCGCTTGTTCAATGTCAATCTAACTCTTCTCACTTCTCACTTCTCACTTCTCACTTCTCATTTGCATTGTATCCACTACCTGCACCATTCATGCCGGGAAGCAAAAGATTTTTTCATTGGGGAAGAAGACAAAACGTGAGCCCAGGGTGACATAAAAAATACAGAAGCCCTTGATAACAAAAACAAAAAATTTACACTATAATATAATAATGGCACCTTGTACGGAGACAGACAGAAATTTAAAGGTTTATATTATTTATCGATATCTCCAAATTTTATAAATACAAATAGTTAAGGTTTAGACATTAAGTCCATCCTCAATCTATGTCAAATCCATCCTTAGTCCATGCCAAGACCAACCTCGACCTACGCCAATCCAACCCTACTCAGGCCATTCTAGCTTTAGCTCATGACAATCTAAATCATAATGTCATTGAGTATTAATTTTATAGTAAAGTATACAATGTTTTTATAATGCTATATAGTTTTAATGATGCTTTTACCATGTCATATAGTTTTAAGGATGGTATTTTATGGTGTCATGTAGTTAACATGTCATGTAGATTTAAGGGTATTTTCATCATTTAATATGCCGCATAGTTTTAAGGATGCATTATTACTAATATATCATGTAATTATAAAGGTATTTTTATCACTTAATATGTCATATCGTTTTAAAGACGTTTACATGTAGAATTAATTTATTCATTAAGATTTTTAAATTTTTTAACTATTACGTAATTATTTTCGAAGCATATTTCATTACTTTACATTGAATATGTTTGCATCATGCTAATAATTAATAAACCATCCAAGGTTATCATCCAACATGTATCCTTTTAGATGCATGCAAGACAACATGGGATGTTAATTGTTATGATTGAATGAGATATTAAGTAAAGAAGAGGTGTGCTTTTGATTTTGATTCCTAATCAAGTTGATCCAGAGCAAATTCCTAAAGGTTACTTTTATCCTAAAGGGGTGGAAAGTTTTGATTCCTCCATTTGTACCCAAGTTTTCGAGCTATGTTCTTTGATAAAGGCCGAAACTTGTGACCTTGATGCCTGTATAATTGATTCTTGGTTCCAATATAAGAGCCTAGTGGTAACTCCAAATCTTACCTTAAGTAGCACAAACCTTTGATTTGATTAAAAAAATTATATTTTTGTTTGTTTTTTTTAAGAGAAGTTGTGTTTTGGAAGAGAAAATTGGCTAGTTTCTTTTTTTTTTTTTTCGAAGTAAGTAGTTCTTTTTTCACGCATATGAAACAAAAAAAATTATAATATAAAAAACCGAAAAAACATATATATGTCTCTACTTTTATATCTATTATAATAATTTTATATGATTTTTTTAAATACTTTTATCAACTCATGACATCAAATATATGACAATATAATTTCTAATCGAATTAGTGTCACTTGACTTGTGACATTAGACTCAATCAAGAACTTTACATAGAGTACACATAGAAGTTAAAAATTTTAAATCTTTATATACTATATTTTTTTATTCATTTTATTGAGGAAAAAAAAGGGGTAACACCCTAACGTATAGATTAAAACTATGAAAGGGTTAAGGGAGGAGAACGTTAAGGAATGAAAGACTGCCGCCAGGGCACCATGCACAAGTATTCGTAACGGTTTGTAGACAAAGGGAAACCCTACAGGGGATAAGTAATTACCACGTATGTGTTGTTTTTGTTCCTTATTTCCTCCGAACAAGGAGTTGGTTACTGCTAACTGCTCTTATCTAGTAACCTCTTTTATCTCCGCAAAAACACCCAACTCCCCACTCTCCCACTCTCTCTCTCTCTCTCTCTCTCTCTCTCTCTCTCTCTCTCTCTCTCTCTTCTTTTATAGGTTGGAAATGACAACTCCCGAGAGTTAGTTTGAAAAAAGGTTTGCTTGTTAATGACTTCAAGTCTACTGCATTTCAGCCAAAGACAGGACAATATCTTCTCAGGTATCTCTCTCTCTGTCTCTCTCTATCTCTAGTCTTATCCTTTGGATTTTGTTTGGTTTTCCATTATTGTTTTGGAAAGGCATTGATATTTCATTTTAATCTCCTACATCGTAGAGACATATGGTTTTGCTAAACGAATAAAAGAGATAGCCACGTGACGTAGAATTTCTTATTACGGAATATCCTTGTTTTTGCTAACTTGTCAGTTAAGAAATATGCTTCGATTTCTTTCATGACCTTCTTTATCAAGCTTTTGTCTTGTGTTGTCTGTTTGTTGCACTTCATCTACGTTCAAGTTGGTTTTATGGATTGAAAACCTTTCTAGCTAATTATAGCTGTTCATGTGAAACAAAATGTTTCCAATTGTTCCCTTTTGGTGAATGGCTTTCAAGTACCTGATTATATTGAAATCTCTCAATATAATTTAGGTATATATTTAGCTAGAAGCTAGAGCAGTTATTTCTTCATATTTAAATACCAATAATTACAATTAATTCTTCATTTACGTCTTGGTTTCTGATCAGTTGTCTAAGGTATAAATATATCATCTCACATTCTAATTAATCTCTAGTTATTTTTTTTAATCCAATTTTCTTTCCTGAATTTCACTTAGTTGTCACCTGTCAGATTCTGCGCCATGGCTTTGAGCTATTGTTTCAACTGCCTTAACCCGGAGGTGAGCAGCTTTCAGCAAGCAGAAAAAGAGCTGGCAGGAGATTATCTTTCAGACTCAGTCTCAGGTTTTGATAGCAGTCTAGCTCTCTTGGACACTTTTATTGATCCATATCTCCAGCCAGGCGGGCTCCTTTACTCGGATGGCTACACCAACCTCCTCCCTTCTTTGTCTTCCCCACCTGAGTACATCATCTCTAGTTTTCCACCCGAGGTGTTTGAGTTTGAGTTGTGCCAGGAGTACCCCAAACGCCAAAAGAATGTTTCAAATTATTACTGCTCCAATTTTGGGGCCAACTTCTTGGCTGGTTGCGTTCCAAATTCTGCTCCAGACCCGGCTGCCACAGACTTGTTCTTGCCAGAAATCCCTGTGCCAGTGCCAGAGTTTGAGCCCGAAATGCCTACTTTCAATTGTGAGAATGAGAATGCCAAGAAAACAAGTCCAGTTAGCGTGTCTAACCTGCAGAGCATTGCCGCACGTCAAAGGAGAAGGAAAATAACGGACAAGACACAGGCGCTAGGAAAGCTCATCCCCGGTGGCCATAAGATGAGAACTGCTGAGATGCTCCAGGCTGCTTATAAGTATGTCAACTTCTTGCAGGCTCAAGTTGGAGTTCTTGAAGCCATGTGGTCATTTCATCAGGTGATGCATCTCAACCTTGAAACTTTGATACTTATTCCTTGCCAGTTAAGCTATAGTTGGTTCTTATACTGAATTTTTATTTTTTAAGTTATTTGATTAATATTCCTGAGATAGATTATTGGTGGGTGATGGTAATAGCAGGGTAAGGAAGAAGCATTAATGCATTCACAAGAACTCCCAAACTTGCTTTCATCTCAAGCAATTCAAGAGAAGTTGTATTCTGAAGAAAAGTGCTTGATCCCTAAAGATTTCGTGCAAACTCTGGCCAATGATTATCAGATTCAATCAAAGCCTTTGATAATCGAGGAAATCGATCGGATTCTTCTCACTAGCTAGCCACTATGATTTTAATTTCCCAGTATTAACTAGTTAGAAATTTTTTTGTTGTATTTTCCCAGCTAATTTATTACTTGCTAATTATACTAATCTGACCATTTCTTGTAAATTTCTCTTTACTAAGAAATTATGAATTAATGGTGGTTATTTTTATATTTTGAAAAATGAAAGTCTGATTTTAGACCTGTCAAAATTCAAATCACTAATATAACTAGATATATTAAGAATTTCAAAGATTTGAGATTTAATGTTTAATCTCTACTCCCCATTGTATCTATTGGTCCCGAGGGTATTGTTAAAAAAGGAAAATAATAAGATTAATATTTGATACACATGTTACTGAATCCTGACATCTCATTAATGAGGTAAAATGTGGATATTATTTTGAAAGAAATAATAATTATAATAAAATCTCAAAACGACATCATGTTTTAATATCAACTTTTTATTTCTTTAAAAAAAATTCACTTTTTACCTGTTAAGGTATCAAATATTAATCTTGAACAATATGTGTTTTTTAAAAATTAAAAAATTTACAATAAATTTGATCAAGGGAATGACTATTCCATTTCGCATTATTGCCAGTGATTAAACAAGCACTCCAATTATTTACCTTCTCAAACCTTGTTGGTACCAAAAAACTTATTACTAAATTTGATTCAAAGGTGGTGCTATCTTGAGTTTTGAACATTGACTCGAGGTCTTGAAACAAATGGTGCATTCTCCATTAAATTGATTGCTAGAATAATCCTATTGGTGATGTCGAATTTGCTCATGGAGAGACAAACGCATTTAGATTCCCTCGCAAAATTTTTTTTAATTTAATCGGAGAAACTCGTTTTTTTTTCTTTTGTGTATAAATATTTACAAGCTTACCGTCTTATAATCCAATCACTTAGCGTAGCTTTAGTTTCTCTGTCCACAACAATATATTCGAAACCACAACATTAAATTCTTAATCTAATCCTATTGACTAAGAAAAATATTATAATTTACATATATAATAAATTCGTGGTGAAGTGTGACCAAATTTTAAATTCATATTTAAAAGTTATTCATTAATAGATCTATGAAATTTATGAGCATGATTATTATAATAACTACATAGAGTTGACAAAATAGTATCATATGTGAATTTTTTTTTTTTGAAAGTTAATTTCATAAATGATTAGCAAGGGAACATCCCTCTGAACAAAAGAGATGATTTGAAGTTGTTATGCATGCATTAGTGCATACCAACCCTAAACCATAGAATCTGGGCAACAAAAAATAACCCCAGATGCACTCTCATCATACAAAAACAAGGCAATGCTCCCCAATCACCTTCTCCCTATACAGTAATCCCATAATTAGTGACCCATCCCAGACACAACAATATCTCATACAAATCCCAAGTCCCAAGCAAGTCATGAGGCATGTCTGACCATGAAGCATGCACAACCACGAAACAAACCTTCTTCAAACAAAAAAGCAACAACAATGCAGACCATAGATTAGCACAAAAACTTTTCTCAAGGAAACAAAACACAACAGGGACTTACAAGAGCTAGCATCTCAATCACGTAGCCTTTTCTCTGTAACCCACAAACCAAAGGCAACACTTTATCACAAAGTTTACTCAAACACACACTAGAGATCAGTCTGCCTTTACACTCCCTCCTTAGCCAGGCTATCCGCCATCTGATTCCTTTACCTTAAAAATAGGAAATAATTGTGGAGAATTTGGAAGTGAATACTGATGCTAATCTTAATTTCTTGCCTTCAAATAACTTAATTAAGATGTACCTTTTTTTTATGGAATACTATTCTCTTTGTCTTTCAAGAAAAAGAAAAAGGCCAAAGAAAACTTACTCATCATTAAAGATAAAATACTTGTTTAAATTGGTATTTTTTTATTGAAAATGTAACTATCAAGATGCCACTTCCACAATTTTGTAACTAAAAAACAAATAGAAAAGGACAGAGAAATAAGAAAATCATCAAGGACATCAAGGTTTTAAGTTTGAAATTTCGTATTTTTCCTTTTAAACTTGGGAAGCATTGTTGTTAAAGCTACTGATTAGTAAACATTATGAGTTGATAAGGCTATTGACATAAAATCAAGCTAACACAATAAAATTAACACAAATAAAAAAAAGCAGAAAAATCTTCTTTTTCTTTTTTCACCCAAAAAGCTACTATCTCAAATTAAACCCCTTGCAATTCTTAACTATGTACTCTTAATTTATTTAAATAGGATTTATATTTGATGTGTTGACAGTGTATCTTATATACACTATTAATGCATTAAATATAAACTCATTCAAATATTAGATTCAAATATTAGAAACTTGAATATTAACATAAATTTATCAAAATATATGGAATAGATAAGTACATGGTCATTCAACTCAAAGATATGCGAGAAAACCAGCCACTTATTTGCAAATCACTAGTTCAAGAATGCACATCTCTTCTAGCCAAGAGAGAATAAAAGGAGCAGAAAAAATTTTTTTTTTTGACCTTTTTGATAGTTTGCTGTAATTTTTTAACTTATTAATGAAATTAAATTTTGAATCATTGTCTAAAAATGTTTCTCTCCTTTGTGTCTTTTTCTCTAGCTTTCTTTTCCCTACAATTTAACCAAAATATAGTTGAATAATATGCCCTGCAGTCCTACACATTATGAAGAATAAACTTAAATATAGGAAAGTGTATTTGACGTTCAAAGAATTGTTGTGCCTTGTATAACCCAAACCAAGCAAAATCATTCACATCAACAGCCTTGCTTGCATTTTTTTTTTTTTTGCTAATTTCTAGCTACAACCCCCTTTTAACAGCAACAAGACGGTTGAGGACTTGAGGAGGTACTAAATTTCTGTCAAAAACAAGTATAGAATATCCTTATAGCAGAACAGTCTCTACCTTATTTTCTCAAACAAACGAAGAAAGAAATTTAGGTAGATGAACAGAGAGAGATGATCAACTACGTACTATCCTCTTGATGAGAAAGGATGTTTAAATATAAAACCTAAACAAAGATTCCCTCAAGCCTTTATACCAAAAACAAGAAAATGGCATGTGTTTCATGCCCTGTCAACGTTGGTTTTTTTTTTCTCTATTTAAAGAAAGAAATTATTGAAAGAATATAAAAAAGAAAAAGGCCAAAGAAAGCTTACTCATCATTAAAGATAAAATGGTTCTTTTCATTACTACTTTTTTATTCCAAATGTGGCTATCAAGATGCTAATATCACAATTTTGTATCTTTTTTTTTAAATTCTATATTTTTATATCTTAAGCAAAATCAATATACAAAAGAGAAGGCGAACAAAAACCATCCTTGCAGCTTAGGCATGCATCTTCCTATATACACAACTGTGCTCCACTATATACAAATTAACTGTTAGTGGTGAACGTTAATGTGTTAAACTAAAAAAAGAAATTGGTCAAATGGCTTTTCTTTTTCTTTTTCCTCTCCTTTGTCCAAAACTAGTCATTTTAAGCTTACTATTTAAAGGACATTTAGTTTTTTTTTACTTTCATTTTTCCTTCTTTCCTTCTCACTCTCACTAGTCACTGGTGGTCAAAAAATCTAATAAAAAGTACTAAAAAAATTCAATGGGCTTGTTTGTTGCATTTAGCATGGAACCTATACAGTATAATGAGGACCAGAGAACTGGTTGTTGAGGTGATAATTGGATGAGTTTGTTCCTTTCAGGTTCATGCCATTTTGGAATTTGCAGGAATATGAATAAATAGAAAAACTACAGTACTTTCAAATTTATTGTGAGAAAATACTAATTTATTATAGGATTCGACTTCATGCTCAAACTTGAAAATAATCAATAAATTAAAATTATAACGTGACAGAATAATAAACTATTATTAAATCAGAGAAACAGTCAAATCCTACAAAATCAATGTTTTGTGTTTTTCATGTAACTTTTAAATTAATTATGAATACTTATAAGTTTAAAAGTTACATATCTTGCTTTAGATATTGTAATCAAGAGCCAATTAAATCAAAATTTTTTCTTCTTCGCATTGAGGATTTGTCAAATCTTCAACCACCCAAGTGTTTTGCCTCTAACAATAATCCGCACAGTGACTGAATAAGACTTTCTCAAAGGTAAGATTTTTACTTGTACTAGCAAGTTTTGTTTCCAAAACAAAAAGATCAAATCTTTTTGCCGAATCTTATTTTTGTCAGACAAAGAAAACTACTTTTCTTTTCTTATTTTATGAAACAGCTTAAAAGTGGTTTGAGACTTAGAGCTTTTTTTTTTTAAGTTTGCTAACATAAAATATTTATATAGCCAAACTAAATTGTAACTCTAAATACAATAGTTGTATTTTAATTTAATTAAGTTTCTGAGAACTTAATTAATTTCTCATTTTATTTTGGTCTCTTTTAATTAAGTCCAACTTAATTAATTATCCTTATTTAATCCCAATCATGTCACTTAATGTGTGTGACCTATTTGGCTTCTAACATGTTGGTAATAAATATAAATCATAATCAAATATCAATTTGATAATTAATTTATATTTATAGATCATGAGCGGCATCTAGCAATACATCATGACCACCCAAATGATAGAGAGTTAATTAAAGAATTTGACAAAGTCCTTTAGTGATAAGCCTCTCAGTGCAATACGATCTTTTCATCATATGTCCTGGATATGTCATTAAATATGGCTCGGTGTCTACTTATGACATTCCATATTAGTTCTCATAATTCATGACTAATCTTATGAATTTAGGAAACTAACTTTTCTCAAATTCATCATGCTTTGACCAAAGACTTTATACGAGTTAATTAAGAATTAAGAATAAGTGAGATACATCCCTTCAATCAGTTGGGGTGATGAATTCTCTCTTGACCACTCATTTACCTTCACGTACTTCATGGCATATCTAAAAACACATTGTTTAAGCATTTGGTCACCTCCAGAGCCGTAGGGGTGAAATCAAAGTATGTCATTCCCCATACAAGATGACCTGGCATCTCAAGTCTAAGAACTAGTTGCACGACTATCACATGAGAACATTTTTATAGACACTTGAGTGAAATACCAAATGGAGTTCTCATAGCGGGTCATATTTAGTGAACTTGTTCTTTAACAAGCACCTACATGTTATCCTCAAGAATCCCATATACTTCAATCTATAAGATCGATTGCTTACTTCCTAAGTAAGGAGGTTTAACATGTACCAATCTTTGAGCATTGTCAATGTCCTGTCTTGACAATACAATAACCAGAAACAATTTTAGGAGTATGGCTTTGATGCATAGTGATCTAATAATTGTAACAACTTTACAATTCTCTTGCAAGGCCTTTATGCTCCATGGGCTTCATCCAATTAGTACTTAATAACTTCTTATTATTGCACTAACATAAAAGAAAACCTTTATCACATATAGTTATGAGATTAAGTATGCATTAAATGACAATATATATATTTCTTGAGCAATCCAATTGGCTTAAGGGCATATGCCAACAATTTATTGCTTAATTCTTTGGCAGAATAGCAACTCCTTAAACAATAAGTCTTCTCTTCCAATTCCCTATTTTATATTGGTGATAGTAAATATATAATTCTCCAACAATTTCGAATGAAGTTGTAAATTCTCCAATAGAGATTTCTATCTATTCCCCTCTCGGCTTGGACTTCAAAGATTCCTTGTGTTCAACCTTGTACCCATTTGGAAAAGTGAATCCGAAGTTCATTGGATGTTCCCATCCTCGTGCTTCTTTTGTCAACATAAGCACGAACACAAGCCCATACAATGTTTTCGACGAGAGCTTTTTTACATTGAATTTCACATCCATTTCTAGCCAACACACATCTAGAAGTTCGACAACATCAATCAACACATCACTACAAAATCAAAAGTTTATGGATTAGGCAAGCTCTCAAGCTAGAACTATGAAGCAAGGATTTTGAATGAATAATAAATCTACGATCACCTATTTGTTTCTCTTTGGTATGACCAACTCCAATAACGGTGGTCGTGTGCCCAAGCGATTGAAAGATCTCTCACAAACAACATGAAGCAGTATTTGTTTAACTTTTTATCCACCCAGTACTTCTACAACAACAATGGCACCCACAAAATCTTGAAACCTTTCTTCTATTCAACTATTCGTAAAACAAAATTCATTTTCGCATAAAGATGAGATCTTTAAAATGAACTTATATAGGACTTAACTACCATTCTATTTTGATTCAAGTAAACTTCATCATGGGGCTAGGAAAGCAACTTATCCATAGAGGAACTCTCAATAGGTGAGTCAACATCTTTCAAGTTAGAAAATTCATGGAAATTTCCATCTACAAATTCAAAATCCTACAATATGAAAAACACAACCCTTAATCATTAACATCAAGTTGAGGACAAGATATGCAAACCATACAGCTCTAGGTTGATCTACCAATGCAAAATGCTCTCAACTCCCAAGGGTTCCCCCCACTGCCCACCCCACATGGCATGGCCAGTGGACGGCCGCTAGACCCACCAAACCACCTCCTACCGACAGCCCTCCCACCCCAAAGGCCACCAGAATCCACCCAAAACCACTCTGCAGAAAAACTTGCGAACCAGCAAGTTCCCCAAGGATTCCCAGAAGCAGCAGAAGAGAAAACACAGACACCACTGTCCCCGCGTGCCCTCAAAAAATCTTTCCTTGCCATAGCAGCAGGAAACTCACCATCTTTGATCCCTTCCTCAAGAGAACCAACAGTCTACAAAGATCGCCCAGCAGCAACCTTCTTTGAAGATGAGATCCAGTCCCTTGCCCAGCCATTCAAGCACTCTCTCGTTGGGAAGTTCAGTCGAATGCCAAAACTCCAAAATATCCGACAAGCCTTTAAAGGAATAGGCCTCACAGGTGCGTATTCCATCGGGTGGCTAGACTACAAACATGTCATGATCCACTTATCCAATGAGCAGGACTTTAACAGGATATGGGTCAGGCAACAATGGTTCATTGCGAATCAGAAGATGCGGGTATTCAAATGGAGTCCAAACTTTGAAGCGGAAAAAGAATCTCCTATTGTTCCGGTTTGGATCTCTTTTCCTAACCTAAAAGCTCACCTTTTTGAAAAATCAGCATTACTCCTAATAGCCAAAACAGTTGGGAAACCATTGTATATAGATGAAGCCACTGCTATGGGTTCTCGGCCAAGCATTGCACGGGTGTGTGTTGAGTTTGATTGTAGGAAGAATCCGGTAGAAGAGGTATGGATTGTGGTGAAGGATCGTGCAACAGGGATGGTCACTGGAGGTTTTATGCAACGAGTGGAATTTTCTAGGATGCCAGCGTACTGTGAACATTGTTGTCATGTAGGACACTCGGTCTCAATGTGTTTGGTGCTTGGAAATAGGTTAACCAATCCTTTGAAGTCTCAAAAATCACAGAGAGAAGACAACAGAGAGATACGGAAAAAAGAAATAGAGCTGAAGCAAAAAAAAGACAAAGGGAAAGAACAAATATTGCCAGCACAGCTAAAACAAAGCACACACTGGCAGCAAGTCGGACGACCAGAAAAAAGTGGAGCGAAAGATGCAACAGGGAGAGAAGTTGAAGGCCATGAGTCAGGTAAGGCAATGGTTCAACTATCGAACAGCTTTGGCACTTTAGAGGAGGAGGAAGAACCAGAAATGCATGCAAAACAGAGGCATGGGAATAAGCACATGCCCACTCGAAAAATCACAGCTGGCCCCGAGCTCGTTGCAATTACCGACACTACCATGGGAAATGAAACAAACACTGTTAAGGTCACCCAAGGAACTGCACCAGTTCATGCGGTTACCGAGCACCCAGACCATGCAGATGTCCGGAACGTCGTGAACCCGGAGGTGGCAGACGGGAAACGGAAAGAAGGGGAAAACCGGCACAATAACGGAGATTTGAAAGAAACGGGAACGGACGTAAATTTTTCAGCAAAGCTTTAAACCTCGGGAGGCAATGAGCAGGGAACCTTGCACGAAGATGGAAAAAAAGAAAGCCATGCAGAAAGGGGACGTGGCCATTCGGCCTTTTTTTGCGATAGAAATGATAAAAATAATGCAAAGCACCAGAAGTTGCCAGCACGGGTAGAAGAGCCAAGTTTGAATGAAGCGGGCAAAGGCCCGAGTATTGTCTCTTTTGACCAGGAACCCTTGGTCATAGTAGCAGCCACAGTTGACGTTGACGCCTCAATGACACCAGCAGAAGCACAGCCAATCGGGGTCTTGCAGCATGCAAGAGAGACAGAGCGGAGTGAAGCACGTGAAGCAGGCAAAGGGAACCATACACAATGCACAATACCGAGAGGGCAAAGAGAAAAAGAACGAAGCAAAAGAAAGGGAAAAGCCAAACAACAGCTACCCGCTTGAGTGGCAGACAACATGCATGGAGAGGATGTGCAGTTCGTTACAAGGCCCCTTGACCGCGACCCAGTGGACGAGACAGCATCTAACGTGGACGAGGAAGCAAGGACTCCTGCATGACACAGAGAGTCTGATAATCGAGTTGGTAAAGCAAAGCAGGGAAGCAAGGCAATAAAAAAAGGTACCCACAACCTGCAAAAGCTTACCCACAGTGTAACAGAACCATGCTCGCAGGAAAAAGAACCAGAATCATTAAAAAATAGCTTTGAGTCAGAGCCGAAAGCTATGGAGACAGCACCTGCAGGATGTGACACATCAATAGGCCCGGCGGTTGATCAGCAAACCGCAAGGCACTCCCTCTCTTTGCCCGGTAACAGGGGCCCACCAAGGCCTGTCACAGATGATGGGACAATAGTGGATGGGTCCTCACAAGATTGCATGAGGGATAAAAATAAAACTTTTCTCAAGCCACCTTTGGAAAGCCCAACGGCTCAATTGCATGGGAGGAGTCAACGTAACGTGTGTGGGTCGAGGATGGATGTGACTCCAACAGAAATTACACTGTGTGATGGGACGCTGGGCCAACAATTTACGCAATCAAATATCAGTGAGAAGAATAAAAATTTTTTTAAGGCACCTCTGGAGGGATCAACGGATCATATGCATAGGAAGGTCCAACAGATTTCATGTGGGCTGGGGAGGGAACCAATTCCAGTCGAGACTGCAGAAGAGGATGGGACATTGGTCCAAAAAAGTACGCAAGCACAGACAAATGGAAAAAATAAAAATTATTTGAAGGTTAGTTTGGAGAGAGAAAGGGCTATGTCGCATGAGAGTGGCCTACAAACTCAAGAAAGTGAGTCGGGGGATCAGCAGGAGCTTGAAAAATTGGCTGAAGGCAGTGGGGATTGTAACCCAGCACCCGAACAAGGAGCATCCCAGACCGAGGGAGCTGGTAGGCAAATTCAGAGCAACCCAACACAAGCATGCACACGAGGAAAGATGGAAGACCAAGAAGATATCCCTCCTACCCAAGAGTCTGCTTCAGGCAAATACATGTATAACAAAGAGTTTAGTGATATTCCTCCCTCTCCAGAAAACAACCCCGCAGAATTGGAAGTTCAGCCACGAGTGAGATACAGGAGACACTCAGATACTCCAGCTTCAATTAGAAAAATTCTTAGCTTAGCTTCTGAGGAAGCAGTGGATATGGAAGGAAACGATGGAATCTCTGATGAGGACTCCATCTCAGTGAGCTTTGAAGGCAGAACTAAGTCATGATTAGTGCACTGATTTGGAATGTGAGAGGTATTTCTAAAGCTGTTACCCAAAGAAGGATTAAGAAATTACAGTTGCTGCACAAAATAAAAATCTTGGTAATTTTGGAGCCTATGGTTGATGCTACTAAAGTAGAATTCATAAGAAGAAAGTTGGGGTTTGAAAAAGTTTTTATGAATTGCTCCCAGAAAATATGGCTGTTTCATTCTTTTGACCTGAATTGTGAGGTGCTCCTTGATCACACACAATGTCTTCACGTTAACTTAACCATGCCATGGGTGAAAATTCCCCTGTTAGCATCCTTCATTTATGCCAAGTGCACCAGGTTAGAGAGATTTGCTCTGTGGGACTGTTTAAGGAACCTGTCAGCTAACATTCATACACCGTGGATAGTTGGGGGAGACTTCAATGTCATTCTTCACAGAAGAGAGCGGCTTAACGGTGCTATACCGCACGGTGGCGCTATGGAAGATTTTGCTACGGCTTTGCTTGACTGTGGTTTATTGGACGGTGGTTTTGAAGGGAACCCATACACCTGGACGAACAACCGTATGTTTCAAAGGTTGGACATAATGGTTTTTAATCATCATTGGGCAGAATTCTTTACCTCTACGCGCATACAGCATCTCAATAGGGACGAGTCAGATCACTGTCCTCTACTTATTTCTTGCTCTACCAACCTGGACAGAACCCCTTCATCCTTTAGATTCTTGCATGCGTGGGTACTTCATCATGGATTTAAAGACTTCGTGGCACAAAATTGGAATCTTCCCACTATTGGATCGGGCATACAAGTCTTTTGGGTAAAACATCGTCGTTTGAAGCAAGCTCTTAAGCAATGGAACAAAGAGGTATTTGGAGACATATTTCATAACTTGAAAGTAGCAGAACAGAGGGCTGCAGACTGTGAGTTAGTTTTCCAACAAGAACAGTCAATTCAAAATCGTGCAGCAATGAATAAAGCTTATGCTCAGCTCAATCATTATCTTAGCGTGGAAGAATTGTTCTGGAAGCAAAAATCTGGTATAAAGTGGCTGGTGGAGGGTGAGCGCAACACTAAGTTTTTCCATATGCGAGTTAAGAAGAAAAGAATCAAAAGTGGTATTTTCAAAATTCAAAACTCGGATGGCAGTTGGAATGAGGATCCGGAGGCAGTGAAGCTCTTTGCAGTGGATTACTTCTCCTCCCTTATGAAAAAGGAACAGAGCAACATGACCAAGTTTGATGCCTCATTGATTCCTTCCATTATTTCTGAGAATGACAATTTGAGTTTATGTGCAGTGCCATCTAAAGCTGAACTGAAAGAAGTAGTTTTTAATATCGATAAGGATAGTGCTGCTGGCCCGGATGGATTCTCCTCATACTTTTATCAACAATGTTGGGACATTGTTGCCGATGACCTCCTGGATGCAGTGATTGATTTCTTCCATGGGGCGGATCTCCCGAGAGGAATCACGTCTACAACAATAGTGCTGCTACCTAAGACTGACAATGCCTCACAGTGGAGCGATTTTCGACCAATAAGTCTTTGTAATGTGTTGAACAAAATCATTACTAAGACTTTGGCCAACCGACTCGCAAATGTGCTACCATCTATAATTACAGAGAATCAGAGTGGCTTCGTAAGAGGACGATTGATCAGTGACAACATCCTTCTTGCACAGGAACTTATTGGAAAGATTGATAGAAAATCAAAATGAGGAAATATAGCTCTTAAGCTGGATATGATGAAGGCATATGATCGGCTCGACTGGGATTTCCTTTACAGAATACTGCAACAGTTTGGATTTAATTCTCAGTGGATTTATATGATTCGTCGCTGTATATCTAATTGCTGGTTTTCTCTGTTGATCAATGGCGGGAATGTGGGTTATTTTAAGTTAGAAAGGGGACTCAGACAGGGAGACTCCATCTCCCCCTATTATTCATTCTGGCGATGGATTATCTATCCCGAGGATTGAATGCCTTGTTTGCTCGATACCCATCCCTTCACTATCTCTCTGATTGCTCCATGACAATCACCCACTTGGCTTTTGCGGATGATATTATTATCTTCACTAATGGTGCAAAATCCTCATTGCAGAAAATTTTATCTTTCTTGCAGGAATATGAAGAGATCTCCGGGCAACGAATTAACCAGTCAAAAAGCTGCTTCATCACTCATCGCACTATGGCAAGCACAAGGAAACGGATCATCCACCAAACCACCGGTTTTACTCCGAAATGTCTGCCTATCACATACTTGGGGGTACCTCTCTTTAAAGGACCAAAAAAGGTGATGCTGTTCGATGAGCTGGTGGAAAAGATTCGAGAAAGAATAGAAGGATGGGACAACAAAATATTATCCCCAGGTGGAAGAATAACGTTATTGCGGAGTGTTTTGTCTTCTCTTCCTATCTATCTCCTGCAGGTCCTCAAACCCCCTATTTGTGTAGTTGAAAAAATTGACAGAATGCTCAACAATTTCTTGTGGGGAGGCTCATCAGGTGCTAGACATATTCATTGGGGCACTTGGCATAAAGCTACTCTTCCATCTAGTGAGGGGGGACTGGGCATCCGAGGATTAGGTGATGTGTTTAAGGCCTTTAGCATGAAACTCTGGTGAAGGTTCGCAGCAGGTAACAGCATGTGGTCCCGTTTCATGTGAATGAAATATTGTGTGGGCCAAATTTCGAGGTACGTTTAACCGAATCTCCGTGATTCTCAGCTCTGGAAACGAATGCTAGCCAGCTCCTCTGATACAGAACAACATGTCCGATGGGGAGTCGGTAAGGGTGACCTATTCTTTTGGCATGATTGCTGGATGGGGGAAGAACCCTTGGTCAATCAGTATCCATCATACACATCATCTATGACGAAAGTCTCATTTTTTTATGAGGTTGACAAATGGGATGTGGAGAAGCTGAATAGTGAGTTGGCAGAGGATGTTGTGGAGGAAATTCTAAAGATCCTGATCGATCCTGCTAGCGAAGATAGGATATATTGGGCGCTTACTCCGGATGGGCATTTTACCAATAAGTCTGCTTGGGAGAGTATTTGTCGACGCCAGCTAGTAAATCCAGCTCTCAACTTATCCTGGCATAAAAGTATCCCCCTTACTATCTCCTTCTTTTTATGGAGGCTGTTACAGGATTGGATCCCAGTGGATTTGAGACTGAAAATCAAAGGCTTCCAGTTAGCTTCCAAGTGCCAACACTGCAATTCAGAGGAGTCCATCTTACACGTCATGTGGGAATGCCCGATCGTCACGCAGGTTTGGATTTATTTTTTGAGATATTTCTAAATCAACATAGTCCACCCCCGAAATGTTCCCCAAATCTTATGGGCTTGGTTCTACTCTGGTGACTACTCAAAAAAAGGGCACATACGCACACTAGTGCCTCTTTTATATTCTGGTTCTTATGGGTTGAAAGAAACGATGCAAAACACAGGAATCTAGGCATGCATCCTAACAGAGTGGTGTGGAAAGTTCTAAAACTCATCCATCAACTTTTTCATGGGAGGTAATTCAGACAGTGGCAATGGAGGGGAGACCTACAGATCGGCCAAGCATGGGGGTTAAAATTTCAACAGACATCCTCCAAACCACCAGAATTTTTCTCTTGGCATAAACTATCGGCAGGTGAGTTTAAGTTGAATGTCGATGGCAGTTCCAAGCATAACTTCCAAAATGCTGCTGGAGGGGAATTCTTCGAGACCATACAGGTACTATGATCTTTGGCTTTTCTGAAAACCTTGGACAGCAAAACTCACTACAAGCTGAACTCATGGCACTCCATAGAGGGTTACTCATGTGTATTGAGCTTAATGTTACCCGACTTTGGATAGAAATGGATGCAAAAGTGGTTGTACAGATGATTAAAGAAGGATATCAGGGTTCTTCTAGAATCAGGTACCTGCTTGCCTCTATTCGCAGATGTTTGAGGGGACTCACTTTTCGGATCACGCATATCTATAGAGAAGGCAATCAGGCAGCAGACCACCTCTCCAACAAAGGCCATACACACCAAAACTTGCAGACTTATACACAAGCTGAAGGTTTCCTCAAAGGTATCCTTAGATTAGATAGAGCTAATTTACCTTATGTTCGCTTTAAATCTTTGTAAGGGAGTAGTACTCCTTATTTATTTCTGTACTTTTCTTTTTCCTTTACTAGTTGAATCCTGTAATATGGAAGTGTTTCAATTTTATGACGATAGTAAAAAAGTTGGTCATAAAATGAAACACTCCATCCTAGGTACTTTTCTCGATATTTCTCTATCTCTTGCAACTCTGGAGGTACGGTTTACGCCCCCCTCCCTTTTGTACTTCACTTTCACGTTTATTAATAAAATATATACAGGATAGCTGGGTCCTGCGAAAACTTCCAGCATAAAAAAAAAAAAACATCAAGTTGAGGACACAGCAATGGAAAGAAACAAGTTTCTTTTTTATAGGTTTATGAATTTAGATCTAGGAAAATCGAGATAAATGTTCAAAAAGCTATCCTAATTATGGGAAATAAGGCTAAAAATGAATTTTTTTTATTTTTTATTAGATTTTCATATCATTAATGATTGATAGCCAAAATTTGCATTTAAGGGTCAGAATCTAGAGAGAGAAGAGAGCTAGAGAGAAGGAAAGAAGGAAAATGAAAAATAAAACCTAAATGTGCTTTAAATAGTACTCTAAAACAATGTAGTTTTGGACAAATGAGGAAAGAAAAAAAATGCCACATGGCCAATTTTTTTTTTTTTTACATGTCAATGCGACACCAGCATCGCTAATGGTTAATTTGAATGGAGTTAAGCAAAATGAGTCAATTACATAAAATCTCAAAGTATAAAGACTAAATTAACCAGTTTTGGGTAAAGAGATTAAATTAACAAAAAATCTACAGTATATGGACCTATGAGGTACTTTAACCATTAATAAAGTCCAATTAATCAAAGAGGTGGTGGATACCATCATGTGATGTGTAATTTAAATTCTTATTTTCCTTTAAAAATTCAATAACATGGTTTAAAAAAATTCTACAGAGAAAATGATAGTGATAAACTTACTGTGAGAAGCACGCACTCGATGTGAGCAACAAATTGTCCAGCACACACTTCACAATAATAACAATGATTTTTTGAGTTCTTTTCTTCTTCGTAAATGTCACAACTGTATTCTTCAGAATCATCTTCCACAAAATGATTTTTAAGAGTCAAACGATGCATGTGACATTTGGATTTAACTGAACATGGTATGGGAACACATTTTAAGTGCAAATTCATATTGCACTCCATACAATAATAGAAAGGTTTCTTACCAATGTAACATTTGCATTTGTTACATAATTGGTAAGATTTCTGATAATCTGGTTCCCAATAATAAAGATTATGCATGTGAAACTTAGTTTTTAAGGCCAACTTCAAGGAATTAGCATAATGAATATGAAGGTGGAAATCACACTGCCTACAACTATAACCAATACTTTCAATGATTTTAAATCTACAGGCAGAACAATCTTCCCAATCCCCAATTTATGGATGAAGCAGGTGTAATGGATGAAATGTGTGTTGCATCTCCTGCATAAGTGCAAGACAAGATTCATGAATTTTGATATCAAAACAATCATGACATGTATAACCTGGACCCAAGATTGGTAACTTGCAAGCATCACATTCCAAAGGCAAATCTTTGACATTGGGTCTTCGGTTGAAGAAGTCTAGCTTATAATTTTGATTGAAAGGGCACAACTTGGAAACTTTCTCCACCTCTTTCAACTTTTGCCCCTCATTTTTATGTGGGATTAGAGAGGTAGCACATTTCACATCAAGTTGGAAATCACATGGAAGGCACATGTAAGCAAACCCACGAGAATGGTTTTTGCATCCATGACATGTAAATTCAACTATATCCGTGAAGAGCTTGAGAGGATGCTGGCAATGAAGAGGGTGTGACACCTCAGACGACAATGTAGTGCACGTTTCATGTAAGTAGTATTTACAATCAACACAAGCATAGTGTTGATAAAAAATTTCCCGACAACAAACATTGCAAAGAAGACTTTCATTCTGTTCAATAACCTCGTTATAGCTCAAGGGATGTTGATGATCAAAATGTTCGATCTGCACCTGCACAACTAAGTCAAGTGAAGAAAGTTATTAATCTTCCTCCATTTTTTAAGTAAAGTGGATCCTTAGTTTGTAACATTATCATAATATTTTATTTTCATTTATGACTAAACAAACTCAATTTTTTCCATCTACATCTTTCTGAATTCTTTTTAAATTCATCTATCCATCAATACACTATTAAATATGGAACAGATTTGCCATCTAAGCACTACATTTATATCCATGTGACTATATTCACATAATTCACATAATATGTGAGATTTACATGGCAAATTCCATCTATATTTTATTGGCATGTTAATATACAGATGAGTTTGAAACATATTCAAAATGGGTGACTGAAAACAAAAAATTACAAAGAAGTCAAGATTAATAGTAAAATTTAGTCTTTATTTTTGTTTAAAAAGTAAAAGAAGTGAAAATTTAAGATAAAACTAAAATATGGAAGCAATAATTAAATAAGAAGTATATATGTTTACAAATTAACATGATGCATGTATGTGTTTTTATTTTATTCAACATTCAATATTTTTATTAAAGCCGTCACCAAATTAATTTTGAATACTGTTATATAAGTAGAGGTTTCTTACCTATATTATTTACATTTTTTAATTTTTTTTCATTGAATTTTATTCCAAAACATAAATGGTGTTTACTATTAAAAAATCTTTATAATATATAAATTCAAGGAATTATAAAAGACTTAAAGTGATGTAAACTTAAAAAAAAAAAAATTATTGACAAGCGAAAGCATTACAATAATATCACTATAAAAGACCCAATTCCATCACCTTCAATGTTGAAGCTTCACTCTCCAACAAACTAGAAGTTGTACTTTGGTCAAGTTTCATATCTACAACCTGGCGAAGTGAAAATATTAACATCAAAATTTTCTAAAGGGCACATACTATGTGACCTATGATCAAATAATTAATAGTTTATCCAATGAAAAAAAAATTATTAAATTTCTTTAGAGTGAGACTAAATGTCTCCTTACCTTGTTCAGTGCACATTCGATGTGAGTAACAAATTTACATTTCTTGCAGCAATAACCGTGATGCTTTGGTTATCTTTTTTCTTCACATATATCACAATAATATTCCTTAAAATCATCTTTTACGAATGAATCCATAAGCTTGAGATCATGCTTATGGTACTTGTGTGAAGTAGGATATGGTATTTTAAGACAATCGAAACGGTAATTGAAATTACACTAAACACAACGATAAAAAGCACTTTCATTCCCTATAACATTAAAATTAAAACCACATATCCTACATAGGTGGGTAGCTGTATTAGTTCTTATTCGAAAAAAAGTAAGATTATGCTCATGTAACTTAACCTTGAGACTGGGTTGTAGTTTAGCACAATGAACATGAAGGTAGAATTCACATTTTCTACAACAATAGGCTTTTCTAAACTCCCATATCGGTAAATTGCAAGCCTTGCACAGCCCATTATCAGAGTGACAGTTGCATAATGGAAGAGGATGTGATGGATGAAATGGGTGTTGGAAGATTATGCTGGGCATGTTGATTAGGCAGGAATCGTGGAACCAGATATAAACAACTTCATCAAGACAACCATAGGACATTCTAGATAGATGCATTTGATAATTCTATTTCATAGAATTATTTTATTCTAATTTTATTATTAAATATTAGTTAAGTCCTCAGTTTTTAATTATAATTTACTTAAGTTTTAGTTATTTTCATATTTAGTTTATTTTTAAGTGAGTTATTTTAATTTTATGTTATTTCTTTTAATTTGGTTAATATTTATTAGATTTTATATTTTTGGTAGGAACTAAAGTAATTGGGCTTAATTTTGGAAAGTAAAGTGTTGAAAAACCCAGAAGTCTACTTGCATATGTTTCAGTGCTTTGGTCATATCTCAAGTTATAGAACTCCAATTGCAGACCATTGGAAAGATAAGAGACAGACCTACAACTTTGATGAAGATCACTTTGCCCAGTTCTGCTTCAAAAATAGAAAAAATTGTGTCGGAAAGTTGCTAGATGTACTGTGCGGGGAATAGTAGTTTGCAAAGACTGCAAGTGATTTTTGGGCCTCTTATTATGTTTTTAAGCCCAAATTAAACCGTAGGTCAACTTGAGAAATTTAGGTTGAGTTTCTTAGTATATATAGGATATTTTAAGGACATTAAGTTAAACTTTTGGGGAGATTTAAGAAATTAGAAGTCGAGACTGAAATTTGGAGATTAAGTCGACAAATATTGTTTTGTTTTCTTCATTGGCTTTTATTTTCGTGTTACTCTCAATGGTTAAATTTTATACAATGTTATTTGATTTTGCAATCATGAGTAGCTAATTTTCTTTTTCTGCGATTGCAATTGAACTCATATGTAGTCTAAGTTTTTAATCTCTTTCTTGCTTATTTTAATGGGAATTGAATTGTTTATTCCAATTTGTTCTTAATGGTTTTAATTGCCTAATCACCAATTAAATTGATTTAGGAACCTAAACAAATTTGAGAAAAGGAGTTTAGTGTAGACTAAAATTGGGATAGCATATGATCAATTTAATTGATTTGCATATAAGATAGGGATATACCTATAGGCCATATGTAGCCAAATTAGAGCTTGAACTTAATGAATCTGTTTTAATTTCAATTCATATAGGGATATAGTGTTTTGATTAAAATAGATATTTTTATAGGACGAGTCGCGAGACCCTTATAAATAATTTAGAACTTTAGGTTAGCAATTCAACCCATTGAAATAAGACAAAGAAGAGAGGTAAGATTTAAATGAAGTGTGATAGATATTGTAATCCTAGGCTTATTTAATTTGATCTTTTCTCAACTTATTATTTTGATTTTTCTTACTAGTTTAAATTTTAGTTTATTAGTTTTATTTAATTACTCAATTTGGATTATTTGGATAAGAGTAAATTGTTTTAATTTTAGTACTTACTAAAGTTTTAGATTAATTCCCTGTGGGATCGACACTCTACTTGCTTATATACTATCTATTCGATACGTATATTTACGTAGTACAATTTTAACTGACACACCAACTACATATATACTCATACTTTCTCACTCTCCTATAGTTAAAGAGAGTCAACGACTTGTTGAAACGATAAACTTTTTTGGGTGTCTCATCATCGAGTCTATTTATCTCATCATTGGTTGAAAAAGCACATGGATACTCAAGGCCAAAATCGCAATCTCTGCAATGGTATCTATGGCCTCGAGAAAGATTGAAACATTTAGCACATATGTAATCTATGTGATTTGACCATAAAAGACTAAGTTTGTGTTGGGAATGGAAAGGATGTGCATTTATCTCAAGAGGTAGTTGTCGATAAACGCAGGAATTATGCTACCAAAACTTGCATCTTTCACAAGAATAAGCCAAACCATCAATTTTTTGATTGCATATATCACAAAGTTCTTCTGATTCGCTATAATTGTTGAAGACTTAGTAATTCCAACTGGTAATTTGGTGCAGAGCAGTAGCTGGTAATTTGGTGTAGAGTAGCAACTGGTTGAAGGAAATAAACCAAGAAGAGTATGATGTCGTTTTTGGTTCTTCATTTAAAAACTGAGTGGAACGTTTTGTGGTTGTGTTGTTTAATTTCTTTAGTCAATGTAGTGGTTTAAACGCCATCCATTTATGTCGTTTTTATTTAGTTTGTTAAAGTTTTCAGCCATGTTTTGTTTCTTTCAATTTTGTCATAGTTGTTGAGCTTAGTTTTTTGTAATGCACAAGATTCTATGTCTGGAATTTTGTGCACAGCCATTTGGTTTAGTGAGGTTGTTTCTCCAATGTCGAATCTCAAGGCACCGTTATCTTGATGATCATATAAATATGAAAATATGAATGAAGGTTGTTGGTTTTTTCTCAAAAATTGTTCTTCAGAAGTTATTTCTATTTCCTCTGGTTTTCTCTTCTTTTCTAGGTTTCATTGACTGTGTTCTTGAGTGAGGTTGATTTTCTTTGTTCTTCATATTTTTCTACATGGTGTCAGAGTTAGTTTTCTTAAAGTACTTGTGAGTCGTCTCTTATTTTTCTAAGTGATTCAGTGAGTGATTTAGATGGTCTCAGTTGGCTTCAATACTGGAGCTCTTCTAATTTTTTCAAGTGAAAACTACTCGCTCTAGGCAATTAAAATGCATACCTATTTGAAGGCATGAGATCTATGGGATGCTGTTGAGACTGGTGAGATGTTTGTGCAGAGGCATGCTAATTCTACTATTGCTCAGATCAAGTAGCATAATGAGGAGGTTGCCAAGAAGTATAAAGCACTCAATACCCTTCAAATAATAATGTCAGAATCTATCTTTGCAAAAATTATGAACTATGACAATCCAAAGCAAATATAGAAAGCCTTAAAGGAGGAATATTAGGACAGTGACCGAACAAGGTCTTTGCAGGTACTAAATCTATCCAAAAAATTTTTGTTACTAAGGATAAAGGATGATGAAGGTATTCAAGATTACACAAACAAGCTGCTTAAGTTGGTAAATCAACTCAGACAACTTGGAGAAGAAGTGAGTGACAAACGGGTTGTTAATAAAATACTAGTTAGCATCCTAGAAAGGTTTGAAGCTAAAATCTCATCTCTAGAGGACTCAAAAGACTTGATTAAGATCTCCATTATTGAGCTAATTAATGCCTTGTTAGCTAAAGAGCAGAGAAGAGCTCTTAGGGCAGAAAATATGGTAGAAAATGCCTTAGTGGCTAAGACAAAGGGATGGAAGAGCAAGGGAAACAATTCTAAGAAGAATGATGGAAAATGAAGTAAGGCTGATGAAGGAAAGAAGGTCAAAACAAGGGACAAATATCCTCATTGTCCTAATTGTAAGAAGAGAAATCATATGGCCAAATTTTGTTGGTATCGACCTAATGTTAAGTGCAGAACTTGTCATCAAATGGGTCATGTTGAAAAGGTGTGCAAATTAAAGAAATCAGAAGCCTCAGATCAAGCAGGCATAGCAGAGCAGGCTAAGGAAGCAGAAGAAGTACTTTTTGTGATTTAGATGGGAGAAAATTCTGAGAAGTTAACTATTTGGCTGTTAGATAATGCTTGTTCTCACCATCTCATAGGTAACAAATCTATTTTTTCTAATTTAGACACTAGTTTCAATTTTGGGGTCAAAATTGAAAATGGTGAATTTTTAAGAATTGCTAGTATTGGAACTGTGACTGTGAATACAATATCAGGAGTCAAACACATAGCTAGTGTGCACTATGTTCTTGAGGCAAGTTAGAATCTGTTGAGTGTGGGTCAATTAGCTGAAAATAGGTATGCTTTGCTGTTTAAAGGTAGACGGTGTATTGTATTTGATCCATAGGGTTCTAAGATGTTCACAGTTGAAATGCAGAATAATTATTATCCTTTAAATTTGACTGTTACTAATCAAGTTGCACTATATAGTGAGTCTGATATTTCAGATCTTTAGCACAAACATTTTGGACATGTGAACTATGGTTCACTGTCACTTATGCACTCTGGAAAGGTTGTGGAGGGCCTACCTCATATTGTGAAGCTCGAGAAGTTGTGTGGAACTTGTCAGTTAGGTAAGCAGGTGAGAAAGCCATTTCCTAAAGAAAGTCAAAGAAAAACTTCTCAAAAGTTGGAAATAGTTCACACTGATACATGTGGACCCGTGGAGACTCCATCACTAAGTGGGAGTAAATACTATATAATATTCATTGATGACCTCACAAGGTATTGCTGGATATGTTGTATGAAGTTAAAATCTGAAGTTTTGAAGTACTTTAAGATATTTAAGGCAGTAGTAGAAAATAGCTTTGGCATGAAAATTAAGTCACTAAGAAGTGACAATGCAGGGAATATACATAAGAAGAGTTTGATAAATTGCTGTTAGAATATGGAGTGCAACACCAATTGACTGTTACTTATAGTCCACAACATAATGGAAAAGCAGAAAGGAAGAATAGAACTCTAGCAGAGATGGACAGATGTCTGCTATACTAGGGGAGTTTGCCTAAAGAATTCTGAGCTGAGGTAGTAAATACTGCAAACTACTTGTTGAACAGGTCTTACACTAGGGTATTAGAAGATAAAACTCCATATGAAATGTGGTTTGGATACAAACCATCAATGTCACATTTTAAAATTTTCAATTGTCTGTGTTATGCTAGAGTCTCAGATGTAAAAAGGGGAAATTTTGATGCTAAGTCAGTTGTGGCTATGATGATTAGGTACAGTGAAGTGACAAAAGGCTATAGGCTTTATAGTCTTGAGTCCAAGAAGGTTTTAGTCTGCAAAGATGTCAATTTTGATGAAGGGCACTTTTGGAATTGGAAAAATGTACAGTTCAGAGGTTAAAGAATGATGAACCTGCAGATAAGCAGCAGTTTTAGGATCAAGATGAAGATGAGGTGTTTGATATAGAAGATGAGTCCAAAGCTGTCAGGGGAACTATGACTCTAGAGGAGATTATAGCAGATGTAATTTGGCTCTGACAGAACCAATTAACTATATGGAAGCTTGTGTTGACAGTAATTGGAAACGAGCTATGGATGCAGAGTTCAGCATGATAAAAAAGAATCAGACCCGGGTGCTGGTGGAAAGACCTAAAGATCACAATGTCATTGGTGTGAAGTGGATCATTAGAACAAAGTTAAACTTGGATGGATCAGTTAATAAATACAAAGTCAGGCTAGTAGTTAACGGCTTTGCACAGGTTTATGGAGTAGACTATTTGGAGACATTTGCTCCAGTGGCCAGGCACGATACAATTAAGCTATTGGCAGCCTTGTCTGTAAGATAAGGGTGGAAAATATATTAGTTGGACATAAAGTCTGCCTTTCTTAATGGCTATTTAAAGGAAGAGGTTTATCTAGAGCAGCCAAACGGCTATGTGGAAACAAACTATTGAAAGCCTTGTATGGTCTTAAACAAGCACCAATGGTGTGGTATGAGAGGATGGATACTCATTTGTTGGAGCAAGGATTTAACAAGAGTTGTACTGAAGCAACTCTTTATATAAAGAAGGTAAATGAGTTTGTTGAACTTATAGTTGCTTTATATGTTGATGACCTGCTAGTAACAGGACCTGAGTCTGAATGTTTAGTTGAGTTTAAATCTCAGATGTTGAAAGTTTTTGAAATGATCGATTTAGGCTTGATGTCATATTTCCTTGGGATAGAATTTATCCAATCTTCAAGGTACATTATGATTCATCAAACAAAGTATGCATATGATCTGTTAAAGAAGTTTCAGATGGATCGATGCAAAGCTATCAAGACTCCATTGTCTGCAAGAAGTAAGTTTTGCAAGTTAGATGAATCTACAGAGGTTGATGGAAAGCTATACAAGAGTATCATTGGATCTCTACTGTATCTTGCTGCAACAAGACTAGATTTAATGTATGCAACAAGTCTCTTGTCTAGGTATATGCAAGAGCCCAAAGAAACTAATTTTATTACTGCCAAACGTATCCTCAGATATGTTAAAGGTACTGCAAATTTTGGTGTGAAATATGTGAAGGCTGTGAGCAGTGAATTACAAGGCTACTCAAATAGTGATTAGGCCGGTTCATGTGATGATTCGAAGAGCACGTGTGGCTATTGTTTTTCCTTTGGAAGTGGGGTTTTTTCTTGGAGTTCTAAGAAGTAGAAGGTGGTTGCTCAGTCGACTACAAAAGCTGAGTACATTGCAACATCATCAGCAGTGAATCAAACACTCTGGTTAAGGAAGATCCTGAGTGAATTAGTTTTTTCTCAGAACAAAGGAACATTACTTTATGTTGATAATCAATCTGCTATGGCTATTGCCAAGAATCCAGTTCAACACAGTCGAACAAAGCATATCAGGGTCAAATACCATTCACTTAGAGATGTAGTGAAGGAAGGTGAAATAGAACTTGAATACTATCTTAGTAATGAGTAGCTGGCAGACATTTTTACCAAGGGGTTAAGTGTGGATCAGTTCAAGTTTCTGAAGAACAAATTGGGAGTTTACTTAGTTGGAAGTAAGAGGGAGTGTTGAAAACTTAGTAATTCCAGTTGGTAATTTGGTGCAGAGTAGCAACTGGTAATTTGGTGCAGAGCAGCAGTTGGTTGAAGGAAATAAGCCAAGAAGAGTATGATGTCGTTTTTGGTTCTTTATTTAGAAACTGAGTGGAACATTTTGTGGCTGTGTCGTTTTATTTCTTTAGTCAATGTAGTGGTTTAAACGCCATCCCTTTATGTCGTTTTTATTTAGTCTGTTAAAGTTTGCAGTCACGTTTTGTTTCTTTCAATTTTGTCATAACTGTTGAGCTTAGTTTTTTGTAGTGCACAAGATCTTATGTTTGGAATTTTGTGCACAACCATTTGGTTTAGCGAGGTTGTTTCTCCAATGCCGAATCTCAAGGCACCGTTATCTTGATGCTCATATAAATATGAAAATATGAATGAAGGTTGTTGGTTTTTTCCCAAAAATTGTTCTTCAGAAGTTATTTCTATTTCCTCTGGTTTTCTCTTCTTTTCTGGGTTTCATTGACTATGTTCTTGAGTGAGGTTGATCTTCTTTGTTCTTCATATTTTTCTATAGTAATCATCATAGAGCAAGTGGTGTTCATGAAGGAAGGGTTTGATATCCATCTCAAACAAAGAAAAAAAGAAATTTTGGTAGATGAAGAGAAAGAGATGACCAATAGCCTCTTGATAGGAAAAGGGTGTTTAAATATAAAAGTTAAACAAAGATTGCCTCAAGCCTTTGAACCAACCACAAGAAAATGGCATATGCTTCATGCCCTGTCAACATTGTTTTTGTTTTTCTCTATTTAAACAAGGAAAGAACATTTTTCTCTTTGTCTTTTAAAAAAAAAAAAAACTTACTCATCGTTAAAGATAAAATACTTCTTTTAATTGCTACATTTTTATTCCAAATGTGACTATCAAAGATGCCAATACCACAATTTTGAATCTAAAACAGTAAATATATAGAAAAGCATCAAGGACCTTATGCATATTGGAAAATGACTTTTTTGAAAACCAATATATATATATATATATCAATCCTGCCCATTTATTGATTTTTCAAAAGATCTTAATTATACCAGTATAGATTTATTCTTTTAATTTTATGTAAAATGATAGATATTAAGAAAAACAAAAAGAAGATAGGATGATATAACCCTAAAGCAAAGTACCACTAGTGGCATAAATGTATCCATTTCTATAAATTGTACTCAATTGATTCCCACTTTAGTTTTGTTTACAAAAGAAGAAAAACACCAAAGACCTCAAGCATTTTAGAATCAAATCACTTTATAGATAATCAACCTTGCTCTACTTATTGATTTTTAAAAGGATAAAAGTTTTAAGTTTAGAATCCTTTTGTTTTTTACCTTTACTTTAAACTTAAGTTTCAAATTCTCTAAATCTGTAAAAAGGTATATGCTTCATCTAAGCCAAGTAGAAACAGCATTGATTTTCAATGTTTTAGGAGCACCATACTAAATTGATTCCCATTTTAGTTTAGCAAGTGAGGATATTTTGTTTACAAAAGAAGAAAAGCAACGAGGACCTCAAACATTTTGAAACCAAATCACCTTAAAGATACTCAACCTTGCTTTACTTCTTGGGTTTTAAAAAGATAAAAATTTTAAATTTGGAATCCTCTTTCTTCACTTTTAAACAAAAATTTCAATTACTCTAATCATTAGAAAAGGTATATGTATCAAAAAAGAAAAAATTGTGAAAAGACTTGTGCTGCTACGTGGACTTGCTCAAACAAGCTCATTAATTGGCAAAGCTTCAAAGTTCATAATATATATATATATATATATATGATTGAATGTCCTAAATAAGTCAATAAAAGTACAATCATTTCCTCTAATTTCTATCCATGCCTTCTTTAGTCTCCCATCCTTTTCCTTATAAAGGAAAACTCATAAGGATTTGCTTCTTGCTTAGACAAGCTATGAAATAACATGAACAAATAACTATATAACTATAATTTATAAGTATTCTTTCCATCAACAGTGGACAAATATATGGTCATTCAACTCAAAGGTAGACTAAGGGTAAATATACAGCTTCAAATGAAAAAGCACAAAATTTGTCGACAAAGAACTTGTAAAGTAAAAATAATTTGAGGTAATACACTAATAAATTACATAGAAGATACAATCACATCCTCCACCAGAACATTCGAGTATTTCTACAGCAATGCAAAAGGTAATATTGGGACATAACTTAGATATCAGGCTTCCAACTTACATACACATACACATGCCCAAGAATTCCCATTAGAGCTTTTTATTATCAATATGTTTTGCTTATCTTTGATGAAAATCAACTGAAGGCAATGTAAAAGTTTACACTCAACAGCACTTGGAGAAAAAAAAAGTCATCATCTGTGAGATGACCAATGCACCACTTAATCCAAATATCATTGTTAAGGTTAATCTTGTAATAGCTTTAGTTGGTAGTCTGTTCAACAGATACACTGTAGTATTACATGTTTCTGCCCAGAACTTCTTTGGAAGGCTTTTCTCAAATGAAAGGTATCTTGCCATGTCCAATATGGACCTATTTTTCCTCTCACTCACTCCATTCTGTTAAGGAGAGTAAGGCACTGTAAGCTGATGATTAATGCCCTCTACCATGAGAAATCCTTCAAACTGTTGAGAAGTATACTCACCACCATTGTTTGATCTGAGACATTTCAGCTTATAGCCTGATTCTTTCTCAGCTTTGGCTTTAAACAACATAAACTTATCAAAGCATCTGACTTGGACTTAAGAAAATAAATCCAAGTATATCTGATATAGTCATAAATAAAAATTACAAAATATCTGTTACCAGACAGTGATTGTTGAGACATAGGCCCTGCAACATGAGAATGCACCAATTCGAGCTTGTTTCTTGCTCTCTGTGGGGAATCAATTAGAAAAGGTTTTCTACTTTGTTTGCCAAGTTTACAAACACCACACATTGAAGCTGACTGGCTGAACTTTGGTAAATTGTCCACTAAAATTTGAGATTGTAGCAAAGTCAAGTAATTATAATTACAATGACCTAGTCTTCTATGCCAAAGTGATGAAGTATCAACACTGATACTACTAACTTGCATGCAAACTTTAGTTAAATTAACAAGAAAACATATGTTCTTCATTTGAACATTCATCGTCATATCACCATAAGGGTCATAAATGGTACAAACACCATTTTTAAATACCAGTTCATAGTTATTTTCCAACATTTGTCCTACACTAAGTAGGTTTTGTACTATGCTTGGTATTAAAAGAACATCATGTACATACCCCATGCCTGAAGATGTATTGATGCCAACTGTGCCTTTCCCCATAGCATCAAGATAAACACCATTCCCTATTTTTACCTTAGACCTGTAATTTGTATCCAGATCAGTAAACAAGGTCGGATTTGATGTCACATGGTTTGAACTTCCACTGTCCAGAAGCCACTGCTCATCTTTTATTTGCTTGCCTTTAATAACCATGAACAGCTGATCTTCAGAGGTTTCAATTTTCTCAACAGCATTTGAAACTTCTTCTTTGGTTTCAGGTCTGTTTTTACAAACCTTTTCGACATGACCGAGCTGTTTACAAGCATTGCACCTTACATTTGGCCTAAACCAGCAATATGATTCTAAGTGACTCTTTTTCTTGCAGAAAGAACAAACTAGAAACTTTGTTTTCTTGTTTTGAACCCTCTTACCATGAGTACTTCCTTTCTCTTTAACTTCATTTATGCTTTTCTTGGTTGATGCCTCTACATGTGCCTTGCCTTTCATCGAGACAGTTAATTCAAGGATATTTACCAAATTAGATATAAGAAGTTGTGAGATATCCCTTACCTGTTCAAGAGATGACACTGTTGCATCAAATCTTTCAAGAAGGCTTATGAGAATTTTCTCTACAACTTTAGCATCAGATAAGGTTTCTCCTAACAATCAAATTTGGTTGACCAACTTCATCACAACATCAATAAACTCCTGTACATTTTGACTATCTTTCATCCTCAATAATTCATATTACCTCCTTAAATTTTGAAGCCAAATCTGCTTGTTTCTAGTAGATCCTAGAAATTATTCTTCAAGCTTATCCCAAGCTTGTTTTGCTGTCTCACAACTCATAATTTGAATGAAGACAGATTCAGTAACAACTGAGTGTATAAAGGATAAAGCCCTATACTTCTTTGCTATATCCTCTTCATGTTGCTTAACTTGTGCTAGTGTAGCATTGTCTCTCAGCATTGGTACTGGTATGTCATTTTCAACCACATTCCACAAATTCACTCCCTTGAGGAATACTTTCATTCTGATGGCCCACACAAGATAATTTGAACTATAAAAAATGGGTTTTGTTTGCTGTGTGACAGTGGAGGCTGACATTGTGCTATGGAATGAACTTTGATGAATAAAAGGATTTTTTAACAGGCACAAGAACCGGTAGTCAACTCTGATACCATGTAAGGAAACTAAACTAGAACACAAATTTGTTGAATTATAACAGAGCAAAACGATGACATGAGATGCTTTGGTATGGAATAAAAAAAACTAATAAAAACAAAGAAGGACAAGCCAAGGGTTCTGCTATATTTCATTCAACTATAAGCAAAGTACTTATACAAGTTATACAGGCTCAACAGCTAAAACATATTGAAGACATAACTAACCTTTGCCTTTTTTAGGATAACAAGTGCCAGAATATTAGCAAGATAAAGCACACACAACCCTTAAGAGAGCGAGAGAAAGAGAGAACTCCTAGCAAGCTTTTTCCCGAATCTGAAAAAGAATATTACTTAAAGATGGTTTCGTTTTTTTAAGTAAATAGCATGTAATAAACCCAATTCCCAATCGCATTAAGGCATTCTAAATCAAAGCAACACCTATAACGCAGACATTTTTCTGAGACTGCTTTCTGATGAAGAGACCATGCAAATAATTCAGAAACTGTATATTTATGCAAATTTCCATGCCTTTCTATCTTTATTTATTTAGTTTCTTCTATGGGGTGGGATTAGGGGACATAAATATTTCATGGTTGTGTTCTCAAGTCATCTTGGTTTCCGGTTTCAGGCACTAATTGCTGATATTTAACTCGACATTTCGTCACCATCCTATCTGCTGTCACCACTACGATTTTCCTTTAATTTATAGTAAATTAGGTTTTCCGCCAATGCTACATTCTAAAAAAGTAGGATCCCATCAGCAACTTTGCACTTCCACATTCAATGGCACATAATAACCAAAGGTTGATTCTAGTGTAAAAAAAAAAAAACATAAATCAAACTACCTCAACAGCAGATAGGATTTTAATTTCCTATCCAGCTAGCCACTATGATTTTAAATTCCTAGTATTAATTAATTAGAAAATTTTAAATCCGTTGTCTCTATTGGTCCCGAAGGTAGTGTCAGAAGAAATGAATAATATTTTTTTTTCAAAATTAGAGAATTTATGATATATTTGGTTGGGGAATGACTATTTCATTTCTCATTATTGCTGGAGATCAACAAGCACTCCAATTATTTGCCTCCTCAAAGAAATGGTACAAATTGGGCGATCAGTCTACAGCTGTTTACACCCTTTTTACTGTTTTCTGTTGTAGTTGGATGATAATGTTATGTTGTGCAAATAGATGTGCTAACTATACCGCTAGAAAAAGGAGATTAGACAAGAAGAAACCTTAGAAAGCATAAAAATGAACTAGTTATTTCTGGAAAATGGGAAGTGACACTCATTGATATAAGAACAATGCAAACACACATTCACACACAAACATAAGCTGCATACATAGGCAACTTGAAGTTACTGTCTGGACAGGATACAGAAAACAATCTGGTTAAAATATCAGATACAGATTATACTGCTACATTCTTCAAATCATATATGTTTCTGAGTAATGAGTTTTAGATGGCTAAGTGGAACCACCACTCTTGGGATGGGCGGGAGGTGAAGATTTTGGTACGAATGGACTAAAAGGACTACCATGCTCGATAGGACCAGGTTTTATACTCTTAATTGATTTGCTAATTTTGCAAGAACGTGTCAAGGAAAGGTCTTCACACCTTAAGGATACCCTTCAGTTCACATCCTGTGCAGAATCCTCTGAGGTGGTCTTAATTTCCATCTGCTCAATGTTAATTAATTAAGATTCCATGCGTTCCACTTTCTGTTTGTTTAAAATGTTGTTTCAGGTCTAAGAAGTAAGTATTAAAATATAAGCAAAAAAGAATTTAGATGTTATTGTATTTTTGAGTAAGAAGACACAATATTTATTTAATCAACCTTATAATACTTTTCTTAGCTAGTAACATTACTCATGCCTCCTTTGAATTTAGTGACCATGTATCATGTTTACCCTTTGAATGCTTTAAATTGTAGACATATGCATACAAATATTTTATTTGTCTTTATTAAGATAAATAGATAATTTATTTGTCTTTATTAAGATAACTTCATAGTTATTTGCTTTTCACTGCTAGAGAGGGATTAATACTAGTCCGAATCCTACTAGAATAAGGGTTGTTCATACACCTATAAATTCAACCTTTAATTGCCTGGAACTTGAATAGAGTTGACGGACAGTCTTTGATTGCAATGTTTTATCATCACTATCCTTTTTCCCTTAAGGATTGCTCGATGGAGAAACAGAGCACTGTGGAAGAAAAGAAGAGGAAGAGAGGAAAGCCACTCCATAAAAAGCCAGAGGATCCATATATCAATGTCTAGAGAAACGTTGATGATATAAATGTTCTCGTGATGAAAAAGTCTGTGAGCGAGCCTGCAATTAATATTGAAATACAACCCAAAGATAGTCAGAGCTTATGCTAGACAACTAGTACAAGGAGACTCCTGCTTCAACTAGATAGGCAAGGCCAAAACTAATATTTTTTCCCTCTGCTACTTCTCTGTTGGTTCCTCCATGGATGGATTTTCTTCATGAGCCTGCTGCTCCTCTATTGATTCCCCCATGGCTAGATTTTCTTTATCAGTCTGCTGCTCCTCTGTCGATTCCTTCATGGCTAGATTTTCTTCATAACTCTGCTGTGCCTCTGTTGATTCCTCCATGGCTGGACTTTCTTCATCACTCTGCTGCTATTGTTTGATTCCTTTAGCTCTCAGCCTGGATAGAGCATCTAGTGTTGGTCCAACTTCTTCCTCCTGAAAGCATGGATTTTGTTAGGTTCTAAAAACGTAGACCTCAGAAATATTATACTTTTCCAAGAAAATAAATTGCAATATTAAGCATAATAGTTTACGTATAGTTTGTCCGCAAATTATACAACAAAAACTTTTAATAATAAGTTTTACCAAAGTAAACGCAAAAATTTCATTTTACCTCTAACAAAAATAAGATAAAGGAGTGCTATACATATGTAGCGTATAGAGCCTATTAGATAGAAATTGATTAAAGTAGCTAGATTAATAAATTCCAATCAACCAAAGAGGTGGTGGATATGATCATGTGATGTGTATGTGTAATTTAAATTCTTATTTTCTTTCAAAAAAAAAATTCAATAATGTGGTGTAGAAATATTTTAAGAAAAATTGATAAAGATGACCTTACCGTAGGAAGAACGCACTCGATGTGAGCAACAAATTGTCCATCACATTTTTCACAGCAATAGACATGATGTTTTGGATTCCTTTCTTCTTCGCAAATGTCGCAGTAATATTCTCCTGAATCATCTTCCACAAAACTATCTTTAAGAGTCAAAGGATGAATGTGACATTTGGATTTAATTGAATGTGGTATTGGAACGCATTCAATATGCCAAAAAATACCACACTCCATGCAGTGATAGAAAGGTGCACGACTAACATGGTTTTTGCATCTATCACATAATTCGGAGGAATGCATAGTATGCGGTCCAAAATAATAAAGAATATGCTGGTGAGACTTCAATTTTAATGCCAGCTTCAAGGAGTTTGCACAATCAAGGTGAATGTGGAAATCACACCGCTCACAACTATAGCTGATGCCATACATTCGTCGTCTACAGGCAGAGCAAGGTCGTGACCGATGAGGTTGCGGCTGAAGAGGATGAAATGGATGAAATGGGTGTTGTATCTCCCGCACACGTGCAAGACAAGATTCATGAAGGAAGGTGTCGAAACAATCATAACAAGTATAGGCTGGACCCACGATTCGTATGCAGCAAACATCGCAATGCAACATTGGCCTTCTGGGTCCAAGAAGATTGAAGAACTTTAGCTTATGATTTTGATTGAAAGGGCATAACTTGGAGAGTCTCTCCATTTCTATTAGCCTTTGGCCATCATTTTTAGGTGCAATTGGACTGGTCGCACATTTCACGTCAAGTGTGAACTCACATGAATAGCATCTGTAACAAAACCCACGAGAATAATCCCTACATTCGTAACATATAAACCACTCATGTTTATAGGTGAGGAGCTGGAGAGGATGCTGGGGGTGAAGAGGGTGTAACACTTGATACGACAATGTGGCGCATGTTTCATGTAAGTAGTATTTGCAATTTTTGCAAGCATAGGCTTGACCAGAAATTTCTAGATAGCAAGCATCACAGAGAGGAATAGAATTTTCATTCTGTTCAATAGTCTCATTATAGCTCAAGGGATGTGGATGACCAAAATCTTCAATCTGCATTTGTAAAATGAGAGTGAGTGAGGAAACTCATTAATATTTCTCTATTTTTTAAGTTCATCGTTAGTTTGTAAAGTGGTCATAATATTTCATTTCCATGCATGACTAAACGTAATTTGATTTTTTTCATTTACAATTTTTGAATTTATTCATCAATACAATGTTAAAATATGGAAAGGATTTCTCATCTAATTGCTATATGCATGTTCTTGTGACTGCATTCACATAATTGGACATATATGTGGCAAATTTCATCTATATTCTATTGATGTATTAATAGACTAATGGATTTGGAACAAATTCAAAATGAGCAAATGACAATGAAACATTATAAATGGATCAAGATTAATAATACAATTTATTCTTTCTTCATATTTAAAAGGTGAAAAAAAGAGAGAAAGAAATGAAAATTTAAGATAAAAGAACAATATGGATGAAATAATTAAATAATCAATATATATATGTTTATAACTTAACATAATGCACATATGTGGTTTTATTTTATTCAAAAATTCAATATTCTTACTAAAGCAGTCTCCAAATTAATTTTGAATATTGTTATATTTGTGGAGGTTTCGTACATTTATTATTGACAGTTTTTAGTTATTTTTATTGGATTTTATTCAAAAACATAAATGGTGTTTATTTCTAAAAAGTTATTATGAGCAATTTTAAAAGACCTGAAGGGTTGTAAACTTCAAAAAAAACAAAAGATCTCCGATAGTGTTCTTCCTAGTGTTGGTGTTTCTTAAGTAATTGAATTTCTAAAGCATAATAGTTCTTGCTTGATGGATATGAATAAAAGTAAAAAACAAGTTTATTTTATTGTTCATTACCATCGATCCATTAATTGTAGACCTAGTAATTTTGGACACGACACGTTAACATGTCACGAAAAAATACGGGTTAAACAGGTTATGGGTTTACCCTTAACGTGTTTCGTGTCTAATCGTGTTTGACACGTTAAGACATGAAAATTTTCGTGTCTTAACGTGTCAGACACGTTTAAAACACGTTTAAACACGTTTACTTAAACGTGTTATTGTGTTTAAATGTGTTATCGTATGTAAACGTGTTATCATGTTTAAACGTGTACATGTGAAACGTTTATTAACCCATTAAATATTAATAATTAAAAATTATTTTAACTTTATATAAATAATTTTAAATAATTATTTTAAACAGTTTTTTAATTTTATAAAAAGTATTAATGTAATTATACATTAATACCCTAATTTTTAACCTTTAGATTTTATTTGAAGATTTTTAATATTATTAGTATTTGAAGATTTGATATTAATTATGTATTTTATCATATTATATGATAATAAATTTTATGTATATTATTTATATTAATTTTTATTATATTTGATGTTATTATTATTTTTGTTTTGTTATAATTATTTTTTTAATTATAGATTTTGAATTTAAATAATAAAATTATATTTAATTGTAAATATTTTTATTTAAACGTGTTAATCGTGTTAAACGTGTTATTAATCGTGTCGTGTCGTATATTAACACGTTTAATAAATGTGTTAATCATGTTAAACGTGTTAATCGTGTCATGTCGTGTTACACGTTTATTAAACGTGTTCGTATACGTGTTTTACACTTAAGACACATTTATTAAACATGTCGTATTCGTATTTACCCTTAACGTATTTCGTGTCTAATCGTGTCTGATACGTTTAAGACACGGAAACACGAATTGCCAGGTCTAATTAATTGTACACTTACCTTAAGATGAGTAGGCACTTTTGCATTTATCTGCTCTATTCTCTCTTTGTTCTCCAACAAGCCATGGTCAAGTTTTTTATTTACAACCTGGGAAAGTGAATATATTAGCACCGAAATTTTTCTAGGGGTACATTTATGTGACCTATGCTACTTTTTCTAGTGAAAGAAAAAGAAACATTTAATAAATTTATTTAGAGAGTGAGTGTAAATGTCTCCTTACCTTATTAAGTGCACATTCGATGTGGGCAACAAATTTGCATTTCTTGCAACAATAAACATGGTGCTTGGGCTTTCTTTCTTCTTCACATATATCGTAAAAATATTCCTTAGAATCATCTTCTATAAATGAATCAATAAGCATGAGATCATGCCTATGATACTTATGTCTAGTAGAAGATACTATTCCAAGACAATTGAAATGGTAATTGAAATTACACTGAACACAACGATGAAAAACACTTTCCATATCTCTGGAATTACATATCTTGCACCAGAAGTCATAAGATGTTATCTGAAAATATGTAAGATCATGCTCATGTAACTCAACCTTGAGAGTGGGTTGGAGTCTAGCACAAAGAACATGAAGGTAAAATGTGCAATTTTTACAACCATAGAATGCATCTTTCGACTGCAAGGTGTAGTTGCAAGCATTGCAACGCTGATAGGAGCTGCATAAGTGAAGAAGGTGTGATGGATGAAAAGGGTGTTTCAAGATGTTAGGCATGTTGTTTAAGCAAGAATCATGGAATCGGACATCATCATAAATACCATAAAGATTACCATAGCACATTCCAAATAGATGTTTCTCACACCAACTGCAACAATAATTATCCTTTCCCACTCTTCTATAGTTAAAGATGGTCAACGGCTCATTATGGCTGAAATGTTTAATTTTTTTGGATATGTAGCCATTAATTATGGGTTTATTACTCTCAGCATTTGTTGAAAAAGCGCATAGGTACTCGAGCTTAAAATCACAATCTCTGCAATAGTATCCATGGCCTCTAGAAAGATTGGAACATTTAACACAAACGTAATCCTCCCAATCAAAGCAACTTAGAGTAAGATTGTGCTGGGAGTGGAGAGGATGTGCACTTATCTGAGGAGGTAGCTGTTGTTCAGCGCAGGACTTGTGCAACCAAAACTTGCATCTTTCACAAGAATAGACCCAACCATCAATTTGCCGATTGCATTTATCACAATACACCTCTTGTTTTTTGTAGTTATCAAATAGCATGTGGTGTTCATGAAGGAAAGGTTTGATGTCCATCTCAAACCAACAAAGAAAGAAATTCAGGTAGATGAAGAGAGAGAGATGATCAACTGCTAGCTTCTTGATGGGAGAAGGTGTTAAAATATAAAGACTAAAAAAAGATTCCCTCAAGCGTTTTGAACCAAAAACAAGAAAATGGCATATGCCAAGGAAATTATTGAGAGAATATGAAAGCAAATACCGCTTTAATTACTATGCCAATCTTCCTTGCTTTAAAATTATTCTCTTTATCTGTCAAAAAAAGAAGAAGGACCAAAGAAAACTTACTCATCCTTAAAGAAAACTTCAACTATGCTAATGTCACAAATTTGTATCTAAAATAGTAATATTATAGAAAAGCAGAGAAAACAAGAAAAGCATCAACACCCTCATGCATTTCGTAATCAAATCACTTTTTTGAAAAACAGAAAAGAAAAATCAACCTTGCCCATTTATCGGTTTTTCAAAGGACATTAATTATTCCAATATACATGTATTCTTTTAATTTCTATCTAAAAGTGATAGATATTAAGAAGGACAAAACGAAGACATGATAGATATAACTTTGAAGCAAAGTATCAATGATGGCATAAATATACCCATTTCTATAAATTGTTGCCTACCTAATTGATTCCGACTTCAGTTTTGTTTACAAAAGAAGAAAAACACTAAAGACCTCAAATCACTTTATAGATAATCAACCTTGCTCTGCTTTCTGGTTTTTAAGAGGATAAAGGTTTTAAGTTTGGAATCCCTTTTATACCTTTAAACTCAAGCTTCAATTGTTCTAAATCCATAAAAAGGTATATGCTTCATCTAAGCCACGTAGGAGAAACATTGATTTTCAATATTGTACTATGCTGACTTGATTCCCACATTAGTTTATTAAGTGAAGGTGTTTTGCTTAGAGAAGAAGAAAGGCATCAAGGACCTTAGACATTTTGAAACCAAATCACTTTAAAGATACTCAACCTTGCTCTACTTATTGGATTTAAGTAGAGCAAATTTGTAGGTTTGTAATCCCCTTTCTTCCCTTTTAAACAGATGTTTTCATTAAGAAAGGTATATCTACCAAAATAAAATAAAATTTGTGAGAGTACTTTGCTGCTATGAGAACATGCCTCGAACAAGTTCATTAATTGGCAAAGCTTCAAAGTTTGTATAATATATATATATATATATATATGATTGGTTATCCTAAATAAATTCAATAAAATTACAATCATTTCTTGTAATTTCTATCCATGCCCTCTTTGGTCTTCCATCTTCTTATAAAGGAAAATTCATAAGGATTTGCTTCTGTTTTAGACAATTAAGCTATTAAATAACATGGACAAATGACTTTATAACTGCAACTTATAAGTATTTTTTCCATCAACAGTGGACAAATATATGCCATTCAACTCAAAGATATATCAGGGATAAATATACAGCTTAGAACAAAAAAGAACAAAATTTGTTGACAAGGAGCTTGTAAAGTAAAAACAATTTGAGGTAATAAACTAAGAAATTACATAGGAAAATAGAATCACATCCTACACCAGAAATTCAAGTACTCCTACAACAATTCAAGAAGTTAGAGGCAACAAATCATTTGATGATGCCAGGTCTGTTGGTGACTTTAATTTTGAGGTTGATTATTACTTTAATTATTCCAGTATCCAGTTTGGACTTCAAGACCATAATTTCTTTGTCAAGGAAAGGTCTTCACACCCTAAGGATACCCTTAAGTTCACATCCAGTGCAGAATCCTCTGAGGTGATGTCAATTTCCATTCGCTTTATGTTAATTGATTAAGATTCCATGTGTTCCTATTTCTGTTTGTTTAGAGCGCAGTTTCAGGTCAAAGAAGTAAGTATTAAAATATAAGTAGAAAAGAATTAAGATGTTATTGTATTTTTTTAGTAAGAAGATACAATATTTATTTAATCAAACTTATAATACTTTTCTTAGCCAGTAACATTACTCATACCTCCTTTGAATTTAGTGACCATGTATCATGTTTACCCTTTGAATACTTTAAATTGTAGACATATGTATACAAATATTTTATTTGTCTTTATTAAGATAACTAGATAATTTATATGTCTTTATTAAGATAACTCGATAGTTATTTGCTTTTCACTACTAGAGGGGGATTAATACTAGTCCGAATCCTACTAGAATAAGGGCTGTTCATACACCTATAAATTCAACCTTTAATCCCCTGGAACTTGAATAGAGTTGAGGGACAGTCTTTGATCGCAATGGCTTATCATCACTATCCTTTTTCCCTTAAGGTTTGATGGATGAAGAAGCAGTGTACTGTGGAAGAAAAGAAGAGGAAGAGAGGAAAGTCACTCCATGAAAAGGCAGAGGATCCATATATCAATGTCTTGAGAAACGTTGATGTTATAATTGTTCTCGTAATGAAAAAGTCTGTGAGCAAGCTTGCAGTTAATATTGAAATACAACCCAAAGACAGTCAAAGCTTATGCTAGACAACTAGTACAAAGAGACTCCTGCTTCAACTGGATAGGCAAGGCCAAAACTAATATTTTTTTCCCTCTGCAACTTCTCCGCTGGTTCCTCCATGGATGGATTTTCTTCATCAATCTGCTTCTCCTCTATTGATTCCCCCATGGCTAGATTTTCTTTATCAGTCTGCTGCTCCTCTGTCGATTCCTTCATGGCTAGATTTTCTTCATAACTCTGCTGTGCCTCTGTTGACTCCTCCATGGCTGGATTTTCTTCATCACTCTGCTGCTATTGTTTGATTCCTTTATGTCTCAGCTTGGATAGAGCATCTAGCGCTGGTTCAGCTTCTTCCTCCTAAAAGCATGGATTTTGTTAGGTTCTAAAAATGTAGACCTCACAAATATTATACTCTTCCAAGAAAATAAATTGCAATATTAAGCATATATAGTTTGTCCGCAAATTATACAACAAAAACTTTCAAAATTAAGTTTTACCAGGCACATGCAAACATTTCAATTTTATTAACTTTAATGAATGTGTGAGCTCTCTCTCAATTTTAACATTAAAAAAGAATATTATTCTTGAATGAGCAGTGCTTATTCTTTCTAGACTCTTTTCAAAAGAGGAAGAGGTTCTAATTATTCTTGGTTAGGCCAACCAATACGGTAGTTTGGCCACTTTTCGCCTTAGTGGGCTTTCTAACCCCATTGCATCAGTTAATTATGCAAACAAGTTTGATATTCAGCTAAATTTTGCATCAATAAACCATGTATGCATGCAATGATTCAGACAAAAATGTAGATTATGTATTCCAATTTGGCAAGGTAGTAAGAGATTTAAAAAGAAAAGAACCTGATGAGCTTCTCCTTGCATTTGTGACCTTCTGGACCCAAGAAGAGTTCAAACTTTATCTCTTTTCACCTCCATATAGTTTATTCGGATGTTAGGAATGCGAGAGATATTGCACCCTTTTTCCAGAATAGAACACCATCTTATCTCCAATGTCTCAATGCTTGAATTTTGAAGGTGGTGTGGCAGTGCCTTTGACCTTGGGCATCATCTATCAATCACTAAGAAACTGAGACATGGCATTATACTAATTTGCTCTTTTCTCTTGCCTTGGAAATGAAACTCCCCAAATTCCCACTCTTCCAACTCATTCATGCCATGAATTTCAAGTCTTTTCATATTCGTGAAGGGAATAACAGTTGAGGGTGAAGATCCTTGTCCCTCATCTCTTTCTATTCCTAAAAATTCAACTCCCACTTTCTTTACTCTCCTTATGTCATAGGTCCAAAGTAATTTAAGGGATGGAAGTTTCCCCAGGGGAGGCAATCTCTCCCAGTTTCTGCATAAGCAGATTGCAAGATGCCTCAAGTTGGTCAACGCCAACGTCCAGTTTGGCAATGTGCTCAAGCCTCTGTAGTTATGTTTGGACTTCAAAAAATACAAAAAACAAATCAACGGGCTTGTTTGCTACATTTAGCATGGAACCTATATTGTATAATGAGAACCGAAAAACTAGTTTAGGTGTTGAGGTGATAATTAGATGAGTTGGTTCCTTTCAGGTTCATATCATTTTGGTATTTGCAGGATTATGAACAAATAAAAAAATTGCAGTACTTTCAGATTTATTATGACAAAATACTAATTTATAACTTAATTCTTTGGTAGAATACCAACTCCTTTAACAATAAGTCCTCTCTTCCAATTCCCTGTATAATATTCATGACAGTAAATATCTAATTCTCCAACAATTTCAGATGAAGTTGTAAATTCTCCGACAGGGATTTTTAACCATTCTCCTGTTGGCTTGGTCGTCAAAATTTCCTCGCGTTCAACCTTGGACCCATTTGGAAGAGTGAATCCGAAGGTCACTGGAGTATCCCATCCATATGCTTTATCTGTCAACTTAAACACGAACACAACTCCATACAAAGTTTTCGGTGAGAGCTTTTTTACATTGAATTTCACATGCATTTCTAGCCAACACACATCTAGAAGTTCAGCAACATCAATCAACACATTACTGCAAAAATCAAAAGTTTATGGATTAGGAAAACTCTCGAACTAGAACTATGAAGTAAGGATTCTGAATGAATAATAAATCTACACTAACTTGTTTGTTTCTCTTTGGTATGACCAACGCCAATAACGGTCGTCGTGTGCCCAATCGATTGAAAAATCTCTTGCAAACAACATGAAGCAGTATTTGTTTAACTTCTTATCCACCCAGTACTTCTGCAACAACAATGGCACCCACAAAATCGTGAAACTTTTCTTCCATTCAACTATTCGTAAAACAAAATTCATTTTCACATAAACATGAGATCTTTAAAATGAACTTATATAAGACTTAATTACCATTCTGTTTTGATTCAAGTAAACTTCATCATGAGGTTGGGAAAGCAACTTATCCATAGAAAAACTCTCAATACGTGAGTCAGCATCTTTCAAGTTAGAAAATTCATGAAAATCTCCATCTGCAAATTCAAAATCCTACAACATGAAAAACACAACCCTTGATCATTAACATTAAGTTGAGGACACAACAGTGGAAAGAAACAAGTTTCTTTTTTATAGGTTTATGATTTTAGATCTAAGAAAACCGAGATAAATTTTGAAAAAGCTATCCTAATTATGGGAAATAGGGCAAAAAAATTGAATTTTTTTATTTTTTTTATTAGATTTTCATACCATTAATGACCGATAGCCAAAATTTGCATTTAAGGGTTGAAATCTAGAAAGAGAAGAGAGCTAGAGAGAAGGAAAGAAGGAAAATGAAAAATAAAACCTAAATATACTTTAACAGTACTCTAAAACAATGTAGTTTTGAACAAATGAGGAAAGAAAAAACTGACACATTGGCCAATTTCTTTTTTTTTTATTTTACATGTCAATGCAACACTAGCACCACAAATGGTTAATTTGAATGGAGTTAAGCAAACTGAGTCAATTACATAAAATCTCAAAATATAGAGACTAAATTAACCAGTTTTGGGTAAAGAGATTAAATTAATAAAAAATCTATAGTATATGGACCTATGAGGTACTTTAACCATTAATAAAGTCCAATTAATCAAAGAGGTGGTGGATACAATCATGTCATGTGTAATTTAGATTCCTATTTTTCTTAAAAAAATTCAATAACATGGTATAAAAAAATTCTACAGAAAAAATGATAGTGATAAACTTACTGTAAGAAGAGCACACTCGATGTGAGCAACAAATTGTCCAGCACACTCTTCACAATAATAGCAATGATTTTTTGAGTTCCTTTCTTCTTCGCAAATGTCGCAATAGTATTCTCCAAAATCATCTTCCACAAAATGATTTTTAAGAATCAAACGATGCATGTGACATTTGGATTTAACTGAACATGGTATGGGAACACATTTTAAGTGCAAATTCATATTGCACTCCACGCAAAAATAGAAAGGTTCCTTACCAATGTAACTTTTGCATTTGTTACATAATTGGTAAGATTTCTCATACTCTGGTCCAAAATAATAAAGATTATGCATGTGAGACTTGATTTTTAAAGCCAGCATCAGGGAATTAGCACAATGAAGATGAAGGTGGAAATCACACTGCCAACAATTATAACCGATACTTTCAATGATTTTAAATCTACAGGCAGAACAATTTTCCCAATCCCCGATTTGTGGATGAAGCAGGTGTAATGGATGAAATGTGTGTTGCATCTCCCGCATAAGTGCAAGACAAGATTCATGAATTTTGATATTGAAACAATCACGACATGTATAACCTGGACCCAAGATTGGTAGCTTGCAGGCAACGCATTTCCAAGCCAAATCTTCGAGATCATTTCTATGATTGAAGAAGTCTAACTTATGATTTTGATTGAAAGGGCACAACTTGGAAACTTTCTCCATCTCTTTCAGCTTTTGCCTCTCATTTTTAGGTGGGATTGGAGTGGTAGCACATTTCACATCAAGTTGGAAATCACATGGAAGGCACATGTAAGCAAACCCACCAGAATGTTCCCTACATCCATGACATGTAAATTCAACTATATCCGTGAAGAGCTTGAGAGGATGCTGGCAATGAAGAGGGTGTGACACCTCATACAACAATGTAGTGCACGTTTCATGTAAGTAGTATTTACAATCTTCACAAGCATAGTGTTGAGCAAAAATTTCTTGACAGCAAGCATTGCAAAAAAGACTTTCATTCTGTTCAATTGCCCCATTATAGCTTAAGGGATGTTGATGATCAAAATGTTCAATTTGCACCTGCACAACCAGGTTGAGTGAAGAAAGTTATTAATCTTCCTCCATTTTTTAAGTAAAGTGCATCCTTAGTTTGTAGCATTGTCATAATATTTTATTTTCATTTATGGCTAAACAAACTCAATTTTTTCCATCTACATCTTTTTAAATTTATTTTAAATTCATTTATCCATCAATACACTATTAAATATGAAACGGATTTGCCATCTAAGCACTACAGTTATGTCTTTGTGACTACATTCACATAATTCACATAACATGTGAAATTTACGTGACAAATTCCATCTATATTTTATTAGCATGTTGATAAACAGATGGATTTGAAACAAATTCAAAATGGTGAATGAAAACAAAAAATTACAATTAGGTCAAAATTAATAGTAAAATTTACTCATTAATTATGTTTAAAAAATAAAAAAAAGAAAAATTAAGATAATATTAAAATATGAAAGCAATAATTAAATAATCAAATATATATGTTCATAAATTAACATAATGCTCGTATGTGTTTTTATTTTATTCAACATTCAATATTTTTACTAAAGCTATCTCCAAATTAATTTTGAATGCTGCTATATAAGTAGAGGTTTCTTACTTATATTATTTACATTTTTTAGCTTTTTTTTATTGAATTTTATTCAAAAACGTAAATAGTGTTTATTACTAAAAAATCTTTATAGTATATAAATCCAAGGAATTATAGAAGACCTAAAGTGATGCAAACTTAAAAAAAAAAAAACATTATTGGCAAGTGAAAACATCACAATAATATCAATATAGAAGACCCAATTCCCTCACCTTCAATGTTGAAGCTTCGCTATCCAACAAACTAAAGGTCAAACTTTGATCCAGTTTCGTATCTACAACCTGGGAAAGTGAAAATATTAGCATCAAAATTTTTCTAAGGGGCACATTACATTTATTAAATTTATTAAATTTCATTAGAGAGAGAGAGTAAATGTCTCCTTACCTTATTGAGTGCACATTCGATGTGCGCAACAAATTTGCATTCCTCGCAACAATAAACACTATGCTTGGGTTTTCTTTCTTTTTCACATATATCACAATAATATTCTTCAGAAACATTTTCTATAAATGAATCCATAAGCATGAGATCATGCTCATGATACTTGTGTGAAATAAAATATGGTATTGTAAGACATTCAAAATGATAATTGAAATTACACTGGACACAGCGATAAAAAGCACTTTCGCCCCATGTAGCATCAATATCAAAACCACATATCTTGCATAGGTGGGTAGCGGTATTAACTTTCATTTGAAAAAAAGTAAGATCATGCTCATGTAACTCAACCTTGAGACTAGGTCGTAGTTTAGCACAATGAACATGAAGGTAGAATTCACATTTTCTACAACAATAGGCTTTTCTAAACTCCCATATCGGTAAATTGCAAGCCTTGCACAGCCCATTATCAGAGTGACGGTTGCATAATGGAAGAGGATGTGATGGATGAAATGGGTGTTGGAAGATTATGCTGGGCATGTTGATTAGGCAGGAATCATGGAACCACATATAAGCACCATTGCCAAGACAGGCATAGGACATTCCGAACAAATGGTTCTGACACCAACTACATATATACTCAAACTCTCTCACTCTCCTATAATTAAATTGGGTAAACTCATTAATTTTTTTGAATGTCTCGTCATTGAGTCTATTTTTCTCATCATTAGTTGAAAAAGCACACTGATACTCAAGGCTAAAATCACAATCTTTGCAATAATATCTATAGCCTCGAGAAAGATTGAAACATTTATCACATATGTAATCTATGTGATTGGACCCTACTAAAGTAAGATTGTGTTGGGAATGGCAAGGATGTGCACTTATCAGAGGAGGTAGCTGTTGATGAACACAAGAATCATGCAATAACAATTTGCATCTTTCACAGCAATAAGCCATACCACGAATTTCCTGATTGCATATATTACAAAGTGCCGTTGATCCATCGTAGTCATCAAAGAGCAAGTGGTGTTCATGAATAAAGGGTTTGATATCCATCTCAAACAAAGAAAAAAAAATTGAACTTACATATGAAAAAAAGGGAAATGGGTTCGGTTGGGGAATGATTTGTGAGGGTGAAAGGAAGGTTCTGGCAGTGTGAGGGAGAGAAAGTTGATTTCTTTTTTTGGGGTTGGGAGATTCTCATTACATCCAGCCAAAAGAGAAAGAGAGGAGGAAGTGAGCTGAAGGTTTAGAGAGAAGTAAGAGAGAGCCACCGACGGTTCAGAGCGAAAGTGAAGGGGAAAAATGAAGAAAAGAGAAAGAGAGAAATGAATGAATTTAGACTTCGGGTTGTAAGGAGCAAAGTGCCCAACGGCACCGTTTGGAACATAACACAAAAATATGAGAGAGGACTGGTCTTGCGGATAGGAACATTAATATACATATAAAATATATTACACTAAGGATTAAAGAATTTTGTGAAAAGGACGTCGTGTTAAACAACAGAGCAAGAGGAAAACAAAGAACGTCGTGTTTAACAACAGAGCAAGCTGAACAGCACTCACTCTCACACCAGAACTTTGCATCGGGTATCAGAATCATAGGTCACCCAAGGCAAAACAGGATGATGACGTGCATCAAATAAAACACATGGGGTCGGGGCCACTTGCTCGGATATTATTGTACTATAAAGTTTAAAACGGGAGAGCTTTTCTTTCGCGTGTGAACAGTTTACTGATTGTTCAAATATAAAGAAAGACATGACCAAAAGTCTACGTCTTTAATCACACGATTTCCATATTCCTTTGTGATGCAATGCAAGTCTTCATTTTGTATGGTCTCTACTCAAAGTTTGATCCTCCCTGTTCTGCTTCCATAAGTTTGATCCTCCCTGTTCTGCTTCCATTTGCTTTCCTCTCTTACACTCTCGCACCAAGCTTTTTCATGACCGTTGAATGTGTGCAGACTGCTTTGTACAGTATGGCGTGCTCGATTATTTTGTGATAAGCATATTATTTTTGCATATAAAAAAAACAAAGATCAGGCAACTTGTGTACGGTATTCAAGGGCAGGACTTTCACATTGTTTTGTGTTATTGAAGCTTTGGGTTTCTGCTAATTTGTGCTGCAATTGAAGTAAACCTACGAACAATTGTAAAAGACGGAAGAAATTGAGACTTAAATTTTTACTTCGATTTTATTGCCTTCTTAAAATTTCAGGATTGGGATGTTAATCCACCCGCCCACGGGGGAAGACTAGAGTCAAGTGATGATGATTACATGTAGCTCTTGTTCCTATATGGGATTGAGCCAATTGGTTTTGTGGGACAAAGTTAGTGGACAAGAAATCAAGACCAGCAAACAGGATTGGCTGAGTTGAAGGATATGATTGAAGATTTGTTGCAAGCTGTGCGAGCTTTAAGAGATTCTTTCCCCTTTTGCTTTTCCTGTCCAATGTGCATCCAGCTAATGCTAATACATATTATTGTACAGAAACAGCGATGATAGAAGAAGAAGACAAGAGTGTTGTTCTTGTTGGCTTCCTCTAGGGTTCCTCTCGTACATAGGGTTGTTCTTTTTCTTTTTCTTTTCTAAAAGAAGTGGGAGTATTCACACTGCAATAGCATACAGTGGAAAATTTGTGGAGAAGAAGGTACATGGAAAAGACCTTTAGCTTATGTTAACTAGAATTGAACCCCTGCGTTGCGGCGAAATAATAAATTATTTATTTTGTTAGATAAAAAATTTTTTGAGTTAGAATTGTTAGTTCTAAAAGATGTATTTGTAAAAATATCTACACACGAAAGTTGTTTTAACATTGACCACAAAGCGAATGATTTTTACATAGTTGTTCACAAATTTATGTATTTATTTTCATCTTACAAAAAATGAATGCTTATGAAAAAAATTAAGATAAAATATGGATCGTTAGGAATCAGAATAATATTGTGTTGTTATTATAAAAGTTATTAAAGTAATTTCGTAACTTTAAGTAGTTTCTGTTAAATTTAATAAGTAGTAGAGTATAATGATATCTATTTTTCATATAAATTCAAACAAAATTAAATAAATATCTAAATAGGTTACATACAAAAAAATAAAGTAAAAAAAGAAAAACAAAATTTTTGTGCTCAAATACAAAGATAAGAAACAAACATAAGGAGGTAGAAAAGAAATCCGTTAAGAACTACCAAGCAACTCCATATCAGATTCAGTTTTGTAACTTTTATGTGCTTTTGTAAATAAATTTCTTGCAAACAATTTATAGAAATAATTACATAGTAGTCATATTAAAGAGACTAATAAGGATAGCAGCACACCGATAAATAGTTTGTGATTCTTTTATGCTTTTTGCTTTGACTTGAGAATGTGAGAGAAGAAAAAAATATGATTGCAGAAAGAAAGAGAAACTAAGGAGAGGTTTGCACATGATATTCATTAAATTAATATGTTGTATAGATCTTTTTTTACAACCAATAATCCATGAATTATAATATAAGACTTCAATGAACTCAAATAAAAGCTCATAAAATAACTAAATAATTATCAATGAGCCACAAATAAGTAACCAAAACAAATTGAAAATTACAATAAGATAAGGCAAGCAAAATTAATAGAAAGGAAAGAAATAGGGAAAAAGCAATTGTTACAAAGGCAGAAAAAATCAAAACTTGATCATAAATAAAAACCATGAAAACAGAAACGTTTGATCATAAAAATTATTACCATAGATTGTGGCAATCTTTGTCTTCTGATACATAACTTGGTAATTAATAGAAACTTATAATTAAGAGAAGTGGGATAAAGATTAAAGAGAAATATTTTAATCAACTTTACTTGGACTTCTTTTTTGTGCTCTTACTTTGCACTAAACTATTTCCTTTGATGCTTCGTCAGTCTTTGCCCATTACCAAGAAATCATTCAGAACATCAAATTACATAATTTATTTAGTAGAGAAAAAGATCAAATTTATTAATGAAGGAAACGATAAGAAATATTTAAACATAGGTTGCTCTATTTTTAATTTTTAAGCTAACAATCATTGATAAAATGCTACAATTAGGAGAAACTGTTGAGTTATCATCCTTCTAGTTCTAAATTCTAATTTAAAAGTAAACTTAAAATCTCCAAAACTTGAACCCATAACAAAAGTAGAGATGACAATGGATTTGAAACAAATTCAAAATGGTGAATGAAAACAAAAAATTACAAATAGGTCAAAATTAATAGTAAAATTTACTCTCTTTTTTTTGTTTAAAAAGTAAAAGAAATGAAACTTTAAGATAAAACTAAAATATAGAAGCAATAATTAAATAATCAAATATATATGTTCATAAATTAACATGATGCACATATGTGCTTTTAATTTATTCAACATTCAATATTTTTACTAAATCCTTCTCCAAATTAATTTTGAATACAGCTATATAAGTAGAGGTTTCTTACCTATATTATTTACATTTTTTATTTTTTTTCATTGAATTTTATTCAAAAATATAAATGGTGTTTATTATTAAAAAATCTTTATAGTATATAAATCCAAGAATAGGCCAAACCATCAATTTTCCGATTGCATATATCACAAAGTTCCTCTGATTCGCTGTAATCATCATAGAGCAAGTGGTGTTCGTTAAGGAAGGGTTTGATATCCATCTCAAACAAAGAAAGAAAGAAATTTTGGTAGATGAAGAGAGAGAGATGACTAATAGCCTCTTGATGGGAAAAGGGTGTTTAAATATGAAAGCTAAACAAAGATTCCCTCAAGCCTTCGAACCAAACACAAGAAAATGGCATATGCTTCATGCCCCATCAACATTGTTTTTTTTTTTTTCTCTATTTAAACAAGGAAAGAACATTATTCTCTTTGTCTTTTTTTTGTTAAAAAAAACTTACTCATCATTAAAGATAAAATAATTCTTCTAATTGCTACATTTTTATTCCAAATGTGACTATCAAAGATGCCAATACCACAATTTTGAATCTAAAACAGTAAATATATAGAAAAGCATCAAGGACCTTATGCATTTTGGAAAATGACTTTTTTCAAAACCAAAAAAAAAAAAAAATTCAACCTTGCCCATTTATTGGTTTTTCAAAGGACCTTAGATTTATTCTTTTAATTTTTATGTAAAACGATAGATATTAAGAAAGACAAAAAGAAGACAGGAGGATATAACCCTAAAGCATAGTTGTAATACCCCGTACTCTCGTTAGACACAAATAAGATTCTATTGATCAAAGGAATGATTATTTAATACGAATTAGCGTGCTAAGGAACGCTTAAGAATAAAATGTATTACACGCGCAGAACTCACAATTAAATAATAATATTTTTGTCGGAGACAAATTAGTGAGTTAAAGGATGATTCGGAGGTAAACCGACACATAATAATGTGTTTCGAGACCAAAGAAGGCAAGTGAAAATTTTTAGAATAAAATAATATTTTATTAATAAAATAATATTAAAATATTAATATTTTATTGGAGGTCAAAATTAGTCATGAAAAATAGAATATGACTAATTTAAGTGGGGGAGAAGAATTAAGAATAAAATTTTAGAAGGAAATGTCGTAAGTGAGACCCCGCAATTTTTATTAAATTGAGTTAACGCTGTAAGTAAATATTTAAATATTATGGAGACACCGCGTTGGAATACGATCTAAATAATTTGATTTTATATATGTGAAGGAAGAATAATTTTGAAGGAAATTGAAATTTAATAAGTGTGGATAAGAATGAAAAATATTGGACTTAATTTTTAGAGAGCAAAGTGTTGAAGAACATAAAAATGTTCTTGTATATACTTAAGTATTTTGGCCATATCTCGAGCTACAAAACTCCAATTGAAGCAATTCTTAAAGCATTGGAAAGCTAAGAGACAGAGCTATAACTTTGATGAAGATCACTTCACCCAGTTCTATCTCTAAAATAGAGAAAATTACATTGGAAAATGATAAGATGTCATATCTCGGGAATAAAAATTTCAAGGATTGATAATTAAATTTTTGGAGTCTCTTAGTACAATTTTGAGCCTAATTAAATCCTAGGTTAATTAAAGGCTTAAATGAATATTTAAAAGGTGAAATGAGGGTAAGAGTTGTTTAAAATTTTAAGTTATAAATATAATAAGTATATACATAAATATATATATATATATGTACAAGGTCACATGGGTAGCAGCCCATGTGTAAAATATGAGACTTTTCTAAGTCAAAAGAAGGGGGCTGGTCAAGGAGAGTGAGAAGAAAGAAAAAGATAAAAGAGAAGATGGTAGGAGGCTCTAGAAGAGTCGGCTGAAGTAAGAAACAAAAGACAAGAAAAACAAAATGGAGAGCAAAGAAAGAAACGGTGAAAAAGAGTGAAGAAAACCGAAGAAGAAAAGGGGAGAGAAAGAGGCAGAAGAGAGGAAGGAAGGAGGCCATGATTTTGACTGCTGATTAAAGGGAAAAAGTGTAGAATTTCAGCCAGCTCTTGGAGGAAAAAGAGGTGAGTTTTGGTACTAAAAATTTAGTAATTTCATTGCTGAAATTGGAGCTTTTCTTGTTGTTGTTTTGAGAGCTGCACGGTGCAGCTTTGAGTGTAGAAAAGTAGTTGCTTGTTGTTGGGTTTTGAGGGAGAAAAAACAGTTAGGTGTTGCCAAAATTTTGAGGTCTTTTGTGGCTGGAATTGTTGAGTTTTTGTTGTTGATTTTCAGAGCAGAAAATGGCAGCAAAAGGGTGAGAAAATTGGAGCTGAAACTCTATTGAATTTTGGGAGGTTGTGTGGCCATGGAAGGAAGCTTGAAGCTGCCATGGAAGAAAAGAGGAATGGGCTGGAAAAAGAAGGAAGAAAGCAACGTAGGAGAGAGAAAGAAAAAGAGAAAAAAAAAGGAAAATGAAAAATAGAAAAATAGAAAAAAATTAAAGATGGGCCAAAAAGAATAAGAAATTAAATTGGGCAAGGCCCAATAGGAAAAAAAATTTTAAACGGGCTTGGCCCAATAGAAAATTTTGAGAGGCCCATGGACAAGGTTTAATGGCTAGGAGAAAATGAAAAAGGCCATGGACGGGAGGCCCAATGGTAAGTTTGTTATTGAATTTTAAGGTTATGGTAATTTAATATTATGCATATTTTAGAAGAAAAATATGCAAATTATATAAAGAATTTTAATTGAATTATTACTCATACAAATGTATGATTAAATATATTGGATTTAAATGATTGTTAGGAATGTTTATCGAGGAGGCGAGCAGAACGAAATAGGTGATCGAAAAATAGAAATAATCATACACGCATACAAAAATAGCGATGTAATATCCTGCTATTTAGAGGTGAGTAGGGGAGTCAATTTCTAAATATTTCGTATATAGATATGCTTCTACGTGTATTTTACGTGCAATGCAATTTTTACAAAAAAACATGTGTCGAATAAATTTTAAGGAATTGTGAGTGCAAACTATTTTAGAAATCATTTGAAAATATATATATTATACGTAAAGTATTTTAAACCGAGAAACAAGTGTTTTGAAATGATTTGCATCAAAATGAAAAATGTGCCTTAATGTTTGTGTGATATGCATTTCATGAAATATTTAAATATTCATCATATTAGTTTGATAGAAAATATCATGCAAATGTTTACAACGAACATTTCATGAAACGAGAATTTCAACGTGACATGGGGATTGATAATTTGAAAAAAAAAAGATTTAAAATATCCATTTAAAAATCATTTTGAAATTGAATGATGATTTTAGAAAATTTGAATAATTTGAGAATACATATTTGTGTTATATAAATTATGCTTTGAAATTTATGGCTTATGACGGTGTGATGGTATGATTGGCTGATTGGCATTTGTATTAAAATTTCTTGAATTGATTGTTTTGCCTGAATTGGCCCGATAATAATTTGATTGCCATATCATGCTATTTAAATTTTTAGGAATTGGTGGGTTATAGGATAGTCACTGCAGTGACGGGTTCCGTGGACCAGCCTATTAGAGGGGCATGGTAATCCCGTTATATTACACCTCGGTATGAGAGGCGCGGAGGGTAACTCCTGAGGTATGGTTAGAGTTCACATCATGCCGAACCACCACATGATGGTGAACTCCGCTAATGCCAAGGAACGGCTACTTTTCAAAATGAAAATATGTATTATGAGTATATGAGATTTTTAACAGCCTTGGCGGTTTCGGTTGGATACCCAGCGCAAGGTATCACCGAATATGAGTTTTACGGCACGAGCCATGTTTTAAGAATATCATAAGCCTTACTAATTATTTTTGATAAAATGTAATCATTTTATATGGATTGAAATAAGTTTTAATATTATGAGGTATATTTCCTTGTATAGTGAAATTTGATTTAAACGGATTTTTTGCAGCTCCTTTATTTGTTTTTCTATGAAATGGATTTGAAATTCCTCGCGTAAAGGCGAGCTATGATTAGTGCATGATTTTAAACAATGTTGGTCTCGCGGGAGCTAGCTTGATTTTATCAATTTGGTTCGAAATTTGTTATCAACATATTTTGATGAGAAAATATTATTATTTCAATTGATTATACTTTCAAAAATTCTAGAATTTCGATAAAAGGCACAAAACCCCTGTTTGAGACAAATTATTTTTATGATTCTGTATTTTACATTCAACTGATCTTCCGCTTGCTTGTTTCCCATCTACGCCCTACTCACTGGGTCGATGATATTCATTGAGTTTATGAGACTCACCCCCTGTTTTATTTTCCTTTTTGCATATAGGGATCGTTTTAGTGTGAAGTCATTGACGCGTTCGCGTGTGGTCTACCTTGAATAGGTAAAAGCATCTCCTAGCACACTATTATGAGTCGCTCCGCTGTGTCTTGTACCTGTTATGTTTGAAGTCAAGTAGTAGTATTCTACTTATTAAGTTGTAAATAAATTTTAAATTTGTATATAAGCATTAATTTGAAAATTTTATAAATTTTGGCGTATATGTAATTGTGAATAAATAAGAAAAAAGTTTATAGTGATTTTTATATTTATGATTTAATTCAGTATATGAAAGTAATACTACTATTTGATGAGTGAATGTAATGGATTAACGAGCAATTTTGGTCAAGCTTGTTTGGGACTTGGTGGGTTTTTCTCAGAAGTTTCGAACGTCGGTAGCGACCGGGGAGTGGTCGTTACAATAGTACCATTGGTGGCATAAATGTATCCATTTCTATAAATTGCACTCAATTGATTCACACTTTAGTTTTGTTTACAAAAGAAGAAAAACACCAAGGACCTCAAACATTTTAGAATCAAATCACTTTATAGATAATCAACCTTGCTCTGCTTATTGATTTTTAAGAGGATAAAAGTTTTAAGTTTGGAATCCTTTTGTTTATTACCTTTACTTTAAACTTAAGTTTCAAGTTCTCTAAATCTGTAAAAAGGTATATGCTTCATCTAAGCCAGGTAGAAGCAGCATTGATTTTCAATGTTTTAGGAGCACCACACTGAATTGATTCCCACTTTAGTTTAGCAAGTGAGGGTGTTTTGTTTACAAAAGAAAAAAAGCAACAAGGACCTCAAACATTTTGAAACCAAATCACTTTAAAGATACTAAACCTTGCTTTGCTTATTGGGTTTTAAAGAGATAAAAATTTTAAATTTAGAATCCCCTTTCTTCCCTTTTAAACAAAAATTTCGATTACTCTAATCATTAAGAAAGGTATATGTATCAAAAAAAAAATATTTTTGTGGAAAGACTTGTGCTGCTATGAGGACTTGCTCAAACAAGCTCATTAATTGGCAAAGCTTCAAAGTTCATAATATATATATATATATATTTATATATATATGATCGAATATCCTAATTAAGTCAATAAAAATACAATCATTTCTTGTAATTTCTATCCATGCCCTCTTTAGTCTTCCATCTTTTTTCTTATAAAGGAAAAATCATAAGGATTTGCTTCTTGCTTAGACAAGCTATGAAATAACATAAACAAATAACTATATAACTATAATTTATAAGTATTCTTTCCATCAACAGTGGACAAATATATGGTCATTCAACTCAAAGGTATACTAAGGATAAATATACAGCTTCAAATGAAAAAGCACAAAATTTATCGACAAAGAACTTGTAAAGTAAAAATAATTGGAGGTAATACACTAATAAATTACATAGAAGATACAATCACATCCTCCACCAGAACATTCGAGTATTTCTACAGCAATGCAAGAGGTAATACTGGGACATAACTTAGATATCAGGCTTCCAAATTACATACACATACCCGTGCCTAAGAATTCCCATTGGAGCTTTTTATTATTAATATGTTTTGCTTATCTTTGATGAAAATCAACTGAAGGCAGTGTAAAAGTTTACGCTCAACAGCACCTGGAGAAAAAAAAAAGGTCATCATCTGTGAGATGACCAATGCACCACTTAATCCAAATAGCATTGTACCTTCCAGCATCATGGGTGAACTCCTGAAAAAGCAAAAGACAAAGAATTTACTTGGATACAAAGTTTGTCTAATTATCTACGATTCATATCGCATAAAGCTACACATGCCCAATCTCAAGGCAGCATCTAAGAAATGTGACAATGGCTCATGTAGATCAACCAGGAGAATAGTAAGGGACAGAGGGGTCAAAAAGCATAGCTATCACAAAGTACTATGCTGGTTTATTACGATCGTAGCTCCAACTAATATTATGACATTGATTCATATCATTCCATGAAAAAAACAATAGGAGAGGAAGAGAGAGAGAGCCCGTCATGTTCCACATAGAAATCAAACTAAGATAGATATAACTATTAACATAGAAATCATCATGTTCACTGTATTGGAATTACATATTAATAAGATTCTACTCCTCACTTCATGCATGAATTTTTAAAAGGCACCGCCCAATTTTGCTTTCCACTCAAATACACAGAGAAATTCTTTAGGTAGAACAAATTATGCACTATGAATCATGTTATCAATTAATTGCAAAGATGGTAAACGTCAGGAATATTGAAGATATACGAATAGAAAAAGAAAAATGACCTTACCTCATTAAAATATCTTATGAGCAAATTCTTGGTTATTCTTCCTATGCTAGAACCACAATCTACAGAATTTTAAATTACCATGGAAACTGAGCTCAGAATGTCAACTAGATTTATGATTGTCAATTAAAATTAAAAACATCAAGGAAAAATGAAATACCAAACAGATCAGTATTCTAGCAATATTCTAAGTACGCTTTAGAATCATTTGTAAATATCACTACTACTTGAATGGATGGACTTAAAAAGGGGCTAGTTGTCATGACCCGGAACTCCCCTTCAAGCCCGTGACAATCGCCGCGACGTTTCGATAAGCATTAATATCCCGAATACTGCCCGAAACATCGCAAGGCTTGCGTACCAATTTTCTCAAAAACTTCAAAACCGATTAAAATATAATATACAAGCGGAGAACGCATATTTCATAATTAAAAATAAATTTAGCGGTCTAAAATATTTGTTTAAAGTAAAAATTTCAACTATTTGAATAAAACCAACATATTCGATAAAATATTTTATTTTCTTAAAACACAATATTTACAAAATCTTTCAAAAATCATTTTTTTGTAGCATAAACGTAAAATAAATTTATTTATACAATAATAAAGATAACTAAAGTATAAAAATTCAGTTACAGTGATGTGTGGGCCCTCAATTAACCACGAAGGTACAGGACTGTGAATCCTTACTTTCTAAGATGCCACTTCGAGATTTCCTTCTCGATGCAATTATTGGTCTATTGTCTATTCTGAGCTTGAAAAATGTATAGGAAGAAGGGTGAGATTTTACAAATCTCAGTGAGTAAACATATACCCTCTAAACTATCTACAGTCGAGTAAATTGAGATAAATAAAATATTCCCTCCAGTATGTTTTTCATAACATAAATTTTCATTGTACTCAAAACGATTAACTTGGCTTATGGATTTCACAAAACTTGGCTTATGCCAAAATCATTCTCGGGGATACCCTGGCCAGAGGCATCTAACCAAGACCGCCAAGGCTGTTAAATTTCTTACACTCATTTTTCATCTAAAAATCTAGCCATTCCTTGGCATTGGCTGAGTCTCACACTCACGTGGTGGTCTGCGTGAGATGCACTCAAACTTTACCTCAGGAGATGCTCTACACACGACTCTCTTTATCGAGATAAGAATATATCTAGGAATCGTGCCACTCTTATAAGCTGGTCCACGAAACCTGCCACTGCAGCGGAGAATTTATCTACCACCGAATTCATAAAAATTATTAACTGCATGATATGGCTATTTATTTTTCTACCTATCCTCTCTTAGGCTGCTCAAAACAGTTCAAATATAAATTTAACATAATAACAACTATCAATTCTACCATTCATGCTAACAAAATATCATAAGCCATTTAAATTAAAACTACAATTTATTTCATAACACATAACAGTCTCCGATTACTCTATTTTTAAAACCATTATTCAATTTTCCAGAAAATTTATAAAATCATTTTATAAAATCACATTTTTCAATAAAACACAACATTTTGGCATTGAAACCATTTTTCATAAAATCATATAATTGAATAAAACAACTATAGATAATTAAGACGATATAGGAGTACTCACTGTACTAGGAGTAGATATACTTATATTCTCGATCCTCGGGTGTAGTTTTTTACCCGTATTAGATAGCTCACCACCTATCCACAATACATGACACAAAAATTCAATAATTTGTGTCAAATCATTATAAATTATTTTAGACTCTTATCCATGCGTATGCACTAGATAGGGTTTGAAATGTCTAGACGATCGCTTAATTGAAATTTCTAAAATTCCCAATTCAACTCCAATTCCATCAATTTCAATTTCCGTTATCCAATCATATCCACAATACCTCAATGACTGTTAATTTGATCTAATTTATCAGTACGGACTAAAAATTACGCTTTTACCCCTAGTGGGTAAAAATTCTAATTTTTGCACTGAAAACTCTCATTTAATTTTCTAACTCCATAATTCATCAAATATCACCAAATACATGCCAAATAACCTAAAATTCAGCTTAATTACCTTCAAAATTATTTATGAGAATTTCGGCTATACTAGGTGGAATTTCACTAAAATTTTTCCTATTTGATTTTCATCCCAAAATTCATCAATTCTCAACAAATTCACTTGAAATGAAATCATTTCATTTTCAATAAACTCACTATGAAATTCAGCCTAAATGAATTCCCATGGAATAGGTGATTTTCTCACTTAATTTTCTTCCTACACATGACTAACTAACTACAAACACTAACATAGTTAAAAATCAAATAATTCCATCAACTTTCTCTCTCTAAACCCATTGGACCAGCCATGAAATCACCATGAAAATATGCAATTTAACCATGGAAAATAAGGGAAATTGCATGGGTAAGGTAGAAATTAAGTTAGAAATGAAAAACCTTACCTTTTTATTCTTGATTTCCTTGAATTTCTTCACTTTTTCTTGATTGTTCTCACTCTAGGGTTTATTTTTGTGTTTTCTCTCTCTTCCTTCAGGGTAGGACGAAATTTATGGGGAAGAAGGCTGAAATTTGGCCTTTCTAAGCTATTAAATAAAATAATATTATTTTATTATATTTTATTATATTTTATTAATTTATTATTTTTATTATTTTTTTTATCTTTTGACTTTATTTTCAGCCACCAATTTTCCTTCCCTTATCCTTAGCCTTCAAGAAGGTTCTGGACAAATCCCAAAGATTTTTATGGTGTAATTTTATAAAATTACACTTTTGCCCCTGAAAAAGTACAAAATTACATTTTTGCCTCAAAAATTAAAAAATTACCACAAGGCATATTTTTCACTCCTCAAACTCATACCACACTCCAAATAATTAAATTTGATCAAAATCCTTTTAAAAATTCAATTTTCAGTTTCGTGTGGTAAAATTACCATTTTGCCCCTATACTCCAAAAATATCGAAAACTCATATTTTTCATAGCTAAATCTTCTAATTGTACTTCAATACTCATATGATACTCAAACATGTCAAATGGGGCCAAAATCTTCTTTAAAAATTCTTGTTTTGACCTTTAGTGGTAAAATTAATATTTTACCCTTGTGTCCCCAAATACCGAGAATTATACTTTTTCACTGCTAAACTTCATATTATATTCCAATAATTATATTATATTTCATATAATTATTCTTGGTCATTTGAAATCAAAATCTTTATTAAAAATTCTCATTTTGTCCTGAAATTGAAAAATGACCGTTTTGTCCCTAATCGGTCAATTTTTCGGATTGACTCCAAATCGGACGTCGAACTCCGAATTACCATTTTGAGTCATCCCTGGACTATGAAATTTTCAATTTCATCTTTACGATCTCGATTTTATCTTGTTCGAGGTTTAATCGACTTAATTGTACTTTTAGGGGTAATATCGTCTTTTAACGATTTCTTCGGACTTTCTCAATATACAAACATTCTATCGAACATGTGAATGACATTACGATCACTTTATAGGGTAGGGTTTGACACTAGTAATGCCTGTTTTGAGAATTATAGCATGGTTTAATTTAGTATACTAAGCCCTAAGGTGTACCAGATTCATCTGCACTACGATCATCAAAAAAGTTTGTTTTAATTCCAACAACATAAACCATTCAAAGAAATTGAGGGCACAACCATCTATTATCATATTTTATTTTAGTTTGATTTGAGAAGAGTAATTTGAATTCAGCTCTTTTAACAGGGGATATATGCACATATCATTGAAACAAGTACTTAAGTGCATCTATTGTCATGTTATTTATAATAAAACTTTTCGAAATCACTTAATTATCTTCATATTAAAGCCAAATGACTACTGCATATTTACCTAAATATCTTCATATTAAAGCAAAACTCCAACTGCTTAGTTTCCTAAATAGATTCCCCTAAAATTCCCCTTTGCAAGATTTCAGTCAACTGTCTTAGTATAGTCAAAACAACTCACAAGTATTTAAACCAACTTCATATATAGGAAATTATAGATCCTCAAACTCATGATGAAGAATCAATCTCCTTGTGATAAAACGTATTGAAGACATAACTAACCTTTGCCTTTCTGAGGATAACAAGTGTTAGAATATTAGCAAGATAAAGCACACACAACCCTTAAGAGAGAGAGAGACAGAGAGAACTCCTAGCAAGCTTTTTCCTGAATCTCAAAAACAATATTACTTAAAGATGGTTTTGTTTTTTAAGTAAATAGAATGTTATAAACCCAAATCTCAATCACATTAAGGCATTCTAAATCAAAGCAACACCTATAACGCTGACATTTTTCAGAGACTGCTTTCTGATGAAGAGACCATGCAAATAATTCAGAAACTGCATATTTACGCAAATTTCCATGTCTTTCTATCTTTATTTATTTTTTTTCTTCTATGGGGTGGGATTATGGGACATAAATATTTCATGGTTGTGTTCTCAAGTCATCTTGGTTTCGGGTTTCAGGCACTAATTGTTGATATTTAACTCAACATTTCATCCAATTCACCATCCTATCTGCTGTCACCACTACGATTTTCCTTTAATTTATAGTAAATTAGGTTTTCCGCCAATGCTACATTCTAAAAAAGCAGGACACCATTAGCAACTTTGCACTTCCACATTCGAAGGCACATAATAACCTAAGGTTCATTCTAGTGTAAAAAATAAAAATAAAAACACAAATCAAACTACCTCAACAGCAGATAGGATTTTAATTTCCTATCTAGATAGCCACTATGATTTTAAATTCCTAGTATTAATTAATTAGAAATTTTTATGTCCATTGTATCTATTGGTCCCAAGGGTAGTGTTAGAAGAAATGAATAATATTTTTTTTTTCAAAATTAGAGAATTTATGATATGTTTGGTTGGGGAATGACTATTTCATTTCTCATTATTGCTGGAGATCAAACCAGCACTCCAATTATTTGCCTCCTCAAAGAAATGGTACATTCTCGAAGAAATTGATTGCTAGAATAATACCATTGGTGATGTCGAATTTGTTCATGGATAGACAAATGCATTTGTCGACTCCCCTGCGAAATTTGTTTGACTCATTCTGAAAATCTCATATTTTTGTGTGTAAGTTTTCTTTGACCAATTACCAAGGTTGAAACCTACTAATCATTCATTTTGTGCAAATTGGGCGATCAGTCTACAGCTGTTTACAATTTTTACTGTTTTTCGTTGTAGTTGGATGATAATGTTATGTTGTGCAAATAGATGTGCTAACTATACCGCTGGAAAAAGGAGATTAGACAAGAAGAAGACTTAGAAAGCATAAAAATAAACTAGTTATTTCTGGAAACTGGGAAGTGACACTCATTGATATAAGGACAATGCAAACACAGATTCACACACAAACATAAGCTGCATACGTCGGCAACTTGAAGTTATTGTCTGGACAGAATACACAAAACAAGCTGGTTAAAATATCAGATACAGATTATACTGCTACATTCTTCAAATCATATAGGTTACTGAGTAATGAGTTTTAGATGGCTAGGTGGAACCACCAATCTTGGGATGGGCGGGAGGTAAAGATTTTAGTACGAATGGAATAAAAGGACTACCATGCTCGATGAGACCAGGTTTTATACTTTTAATTGATTTGTTAATTTTGCAAGGACGTGTCAAGGAAAGGTCTTCACACCCTAAGGATACCCTTCAGTTCACATCCAGTGGAGAATCCTCTGAGGTGATGTTAATTTCCATTCGCTTTATGTTAATTAATTAAGATTCCATGTGTTCCTATTTCTGTTTGTTTAAAGCGCAGTTTCAGGTCAAAAGAAGTAAGTATTAAAATATAAGTAAAAAAGAATTATGATGTTATTGTATTTTTTTATTAAGAAGGTACAATATTTATTTAATCAAACTTATAATACTTTTCTTAGCTAGTAACATTACTCATGCCTCCTTTGAATTTAGTGACCATGCATCATGTTTACCCTTTGAATACTTTAAATTGTAGACATATGCATACAAATATTTTATTTGTCTTTATTAAGATAACTAGATAATTTATATGTCTTTATTAAGATAACTAGATAGTTATTTGCTTTTCACTACTAGAGGGGGATTAATACTAGTCCGAATCCTTCTAGAATAAGGGTTGTTCATATACCTATAAATTCAACCGTTAATCGCCTGAACTTGAATAGAGTTGAGGGGCAGTCTTTGATCGCAATGGCTTATTATCACTATCCTTTTTCCCTTAAGGTTTGATGGATGAAGAAGCAGTATACTGTGGAAGAAAAGAAGAGGAAGAGAGGAAAGTCACTCCATGAAAAGGCAGAGGATCCATAAATCAATGTCTTGAGAAACGTTGATGATATAAATGTTCTCGTGATGAAAAGTCTGTGAGCAAGCTTGCAATTAATATTGAAATACAACCCAAAGATAGTCAAAGCTTATGCTAGACAACTAGTATAAGGAGACTCCTTCTTCAACTAGTTAAGCAAGGCCAAAACTAATATTTTTTTCCCTCTGCTACTTCTCTGTTGGTTCCTCCATGGATGGATTTTCTTCATCAGTCTGTTGCTCCACTGTAACGACCCATCCCCGGTCGCTACCGGCGTCTGAGACCTCCGGGAGATCCCGTCAAGTCCCGAGCAAGTCTTTGTAAATTTTTTCGAGACATTTATCAAATATGCTAACACGTACTTAAATAATTACTAATAACAATAATACCCTAATGGTATTCCATTTCCAGTAAATAATAATTAAATTTAAAATACAAAGTTTTCAACAATGCATAATTAGGAATTGACAATGCTAATAATATGTAGAAATTTCATGTGACTGAACTCTAGACAGCGGAGCAACTCGAAGCGGGCTAAGAGATGCCTTTACCTATTTGCAGTAGACTGAATACGCCAATAGTTACGTGCTAGGCCGATCCCTGTCTGCAAAAGGAGAAATAAGAGGGGTGTGAGTCTCACAGACTCAGTGATCATCGGCTCAACGAGTAGGGCGTAGATGGGAAACAAGCAAATATCTGATCATTTGAATATCAAATTACCGGATGATAAAATAATTTATTTCAAACGGACATTTGTGCCTTATATATAAAGAAAATATCAAGAATTCATTTATGATATAACTAAACCAAAGGTATATAGATAACTACGCACCAAATCTAGTGTGAATAATAATTTCATGTAGAAATCATTTAGAATAATTTATTCAAATCAATTTTCTTAAATCGGGCAAGCTCCCGTAAAATCAATCTTTTGAAAACTGACACTCGAATCAACAAATCACCTATTGCATGAGGCGTTAAGTCAAATTATTTCGTAAACAAAAAGCTGTCGAAAACTTTATAACTCTCACCATGCACGGAAAAATTATAAATTTGGAAATCCAAAGATACTTTACTCTCGAGTAGGAAATAAAATAAAAACCCGTGGTCCCGCTACCATGTAATAACATCTGGGAGCATCGCTTTCACCGGATTCCCACATAATGCCATGGCAATCTCAACGATGTTGGCCAACATCGGAGATATCAAGCGGTCGCAACCGCGTAAATCATCTGTGGCCTTGCCACGTATATCATAGACCATGGCCCCAGCCATGTCTAACAGCCCGTCGGCGACCCGAAAATGTCTCTAGCTAGAGCTCACTCATGCACGAGGGTCACACTTAACCGATGTGACATCCAACCTACTTTCGAATCTCTCGATTAAATAAAATCACTTTAGAAATTATTTTATGTCTTGAAAGTCTAATTCCAAATTATTCTCAAAACATTTGGCAGAAAATATAATAAAATCAATTGTCATTTTCATAAATAAAATTTCGTGCATGAATTTTGAAATACTTCACATGGTAACCAGGCATCATAATCATGGATGCACACTACACAAGTATAAGGCACAATTTTGAATATAAATCCCATTGAAAAAGCTTGTTTCCCGATTTAAAACACTTTATGTATACTTTATACATATATATGCAAAACACGTTTGAAATTCGTAGCATTCACAAATTTCTTAAAAATCTACCAATTCATGCTTTCCACAATTTGTACATAATATAATTCATGCATATACATACATATATAATTACAAAAATTTTCAAATTGACACTCCCTACTCACCTCGAAATAGCGGGATATTACATCGCTATTTTCGTAGCGTATATATTTATTTCTATTTCCCGGTCGCGTGCCTCGTTCAGTACGTCTCCTCGATAAATGTGCCATTGAGCCTTTTCCATTCCTCCTAGCTATTGGACCTTATCCAATAACCTCTCCAATTTCCTATTGGGCCAAGCCTAATTTTATTTTCACTTGGGCCTTGCCCAGTTTCATTTTTCTAATGGGCCTTGCCCATCTAATTACCATTGGGCCATGCCCATTTTATTTTCTATTGGGCCATGCCCAACTATTTTCTTTTTTTTTTCTTTCTCTTTCTTCTTCCTTTCTTCCAGCCAAGCTTTCCTTCACCACCGTGGCAGCCCTTCTCCACCGGTGGTGGCTCTTCTTCTCTACCACCGTTGGCCACCTTTTTCCTCCTCTCTTTGTCACCGTTTGAGCAACACTTTTCAGCCCCCAAACCAACTGGTTTCTAGCTTAATTTCCAGCTCCATTTTGCCCCAAAATCAGCAAACAACAACCTAAAATTTTGCCATCTTTCTGCTCCATTTTTTTGCTCAAAATTAGCTGTCAAACCACACCTTCAAGCCTCCATAACCAACAGATTTTTCAGCACAAAAATCACAAATTTCCAGCCATGAAACTCACAAAATTCGGACAGCATAAGCCTTAAATTTTCAGCACCAATTTGCATCTAAAATCAACAGATTTTTCACCAATTTTCAGCAGTCGAAATCAATCATAAAAACGCAGAATTTTCCTTCTCAAAGTGTAGAAAAAAATTCAGGTTCCTACCTCCAAAAATTGCAACAAAACCACTCCAAGAAAATGTAGAAAATTTCGATCTTTTAGCCTCTCAAAGTTGGCTGAATTTCGGTTCTCTCCTTCCTTACCTCACGGCACTTTTTCCCTTTCCTTTTTCTTGCTTGTTGCTCGGCTTCTTTCCTCTCTTGTGTCTACCCTCTTTCCCTTTTATTCTTTGGTTTTCTTCTCTTTATTTCACCGTTTCTTTCTTTGCTCTCCATTTTGTTTTTCTTGTCTTTTGTTTCTTACTTCAGCTGACTCTTCCAGAGCCTCTTTCCATTTTTTTATCTTTTTCTTTCCTCTCACTCTCCTTGACGAGCCCCCTTCTTTTGACTTTTCTTACCTTGTTGCTGTCAGTTAAAAATTCACTACGCAAGTATACGTATCGAATAGACAGTATATTAGCAAGTAGAGTATCGTTCCCATGGAGAATTGATCTAAAACTTCACTAATTACTAAAATTAAAACAATTTAGTTTTATCCAAATAATCCAAATTAATTAAAACTAATAAACTAGAATTTAAAATAACAAGAAAAATCAAAATAACAACTGGAGAAAATATCAGATTAAACAAGCCTAGGATTACAATATCCCTCACACTTCATCTAAATTTTACCTCTCATCCTTAACTTATTTCAATGGGTTGAATTGCTAACCTAGAGTCCTAAATTATTTATAAGGGTCTCCCGACTCGTCCTATAAAAATATCTATTTTAACCAAAACACTATATCCCTATGTGATTTGAAATTAAAACAGACTCATTAAGTTCAAGCTCTAATCTGGTTACATATGGCCTATAAGTATATCCCTATCCTGTACGCAAATCATTTAACATGATCATATGCTATCCCAATTTTAGTCTACTCTAAACTCCCTCTCCCAAGTTTGTTTAGGTTCCTAAATCAGTTTAATTGGTGGACAAGCAATCAAAAGCATTAAGAACAAATTGGAATAAACAATTCAATTCCCATTGAAAATAAGTAAGAAAGAGATTAAAAACTTAGACTACATGTGAGTTCAACTGCAATCCTAGAAAAAGAAAATTAGCTACTCATAATTGCAAAATCAAATAACATTGTATAAAGTTCAACCATTGAAAATAACAAGAAGAATAAAAGCTAAGAAAGAAAACAAAATAATTGCCGCTCTAATCTCCGGGTTTCCGCTTCAACTTCTAGCTTCTTGAATCTCCAAAGGTTCTCTCTCCAAAGTTTTTCAAAAACATCCTATTTATACTAATAAACTTAACCTAAACATCCTTAAGTTGACCTAGGGTTTAATTGGGCTTAAAAACATAATGAGAAGCCCAAAAATCACTTGTTAGTCTTTACAAATTTTCATTCCCGGCACAGGACGTCCAGTTACTTTGCAACATAATTTTATCTATCTTCGAGACATAATTGAGCAAAGTGATCTTCATGAAAGTTGTAGCTCTGTCTCTTAGCTTTCCAATGGTCTAAGAGTCGTAGCAATTGGAGTTCTGTAGCTTGATATATAGCTAAAACACTGAAGCATATGCAACCAGATTTCTGGATCTTTCAGCACCTTACTTTCCAAAATTAAACCCAATGACTTTAGGTCCTACCAAAAATATAAAAACTAATAAATATTAACCAAATTAAAGGAAATAACATAAAATTAAATAACTTACTTAAAAACAAACTAAATATAAAAATAACTAAAAATTAAAAAATTATACTTAAAAACTAAGGATTTAGCTAAAATTTAATAACAAAATTGGAATAAAATAATTCTATAAAATAGAATTATCAATTGCCTTTTCCTTACTTGGCCGGACCCCCACCGTACAGGATGTTACAATCTCCCCCACTTAAATAGAATTCGTTCCCGAATTCAGGTCAACGTTGATTCATTAATTCTACTCTAGTCTCCTATTTCATTCCTTCCTTTATAAGGAAATTTTTATTTTTTATTTTTTTTATTTTTTTCTACCTCATTCACTTTCAATCCTATTAGAATTCTTTACTTGTAATTATTATTACCTTTTTGAATCAAATTGGCGAGATTCTTCATAATCATTATCACTTATTGTTTCGATATCAAACGTGCGTCTATCTCCGTCATTAACTTGAAACCATAACTCCCTCTTAATTAGACCAATTTCGATTACCTATTACATTTATGTATACCTAATCACCCTCTTATTCCTTTGTTCATTGTCAAACGTCTCGACATCCATTCATTCATTTCATTCCTATACCTTCTTAGATAGTTTATAGCATCATAAACATGCCATATTCATTCTTGTATGCATTCTCAACGTTAGGGAAAAATTAACGTCTTCAATTATCTCCACATACTTCATGTTTATCTTGCATTTATGCATTCCCATCTTTTTCATCTTTTCGTTAATTACACGTTCAAAATTTCACACATCTACCTCATTCTTAATTTAATACGGTTCAGATTGTGTGGAAAAGACAATTCACTTATCACTCTTGATTTGTAATTGTAATTCTTTCATTAACCATTAAACTCTTTTCAGTAGTTCTAGTCCTTTATAATTTAGAATATATTAACCTTATTAGGACTTAGAACTTTTGATCCCCATTGATGAAATTAAATTTTAACTTACTTACTCAATCCCTCCATATACTCACATTATAATACTAGCACCATTTATTATTCATCCATCGCATTATTGCCGCATAGAGAATTTAGCATAATTATGAAATAACTCTTCATTTATTCTTGCATCTTGATCATATTATTCCAGAATCCTTCTTATATCCACATAGTTCAATTTTTCCTCATGGTATCTCTTATCATTGTACCATTTATGCAACTCATCAAACATATTGTGTTCAAACTCAAATTACTAAAAATGATTCTTCACTTCCACTTATTACATATGGAATTCCACACACACACACACACACAAATATATATATTCATTTAAATGTCAATATTCATCACCATATATAGGGACTCTTGTAAATTATATTCAGATTGAACTCCTTTTTTTTTTCTCATTTTTGACATCTCTAATTTATCCTTCTCTTTCACTTCCATAAATCATAATTAGTCTATGAATATTAAAATATAATCAATCCCTAATTCACAATTTGGACATTTAAATTATTATTCAACTTACATTTTTCCATACTTTATCTCTCATTTATCCCTATGCATTCACATCCTACCTACGTAGAACTTCATGTACTTTACCTGTTCGGGCTCTTCTTTCATTATTTCCATCATATGCACAACTTTCATTATACCACACATCATTGTATCACAATGTCATTATCCATATCTCAATCACTAAATATTATTTTCATCCAATTTTATTTCGGTATCCATGTATGCTTTACAATCCTATTGATCCCCTCAAGTTTATCTTTACTGGATCATTACATCTTATGCAATATCATGATTCCTAAAAGTCATCTTCGTTTCTCATTTACCTTTTGTACTTCTATCGTATATGTCCTTATTCATTTCAATATTAATATATCACTTAAAATTTAGATTTATCAAGCTCGTGTAGACTTCTGGCATTTTTAAATTCCAATTTCCACATTAGGAACTTTTCATTAACCAGTTTCATTATTGGGATTATCTTCAATCATTTTGTACTATTTCTTTGCACCAATATACCATTACCTTCCCTTTAGTGTCTACACAATCAACACTGAAATATTTATAAAACTCGATATAGATTTTATTTAAATATCCTTCGACATCATCGTTAATATCCAATGTCAATCTCACATCGAGTGACCTTGTAACTTCTGCTTTAGCCATTAGGTTCCCTAGGCAATTCCATATGCCACATTTCCGTATCAGGCATAAAAAATATACTTAAGTAATATTGACCGTCATTCAATTAGTACTCACAATTACAAAACACGAAACAAGATTATACTTAAGTATTTCTTAATGTCATTGCAAGTATACGCTCCCTACTTGCTTCTTTCCTCTTGTAACTACACAATTCAAAGCCTTTTTTTTTTAAGATTCATAACAAATTCTTCTTGAGTATCACCTTATGAATATCCACCTTAAACTTATATCTCTCAGTCTATAACTACATAACCTGTGATTTAATCATTAGGTTTTGTAACAGATTCCAACTACCACGTTATACTGATGGGCATATAAAATTCACCAAGGTAATAGAGTCATCGTCCTTGGCACGTATGGTTGGCGTGTTTCTTTCAAAACTTTTTGCACATTTCCAATTACTTGGTCACTTACTTGTTCATTAATCCTTTGAACAATTTGGCGTATAGGCATGTAATCATTCCCCAAAAGATTTAATAATATTCGCTTATACTCATACCTTAATTTATATTTGTAAAGTCTAATACACCACATAATTAACATTGTCTTATCTCTAGTCTCTTTTTCTTTAATTATTTTATAATGAGATTACAGAACTTCTTAACGATACAATAAGTTCGTTATGTCATTATGACCACCTCATAATCATTCATTCACAATTTCCTCACTTGATATTGTCATCCCTTTATCTTTTAAAATTCATCCTTAATTGACTTAATATTCTTCTTGATTCTTCATATTATAGCTTATCACAATAACTGTCTAACTTTCCATTTTCATACATGCCATGGGATATAAGGCAATAAGGAAACCTTTCAATTCATGTATCGCCCTCTTAATCATTTAAATTTCCCATAGCAATGTTCAATATCAGGTTCAACGACCTGAATTTAACTTATACGTTCATTTTCCATACCTTCAACATCTTGCTCATGCATTCGACACATGAAATGTTCTTAATTTAGTGGAGTTGAACAATTAGTATTATGGTAGTGCAACTATTGTAGATTTCTTCCACAATGAAGTTATAATTACTATGTTTATCTTTCTCAACCATATGGCTTCTCTTTAAGCCCTTATCACAATTTCTTTATCCGTTTGTAGTCCTTTACTTATCACATACACTAGGTTCAGTTAATCCATTTAAGCATATGTTATCCTTTAGCATTGTGATTAATCAAATAAGTCTCACTTAAAACATCCTTTCCATATGGCATAATCAATTTTCAATTACATATTGCCACACATAATTATTCCTCATTTCTAGTGTTCCACTATTCCTTTAATATTCACAACTTATTATCCTTCTAATCTTACGACTTATGTAATTCAACCATTTCAACTTAAAATTATCATAAAATTTGTCCATCTAAGTCATCCTTCTTATGCTCACATATTGATAACCTTCGTATATTTCATGATCATGAAAATTACAATTTACGAATAACTTTCTATCATATGCACACTATCAAAACATTGATTTTAGCATATTTAATTCACCTTCGGTGGTATATCAAAATCATCCTTGAACACATTTCCATACTAACATTGATATACCTTTATCATAACATTTAGTTTAAATTTGTTTAAGCAATGATCTCCAAATTTACTCCTTGTTACGTATATCTCAAATTGTACACCACTTATTGTCGAGATCTTGACTTTACTCTTCAGTTCTTAACCAATTACATTTATAAAGTAAATAATTTACTTAATTATTGCATCTTGCCTTTGTGATCTTAAGATCAAAGTTGTCTTAAACTTAAGATGCAAAAGCTCCCGCTTAGAGCATATCCAAAAATTAATATTTCCTAAGTTCCTTACCTTTGAAGAATACAAATTCAAGACTAATCATTTGCATCATAGTTTGCATACTGATCCAATTAGACTCTTAAATTGATCATTTAAAGTGATTCATGTATCAAGCTCAAATTTAGAATTTCATAAAGCATTTAGACTAAAATCAATTTTTTCTTAAGTCGTTTAACTTTAAACAACCACATTCACCACTAATCCTTTAATTCCTTGGCTTCACATTAAGCATAGTAAAATTCAAGCTCCTTCTCAGAGCAGATTTGTTTATTAACTTTTTTCTTCTTGACCACACATCAATTATAATAATAATTAATTTTCACCCTTGAGCTAATTCATACACTTATAATTATACCTCAACATAGTTCAATCAAACCTTGGGATCTTATCGTCGCTTAATGAAATGCAAAACCAGATCCATCTAAGCTGATATACACATATTCAACACATATTCGCATATAAAATATTTCAAAAGTTCAGCATCATTCTTATATAGGCAAGGCAATTTAATTAACACAGTGCATTTACTTTCGTGCACGCAAGTATCAGTTTACACCTCCCTTAATATTGAAATTTATAAACTTCGAGTGAATCTCAATGATCATTATTTATTCCAGTCTAAAAATATACCTTTTGTTACCATTATTGTATGTTCTCCTTTTTATTGTCTTCCAATACCCCATAGTCAACAAATTTCTTCCCATTGACAATCATGGCTCAACTTTTAATTCCATCAATTGAATGAGTTATTACGGACTTATTAATTCGATTTCACTTTCCTCCACCTTTAGTCGAAAGGGTATCATTATATCCACATTTCATTAGAAGCATTCACTTAAAATATTTTCAATAGTAGTTCCTGTCTCGGGTGGCATCTCAAACCCAGACATCGACAATCAAAACTCGCTATTTAATCATCACTTATCATTACACAAGGTGGTTTTCTAAGATAAAGAGTCTACACAGCCTCCTGCCTATAATCGGTGCTGCAGTCACTGACTATAAACAAGACTCTACGTCAACCCCACCACTCCGCTGCTTGACACGAGAATCCCTAGGACTCTCTAAACCTAGAGCTCTGATATCAACTTTGTAACGACCCATCCCCGGTCGCTACCGGCGTTCGAGACCTCCGGGATATCCCGCCAAGTCTCGAACAAGCCTTTGTAAATTTTTTCAAGACATTTATCAAATATGCTAACACGTACTTAAATAATTACTAATAACAATAATACCCTAATGGTATTCCATTTCCAGTAAATAATAATTAAATTTAAAATACAAAGTTTTCAACAATGCATAATTAGGAATTGACAATGCTAATAATATGTAGAAATTTCATGTGACTGAATTCTAGACAGCGGAGCAACTCAAAGCAGGCTAAGAGATGCCTTTACCTATTTGCAGTAGACTGAATACGCCAATAGTTACGTGTTAGGCCGATCCCTGTCTGCAAAAGGAGAAATAAGAGGGGTGTGAGTCTCACAGACTCAGTGATCATCGGCTCAGTGAGTAGGGCGTAGATAGGAAACAAGCAAATAGCTGATAATTTGAATATCAAATTACCGGATGATAAAACAATTTATTTCAAACGGACATTTGTGCCTTATACATAAAGAAAATATCAAGAATTCATTTATGATATGACTAAACCAAAGGTATATAGATAACTACGCACCAAATCTAGTGTGAATAATAATTTCATGTAGAAATCATTTAGAATAATTTATTCAAATCAATTTTCTTAAATCAGGCAAGCTCCCGTAAAATCAATCTTTTGAAAACTGACACTCGAATCAACAAATCACCTATTGCATGAGGCGTTAAGTCAAATTATTTCGTAAACAAAAAGCTGTCAAAAACTTTATAACTCTCACCATGCACGGAAAAATTATAAATTTGGAAATCCAAAGAGACTTTACTCTCGAGTAGGAAATAAGATAAAAACTCGTGGTCCCGGTACCACGTAATAACATCCGGGAGCATCGCTTTCATCGGATTCCCACATAATGCCATGGCAATCTCAACGATGTTGGCCAACATTGGAGATATCAAGCGGTCGCAACCGCGTAAATCATCTGTGGCCTTGCCACGTATATCACAGACCATGGCCCCAGCCATGTCTAACAGCCCGTCGGTGACCTGAAAATGTCTCTAGCTAGAGCTCACTCGTGCACGAGAGTCATACTTAACTGATGTGACATCCGGCCTACTCTCGAATCTCTCAATTAAATAAAATCACTTTAGAAATTATTTTATGTCTTGAAAGTCTAATTCCAAATTATTCTCAAAACATTTGACATAAAATATCATAAAATCAATTGTCATTTTCATAAATAAAATTTCGTGCATGAATTTTGAAATACTTCACATGGTAACCAGGCATCATAATCATGGATGCACACTACACAAGTATAAGGCACAATTTTGAATATAAATCCCATTGAAAAAGCTTATTTCCCAGTTTAAAACACGTTATGTATACTTTATACATATATATTCAAAACACGTTTGAAATTCGTAGCATTCACAAATTTCCTAAAAATCTACCAACTCATGTTTTCCACAATTTGTACGTAATATAATTCATGCATATACATACATATATAATTACGAAAATTTTCAAATTGACACCCCATACTCACCTCGAAATAGCGGGATATTACATCGCTATTTTCGTACGCGTATATATTTATTTCTATTTCCCGATCGTGTGTCTCGTTCAGTACGTCTTCTCGATAAACGTGCCATTAAGCTTTTTCCATTCCTCCTAGCTATTGGACCTTATCCAATAACTTCTCCAATTTCTTATTGGGCCAAGCCTAATTTTATTTTTCACTTGGGCTTTGCCCAATTTCATTTTTCTAGTGGGCCTTGCCCATCTAATTACCATTGGGCCATGCCCATTTTATTTTCTATTGGGCCATGCCTAACTATTTTCTATTGGGCCATGCCCAACTATTTTCTTTTTTTTTTCTTTCTCTTTCTTCTTCCTTTCTTCTAGCCAAGCTTTCCTTCACCACCGTGGCAGCCCTTCTCCACTGGTGGTGGCTCTTCCTCTCCACCACCGTTGGCCACCCTTTTCCTCCTCTCTTTGTCACCATTTGAGCAACCCTTTTCAACCCCCAAACCAGCTGGTTTCTAGCTTAATTTCTAGCTCCATTTTGCCCCAAAATCAGCAAACAACAACCCAAAATTTTGCCATCTTCCTGCTCCATTTTTCTGCTCAAAATCAGCTGTCAAACCACACCTTCAATCCTCCATAACCAACAGATTTTTTAGCACAAAAATCACAAATTTCCAGCCATGAAACTCACAAAATTCGGATAGCATAAGCCTTAAATTTTCAGCACCAATTTGCATCTAAAATCAACAGATTTTTCATCAATTTTCAACAGTCAAAATCAACCATAAAAACGCAGAATTTTCCTTCTCAAAGTGTAGAAAAAAATTCAGGTTCCTACCTCCAGAAATTGGAACAAAACCACTCCAAGAAAATGTAGAAAATTTTGATCTTTTAGCCTCTCAAAGTTGGCTGAATTTCGGTTCTCTCCTTCCTTACCTCACGGCACTTTTTCCCTTTCCTTTTTCTTGCTTGTTGCTCGGCTTCTTTCTTCTCTTGTGTTTGCCCTTTCTCCCTTTTATTCTTTGGTTTTCTTCTCTCTATTTCACCGTTTCTTTCTTTGCTCTCCATTTTGTTTTTCTTGTCTTTTGTTTCTTACTTCAGCCGACTCTTCCAAAGCCTCCTTCCATTTTTTTTTATCTTTTTCTTTCCTCTTACTCTCTTTGACCAGCCCCCTTCTTTTGACTTTTCTTACCTTGTTGCCTTTTCCTTACTTGGTCGGACCCCCACCTTACAGGATGTTACATCCACCATTGATTCCCCCATGGCTAGATTTTCTTTATCAGTCAGCTACTCCTCTGTCGATTCCTTCATGGCTAGATTTTCTTCATAACTCTGCTGTGCCTCTGTTGATTCCTCCATGGCTGGATTTTCTTCATCACGCTGCTGCTATTGTTTGATTCCTTTATCTCTCAACTTGGATAGAGCATCTAGTGCTGGTTCAGCTTATTCCCTCATAAATGCATGGATTTTGTTGGGTTCTAAAAATGTAGACCTCACAAATATTATACTCTTGCAAGAAAATAAATTGCAATATTAAGCATATATAGTTTGTTCGCAAATTATACAACAAAAACTTTCAAAATTAAGTTTTACCAGGCACATGCAAACATTTCAATTTTATTAACTTTAATGAATGTGTGAGCTCTCTCTCAATTTTAACATTAAAAAAGAATATTATTCTTGAATGAGCAGTGCTTATTCTTTCTAGACTCTTTTCAAAAGAGGAAGAGGTTCTAATTATTCTTGGTTAGGCCAACCAATACGGTAGTTTGGCCACTTTTCGCCTTAGTGGGCTTTCTAACCCCATTGCATCAGTTAATTATGCAAACAAGTTTGATATTCAGCTAAATTTTGCATTAATAAACCATGTATGCATGCAATGATTCAGACAAAAATGTAGATTATGTATTCCAATTTGGCAAGGTAGTAAGAGATTTAAAAAGAAAAGAACCTGATGAGCTTCTCCTTGCATTTGTGACCTTCTGGACCCAAGAAGAGTTCAAACTTTATCTCTTTTCACCTCCATATAGTTTATTCGGATGTTAGGAATGCGAGAGATATTGCACCCTTTTTCCAGAATAGAACACCATCTTATCTCCAATGTCTCAATGCTTGAATTTTGAAGGTGGTGTGGCAGTGCCTTTGACCTTGGGCATCATCTATCAATCACTAAGAAACTGAGACATGGCATTATACTAATTTGCTCTTTTCTCTTGCCTTGGAAATGAAACTCCCCATATTCCCACTCTTCCAACTCATTCATGCCATGAATTTCAAGTCTTTTCAGATTCGCGAAGGGAATAACAGTTGAGGGTGAAGATCCTTGTCCCTCATCTCTTTCTATTCCTAAAAATTCAACTCCCACTTTCTTTACTCTCCTTATGTCATAGATTCAAAGTAATTTAAGGGATGGAAGTTTCCCCAGGGGAGGCAATCTCTCCTAGTTTCTGCATAAGTAGACTGCAAGATGCCTCAAGTTGGTCAACGCCAACGTCCAGTTTGGCAATGTGCTCAAGCCTATGTAGTTATGTTTGGACTTCAAAAAATACAAAAAAAAAATCAACGGGCTTGTTTGCTACATTTAGCATGGAACCTATATTGTATAACGAGAACAGAAAAACTGGTTCAAGTGTTGAGGTGATAATTGGATGAGTTGGTTCCTTTCAGGTTCATATCATTTTGGTATTTGCAGGATTATGAACAAATAAAAAAATTATAGTACTTTCAGATTTATTTTAAGAAATACTAATTTATAACTTAATTCTTTGGTAGAATACCAACTCCTTTAACAATAAGTCCACTTTTCCAATTCCCTAGTTTACGACAGTAAATATCTAATTCTCCAACATTTTCAGATGAAGTTGTAAATTCTCCGATAGGGATTTCTATCCATTCTCCTGTTGGCTTGGTCTCCAAAATTTCCTTGCGTTCAACATTGGACCCATTTGGAAGAGTGAATCCGAAGTTCACTGGAGGTCCCCATCCATATGCTTTATCTGTCAACTTAAACACGAACACAACTCCATACAAAGTTTTCGGTGAGAGCTTTTTTACATTGAATTTCACATGCATTTCTAGCTTACACACATCTAAAAGTTCGGCAACATCAATCAACACATTACTGCAAAATCAAAAGTTTATGGATTAGGAAAACTCTCAAGCTAGAATTATAAAGTAAGGATTCTGAATGAATAATAAATCTACACTAACTTGTTTGTTTCTCTTTGGTATGACCAACGCCAATAACGGTCGTCGTGTGCCCAATCGATTGAAAAATCTCTTGCAAACAACATGAAGCAGTATTTGTTTAACTTCTTATCCACCTAGTACTTCTACAACAACAATGGCACCCACAAAATCGTGAAACTTTTCTTCCATTCAACTATTCGTAAAACAAAATTCATTTTCACATAAATATGAGATCTTTAAAATGAACTTATATAAGACTTAACTACCATTCTGTTTTGATTGAAGTAAACTTCATCATGAGGTTGGGAAAGCAACTTATCCATAGAAGAACTCTCAATAAGTGAGTCAGCATCTTTCAAGTTAGCAAATTCATGAAAATCTCCATCTACAAATTCAAAATCCTACAACATGAAAAACACAACCCTTGATCATTAACATTAAGTTGAGGACACAACAGTGGAAAGAAACAAGTTTCTTTTTTATAAGTTTATGATTTTAGATCTAGGAAAACTGAGATAAATTTTGAAAAAACTATCCTAATTATGGGAAATAGGGCAAAAAAATTGAATTTTTTTATTTTTTTATTAGATTTTCATACCATTAATGACTGATAGCCAAAATTTACATTTAAGGGTTGAAATCTAGAAAGAGAAAAGAGCTAGAGAGAAGGAAAGAAGGAAAATGAAAAATAAAACCTAAATATACTTTAAATAGTACTCTAAAACAATGTAGTTTTGAACAAATGAGGAAAGAAAAAACTGACACATGGCCAATTTCTTTTTATTTTTTATTTTACATGTCAATGCAACACTAGCACCACAAATGGTTAATTTGAATGGAGTTAAGCAAACTGAGTCAATTACATAAAATCTCAAAATATAGAGACTAAATTAACCAATTTTGGGTAAAGAGATTAAATTAATAAAAAATCTATAGTATATGGACCTATGAGGTACTTTAACCATTAATAAAGTCCAATTAATCAAAGAGGTGGTGGATACAATCATGTCATGTGTAATTTAGATTCCTATTTTTCTTTAAAAAATTCAATAACATGGTATAAAAAAATTTTACAGAAAAAATGATAGTGATAAACTTACTGTAAGAAGAGCACACTCGATGTGAGCAACAAATTGTCCAGCACACTCTTCACAGTAATAGCAATGATTTTTTGAGTTCCTTTCTTCTTCGCAAATGTCGCAATAGTATCCTCCAGAATCATCTTCGACAAAATGATTTTTAAGAATCAAACGATGCATGTGACATTTGGATTTAACTGAACACGGTATGGGAACACATTTTAAGTGCAAATTCATATTGCACTCCACGCAAAAATAGAAAGGTTCCTTACCAATGTAACTTTTGCATTTGTTACATAATTGGTAAGATTTCTCACACTCTGGTCCAAAATAATAAAGATTATGCATGTGAGACTTGATTTTTAAAGCCAGCATCAGGGAATTAGCACAATGAAGATGAAAGTGGAAATCACACTGCCAACAATTATAACCGATACTTTCAATGATTTTAAATCTGCAGGCAGAACAATTTTCCCAATCCCCGATTTGTGGATGAAGCGGGTGTAATGGATGAAATGTGTGTTGCATCTCCCGCATAAGTGCAAGACAAGATTCATGAATTTTGATATTGAAACAATCACGACATGTATAACCTGGACCCAAGATTGGTAGCTTGCAGGCAACGCATTTCCAAGCCAAATCTTCGAGATCATTTCTATCGTTGAAGAAGTCTAACTTATGATTTTGATTGAAAGGGCACAACTTGGAAACTTTCTCCATCTCTTTCAGCTTTTGCCTCTCATTTTTAGGTGGGATTGGAGTGGTAGCACATTTCACATCAAGTTGGAAATCGCATGGAAGGCACATGTAAGCAAACCCACTAGAATGTTCCCTACATCCATGGCATGTAAATTTAACTATATCCGTGAAGAGCTTCAGAGGATGCTGGCAATGAAGAGGGTGTGACATCTCATACGACAATTTAGAGCACGTTTCATGTAAGTAGTATTTACAATCTTCACAAGCATAGTGTTGATCAAAAATTTCTTGACGGCAAGCATTGCAAAGAAGACTTTCATTCTGTTCAATTGCCTCATTATAGCTTAAGGGATGTTGATGATCAAAATGTTCAATTTGCACCTGCACAACCAAGTTGAGTGAAGAAAGTTATTAACCTTCCTCCATTTTTTAAGTAAAGTGCATCCTTAGTTTGCAGCATTGTCATAATATTTTATTTTCATTTATGACTAAACAAACTCAATTTTTTCCATCTACATCTTTTTAAATTTATTTTAAATTCATCTATCCATCAATACACTATTAAATATGAAACGGATTTGCCATCTAAGCACTACAGTTATGTCCTTGTGACTACACTCACATAATTCACATAACATGTGAAATTTACGTGACAAATTCCATCTATATTTTATTAGCATGTTGATAAATAGATGGATTTGAAACAAATTCAAAATGGTGAATGAAAACAAAAAATTACAAATAGATCAAAATTAATAGTAAAATTTACTCATTAATTATGTTTAAAAAATAAAAAAAAGAAAAATTAAGATAATATTAAAATATGAAAGCAATAATTAAATAATCAAATATATATGTTCATAAATTAACATAATGCTCGTATGTGTTTTTATTTTATTCAACATTCAATATTTTTACTAAAGCTGTCTCCAAATTAATTTTGAATGCTGCTATATAAGTAGAGGTTTCTTACTTATATTATTTACATTTTTTAGCTTTTTTTTTATTGAATTTTATTAAAAAACGTAAATAGTGTTTATTACTAAAAAATCTTTATAGTATATAAATCCAAGGAATTATAGAAGACCTAAAGTGATGTAAACATAAAAAAAAAAAAACATTATTGGGAAGTGAAAACATCACAATAATATCAATATAGAAGGCCCAATTCCCTCACCTTCAATGTTGAAGCTTCGCTATCCAACAAACTAAAGGTCAAACTTTGATCTAGTTTCGTATCTACAACCTGGGAAAGTGAAAATATTAGCATCAAAATTTTTCTAAGGGGCACATTACATTTATTAAATTTATTAAATTTCATTAGAGAGAGAGTAAATGTCTCCTTACCTTATTGAGTGCACATTCGATGTGCGCAACAAATTTGCATTCCTCGCAACAATAAACACTATGCTTGGGTTTTCTTTCTTTTTCACATATATCACAATAATATTCTTCAGAAACATTTTCTATAAATGAATCCATAAGCATGAGATCATGCTCATGATACTTGTGTGAAATAAAATATGGTATTGTAAGACATTCAAAATGATAATTGAAATTACACTGGACACAGCGATAAAAAGCACTTTCGCCCCATGTAGCATCAATATCAAAACCACATATCTTGCATAGGTGGGTAGCGGTATTAACTTTCATTTGAAAAAAAGTAAGATCATGCTCATGTAACTCAACCTTGAGACTAGGTCGTAGTTTAGCACAATGAACATGAAGGTAGAATTCACATTTTCTACAACAATAGGCTTTTCTAAACTCCCATATCGGTAAATTGCAAGCCTTGCACAGCCCATTATCAGAGTGACGGTTGCATAATGGAAGAGGATGTGATGGATGAAATGGGTGTTGGAAGATTATGCTGGGCATGTTGATTAGGCAGGAATCATGGAACCACATATAAGCACCATTGCCAAGACAGGCATAGGACATTCCGAACAAATGGTTCTGACACCAACTACATATATACTCAAACTCTCTCACTCTCCTATAATTAAATTGGGTAAACTCATTAATTTTTTTGAATGTCTCGTCATTGAGTCTATTTTTCTCATCATTAGTTGAAAAAGCACACTGATACTCAAGGCTAAAATCACAATCTTTGCAATAATATCTATAGCCTCGAGAAAGATTGAAACATTTATCACATATGTAATCTATGTGATTGGACCCTACTAAAGTAAGATTGTGTTGGGAATGGCAAGGATGTGCACTTATCAGAGGAGGTAGCTGTTGATGAACACAAGAATCATGCAATAACAATTTGCATCTTTCACAGCAATAAGCCATACCACGAATTTCCTGATTGCATATATTACAAAGTGCCGTTGATCCATCGTAGTCATCAAAGAGCAAGTGGTGTTCATGAATAAAGGGTTTGATATCCATCTCAAACAAAGAAAAAAAAATTGAACTTACATATGAAAAAAAGGGAAATGGGTTCGGTTGGGGAATGATTTGTGAGGGTGAAAGGAAGGTTCTGGCAGTGTGAGGGAGAGAAAGTTGATTTCTTTTTTTGGGGTTGGGAGATTCTCATTACATCCAGCCAAAAGAGAAAGAGAGGAGGAAGTGAGCTGAAGGTTTAGAGAGAAGTAAGAGAGAGCCACCGACGGTTCAGAGCGAAAGTGAAGGGGAAAAATGAAGAAAAGAGAAAGAGAGAAATGAATGAATTTAGACTTCGGGTTGTAAGGAGCAAAGTGCCCAACGGCACCGTTTGGAACATAACACAAAAATATGAGAGAGGACTGGTCTTGCGGATAGGAACATTAATATACATATAAAATATATTACACTAAGGATTAAAGAATTTTGTGAAAAGGACGTCGTGTTAAACAACAGAGCAAGAGGAAAACAAAGAACGTCGTGTTTAACAACAGAGCAAGCTGAACAGCACTCACTCTCACACCAGAACTTTGCATCGGGTATCAGAATCATAGGTCACCCAAGGCAAAACAGGATGATGACGTGCATCAAATAAAACACATGGGGTCGGGGCCACTTGCTCGGATATTATTGTACTATAAAGTTTAAAACGGGAGAGCTTTTCTTTCGCGTGTGAACAGTTTACTGATTGTTCAAATATAAAGAAAGACATGACCAAAAGTCTACGTCTTTAATCACACGATTTCCATATTCCTTTGTGATGCAATGCAAGTCTTCATTTTGTATGGTCTCTACTCAAAGTTTGATCCTCCCTGTTCTGCTTCCATAAGTTTGATCCTCCCTGTTCTGCTTCCATTTGCTTTCCTCTCTTACACTCTCGCACCAAGCTTTTTCATGACCGTTGAATGTGTGCAGACTGCTTTGTACAGTATGGCGTGCTCGATTATTTTGTGATAAGCATATTATTTTTGCATATAAAAAAAACAAAGATCAGGCAACTTGTGTACGGTATTCAAGGGCAGGACTTTCACATTGTTTTGTGTTATTGAAGCTTTGGGTTTCTGCTAATTTGTGCTGCAATTGAAGTAAACCTACGAACAATTGTAAAAGACGGAAGAAAATGAGACTTAAATTTTTACTTCGATTTTATTGCCTTCTTAAAATTTCAGGATTGGGATATTAATCCACCCGCCCACGGGGGAAGACTAGAGTCAAGTGATGATGATTACATGTAGCTCTTGTTCCTATATGGGATTGAGCCAATTGGTTTTGTGGGACAAAGTTAGTGGACAAGAAATCAAGACCAGCAAACAGGATTGGCTGAGTTGAAGGATATGATTGAAGATTTGTTGCAAGCTGTGCGAGCTTTAAGAGATTCTTTCCCCTTTTGCTTTTCCTGTCCAATGTGCATCCAGCTAATGCTAATACATATTATTGTACAGAAACAGCGATGATAGAAGAAGAAGACAAGAGTGTTGCTCTTGTTGGCTTCCTCTAGGGTTCCTCTCGTACATAGGGTTGTTCTTTTTCTTTTTCTTTTCTAAAAGAAGTGGGAGTATTCACACTGCAATAGCATACAGTGGAAAATTGGTGGAGAAGAAGGTACATGGAAAAGACCTTTAGCTTATGTTAACTAGAATTGAACCCCTGCGTTGCGGCGAAATAATAAATTATTTATTTTGTTAGATAAAAAATTTTTTGAGTTAGAATTGTTAGTCCTAAAAGATGTATTTGTAAAAATATCTACATACGAAAGTTGTTGTAACATTGACCACAAAGCGAATGATTTTTACATAGTTGTTCACAAATTTATGTATTTATTTTCATCTTACAAAAAATGAATGCTTATGAAAAAAATTAAGATAAAATATGGACCGTTAGGAATCAGAATAATATTGTGTTGTTACTATAAAAGTTATTAAAGTAATTTCGTAACTTTAAGTAGTTTCTGTTAAATTTAATAAGTAGTAGAGTATAATGATATCTATTTTTCATATAAATTCAAACAAAATTAAATAAATATCTAAATAGGTTACATACAAAAAATAAAGTAAAAAAAGAAAAACAAAATTTTTGTGCTCAAATACGAAGATAAGAAACAAACATAAGGAGGTAGAAAAGAAATCCGTTAAGAACTACCAAGCAACTCCATATCAGATTCAATTTTGTAACTTTTATGTGCTCTTGTAAATAAATTTCTTGCAAACAATTTATAGAAATAATTACATAGTTGTCATATTAAAGAGACTAATAAAGATAGCAGCACACCGATAAATAGTTTGTGATTCTTTTATGCTTTTTGCTTTGACTTGAGAATGTGAGAGAAGAAAAAAATATGATTGCAGAAAGAAAGAGAAACTAAGGAGAGGTTTGCACATGATATTCATTAAATTAATATGTTGTATAGATCTTTTTTTACAACCAATAATCCATGAATTATAATATAAGACCTCAATGAACTCAAGTAAAAGCTCATAAAATAACTAAATGATTATCAATGAGCCACAAATAAGTAACCAAAACAAATTGAAAATTACAATAAGATAAGGCAAGCAAAATTAATAGAAAGGAAAGAAATAGGGAAAAAGCAATTGTTACAAAGGCAGAAAAAATCAAAACTTGATCATAAATAAAAACCATGAAAACAGAAACGTTTGATCATAAAAAATATTACCATAGATTGTGGCAATATTTGTCTTCTGATACATAACTTGGTAATTAATAGAAACTTATAATTAAGAGAAGTGGGATAAAGATTAAAGAGAAATATTTTAATCAACTTTACTTGGACTTCTTTTTTGTGCTCTTACTTTGCACTAAACTGTTTCCTTTGATGCTTCGTCAGTCTTTGCCCATTACCAAGAAATCATTCAGAACATCAAATTACATAGTTTATTTAGTAGAGAAAAAGATCAAATTTATTAATGAAGGAAACGATAAGAAATATTTAAACATAGGTTGCTCTATTTTTAATTTTTAAGCTAACAATCATTGATAAAATGCTACAATTAGGAGAAACTGTTGAGTTATCATCCTTCTAGTTCTAAATTCTAATTTAAAAGTAAACTTAAAATCTCCAAAACTTGAACCCATAACAAAAGTAGAGATGACAATGGATTTGAAACAAATTCAAAATGGTGAATGGAAACAAAAAATTACAAATAGGTCAAAATTAATAGTAAAATTTACTCTCTTTTTTTTTGTTTAAAAAGTAAAAGAAATGAAAATTTAAGATAAAACTAAAATATAGAAGCAATAATTGAATAATCAAATATATATGTTCATAAATTAACATGATGCACATATGTGCTTTTAATTTATTCAACATTCAATATTTTTACTAAATCCTTCTCCAAATTCATTTTGAATACAGCTATATAAGTAGAGGTTTCTTACCTATATTATTTACATTTTTTATTTTTTTTCATTGAATTTTATTCAAAAATATAAATGGTGTTTATTATTAAAAAATCTTTATAGTATATAAATCCAAGAATAGGCCAAACCATCAATTTTCCGATTGCATATATCACAAAGTTCCTCTGATTCGCTGTAATCATCATAGAGCAAGCGGTGTTCGTTAAGGAAGGGTTTGATATCCATCTCAAACAAAGAAAGAAAGAAATTTTGGTAGATGAAGAGAGAGAGATGGCCAATAGCCTCTTGATGGGAAAAGGGTGTTTAAATATGAAAGCTAAACAAAGATTCCCTCAAGCCTTCAAACCAAACACAAGAAAATGGCATATGCTTCATGCCCCATCAACATTGTTTTTTTTTCTCTATTTAAACAAGGAAAGAACATTATTCTCTTTGTCCTTTTTTTAAAAAAAAAAAAAACTTACTCATCATTAAAGATAAAATAATTCTTCTAATTGCTACATTTTTATTCCAAATGTGACTATCAAAGATGCCAATACCACAATTTTGAATCTAAAACAGTAAATATATAGAAAAGCATCAAGGACCTTATGCATTTTGGAAAATGACTTTTTTCAAAACCAAAAAAAAAAAAATTCAACCTTGCCCATTTATTGGTTTTTCAAAGGACCTTAGATTTATTCTTTTAATTTTTATGTAAAATGATAGATATTAAGAAAGACAAAAAGAAGACAGGAGGATATAACCCTAAAGCATAGTTGTAATACCCCATACCCTCGTTAGACACAAATAAGATTCTATTGATCAAAGGAATGATTATTTAATACGAATTAGCGTGCTAAGGAACGTTTAAGAATAAAATGTATTACACGCGTAGAACTCACAATTAAATAATAATATTTTTGTTGAAGATAAATTAGTGAGTTAAAGGATGATTCGAAGATAAACCGACACATAATAATGTGTTTCGGGACCAAAGAAGGTAAGTGAAAATTTTTAGAATAAAATAATATTTTATTAATAAAATAATATTAAAATATTAATATTTTATTGGAGGTCAAAATTAGTCATGAAAAATAGAATATGACTAATTTAAGTGGGGGAGAAGAATTAAGAATAAAATTTTAGAAGGAAATGCCGTAAGTGAGACCCCACAATTTTTATTAAATCGAGTTAACGCGGTAAGTAAATATTTAAATATTATGGAGACACCGCGTTGGAATACGATCTCAATAATTTGATTTTATATATGTGAAGGAAGAATAATTTTGAAGGAAATTGAAATTTAATAAATGTGGATAGGAATGAAAAATATTGGACTTAATTTTTAGAGAGCAAAGTGTTGAAGAACATAAAAATGTTCTTGTACATACTTAAGTATTTTGGCCATATCTTGAGTTACAGAACTCCAATTGAAGCAATTCTTGGAGCATTAGAAAGCTAAGAGACAGAGCTACAACTTTTATGAAGATCACTTCACCCAGTTCTGTCTCTAAAATAGAGAAAATTATATTGAAAAATGACAAGATGTCATATCTCGGGAATAAAAATTTCAAGGATTGATAATTAAATTTTTGGAGTCTCTTAGTACAATTTTGAGCTTAATTAAATCCTAGGTTAATTAAAGGCTTAAATGAATATTTAAAAGGTGAAATGAGGGTAAGAGTTGGTTAAAATTTTAAGTTATAAATATAATAAGTATATACATAAATATATATATATGTACAAGGTCAAATGGGCAGCAGCCCATGTGTAAAATATGAGACTATTCTAAGTCAAAAGAAGGGGGCTGGTCAAGGAGAGTGAGAAGAAAGAAAAAGATAAAAAAGAAGATGGTAGGAGGCTCTAGAAGAGTCAGCTGAAGTAAGAAACAAAAGACAAGAAAAACAAAATGAAGAGCAAAGAAAGAAACGGTGAAAAAGAGTGAAGAAAACCGAAGAAGAAAAGGGGAGAGAAAGAGGCAGAAGAGAGGAAGGAAGGAGGCCACGATTTTGACTGCTGATTAAAGGGAAAAAGTGTAGAATTTCAGCCAGCTCTTGGAGGAAAAAGAGGTGAGTTTTGGTACTAAAAATTTAGTAATTTCATTGCTGAAATTGGAGCTTTTCTTGCTGCTGTTTTGAGAGCTGCACGGTGCAGCTTTGAGTGTAGAAAATTAGTTGCTTATTGTTGGGTTTTGAGGGAGAAAAAGCAGTTAGGTGTTGCCAAAATTTTGAGGTCTTTTGTGGCTGGAATTGTTGAGTTTTTGTTGTTGATTTTCAGAGCAGAAAATGGCAGCAAAGGGGTGAGAAAATTGGAGTTGAAACTCTATTGAATTTTGGGAGGTTGTGTGGCCATAGAAGGAAGCTTGAAGCTGCCATGGAAGAAAAGAGGAATGGGCTGGAAAAAGAAGGAAGAAAGCAACGTAGGAGAGAGAAAGAAAAAGAGAAAAAAAAAAGAAAATGAAAAATGGAAAAATAGAAAAACAAAATTAAAGATGGGCCAAAAAGAATAAGAAATGAAATTGGGCAAGGCCCAATAGGAAAAAAAATTTAAACGGGCTTGGCCCAATAGAAAATTTTGAGAGGCCTATGGACAAGGTTTAATGGCTAGAAGAAAAAGAAAAAGGTCATGGACGGGAGGCCCAATGGTAAGTTTGTTATTGAATTTTAAGATTATGGTAATTTAATATTATGCATATTTTAAAAGAAAAATATGCAAATTATATAAAGAATTTTAATTGAATTATTACTTATACAAATGTATGATTAAATATATTGGATTTAAATGACTGTTAAGAACGTTTATCGAGGAGACGAGCAGAACGAAATAGGTGATCAAAAAATAGAAATAATCATACACGCGTACAAAAATAGCGATGTAATATCCTGCTATTTAGAGGTGAGTAGGGGAGTCAATTTCTAAATATTTCGTATATAGATATGCTTCTACGTGTATTTTACGTGCAATGTAATTTTTACAAAAAAACATGTGTCGAATAAATTTTAAGGAATTGTGAGTGCAAACTATTTTATAAATCATTTGAAAATATATATATTATACGTAAAGTATTTTAAACCGAGAAACAAGCGTTTTGAAATGATTTGCATCAAAATGAAAAATGTGCCTTAATGTTTGTGTGATGTGCATTTAATGAAATATTTAAATATTCATCATATTAGTTTGATAGAAAATATCATGCAAATGTTTACAACGAACATTTCGTGAAACGAGAATTTCAACGTGACACAGGGATTGATAATTTGAAAAAAAAAGATTTAAAATATCCCTTTAAAAATCATTTTGAAATCGAATGATGATTTTAGAAAATTTGAATAATTTGAGAATACATTTTTGTGTTATATAAATTATGCTTTGAAATTTATGGCTTATGACTATGTGATGGCATGATTGGCTGATTGGCATTTGTATTAAAATTTCTTGAACTGATTGTTTTGCCTGAATTGGCCCGATAATAATTTGATTGCCATATCATGCTATTTAAATTTTTACGAATTGGTGGGTTATAGGATAGTCACTACAGTGACGGGTTTCGTGGACCAGCCTATTAGAGGGGCATGGTAATCCCGTTATATTATACCTCGGTATGAGAGGCGCGGAGGGTAACTCCTGAGGTATGGTTAGAGTTCACATCATGCCGAACCACCACGTGATGGTGAACTCCGCTAACGCCAAGGAATGGCTACTTTTCAAAATGAAAATATGTTTTATGAGTATATGAGATTTTTAACAGCCTTGGCAGTTTCTGTTAGATACCCAGCGCAAGGTATCACCGAATATGAGTTTTATGGCACGATCCATGTTTTAAGAATATCATAAGCCTTACTAATTATTTTTGATAAAATGTAATCATTTTATATGGATTGAAATAAGTTTTAATATTATGAGTTATATTTCCTTGTATGGTGAAATTTGATTTAAACGGATTTTTTGCAGCTCCTTTATTTGTTTTTCTATGAAATGGATTTGAAATTCCTCGCGTAAAGGCGAGCTATGATTAGTGCATGATTTTAAACAATGTTGGTCTCGTGGGAGCTAGCTTGATTTTATCAATTTGGTTCGAAATTTGTTATCAACATATTTTTATGAGAAAATATTATTATTTCAATTGATTATACTTTCAAAAATTCTGGAATTTCGATAAAAAGCACAAAACCCCTGTTTGAGACAAATTATTTTTATGATTCTGTATTTTACATTCAACTGATCTTCCGCTTGCTTGTTTCCCATCTACGCCCTACTCACTGGGTCGATGATATTCACTGAGTTTATGAGACTCACCCCCTATTTTATTTCCCTTTTTGCAGATATGGATCGTTTTAGTGTGAAGTCATTGACGCGTTCGCGTGTGGTTTATCGTGAATAGGTAAAGGCATCTCCTAGCACAATATTATGAGTCGTTCCGCTGTGTCCTGTACCTGTTATGTTTGAAGTCAAGTCGTAGTATTCTACTTATTAAGTAGTAAATAAATTTTAAATTTGTATATAAGCATTAATTTGAAAATTTTATAAAATTTTGGCGTATATGTAATTGTGAATAAATAAGAAAAAAGTTTATAGTGATTTTTATATTTATGATTTAATTCAGTATATGAAAGTAATGCTACTATTTGATGAGTGAATGTAATGGATTAACGAGCAATTTTGGTCAGGCTTGTTTAGGACTTGGCGGGTTTTTCTCGGAAGTTTCGAACGCCGGTAGCGACCGGGGAGTGGTTGTTACAATAGTACCATTGGTGGCATAAATATATCCATTTCTATAAATTGCACTCAATTGATTCCCACTTTAGTTTTGTTTACAAAAGAAGAAAAACACCAAGGACCTCAAACATTTTAGAATCAAATCACTTTATAGATAATCAACCTTGCTCTGCTTATTGACTTTTAAGAGGATAAAAGTTTTAAGTTTGGAATCCTTTTGTTTATTACCTTTACTTTAAACTTAAGTTTCAATTTCTCTAAATCTGTAAAAAGGTATATGCTTCATCTAAGCCAGGTAGAAGCAGCATTGATTTTCAATGTTTTAGGAGCACCACACTGAATTGATTCCCACTTTAGTTTAGCAAGTGAGGGTGTTTTGTTTACAAAAGAAAAAAAGCAACAAGGACCTCAAACATTTTGAAACCAAATCACTTTAAAGATACTAAACCTTGCTTTGCTTATTGGGTTTTAAAGAGATAAAAATTTTAAATTTAGAATCCCCTTTCTTCCCTTTTAAACAAAAATTTCGATTACTCTAATCATTAAGAAAGGTATATGTATAAAAAAAAAATATTTTTGTGGAAAGACTTGTGCTGCTATGAGGACTTGCTCAAACAAGCTCATTAATTGGCAAAGCTTCAAAGTTCATAATATATATATATATATATATATATATGATCGAATATCCTAATTAAGTCAATAAAAATACAATCATTTCTTGTAATTTCTATCCATGCCCTCTTTAGTCTTCCATCTTTTTTCTTATAAAGGAAAACTCATAAGGATTTGCTTCTTGCTTAGACAAGCTATGAAATAACATGAACAAATAACTATATAACTATAATTTATAAGTATTCTTTCCATCAACAGTGGACATATATATGGTCATTTAACTCAAAGGTATACTAAGGATAAATATACAGCTTCAAATGAAAAAGCACAAAATTTATCGACAAAGAACTTGTAAAGTAAAAATAATTTGAGGTAATACACTAATAAATTACATAGAAGATACAATCACATCCTCCACCAGAACATTCGAGTATTTCTACAGCAATGCAAGAGGTAATACTGGGACATAACTTAGATATCAGGCTTCCAAATTACATACACATACCCGTGCCCAAGAATTCCCATTGGAGCTTTTTGTTATTAATATGTTTTGCTTATCTTTGATGAAAATCAACTGAAGGCAGTGTAAAAGTTTACGCTCAACAGCACCTGGAGAAAAAAAAAAGGTCATCATCTGTGAGATGACCAATGCACCACTTAATCCAAATAGCATTGTACCTTCCAGCATCATGAGTGAACTCCTGAAAAAGCAAAAGACAAAGAATTTGCTTGGATACAAAGTTTGTCTAATTATCTACGATTCATATCGCATGAAGCTACACATGCCCAATCTCAAGGCAGCATCTAAGAAATGTGACAATGGCTCATGTAGATCAACCAGGAGAATAGTAAGGGACAGAGGGGTCAAAAAGCATAGCTATCACAAAGTACTATGCTGGTTTATTACGATCGTAGCTCCAACTAATATTATGACATTGATTCATATCATTCCATGAAAAAAACAATAGGAGAGGAAGAAAGAGAGAGCCCGTCATGTTCCACATAGAAATCAAACTAAGATAGATATAACTATTAACATAGAAATCATCATGTTCACTGTATTGGAATTACATATTAATAAGATTCTACTCCTCACTTCCTACGATTCATATCGCATGAAGCTACACATGCCCAATCTCAAGGCAGCATCTAAGAAATGTGACAATGGCTCATGTAGATCAACCAGGAGAATAGTAAGGGACAGAGGGGTCAAAAAGCATAGCTATCACAAAGTACTATGCTGGTTTATTACGATCGTAGCTCCAACTAATATTATGACATTGATTCATATCATTCCATGAAAAAAACAATAGGAGAGGAAGAAAGAGAGAGCCCGTCATGTTCCACATAGAAATCAAACTAAGATAGATATAACTATTAACATAGAAATCATCATGTTCACTGTATTGGAATTACATATTAATAAGATTCTACTCCTCACTTCATGCATGAATTTTTAAAAGGCACCGCCCAATTTTGCTTTCCACTCAAATACACAGAGAAATTCTTTAGGTAGAACAAATTATGCACTATGAATCATGTTATCAATTAATTGCAAAGATGGTAAACGTCAGGAATATTGAAGATATACGAATAGAAAAAGAAAAATGACCTTACCTCATTAAAATATCTTATGAGCAAATTCTTGGTTATTCTTCCTATGCTAGAACCACAATCTACAGAATTTTAAATTACCATGGAAACTGAGCTCAGCATGTCAACTAGATTTATGATTGTCAATTAAAATTAAAAACATCAAGGAAAAATGAAATACCAAACAGATCAGTATTCCAGCAATATTCTAAGTACGCTTTAGAATCATTTGTAGATATCACTACTACTTAAATGGATGGACTTAAAAAGGGGCTAGTAATGCCTGTTTGAGAATTATAGCATGGTTTAATTTAGTATACTAAGCCCTAAGGTGTACCGGATTCATCTGCACTAAGATCATCAAAAAAGTTTGTTTTAATTCCAACAACATAAACCATTCAAAGAAATTGAGGGCACAACCATCTATTATCATATTTTATTTTATTTTGATTTGAGAAGAGTAACAGGGGATATATGCACATATCATTGAAACAAGTACTTAAGTGCATCTATTGTCATGTTATTTATAATAAAACTTTTTGAAATCACTTAATTATCTTCATATTAAAGCCAAATGACTACTGCATATTTACCTAAATATCTTCATATTAAAGCAAAACTCCAACTGCTTAGTTTCCTAAATAGATTCCCCTAAAATTCCCCTTTGCAAGATTTCAGTCAACTGTCTTCGTATAGTCAAAACAACTCACAAGTATTTAAACCAACTTCATATATAGGAAATTATAGATCCTCAAACTCATGATGAAGAATCAATCTCCTTGTGATAAAACGTATTGAAGACATAACTAACCTTTGCCTTTCTGAGGATAACAAGTGTTAGAATATTAGCAAGATAAAGCACACACAACCCTTAAGAGAGAGAGAGAGAGAGAGAGAGAGAACTCCTAGCAAGCTTTTTCCTGAATCTCAAAAACAATATTACTTAAAGATGGTTTTGTTTTTTAAGTAAATAGAATGTTATAAACCCAAATCTCAATCACATTAAGGCATTCTAAATCAAAGCAACACCTATAGCGCTGACATTTTTCTGAGACTGCTTTCTGATGAAGAGACCATGCAAATAATTCAGAAACTGCATATTTACGCAAATTTCCATGCCTTTCTATCTTTATTTATTTATTTTCTTCTAAGGGGTGGGATTATGGGACATAAATATTTCATGGTTGTGTTCTCAAGTCATCTTGGTTTCGGGTTTCAGGCACTAATTGTTGATATTTAACTCAACATTTCATCCAATTCACCATCCTATCTGCTGTCACCACTACGATTTTCCTTTAATTTATAGTAAATTAGGTTTTCCGCTAATGCTACATTCTAAAAAAGCAGGACCCCATTTGCAACTTTGCACTTCCACATTCGAAGGCACATAATAACCTAAGGTTCATTCTAGTGTAAAAAATAAAAATAAAAACACAAATCAAACTACCTCAACAGCAGATAGGATTTTAATTTCCTATCTAGATAGCCACTATGATTTTAAATTCCTAGTATTAATTAATTAGAAATTTTTATGTCCATTGTATCTATTGGTCCCAAGGGTAGTGTTAGAAGAAATGAATAATATTTTTTTTTTTTCAAAATTAGAGAATTTTTGATATGTTTGGTTGGGGAATGACTATTTCATTTCTCATTATTGCTGGAGATCAAACCAGCACTCCAATTATTTGCCTCCTCAAAGAAATGGTACATTCTCGAAGAAATTGATTTCTAGAATAATACCATTGGTGATGTCGAATTTGTTCATGGATAGACAAATGCATTTGTCGACTCCCTTGCGAAATTTGTTTGATTCATTCTGAAAATCTCATATTTTTGTGTGTAAGTTTTCTTTGACCAATTACCAAGGTTGAAACCTACTAATCATTCATTTTGTGCAAATTGGGCGATCAGTCTACAGCTGTTTACACCCTTTTTACTGTTTTCTGTTGTAGTTGGATGATAATGTTATGTTGTGCAAATAGATGTTCTAACTATACCGCTGGAAAAAGGAGATTAGACAAGAAAAGACTTAGAAAGCATAAAAATAAACTAGTTATTTCTGGAAAATGGGAACTGACACTCATTGATATAAGGACAACGCAAACACAGATTCACACACAAACATAAGCTGCATACGTCGGCAACTTGAAGTTATTGTCTGGACAGAATACACAAAAACAAGCTGGTTAAAATAGCAGATACAGATTATACTGCTAAATTCTTCAAATCATATATGTTACTGAGTAATGAGTTTTAGATGGCTAGGTGGAACCACCAATCTTGGGATGGGCGGGAGGTGAAGATTTTAGTACGAATGGAATAAAAGGACTACCATGCTCGATGGGACCAGGTTTTATACTTTTAATTGATTTGTTAATTTTGCAAGAACGTGTCAAGGAAAGGTCTTCACACCTTAAGGATACCCTTCAGTTCACATCCAGTGCAGAATCCTCTGAGGTGGTCTTAATTTCCATTTGCTCAATGTTAATTAATTAAGATTCCATGTGTTCCACTTTCTGTTTGTTTAAAATCTTGTTTCAGGTCAAAGAAGTAAGTACTAAAATATAAGCAAAAAAGAATTTAGATGTTATTGTATTTTTGAGTAAGAAGACACAATATTTATTTAATCAACCTTATAATACTTTTCTTAGCTAGTTACATTACTCATGCCTCCTTTGAATCTAGTGATCATGTATCATGTTTACCCTTTGAATATTTTAATTGTAGACATATGCATACAAATATTTTATTTGTCCTTATGTCTTTATTAAGTTGACTAGATAGTTATTTGCTTTTCACTGCCAGAAAAGGATTAATACTAGTCCGAATCCTACTAGAATAAGGGTTGTTCATACACTTATAATTATAAATTCAACCTTTAATAGCCTGAACCTGAACAGAGTTGAGGGACAGTCTTTGATCGCAATGTCTTATCATCACTATCCTTTTTCCCGTGGATTGCTTGATGAAGAAGAAGTGCACTGTGGAAGAAAGAAGAGGAAAAGAGGAAAGTCTCTCCATGGAAAGGCAGAGGATCCATAAATCAGTGTCTTGAGGAACGTTGATAATATAAATGTTCTCGTGATGAAAAAGTCTGTGAGCAAGCTTGCAATTAATATTGAAGTACAACCTAGAGATAGTGAAAGCTTATGCTAGACAACTAGTACAAGGAGACTCCTGCTTCAACTAGATAGGCAAGGCCAAAACTAATTTTTTTTCCCTCTGCTACTTCTCTGTTGGTTCCTCCATGGATGGATTTTCTTCATCAGTCTGCTGCTCCTCCATTGATTCTCCCATGGCTAGATTTTCTTTATCAGTCTGCTGCTCCTCTGTCGATTCCTTCATGGCTAGATTTTCTTCATAACTCTGCTGTGCCTCTGTTGATTCCTCCATGGCTGGATTTTCTTCATCACTCTGCTGATATTGTTTGATTCCTTTATCTCTCAGCTTGGATAGAGCATCTAGTGCTGGTTCAGCTTCTTCCTCCTAAATGCATGGATTTTGTTGGGTTCTAAAAATGTAGACCTCACAAATATTATACTCTTCCAAGAAAATAAATTGCAATATTAAGCATATATAGTTTGTCCGCAAATTATACAACAAAAACTTTCGAAATTAAGTTTTACCAAGTACATGAAAAAATTTCAATTTTGTTAACTTTAATGAATGTGTGAGCTTTCTTTCAATTTTAACATAAATAAAGAATATTATTCTTGAATGAGCAGTGCTTATTCTTTCTAGACTCTTTTCTAAAGAGGAAGAGGTTCTAGTTATTCTTGGTTAGGCCAACCAATACGGTAGTTTGGCCACTTTTCACCTTAGTGGGCTTTCTAACCTCATTGCATCAGCTAATTATGCAAACAAGTTTGATATTCAGCTAAATTTTGCATCAATAAACCATGTATGCATGCAATGATTCAGACAAAAATGTAGATTATGTATTCCAATTTGGCAAGGTAGCAAGAGATTTAAAAAGAAAAGAACCTGATGAGCTTCTGCTTGCATTTGTGACCTTCTGGACCCAAGAAGAGTTCAAACTTTATCTCTTTTCACCTCCATATAGTTTATTCGGATGCTAGGAATGCAAGAGATATTGCACCCTTTTTCCAGAATAGAACACCATCTTATCTCCAATGTCTCAATGCTTGAATTTTGAAGGTGGTGTGGTAGTGCCTTTAGCCTCGGGCATCTATCAATCACTAAGAAACTGAGACATGGCATTATACTAATTTGCTCTTTTCTCTTGCCTAGGAAATGAAACTCCCCGTATTCCCACTCTTCCAACTCATTCATGTCATGAATTTCAAGTCTTTTCAGGTTCGGAAAGGGAATAACAGTTGAGGATGAAGATCCTTGTCCCTCATCTCTTTCTATTCCTAAAAATTCAACTCCCACTTTCTTTACTCCCCTTATGTCATAGATCCAAAGTGATTCAAGGGATGGAAGTTTCCCCAGGGGAGGCAATCTCTCCCAGTTTCTGCATGAGCAGACTGCAAGATGCCTCAAGTTGGTCAATGCCAACATCCACTTTGGCAATGTGCTCGAGCCTCGGTAGTTATGTATCTCTAAACATTCCAAGCAAGGAGGTGGCTGTAAGGCTTCAAGAACAAGTGCATCACCATTTGGTAACCCCTCTCCTGACCTGTTCTCATGCATATCAAATTTGAGTAACAGATTAAGGAGGCATTTCTTTCTCTGAAGATTTGCTTTCCTGGCCTCTTTCACATCTCTCACATTTCCCAATCCTCTAATCTCAAGATAGTCTCGAAGGTGGGTTAAGCTTCCCAGTTCGCCAATTGAAGATGTTCCAGAATTAGTACCACCTTCACTCAATGGAAACTCCCTTAGTGTTCGAAGAGACGTTAATTTCTCCATTCCTTTTGGCATGAACCTTACTCTCCAAGTACCATAATTCTTAAGATGCCTCAAGTTTACTAGTTTTCCAATTCCATTTGGCAATCTCTTTAGCTTTTTGCAAAAACTGAGGTCTAAGGTTTGTAAATTAAACAATTCACACAATGCTTCTGGCAATTCTTCTAAATCATCATTGTTACTCATGTTAAGGTATCTCAAATGAATCAATTGTGCTATCTCTTTTGGAATTTCTGTAATTGTGCTACCAAAGAGAGTATGATACTTCGTACTCAAGTCCAATGTCCTCAGACAAGTCAACTGATTACATAACTTGGGTAAGGATTCACTCATTATTGAAGCATAAAAATTGATTGGTTCAACTAGGAGGCTACGCAGTTTCTTAACATTATAAATGTAGGTAGGAAACATGACCTTCTCTCCAAGTGCCAACATTAAATGACGACCTTTTTCACTGTAAGTATCTACCTGAGGCTGTTCAACACCATAGACCTCGACCATGAAACACTCACCCTTGGTCAGAAACTGGGCCAAGTCATGTACTAAATCATGCATTTTGCATTTAATTATGTTACCATCGCCATCTCTTTCAAAGTCTTGAAAAAAAGAGCACATTGCTAAGTCTTCAAAATACTCTTGACCGAGGATTTCCATATCTTTGGTTTGCTTCTCCTTGAGGAAACCTTGCGCCATCCATAGTTTGATCAGCCTATCTTTCTCTATCACATAGTCTTTAGGAAATATGGCACAATATGAGAAGCATTGTTTTAAAGCTGGGGACAAATCATAATAACTCAACAATAAAGGAGGGAAAATACCTCTTTCAGCCTCCTTCAACTCCCATATTTCGCTATTCAAAACACTTTGCCATTGTTCTATAGTTCTTTTAGAGCGCATGAGACCCCCAAGAGTCTTCACAGCAAGTGGCAAACCTTGGCATTTGTCTGCTATTTTCCTACCAAAATCTTCCAAAATCTGGCATTCTCTGCTAGTCCTTCCAAAAAAGGCTATCCGACTAAACAACAGCCAACATTCTTCCTTGGCCAACTTCCCCAGTGGGAACAAAGTAGTGCAACCCATTGCAACTGCAACATTCTCCTTACGCGTGGTCATTAAGATTTTGCTTCCCAAAGAACCACAACTGAGAGAATCTTTGATGGGTTTCCACTTCCAGTCATCTTCATTCCACACATCATCTAAAACAAGAAGAAATCTTTTTCCTACAACTGACTTCCTAATACGTTGTAGGAGAGTTTGTAATTCAACAAAGTTTGGCACAGCATCTCCAAGAGAATCAAGAATCGCTTTGGCAATCTTGATGCCATCAAAAGGATCTGAGACACACACCCAAATTTTCTTCTCGAAATGAGTATCCACGACATTGTCATTGTAGGCTAGTCGAGCAAGAGTAGTTTTCCCTATTCCTCCCATCCCTACTATAGTGATGATTTGGAGAGCGGATTCTTTTTCACTATTCTCTTCCAACAACATGTTTAATACAGCATTCTTATCTTGGTCTCTGCCGTATACATCAGTAACATCTATGAAAGAGGTAGTTATTTGTCGTTCAGATTCTTCATGAATTCCCCTCCCTAGTTCGAATTTGTACCTATCTTTCTCAGCAGAAATAAAGTCTAATTGTCCATTCAATTCTTTGATTTTCTGAGCGATGTTGTGCTGTAGTATGATTTGAGAGGAAGAGAAGGAGAAAGAGTAGCATACCTTCTTTAGCAAAGGAGCATGTTCAGTTGTTCTCGCTTCTTTCTCAAGTTTTGATTTGAGTTTTGCAGTGTTCCACTCATCCAACACATCCTCCACATCATAGGAAACATTTTTGAGCTTACATAACCAATGTCTCACACTGGCCTCCTTCACCTGTTTTCTTTCCGCATCTTCAAGCACAGCTTGAATGGCCTCAAAGTTGCTGGTGAGTTTTTGGATTTCTTCTTCAAGACCGACAGCCAATTCGACATGATGCTTTATCTCTTGAGGAATGAACGAACCACCCAACTGCTCCAGGATCATGGAAAGAAGTGCTTTTGCCATTGTTTTTGTTGTTACTCAAATGTAAATTGATTAATGAAAACAGCAGTTAATTATTGGTTGACTGAACAAGTGGATGAGGTTGAAGCTGCTTTTCTTCCGACCCTGTTTTTTAACAATGAACAAGTGGAAGACAATTTCTTACAGTTGAACCCAAAATCACTCTTTAAAAAAAAAGCCATGAGAATTAAAATGCTTTAAAATTCGTCCTTGTAATTTTTCTTGAATGGCAACTCTACCTCACTACGGAAACAATTTGACCAGGATGCTTTCTAATCCAAAAGCGATGCGTATAAAATTTTTCATAATAAAGGCTACAGTGAAGCCAACTTACCAGCTGAAATTTGTTTGTCGAAGACTTTTCCAACAGTAGTAATGTGATAAGAATTCTGATTCAGGAGAATTGCAAATGGCGGTGGTGGTGGTGGTTGTGGCTGTGCAGGCGACACCAAGCCGGCTGTGGAGAACTCTAGTAGTAATTGCCAATGAGGTAGCACGTGGCAGTCTTTTTTTGCTTTGCAAGCAATGAGAGACTCCTGAGTGATTTTTATTGGACACCATATGCGGAAGAAGTTGACAAGATGAGTGATGACAAGATGTGTACTATCCTTCTTTCTTTATTTATTTTTTGTTAAATTATGGTTAGTCGTCTTATTTAATTGGCCTTCACTTATCGCATTTCCCTCGGGTTTGCTTGTGCTCTTCCTTGAGGAGCTTTAGCAATGCCATATGCCATTAAGGAAAAGTTTGTGGGGTATGATCCAAATACATATTGACAAATAACTGTTTTGAAATTCGTTTTCTTTTGCTTGGTCAATTGTTGCTTGGTAAAGGGATTCGATGTCTTGGTTAGTAAAGTTTCAACGACTCAAAGTTTAGCTCTTGTTTAATTGGCTACTAACAATTGCCAATAAGGTGGCACGTGGCAGTCTTTTTTTCTTTTCAAGCAATGCGACACACGTGAGTGATTTTTATTGGACAACATATGTGGAAGAAGTTGTCCAAGGACGCTGGATTGGTGAGGGATGGGATGTCTAATTGATGAGTGATGACAAGATGTGTACCATCATTCTTTCTTTTTTTCTTTTTTCTTTTTTTTTTTGTTAAATTATGGTTAACCTTCTTGTTTATTTGGCCTTCACTTATCGCATTTCCTCTTGTTTTGCTTGTGCTCTTCCTCAAGGAGCTTTGGCAATGCCACATGCCACATGCCATATGCCAAAATTAAACTCAATTTTGGGGATAAATAGGTCCAGTTGGACTCTTTAACAAGTCCGTCCAACCTCTGAAAATACAACCCAATCAACAAAAATAATTAAACTACCTCCAAGCACATCTCAAATAAATAGTTGTCTGAAGTGTATACCTGTCTCATGATCTACAGCTATCAATGCTGTCCAAACCATTTCATAGAAGAAATACACACGTCCAAAATTACCAAATAGTGAATAAAAGTGATGACATAAAATCAACCTAAGACAAGAAAATATAAAAAAAAGAAAAAAATAAGCAGCATAATCTTTGTTTTTCTTCTTCCATACTTGGAGCTATTACTTCAAATTAACCCCCTTCATTCATGAAGTACTCTTAATCTGTTTAAATGTTAGAAACTTGAATATTTGACTTGATCACAACCTAGAATATTAACACAAATTTTGGGGTAAAATTCAAGGAATGTTAACTACAATAATTAGCCCTCGCATACATAGTTATTGCTTATTACGAAGATTTATTTACGAGATTTAGCAAACACTAGTGGTAATTTCATATTTTCAGTAATTGATTAGTTTACAATGTGGGTGATATGCAAATTTTGTCCTTCAATGTAAATCAGTCAAGTAACATATACAAATTTGCTGTATGGATTGGGAACTAATCTATATTGGAATTTAGTTGAGTTTTATGCTGTAAATCTAAGTTACTTAACTTACATCAAGTTGACCCCTCTACAGCCATACCCTAGCACAACAATCCAAATGTAAAATTAAAATTAAATTCTATGTAAAAGTGATTGATATTAAAAAAGACGAAAAGAAGATATGGAGAGAGAAGACTCCGATCATTCAAGCATTTAATACTCTTTGTAAGATTGGAAGATGGGAGATTAAACACATTTTTTAGTTTGCTAATGAAAAAGCTGATACACTAGCCAAAGAAGGTGTCTCAAGATCAACAGATTTGCTTCGAATCAACAACTCCATGCCAACCCTAGAAAAGAATATTAACCTAGTGTGAGGTGTTTTGTCCCTTGCTTTATTTACTTTTGTTGTGCATTACAATGCTCGCTGCTACTTTCATGGGAAACATTGATGTTTCTTCGTTTATACTACTTTTTTTTAAAGGATATTGATTGAACACTTTTTTGGATCCTTCTTCTAGGAAAAGATTATGTACAAGTCCTTTTGTTATGTATAGAGTGGGTTTTCTTACCTTTTGTAATATTTTTTTTTAATACTACTTGGCGAGACCTAGGGTAAGTACTGGTCTATCCAAATTTTTAAGCCCCATTAGCTGTTTTTGGATGTAGTCGTGGGTCTTTTTTGCCAAGTTGTAAACGAATACTCTTATCCTTTTTTTTTTAATATAAAATTGATCTTTATTGCTTCTAAAATGAAAAGATAACTGTAAAACAAAGAATTACTAGTGGCATAAATGTATCTGTAAGTTGTACCATACATAATTGATTCTCACTTTAGTTTAGCAATGGAGTGTTTTGTTTAAAAAAGAAGAAAAACATCAAGAACCTTTGGCATTTTAAAATCAAATCACTTTATAAAGACTCAACATTACTCTATTCATTGGTTTTTAAGAGGATAAAGGCTTTGAGTTTGGAATTACTTTTTTTCATTAATTAAATATTTCCCTCTAAGTAAAATAATGTTATATAGCAATACTTTCTTTTTACTTTAGTTATATAACAATTACTTGAACAATAAAAACACATCGCGCATATATTGTGATTGCAATTCATTTAGCAAATACAACGACAATTTTAGATTTATTAATCGTGTGAGTGATAAAAACAATATTATTTTTTTCTTTAATTAAAAAAGGAAATAATTGTGAGAATTTGGAAGTGAATATTGATGCTAATCTTAATTTCTAGTCTTCAAATAATTTAATTAAGATGTACATTTTTTTTATGGAATACTATTCTCTTTGTCTTTCACGTAAAAGAAAAAGGCAAAAGAAAACTTACTCATTATTAAAGATAAAATGCTTCTTTAAATTGGTACTTTTTTTATTGAAAATGTAACTATCAAGATGCTGCTTCCACAATTTTGTAACTAAACAACAAATAAAAAGGGATAGAGAAATAAGAAAAGCATCAAGGACATGAAGGTTTTAAGTTTGGAATATCCTATTTTCCCTTTTAAACTTGGGAAGCATCGTTATTGAAGCTATTGATTACTAACCATGATGAATTGATAAGGCTATTAACATCAAATCAAGCTAACACAATAAAATTAACAAAAACAAATACAAAATAGCAGCAAAATCTTCTTTTTCTTCTTTCATACAAAAAGCTACTATCTCAAATCAAAGCCCCTGCAATTCTTAACTATCTACTCTTAATCTATTTAAATAGGATTCATATTTAATGAACTGACAGTGTATCTTATAGACGTTGTTAACGCATCAAGTATAAACCCATTCAAATATTAAAACTTGAATATTAACATAAATTTGTTGAGATATAAAGAATTGATAAGTACATGGTCATTCAACTCAAAGGTATACAGGAAAAGCAGCCACTTATTTGCAAATCACTAGTTCAAGAATGCACATCTCTTCTGGCCAAGAAAGAATAAAAAGAGCAGAAATTTTTTTTTTGACCTTTTTGACAATTTGCTGTAATTCTTTAATTTATTAATGAAATTAAATTTTGAATCATTGTCAAAAAATGTTTCTCTCCATTGTCTTTTTCTCTAGCTTTCTTTTTCCTACAATCTAATCAAAATATAGTTGAATAAAATGCCCTACAGTCCTACACATTATGAAGAACAAGCTTAAATATAGGAAAGCGTATTTGACGTTCAAACAATTGTTGTGCCTTGTATAACCCAAACCAAGCTAAATCATTCACATCAACAGCATTGCTTGCATTTTTTATGTTGTTAATTTCTAGGTACAACCCCCTCTTTGTAGCACCAAGATGGTTGAGGACTTTAGGAGGTATTAAACTTTTGTCAAAAACAAGTATAGAATATCCCCATGCTAGAACAGTCTCTACTTTGTTTTCTCAAACAAAGAAAGAAAGAAATTTAGGTAGATGAAAAGAGAGAGATGATCAATTATTAGCCTCTTGATGAAAAAGGGTGTTTAAATATAAACCCTAAACAAAGATTCCGTCAAGTCTTTCTATCAAAAACAAGAAAATGGCATGTGCTTCATGCCCTGCCAACGTTGGTTTTTTTTTCTCTATTTAAAAAAGGAAATTATTAAAAGAATATAAAAAAGAAAAAGGCCAAAGAAAGCTTACTCATCATTAAAGATAACATGCTTGTTTTAATTGCTACTTTTTTATTCCAAATGTGGCTATCAAGATGCTAAAACCACAATTTTGTATCTTTTTTTTTAAATTTTATACCTTTATACCTTAAGCAAAATCAATATACAAAAGAGCAGGAGAACAAAAACGATCCTTGCAACTTAGGCATACATCTCCCTATATACACAACTGTGTAGGGATATATAACTGTGCTCTACTATATACACAACCAGCCTTGCTCAAGATTGCAGGTGGTCAAAAAGAAACAAAAGGTTCTATACAGCGTAAAGACTTGTGTTACTATGAGAACATGCCTGAAACAAGTTGATTAATTAATGGACAAAGCTTCAAATTGCTGAAAAGGTTTCAGAAAATGTTGAGGTGCCAACAATTATTTTCTATCTTTGTAGAAATTTTTATACCATGTTATTGAATTTCTTTAAAAAAAATAAGAATATAAATTACGCATACATATCACATGATCATATCCACCACCTCTTTTGTTGATTGGAATTTATTAATGGTCAAAGTACCTTATACTTCCTAATACTAAAGATTTTTTTATCAATTTAGTCCAACTATCCAAAATTAGTTAATTTAGTCCTTGTACTCTCAAATTTTGTACCATTGAGTCTCTCTGCTCAACTCCATCCAAATTAACCAGTAGTGGTGCTAACGTTGCACTAACATGTCAAAAAATGCTGACGTAGAAGTGATGTGTTAAACTAATAAAAGAAATTGATCATGTCACTTTTCTTTTTCTTTCTTCTCTTTTTTTTCCTAACTACGTTATTTTAAACTTGCTATTTAAAGTACATTTAGTATTTTTTTTTTTTTAGTTTCCTTCCTTCTCTCTCTAACACTCTTCTTTCTCTCACTTCTATCCAATCCTTCTATCCCAAATTCTAATCCCCAAACCCATATTTCGATAGTCAACCATCGATCACTAGTGGTTCAAAAATCTAATGAAAAGTAAAAAAAAAAAAATCAACGGGCTTATTTGCTGCATTTGGCTTGGAACCTATACTGTATAATGAAAACCGGAAAACTGGTTCAAGTGTTGAGGTGATTATTGGATGAGTTGGTTCCTTTCAAGTTCATGTCATTTTGGAATTTTTAAGATTATGAATAAATTAAAAAACTACAATACTTTCAAATTTATTATGACAAAATACTAATTTATAACTTAATTCTTTGGTAGAATAGCAACTCCTTTAACAATAAGTCCTCCCTTCCAATTCAATTCATTATATTGGTGACAATAAATATGTAATTCTCCAACAATTTCGAATGAAGTTGTAAATTCTCCGACAAGAATTTCTATCCATACTCCTCTCAGCCGAGTCATCAAAGTTTCCTTGCGTTCAACCTTGTCCCCATTTGGAAGAGTGAATCCGAAGTTCACTGGACATTCCCATCCATATGCTTCATCTGTCAACTTAAACACAAACATAACTCCATACAAAGTTCCCGGTGAGAGCTTCTTTACATTGAATTTCACATTCATTTCTAGCCAACACACCTTTATAAGTTCAACAACATCAATCAACACATCGCTACAAAATCAAAAGTTTGTAGATTAGGAAAGCTGTCGAGCTAGAACTATGAAGTAAGAACTTTGAATGGATAATAAATCTACGCTAACCTGTTTGTTTCTTTTTGGTATGACCAATGCCAATAACGGTGTTCTTCTACCCAACTGATTGAAAGATCTCTTGCAAACAACATGAAGCAATATTTGTTTAACTTCTTATTCACCCAGTACTTCTGCAACGACAATGGCACCCACAAAATCGTGAAACTTTTCTTCCATTCAACTATTCATAAAATAAAATTCATTTTCACATAAAAGATGAGATCCTTAAAATAAACTTATAGAGGACTTAACTACCATTCTATTTTGGTTCAAGTAAACTTCAGCATGGGGCTGGGAAAGCAACTTATCCACAGAGGAACTCTCACTAGGTGACTCAGCATCTTTCAAGTTGAAAAATTCATGGAAATTTCCATCTGCAATTTCAAAATCCTACAACATGAAAAACACAACCCTTGATCATTAACATCAAGTCAAGGACACAACAATGGAAAAAAACAAGTTTCTTTTTTATAAGTTTATGATTTTAGATGTAAGAAAATCGAGATGGATTTTGAAAAAGCTATCCTAATTATGGAAAATAAGGCCAAAAGATGAATTTTTTTTATTTTTTATTAGATTTTCATACCACTAGTGATCGACAGCCAAATTTTGCATTTAGGGGTTGGAATCTAGGGAGAGAAGGAAAGAAGGAAATGAAAAATAAAAACTAAATCCGCTTTAAATAGTACTCTAAAACAATGTAGTTTTGAACATATGAAAGAAGAACAAGGAGGAAAGAATAAAATGCCACATGGCCAATTTTTTTTTTTATCTAACATGTCAATGCGACACCAGCACCACTAATGTTTAATTTGGATAAAGTTAAGCCAAATGACTCCATTACATAAAATCTCAAAGTATAGAGACTAAATTAACTAGTTTTGGGTAAAGAGATTAGTTTAACGAAAAATCTATAATATATGAACCTATTAGGTACTTTAACCATTAATAAAGTCAATCAATCAAAGAGGTGATGGATACGATCATGTGATGTGTAATTTAGATTTTTTTATTTTCCTTTAAAAATTCAATTATATGATATAGAAAAATTCTATAGAGAAAATCATAGTGATAAACTTACTGTAGGAAGCGCGCACTCGATGTGAGCAACAAATTGTCCAGCACACTCTTCACAATAATAGCAATGACTTTTTGAGTTCCTTTCTTCTTCGCAAATGTCGCAATAGTATTCTCCAGAATCATCTTCCACAAAATGATTTTTAAGAGTCAAACGATGCATGTGACATTTGGATTTCACTGAACATGGTATGGGAACACATTTTAAGTGCAAATTCATATTGCACTCCACGCAATAATAGAAAGGTTCCTTACCAATGTAACTTTTGCATTTGTTACATAATTGGTAGGATTTCTCATAATCTGGTCCAAAATAATAAAGATTATGCATATGAGACTTAATTTTTAAGGCTAACTTCAGGGAATTAGCACAATGAAGATGAAGGTGGAAATCACACTGTCGACAAGTATAACCAATACTTTTAACAATTTTAAATCTACAGGCAGAACAATTTTCCCAATCGCCGATTTGTGGATGAAGCGAGTGTAATGGATGAAATGTGTGTTGCATCTCTCGCATAAATGCAAGACAAGATTCATGAATTTTGATATTGAAACAATCACGACATGTATAACCTGGACCCAAGATTGGTAGCTTGCAAGCATAGCATTCCAAAGCCAGATCTTTAAGATTGGGTCTACGGTTAAAGAAGTCTAACTCATGATTTTGATTGAAAGGGCACAACTTGGAAACTTTCTCCATCTCTTTCAACTTTTGCCCCTCACTTTTAGGTGCGATTGGAGTGGTAGCACATTTCACATCAAGTTGGAAATCACATGGAAGGCACATGTAAGCAAATCCACCAGAATGTTCCCTACATCCATGACATGTAAATTCAACTATATCTGTGAAAAGCTTGAGAGGATGATGGCAATGAAGAGGATGTGACACCTTATACGACAATGTAGTGCATGTTTCATGTAAGTAGTATTTACAATCTTCACAAGCATAGTGTTGATCAAAAATTTCTTGACGACAAGCATTGCAAAGAAGACTTTCATTCTGTTCAATTGCCTTATTATAGCTTAAGCGATGTTGATGATCAAAATGTTCAATCTGCACCTGCACAACCAAGTTGAGTGAAGAAAGTTATTAATCTTCCTCCATTTTTTAAGTAAAGTGCATCCTTAGTTTGTAACATTGTCATAATATTTTATTTTCATCTATGACTAAACAAACTCGATTTTTTCCATTTACATCTTTTTTAATTTATTTTAAATTCATCTATCCATCAATACACTATTAAATATGGAACGGATTTGCCATCTAAGTACTATAGTTATGTCCATGTGACTACATTTACATAATTCACATAATATATGGAATTTACATGACAAATTCCATCTATATTTTATTGGCATGTTAATATACAAATGGATTTGAAACAAATTCAAAATGGATGAATGAAAACGAAAAATTACAAATAGGTCAAGCTTAATAGTAAAATTTACTCTTTATTTTTGTTTAAAAAGTAAAAGAAATGAAAATTTAAGATAAAACTAAAATATAGAAGCAATAATTAAATAATCAAATATACATGTTCACATGATGCACATATGTGTTTTTAATTTATTCAACATTCAATATTTTTACTAAAGCCGTCTCCAAATTAATGTTGAGTACTGCCACATAAGTAGAGGTTTCTTACCTATATTATTTACATTTTTTAGTTTTTTTTCATTGAATTTTATTCAAAAACGTAAATGGTGTTTATTACTAAAAAATCTTTATAATATATAAATTCAAAGAATTATAGAAGACCTAAAGTGATGTAAACTTCAAAAAAAAAAGTTATTGGCAAGTGAAAACATCACAATAATATCAATATAAAAGACCCAATTCCATCACCTTCAATGTTGAAGCTTCACTATCCAACAAACTAGAAGTCGAACTTTGATCAAGTTTCATATCTACAACCTAGGGAAGTGAAAATATTAGTATCAAAATTTTCTAAAGGGCACATTATATGTGACCTATGATCAAATAATTAATAATTTATCTAATGAAAAAAACATTTATTAAATTTCTTTAGAGAGAGAGAGAGAGTAATGTCTCCTTACCTTATTGAGTGCACATTCGATGTGAGCAATAAATTTGCATTTCTTGCAACAATAAACACTATGCTTGGGTTTTCTTTCTTCTTCACATATATCGCAATAATATTCTTCAGAAACATCTTCTATAAATGAATCCATAAGCATAAGATCATGCCTATGATACTTGTGTGAAGTAGAATGTGGTATTGTAAGGCATTTGAAATGGTAATTGAAATTACAGTGGACACAACGATAAAAAGCACTTTCGTCCCCTATAGCATCAAAATTAAAACCACATATCCTGCATAGGTGGGTAGCGGTAGTAGCTTTTATTCGAAAAAAGGTAAGATCATGCTCATGTAATTCAACCTTAAGACTAGGTCGTAGTTTAGCACAACGAACATGAAGGTGAAATTTACATTTTCTACAACAATAGGCTTTTCTGAACTCCCATATTGGCAGATTGCAAGCATTGCACAACCCATTATCAAAGTGACTGTTGCATAATTGAAGAGGGTGTAATGGATGCAATGGGTGTTTGAAGATTATGCTAGGCATGTTGATTAGGCAAGAATCGTGGAACCAGGTATAAGCACCATTGTCAAAACAAGCATAAGACATTCCAGACAAATGGTTCTCACACCAACTACATATGTACTCATACTTTCTCACTCTCCTATAATTAAAGAGGGTAAAACCACCAATTTTTGTAAATGTCTTATCATTGAGTCTATTTTTCTCATCATTAGTTGAAAAAGCACATTGATACCCAAGGCTAAAATCACACTCTTTGCAATGATATCTATAGCCTCGAGAAAGATTGAAACATTTATCACATATATAATCCATGTGATTTGACCCTCTGAGAGTAAGATTGTGTTGGGGATGGCATGGATGTGCACTTATCTGTGGAGGTAGCTGTTGACGAAAGCAAGAATCATGCAATGAGAACTTGCATCTTTCACAACAAAAAGCCATACCACAAATTTCCTGATTGCATATATCACAAAGTCCCTGTGATTCATCATATTCATCACAGAGCAAGTGGTGTTCATGAAGGATGGATTTGATATCCATCTCAAACAATGAAAGAAATTTTGGCAGATGGAGAGAGATGACTGAAGGGAGAGGCTGTAGATACTATTTTTTTTATGTGCTTTTATTATTATTTTATTAAATGAAAATTAGCGTAACCCTAAAAAGGAGAGAATCACTATATATATAAAATTTTCAGGAGGAGCTCTTTCAACAAAAATCTCCAGAAATCCTTTCAAAAAAGATCCCTAGAGCAAAAACGTAGAACCAAAAAACTTCTAACTTTTTAATCTAGCAACCGAATACCACACCCCAAGATACCACAAACAAAAAAGCCAAAAAGAAAAAACCCAAAAAAAAAGAAAGGCAAAAAAGCATCCAAACAGAAAACTAATGTTTACAAAAGGGATATCTGGGAAATGGGTTCGGTTGGGCAGTGATTGTGAGGGTGAAAGGAAGGTTCTGGCAGTGTGAGTGAGGGAAAGTTGATTTCTATTTTTTATTTTTTTTGGGTTTGGAGATTCAGATTCTCATTACTTCCAAACGATAGAGAAAGAGAGGAGGAAGTGAGCTGAAGGTATACAGAGAAGTGAGTGGGAGCCGCCGACGGTAGAGAGAGAAAGTGAAGGGGAAAAATGAAGGAGAGAGAGAGAGACAGAGAAAAGGAGGAATTTATAGTTAGGGTTGAAAGGAGCAAGGTGCGAAACGGCACCGTTTGGAACATAACATAACAAAAGAAAAAAAAAAAGGAGGGCTGGTCTTGCAGATAGGTCTGGAGGAACTTGGAATATACCCATATTCTTGCTGGGTGTCGTCCTGAGACGAAAACATGCCTCAAGCAAGCTCATTAATTGACAAAGCTTCAAAGTTCATAATATATATATATGATTGATTATCCTAAATAAGTTCAATAAAAGTACAATCATTTCTTGTAATTTCTATCCATGCCCTCTTTGGCCTTCCATCTGGCTTCTTATAAAGGAAAATTCATAAGGATTTGCTTCTTCCTTCGACAAGCTATGAAATAACATGAACAAATGACTTTATGCCTGCAACTTATAAGGATTCTTTCCATCAACAGTGGACAAATATATGATCATTCAACTCGAAGGTATACCAGGGATAAATATACAGCTTCAAACGAAAAAGAAAAAAATTTGTCCACAAGGAGCTTGTAAAGTAAAAACAATTTGAGGTAATACACCAATAAATTACATAGGAAGAAGATACAGTCACATCCTACACCAGAAAGTTTGACTACTCCTACAACAATGCAACAAGTTAGAGGCAACAAATCATTTCATGATGCCAGGTCTGTTGGCTTGCGCCTTGGATCTTGTCTTAATAACCTTCTTTGGCCCTTCGGTTCTTAAAGCATACATCTTTACTACAAACAATTCCTCAGGGAGTCCTTTCTGGTCCTGTTTTCAAAACAATAAACAAATAAATAAATAACAAATAAATAAATCATGATAGTTGAAAACCCTAAACTGAAGTGGGGGGATTGCAAACCAAACCTGCCCCTATTTCTAATGGGAACTTTGAACATGCAACTAGAAATCACACCCTTATTGATTCAACTCAGCAACATCAAATAAGAAAATAAGGATACAATCTGTGATGTATCTTTTTATACAGAATATTATAACTAATTACAATCTGTGTAATAAAGACCATATCACCTAATGAAAGTAATGTCCTCCAATCTTGCTAAGAATTATGCTATAATCTAACCACGAATTATGCACAAAATGGAAGTCAATGATTCTGTAAATATGGATAGGAGTAATTCTGTACATATGAAAAGAAGATATTATTAAGATTGTTGATAGTATGGGTTGGTAACTAATCTTTGGTGGAATTTGGTTGAGTTTTATGGTGTAAGTCCAAGTTGCGTAACTTACATCAAGTTGACCCCTTTACCGCCATAACCCAGCGCACAATTTTGAGGTTGATTATAACTTTAATTATTCCAATATCCAGTTTTGACTTCAAGACCATAATTTCTCTGTAAAAGTGATTGATAATAGGAAAGATAAAAAGAATACATGATATAGGTAACTCTGCAGCAAAGTATCATTGGTGGCATAAATGTACCATATCTATAAATAGTACCATACTGAATTGATTCGCACTTTATGTTAGCTACTTGAATGTTATGATTGGTACTTGTTCTGATGATCTTTTATTGTTTTCTTCTTATGATGTGTCTCAGTTGATAAAATATGTTATAGCTGGACAGTTTGCTTCTTGTTCTCTTGTGTATCTCAATCTCTTCTTCAAATCAAAAGAACTGATATTTCTCTTGTTTTTTACATATTCATAGTAGGATTCAATAGAGTTAAGAGAGAATTCCTAATTTTCAATTAAAAGCTCTAAGTTTATTTCAATTTTTATTTATGCTATGTTCGGAACATAAATTTTAAATATAAACTACGAAAGTCAAGTTTTATTACACAATTTATACTAACTTTGAAATCAGAATCTCTCTTTTATAAACATCTCAAAGTAATCCTTCTTGCTGTATAAAAATTATAATATTTTACATGTCTTATCTTTATATTAGTTGATTTCTAATCATAAAATGCCCTATTGAAAACAATGGACAAGACTGCAACATAAACTTATAATATGGGTTGGATGGTAGATCATTTCTTACGACAAAATGTCCCATTGAAAATAATGGACTAAACTTGCAATTTGGGTTGGATGGTAGAATTTGTTTATTATATGAGACTCAAGTCAACCATATACTTTCTACACTTATAGCGTATTGTTAGGGTTAGAACTTAAAAACCTTGAGAAAAGGGAGTAACGTGAGCTAAGGATCAGAGAAAAAACTATGTGAAAGGGATTGAATTTGAATATGTGACGTCAAATAGGAACCAAAACAGTCTACATGCTTCGTGCTTTTCCTTTCTATGAACACGGTATTAGACCTGCCTATGGGTGGGTTGTCGTAATTTTCCCCTCTGCTATCATAATTTGTAAAGGAAGCTTCAACGTGTACGGTGGTGCCAAGCAACACATTCTGTTTTAAGAGAAACCAGATGAGAGATATTGAGAGGACCTAGCAAATTCTTATGGAAGATTGCCTACACTGTTATGGAACATCAACAAGTAAAAATTCAGTGTGATGTGGCGACCGCTGGCATAATTAATAGCTCCACTGACTGAACTACAATTGATTATTTATGTTGCATAATATTTGATTAGCCTATTCTGGGTTTCTTTAGGCCCGAAACTAGTGGTTGTTCATTACTAGCTTGCATGATTCAAATCGTATTTTGCAATAAACAATAACATGTATTTTTCAGTTCTTGCTCCTTACGGGCCAAAATGAAAAATTCTTGCTGCTTATAGTTCAATTATGGCAATGAGAAAGCAAAAGCAATATTGTCAATATAAGCTTGATATCCAATCTTTGCTTTCCTTCTTTTATTAATCTATATGTTAAACAAAGGAATCCAAGACTTGCTTAAAATACAGTAATAAAATCTCTACAAATTAATACTCTTGGGATCATGGAAATTTATTAATTAATTAAGATATTATTGAATTGATAAATTAATAATTTATTAATTCATACATTATTTAATAAAACATTAATTTATCTAGATATCTTTTCTTTTAAACATTAAACTTAATACATATATTCTATATTGTGATTATACGAATATTACCGAATTACAAATTATTGTTATTCTATCAAGATACATTAACATTGACAATTTTATCGAAAATTTTTAAAGGGTTATGAAATTGAAATCCCAAATCCAGAGAAGATAAATGTTTTGGATATAATGAATTTTGCAATCTGAGCTTAGTCAACAAATGGTACAATTGCAAATTGTTTTCAACATTATAAAATTAGGTGTATGGATAACGTGACTTCAAAGAATTTGGATCAACGCTCACATGATAGAGCCGTTTAACAATTACATGTTCTAATCAAAAAGTTGAAGTATCATGATACAATGGATGTTGAATACCTTTTAAACTACCGAGGAGAAAATGAGGCATCTTCAAAGTTGTTGAATGACAAGCAAATTATTGAGAACATCATGGGAAATAACAAAGAAAATGAAGTTTGAGATGATAATTCTATACTAGAGCTTGTTCCATGCAAAGATGCGCTCAAAGCAACCATCACATTGCACAATTTTCTCTTACCATACAAGAACATTACATCAAACCTTCTTAATGCACTAAGAAAATTAGAGATAAGGTCAATAAGACATCAATTTCAAGAGAAAACAAGTAACAGTAGAATTATATTTTATAAAGACTTCCTAATTGAGTCATATATATATGTATAAAATTTTGATCTATAAAGAGATTATTAATTTATATATCAAGTGGGATCGGTCGAAAACATTATTTAATCGAGTTTATTGATTTATAGAGATTTTACTATATAAACACCTACACAAAGAGCATTCTATTTTACATAAGAATCAGGTTAAATGTAAAATGTTTAATTGACGTAAACCTCCCCTGCTTTTCACAAACTTTCTTTTTCTCCTGCTAATGCTTATGTTGCGATTAAAATATTGAGTAATCATAATGATGTTAGGAATACATGTATGAATATTCATCATATTATGATTATTAAGTTCAGATTAGGTAGTTTAACAGATCAAATAGTTCAGCAGGTCAAATAAAATAGTATAATTTGATTTAAACTCTTTAAGTTTTATTATGTATATCTAAATTTAAATATAAATTATATTAAATTAAAATTATGATTTAATTTAAATATTATTCATTATAATTAAATCTCTTAACATTATCTATAAGTAGGACTGGAATCAAACTTAGGTTTTAAAAGAGGAAGCCCAATGAGACCAGCCGGATTCAATTTTACATAGTTGTGATCTTAATCATGGAATTGGGTAGTAGTGATCTTAATCCGCCAAGACACTGCACTAGTTTCGGGCTCTTTAATTTTGGACATCATAATTGAAAACTAGGATGTCCCATATCTTGGGTCATTGGAATATGCTATTCAAGTATCATTTGCCAATTAATATGGAAAAGCAATTGAAAGTCGAGGAATGTCCTACATATTCAAATTGGAAGTGTGAATCCCACGTTAAAAAGAAAAATAGTCAATTGAGTAATAATGACTAGAAGGGAATTGGAAAGCACGTTAGAAGAAAAACTAGTAGCTTGTCGATTTGGAGGGTCACATGGCCAACTGCACTAACTTCACCGTGCACAACTCGCTACAATTATTCTGTACCAGCAATTTACATGACTGGAAGCATGAGGGTAAATGAGAGGGATGTGCCTACAATTTCACATTTATATGTGCTATTATGTGGAATTAGTATTCTAATTTTTCCTGTACTCTGATTTAATATTTGTTTAAGTTTATAGACTATAACTTTTACCGAAAAGCATTTCTACACTCAAAATTATCTTATCTAAATTGATACTTCAATTAGTTTTATTCGTAATATTATCTGTTTACCACTTTAGATATTAACATATGTATATCGATACAAAAATAGGCAATACGACTGGGGTTTGTTTTGTGTATATATAGGAATTCAGTTGATGGTTTCCATGGTGGTGCTCTGTTTCGAGAATGGGTAATGGTGTCCTGCTCTGTTTCATTAGGAATTCAATTGAATGTTATGATTGGTACTTGTTCTAATGATCTTTTATTGTTTTTTTCTGGTGGTGTATCTCGTAGCTGTAGTTTGTTTGTAGTTGGACTGTTAACTTCTTTTTTTTTTTATAATTAAAAGAAGGAGGATTCGAACTCTACTCTTTAACAAAAAGATCATATACCAACTAATAAACTAAATGTTCGGATATTGGACTGTTAACTTCTTGTTCATCTTGTGTATCTCAAACTCCTCTTCTCCAAATCAAAAAAATTAATGTTTCTCTTGTTTTTTTAGAGATTCAGAGCAGAGTTAAGAAAGAATTTTGAGTTTTCTATTTAAAAGTTTTAATTTTATTTCAATTTTTATTTTTGTTTCGTTGAAAATATATATTTAAATATAAACTTTGAAAGTCATGCTTTATCACACAATTTATATTAATTTTGAAATCAAAATCTCTCATTTATAAATATCTTATAGTAATCATTTTTGTTATATATATATATATATATATATATTAGAATATTTTACATTTTTTTCTTTATACTTGTAGATTTCTAACCACAGAAGTTTGATAAAAAATAATAAACCAGATTGCGACGTAAACTTGCAATTTATTTATTATATGAGACTTAAGTCAACCATAAACTTTCTACACCTATTGCGTATTGTTAGGGTTAGAACTTTCTACACTTCCAACACTTATGCTTGCATGATTCAAATCATATTTTGCAGTTAATCAAGAACATGTATATTTCAGTTCTTGCTCCTTTTTGGGCCAAAATGAAAAATTCTTGCTGCTTATAGTCCAATTATGGCAATGAGAAAGTAGAAGGAAATATATACATATATAAATAATTTATATACATTTTTTTTTATTTAAAAAAATAAAATTTAAATTTTTTTATCAAAAAAGGATAAGGAAGAGTTGTCAATGGAGCAAATAATAAATAGACACATAAGAACTGCAAAGCACATTACAAAAAAAACTTGTGGCTTGAAAATATTAACCTTAATGGCAATCCAGTTGATTAAATCATAGACCACTGCAATAAGTTGGTCGTGCATGATTGGATGGAAGAACTCTTACCAAGTCAGCGTTCGAGAAGACTTAATTTATAGCGGATTTTTTTTTTGGTCCTTGAAAACGTGTTTTCAGAAATAATCATTCGCATAAATTTAACTGTTTTTAGCCACTCTAATATATTTTGGGACAAAAATACCTTTAGTGAGACAACTTAGATGACATGCATTCCTAAACAAGCGAAAAATGAAAAAATTAAGAAAAAGTTGTGAAAAATAACCCTCCTTATAAGGCGATTTCAAAAATAACAATCCAAATAAAGTTATCTGTTTCTATCCAAAAAGAATCATGAGTAGACGAAAATGCCCTTAGAAAACATTGTGACAAATTAAGCTGCCGATATCTGTCTCCCACCTCAGTTGTTTATGCTCGCTCATCTTTCTCTCTCAGCTCTCTGAACTGTATTAACTCTGTGTTCAGCACCATCGTCATCAGCTCTCTTAGCTCTCTAAACTGTGTGAGCTCTGTCAACTCTTTTTTTAGCACCATCGTCATCGTGCCGTGGTCTATCTCCCGCCATTTGGTCATATTGTCCTCGAAAAATAAACCCCATAATGAAGATGACATCAAGATATGTTTTTGGGTTTGTTGCTGCAACACATAAATTTGTGAAACTTTTTTTGTAAATTAGAAGACGGATTAGAAACATTGCATAGAGTTGTTACATGCCATGAATCTATTCAGCGTGTGACCACATAAGACTGCCTGCACTTGGCTTGTAACCAGCATGTCTGCATGCACTTGTCGTGTCACCAGCATGTCTGTATGCACTTGTCGTGTCACCAGCATGCATGCATGCACTTAGCGTGTCACCACCATGTGATTAACTAAATAATTAAATAATTAAGTAAACTAAATAATTATTTTTGTTTTTAAAATTTCAGTGGGGTTCCAATTCTGCGACTTGTGATAAGACACAGTGGTCAGTGGGTGGATGGCATGTACAAGGGTGGTGAGTCACGAATGCGGGGGGTTATGAGTGATTTGTCGTTTGCGGGCTTGATGAAGCTGGTTGAAGATGTTGTTGGGGTAAACTCAGAAATTGACGATATTGAGTTGCATGCATTGATCAGTACACCCAGGGAGCTATCACGACCAATTATCAAGGATGATGAGGATGTTGCATTAATTCTGCTAAAACAGATGAATGTTTCGGCTGTGTATGTCAGCATTAAGAGACCCGAAACAAATGTTATGTCACATGAAGAAGTTGAACAACATGGTAATCAGTTCAATCGGAATGAGATTTACAATGTTTCACATATGCCAGAGCATTCAGTCCGTAACCCACAGTTGAGGTATCCTCAGGAGTTTGTACAGCCCGGTAACCAGAGGACATTGATAGAAGAATTGGATGCACAATTCCGATCTAGATGTGCATCAAACCAATTAGTTGCTTCTGCTAAAGGAATGCAACGATAGGGTGAAACGGTAGAGTGTGTAATTCCAATTTCAAATGAGAATACGACACGTGAGTACAACACTATGACGTTGGATGTTAACACTGTGACGCTGAAGGATAATGCTGCATGTTCTGAGGGAAATGAGGATTTGTTTGCTAACGGTGAAGATAGATTTGATGACAATTCGAGTGATGGGCTTGACAAATGGGATCATGACAATTCAGACAATGACTGCCTTTATGATAGTGACATTCCAATTTGTAATAATGTTGAAGGCGAAACGGAACTTGTTGAAAGTTTTGATGTAGGAAATGTTCAGTATGATGATCCCATATACAATAACCCCATCGCTGGTGAGGACGAGATTTGTTCCGTTGATACAATGCTCGATGATAGTTATTAGGAAAGGGAAAATACATAAATATTTTCTACGTGGCGAATTGCAGGTGCAGAAAGGTTCTCCTTCCAAACAATTAGCATTGAGGAGTCAACATGTCCCAATGATCGCTTATACAAAGGAAGAATGTTTTCCTCGAAGGCAGAGTTGAAACGAGCTCTAAACATGTTGGCTCTAAAAGAGCAATTTAAGATAAGAGTGAAAAGGTCATGCAAAAATCGTTACAAGGTTGGTTGCAAGGACAAGGCATGCAAGTTCAGTGTCCGTTCAACGAAGTTACCTGACGGAGGAGGGTATTGGCAAGTTCAGACGTTCCACAAAGTACACACATGTACTGTTGATGGTTTGCAAGGGCGATTTCCATCTGCGAGTGTCAAGATAATTGATGAACTTATGGCACCCAAGCTTCGAGCTAATAGAGTAGCATTGAGACCTAAGGATATAATTGGTGAGATGAGGGTTCGGTGGGGATTGAAATGCTTATATGGTAAGGCTTGGCAAGTAAAGGAGTATGCAGAGATGCTTGTTTTCGATCCCCCAAAGGAGTCATTTCAACTACTACCCTCGTATTTTTATATGTTGGAACAAGAAAATCCTAGCACAATCACAGCAGTGGCTTCTGATGAGGCTGAAAGATTCAAATATTATTTCTGATCATACAGGGCTTGTATTCGGGGGTTTAAGGATATAATGCATCCTACGGTTGCAATTGATGCAACACATCTGAAAGGCAGGTTCAAGGGTGTTCTGTTTGTTGCTGTATGCAAAGAAGCAAACGAGTGTGTATATCTAGTTACGTTTGGCATCGGTCATCTTGAGGACGAAGATTCGTGGACGTGGTTTCTCATCAAGCTACGTGATGCAGTTGGTTGTCTTGAAAACACCATGTTCATTTCTGATCAGCATATCGGCATTAAGAAAGCAATCCAAAATGCATACCCAGAAGTGCACCACGGTTTATGTGGTTACTATTTGAAGAAAAACTTTAAAAACAAGTTCAAGCGTGATGACGTTTTTATGATTTTCACCCTTGCTCGAGATTGCTATAAGGTTTCTAAATTCAACAGACACATGAACCAGCTCAAGCAGATTCATGCGGGAGCCTATGCTGATCTTTTGAGAATAAGCCTTAAGAGATGGACACATGCACGTTCATCGACAAGGCGATACCAAATGATGACCTCGAACATTGCCGAATGTGTTAACTCATACTTAAAGCATGCCAAACAAATGCCAATCATTGTTTTGATCGAGTTCATACGAGACATGTTCCAACGTTGGTTCCATGATCGGTACGAAGAGGCCTTCAAGGTAATCACACCCCTCAGCCCTTGGGTTGGCAGGCAATTGAGCAAACGTTTCAATGATGCACATCGCTTTGTAGTGAAGCTTATCAATCGAGTGGAGTTTGAAGTTAAAGACGGGAAGATGGACGGACTTGTTAACCTGTCCAAGAAGACGTGTTCATGCTGTGAGTTCCAAACAGATTTGCTGCCATGCAACCATGCCATTGTAGCAATAAGGTCAGATTATATTTTCTTTATTTCTTATTTCATCCTTAATTTGACATAGCATTTATATTCTGCTTGAATATTAAGTTCATTGTATTTTTCAGTAAATGCAAACGTGAAGCCTTTGAATTCTGCGCTGACTACTACAAAACAACCGTTTGGGTGGAAGGTTATGCAGGGTCCATTCGCCCAGTAAGGCATCCTAGTGAATGGGACATCCCACCGCATGTGAAACAAATTGTCGTCTTGCCACCACCTTGGCGAGGCCAAGCAGGAAGACCTAGGAGGAGAAGGATTCCATCCGCTGGTGAAGGTAGTCAAGCACGGAGATGTTCGCAATGCATATTGTTGCACTCGTTTATCATTTACGGTTTAACGATGTTATATTTAACTTGTAGTTCTAGGCACTGGAGGCAATTCCAGCCTTTCGAAAACTAGTTACAGCATCTGGTCCAAAAGACATCTACCCACGTATGCTAAAATGGGAATGCAATCAAAAACCGGTTGCATTTTACAAAGCAGTTGAGAAGTTAGAGTCATCTCAGTAGATGAGTGAATAGCTTGTCTACTTTCTGATGTGCATTTCTATAATAATTTTTCATAAAATTATATTTAATCACTGTCCTTATTTTACAGTTATGGGCAGTTGAGACCTTGGAACCTACCCCAGAGGAGTCGAGCCGGGATTACTTTGTTGACATTGATGTCCCGCTATCTGAGGGACACTAATACGTGCCTATTAGGCACATGGAAGATAGGGCTGACTGGGGCTTAGGTGCCAGGGAAAAGAAGAAGCAGTTAAAGGATAGAAGAGCCAGTGGTGCCATTAAGCGGAGGCGCACAGCCGCTGCCTTAGAGGATGAGTTGTCAGGCCCTGAATTGGAGGAAGGGGGTGACCATATGGATGGCAGTGAACAACCAGTACGGACGAATTTAACAGTTTGTATTCAACAATTCCACATGTGATTATCGACTAACATATCTGTGTTTACAATTGGACCATGCTACGACAGCTCCTCAACTACTGAGAGATCTTCCTCATATGCACAATGATAACTCCCCGTCGGTAGGGATTTTAGAGTTCTAATGGTTATTGTTCAACAATTTCATATCTATTTACATAGTAACACAGTAATTTCTATCATTGCAGTTAAAGGAGACGACCTAAGCACCTCAAGCACCGATCAGTCATGCTTAACCATGCACTGGTAACGAGCCACCGGTAAAGATTTTATAGTTCTAATGGTTAATGTTCAACAATTTCCTATCTATTTACACAAACCCACAGTAATATATATCTTATTGCAGTTGACTGAATCCACAATAGTCAATGACGGACTAGTAACGAAGCGCCAGTTGCGACAGTTCATGAATCGACATAAAAAGGAGATGTCAACGCTGAAGGCTTCAATCCAATCATTGACTCTGGCCCTGCAAACGTTTGAGGACCATGTCGTAGCTCAGATTCTAGAAGGTCTGAAATCATAAGTATGAAATTTAATATTTGCACATACATTGGTTGTTTATGTTTAGTATGGTTAGTACCAATTTATAGTCATCAATTTATGTTAACAATTTGCTCATTTCTCTCATTCTGTAAGGCGAACCTTCATTGAGCAATACCGGTGTCAACCACGAGGATGCTGCTGATGAAGGGCACCAAGATGAACTTGGTTTTAACATTGACTATGACGATGTTGTTGGTACCGACGAAGATTATACACTGGCAGCAAATGTTGATCCGGTGATCGATGCAGAGGCGGGAGGGGATGGGAACCTTGCAATAGTCGAGTATGAAGGGGACTATCTTCTTCACAACACTCCTGAAGCCAGTAGCTTGCGATTGTCGCCACTAGAGGGGTTTGCTGTCCAGGATCGAACAACATTAATTTTAGACACTACTGAGTGGGCACAGGTGAAAATTACAAGCAGGTACATTACAAGCCCATAGGTTGACCCCATGATGTGCTGTCGTGATCAAAAAAGTGCAATGGTCGAAGCGTACGAGGCTTTCAAGAAAAACGAACATGCGAGGTAAGCTCATAAATAATATTGCTAATTTGATTTTTTAATTAAACATTAATCCACCAAGGTTAAATTAATTAATTCATTATGTTACATATGCAGGTGTAACATCGGGATCTTAAGGGATCAAGGTGCAGATTTTTTCATAACATTAGAGGATCCCAAAGAAGAAATAAAAAGTGAACATATCGACGCATGCCTCAGCGTACTCTGTAAGCGGATGATAAGACCAAAGTGGAAGCTGTACAAAGCTCGTGCATGCGTGGTTGACACAATATTCTTCGTAAGTTTATTTTTCATGATTTTAAATTATTAAAATAGTAAGTTATTTATTGCATTAAGTGTAAACTAACGTATACATGTTTCACAGGACACCATCAATATGCTACACATCGACAACCCCACCGAAGATGCTCGAGCCAGCATGGAAATTACAAATGAGTTGCGGGGGTACATGCAGGGTGAGAGGCCGACATACGAAAAGAGATGAAAAGATATCGATTTCATCATCGCACCTTGTAATGTCGATGGCCATTGGGTGGTGGCGAAAATAAACTTGGGGAGGTGGACGATCAGGGTGGTGGACTCCGCAAGAACTTAAAATGCTAAGGACAACGGAGTTCGTGCTGCTCAAATGTCACCCCTTATGACATTGTTCCCAATCATATGCCACTGAGCCAGTTATTTCAACAAAACACGACGGAAGATACGAGATTTGACGCTGATGCGATTGGAGATCCATTTGCCCAAAGCTAATGTGCATTGGCAGGATGATAGTATCAGCTGCGGTATGTTCATGGTTGCGTACATTGACGATATGTTGCAATCGAAATCAATCAGAGTTAAGCAGAACATGATTGCAAATATGCATCAGCAATATGCTCTCGAAATTTTTTGCAACAGTTGTGAGAGCGAACCTTGAACATATCATCGGCCCGTGTCTGTACATCATTTTTTTGTATATACAATTCATTTTATTAATTTTACTAATATTCATACAATTTATACATTACTTTCCCATTACTTTTGCATAAATTATATTACGTTTCTATATTTTTTTTCAAATTGTTTGGATATAGTAGGTAAATTTAAATTTGTATAATTATTTTATTCCATGATCATTTTCATATCTTTTAAAAGGCCCTGTGAGTGACATGTTGGCAGAATTAGTCTTCATATTTTGAACAGGTTGTCATTTTTTTTTGTTTTGATTAATTATCCACAAAAGGAATTAAAAATGCAATTTATGTTGAAGATTTATGTATTTATGTTGAAGATTTAAAATGCAACTTATGTTAAAGATTAATGGGGTGACACGCCCAGATCGATGCTGACATGTTGGTGACACACCAAATGCAAGCAGAGATGGTGGTGGTGACATGCCAAGTGAATGGCGTGTCACCACCATCTCTGCCTGCACTTGGCATGTCACCACTATCTCTACCTGCACTTGGCGTGTCAACAGCACGTCTATCTACACTTGACGTGTCACAAAAATGAAATTCAATAGACTGAGCGTGTCACCAGCATGATCACAAGTGCATGCATGCATGCTGGTGACACGACAAGTGCATGCAGACATGCTGGTGACACGACCAGTGCATGCAGACATGCTGGTTACAAGCCAAGTGCAGACAGTCTTATGTGGTCACACGCTGAATAGATGCATGGCGTGTAACAACTCTGTGCAATATTTCTAATACGTCTTCTAATTTACAAAAACAATTTCACAAATTTATGTGTTACAGCAATAAACCCAAAAACATACATTGATGTCATCTCCGCTATGGGGTTTATTTTTTGAGGACAATATGGCCAAATGGCGAGAAATAGACCATGGTACGATGACGATGGTGCTCAACAGAGAATTGACAAAGCTCACACAGTTCAGAGAGCTGAGAGAGCTGATGATGATAGTGCTGAACACAGAGTTGATACAGTTCAGAGAGCTGAGAGAGAGATGAGCAAGCACAAACAACTAAGCATTAATTTCTAATTTTTCTCAATGGGGGGAGGCATATATCGACAGCTTAATTTGCCACAATATTTTTTAAAGGCATTTTCGTCTACTCATGCTTCTTTTTGAATAGAAACAAATAATTTTATTTGAGTGGTTATTTTTTAAATCACCTTATAAGGAGGGTTACTTCTCACAATTTCCTCTAATTTATAACCACCGAAAAGAGGATAAGAAAAACCAATAGCTTGAAAATTATTAATCTTAATAACCATCGCATTAAAACGTCATAGGGCCACTGCAATAAGTTTGTCGTGCTTGACTGGATGGAAGTACTCTTATCAAGTCAGCGTTTGAGATGACTTAATTTATAGCCACCAAAAAGTGGATAAGAAAAGCCAGTAGCTTGAAACATATAACATATTAATCTTAATGACCATCGCATAAGACCTGTAGTAAAACAAATATCCCAAGCATCCAAATTCAATGTAATTTCAACATCCTTATTGCAAATATCAGGCACCAAACATGAACATAACCAATCAAGGCCGGCACTTGGGTGAAGCCACCCAGACAAGGGCTTTAGGCCTCCAATTTGGAGAAGCTTTAAATTTGAAAAGACTATAATTTTATAATATAATTAATTATATTAAAAATATGTAAAAAAAAATTAATAAATTATTTATTTTCTCACTTCTTTAATTATGTGCTTAATAAATCTCAATTTTATATCACTTCTTAATTTTTAAAATGCTATTAATTCTCAACTATTTTTCTTATTTCCAATCAACTAACAGTCATTTGTATTTAATCATCTTTAACAGTTATTTTTTTCTCACTTATTTTTCTTATTTCCAATCAATATATTTAATGATTTTCAATAGCTATTTTTTTATATATAAAACTATTTTTTTTCAATATATAATATCTACTTTTGAATTCTTCTTTTCTCATTTGTTCTTTCTTCCTTCTTCCCTTTAACTTCAATTTTCCTCCAAAGAATAAGCAAGAAGTCTGTTATGTTATTATCTTTATAAAGCCATGAGTTTTATTTACGTTTTGTAGTAAGTATTCAGCAATTAAGTATTATTGTTTTAATTTTTATAAAATTTTACTTTAATTTAAAGTTTATATTATATTATTATATTATTTTTATTTTATGTAATAATTGATTTATTTGAATTAAAAATTTTGATTGTTGATTTATATTAGTCGTTTAAAAAATTTATGATACTTGCTTTAGGCCTTTTAAGCTTATTGAGCCGTCCCTGTAACCAACACACAATTTCCTTTGCTCTAAACCTGAGTATACCGTATCTCCAAGCCAGCAAGAGACCATGAAAGTGAGCTAAAAATAATCTGCATTTGGTGATTGATAAACACCAAATCCACAAAACACTTGAACTAGACTCAATTGGTCACTTGAGCTCAAGAATAACTAAACAATAAACTGATCGAATCCAAGTATTTTGTTAGTTGAATGCAAGCAAATTATGAGACTTCAGTCCTAGGTAAAGTCAAGCCTGAGGCAAGTTTCATTGCTGGGCTAGGTTATGCAAGAGCATTCTTAAATTTATCTCCAATTGGTTATCTTATTATGTTTTACTTTAGTTAAAAGTTAGTGATTATGTTTTCGATCTAGTCATGTGTCGTGATTAGCATGCGATCATTTTAAATTTGTTTGAATGGCTAGGATTAGATGGGTTATTTGTATTGAAGGGCTATGATTAAAAGCTGATGTAACTTTAGACGGCTGTAACTTGTTCCTACTTCGATTTTAAGATCAATTTTAGCCTTTGTTCTGGTTTTCTTCATTGTTACATGCCCTCGACTTGAATGGTGGTGGAGTTAGATTTAAGGTAGATGACTTCCGGAAAAAGATGCATGCAAAAGATTATTTAGATCAGAGAGCTAGTTTGGAAAATTATCTTTAGTAGAAACCAATGGCCGAACAAAGAAAGGTGCTGTTTGTGAAGCTTAAGTTGAAGGGACTAAGACTGCACTTCAATGGTGGAAGAGAGTTGAAGAGCGGCAAGCACATCAAGGCAAGCCAAAAATCAACACTTGGGAACACATGAAAATGAAGATGAGGAGGCAATTTTATCCTGCTGATTAAATGGAGTTGAATGAGAAATTTCATTCACACAAGCAAAATAGTATGTCCATCGAGGAGTACATTTCAGGTTTCACTGACCTTTCCTTAGGGTTGGTTTGAAATTGAAAGAGACTAATGAGCAGTTGACTTCTTGTTATCTAGCTGGTTTGAATCAATCTATCACAGATGAGATAGGGTGACTTGTTTATTTAACCTTAAGATGCTCAACAATTGGCCTTAATGGCTTGTAACTTGTTCCTACTTCGATTTTACATCAATTTTAACCTTTGTTCTGGTTTTGTTCACTGTTTTGGTCTCTTGTTATTGTTTCTACTTCCGCACTACATCACTATGTCATCTTTCCTTCATGAATTTTCACTGAAGAAAGTTGTACATAGACGGTGTGACCATTTGAGTAGATGACACTCATCCCTGAACCTGCGAATTATAAGTTTCAACACTTTTTTGCTGTTTCCCTTGGTATCAAGCAATGAAACAAGACAATGGAGCTTAAATATTCCTTTATCCGTTTATCCTTAATTAAACATTTAAAACATTAACTAGTGTACTTCAAAGCAGTAGCAAGCAGATGAATACATAATAAAACAAAGTTAAACAGTAATATCAGCTCTAGAAAGCAACATTATGAAAATTTTACAGCAGGACACCAAAAAATAAGAAAGTTTGAGGAATGCATAAAACAAAAACTTGCTGCTTCCCTTAGTATCAAGCAATGGAACAAGAAAATGGAGCTTAAAAATTCCTTTATCCAATCATCTTTTAATTGAACATCTATTATTATTAACTATTATGTTACTTCAAACTTGTAGAGGGCAGATAATTACATAATAAGACAAAGTTAAAATGTAATTTCAGCTCAAAAAAGCAACTTTATGTCTTCTCATACGTGAGATGACTTGCAGCATTTCAAAAAAAAAAAAAAGCAACTTCATGAAAATTTACCACAGAATACCAAAACATAAGAAAGTATGAGGAATGCATTAAACAAAACTTGAGCACTTCTTAAAAAGGGGAGGGAGAGAGGGAGGGAGGGCAAACAAACATGCTTAGAGAACACAAAGGGTCACAAAGGCAATACCGTTTCTAGCAATGTTATCTTTCAGGACAAAGAATCCACCAGGTTTAAGGCCTACCTGGAATCAACAAATTAATTAGTATATCTAATTAAAGTGCAAATTAGAACCTTTTAAATCATATATGCAAGAAAAATAATTGTCAACAAGGGTCCTTCCAGGACACAACTTAGAGATCAGGCCTCCAAATTACATACACATACACATGCCCAAGACTTTCCATGTTGGAGCTTTTTATTATTAATATGTTTTGCTTAATTTTGATGAAAATATATCAAGGTTATGCTCAACAGCACCTGGAAAAAAAAAAGGTTGCAGCAAGGGAAGCAGGAGAGTAGGGACTCAAGGTGGCATGAAATGAATATGGCACTTTCTTGATTTAATTTTATTTCCCACAATTTACAAACTTAAAGGACAAAAGTCAAACTACCATCATTTCTTAAAACTTATTTCAATGAACAAGGCACAACAAAATTTTTGTCACAAGCTTTTATAAGGTGAGAAAACGGATGATAGGAAAATAGCTGTATGAATTATAAAGTATTATCAAGCCTTGTTTCTGTGGTGCTAGGGATGGGGCCAAACACTCCAAACTAACCCATCAAATCTGCTAATTACCTAGCAGGAAGAAGAATAAAATGAACAACATGACACATTGCACAAAAAAATTAAAATAAAAAAAGAAAGGACAAAAAGAAAAAAGAGTTTGACTATATCATCCTTCTGGTGTTTGCTATGGTATGTTCTCTAGACAACCTTAATTCCTATAGCTGTGAGAAGGTTTAAGAAAAGTTACAAGAGAGAAAGCTAGAAGCAATAAATTTGGAAAAGGAAAATTTGAGATACCATTGCAATGATCTGCAGTTCATAATTCAAAAATCAGAACAAGGCACTTCGAATGTATAGTAGGCAGCAGGCAAGAAAATTTCAATACATAATTTTGATCTTTCCATGCACTTCCACACAGCAGCACATGTCAAATAAAAAGTAAGTTCTGTCTCAAGAAGAAGATTTATTCACCTTTGCTCTCTTAAAAATGAGACAAAGTCATCATCTGTGAGATGACCAATGCACCACTGAATTCAAATAACATTGTACCTCCAGCGTCAGGGGTGAACTCCTGAAAAAGCAAAAGGCAAAAAAAAAAAAAAAATTGGTTGTCAAATTTCTGTTTTTTAAAGTAAAATTTAACAGCCAGAAGCATCAGAAGAAGACAGGCACATATAGCACCAACTTAGAGGGGCTCATTCACTACCCCATATGCTGCACCAACCCCATCCCCCCTAACACACACAAAAGAGTAAATAATTGTTTGCAAAAATTTACTTGAATCCAAAGGTTGTCTAATCATCTAAGTTTCACATTGCAAGCTAAAGCTACACATGCCCAATCTCCTTCCCACCCATCCCATCCCCAAAATATCAGCCATGTTAACTCTTCTCGGCTATACATATAATGATTCATGACTAAAGTCACCTACAGAGTACAGACTATGTAGCCCAGATTCAAATGTGAGTTCCAGATGCAAACCCATATTTAACATGTTTACATTAAAGTTTGTAAGTTTTTCCCAGGATTGTACTCAAACAACATGCCTGCTTGACGTGTCAATTACATGGCTACATCCGCAATATAGGGTAAAGTGAAAAGTTGGAAACACCTAGCTTACATGGACTTAACCATAGTTACGAATACTTCAACACATCAAGAAGCATGTCTCTATGTGTGAATATAGTCTTTAAGTACATTACCTGAAGGGGGACACAGTAGAAATTAGTTGCTTTGTGCACATCAGAGGCTACAAAATATTCCTGAGACAAACTTTCACGGGCAGCATCTAAGAAATGTGAAACTGGCTCAAGTAGATCAACCTGGAGAATGGTAAAGGGAAGAGGGGTCAGAAAGCATAGCTATCACAAAGTACCATGCAGCTTTATTAAAAGATCAAAGCTCCAACTAATACTATGAGTATGACACCGATTCATATCATTCAATGAAAGAAAAAGAGAGGAAAAAGGAAGAGTCCACCATGTTCCACATTATGTTCACTGTATTGAAATTACATATTATGTATAGGGATGACAATGAATACCCGATTATAGGGTACCTGCGAGTATCTGATCCAGTTATATCGGGTTAGGATACCTTATAATCAGGTTTGAGATAGATTCGGATAATAATTTCACTACCCATATCGGGTTCAGGTACTACACTCTGGGTACCCGCTACCCGAACCTAATTATGTTAATATTCAGGTTACTCGGGTACCCACCCCAAACCTGATCTCAATACCTATTTATATATATTTAATTGTTATTTAAATGATTAAATTAAAAATAATCAACATTAATATATTTATTAAAAGTAGACTAATATATTAAAAAGAATGATTACTCAAATTATTAATGTGATGACATTAATATATTTAAATTAAAAAATTATTAGATTATTAATTATGTTTAAATAATATGAATATCATATCATATTACAAAAGAATATAATTACTATTATATATATATATACTTTAAATATAAATACATTTATTTTTTATTTTATGTTAACATTATAAAAATTTTAACTTATAAAATTATTAATCTTAATATATATATATACAAACTTAATAGTATATAACTTGTAATGTCTTTTAATACATATACTTTATATTATATATTATGTTTATTTATAAAGAATATAATTACTATTATATAAGTTAATAATTACTGAACAATAAAATAATATTGATTTATATTATATGTTATGTTCATTTATAAACACACTTTATAGTTTTTGGTTATTTAAGTTTAAATTTTATTAATTGTGTTTTTATTAATTTAATTAGTAGTTAATTATATGAAATATGCAAGAGAAATATTATTGTATATGGATACGGGTTCAGGGAATTGGGTACTCATAAAGAATATTTTAATAATTTTATTATCTAATCGGGTTTTTAAATGAGCTAAGGTAATTATATAGTAATGAGAATGTATTAGGGTTAAAGTTAGGGTTAAGGTTAAGGTAATAATTTTTGAAATTATTAAGGTAATTAATAGGATTCGGGTATTTATTTTTTATAGGATTAGGTTCAAGTCCCTCGAAATTAAAGGGTACCCTCCCCATGTCCTGAATGAATTTTTTTAAAGGCACAGCCCAATTTTGCTTTTCATTCAAATACAACAAAGAAATTCTTTAGGTAGTAAAAATTATGCACTATGAACCATGTTATCAATTAACTGCAAAGATGGTAAATGTCAGAAATATTGAAAATATACTAATAGAAAGAGAAAAATGACCTTACCTCATTAAAATATCTTATGAGAAGATTCTTGGTTATTCTCCCTATGCCAGAACCACAATCTGCAGTATGTTAAATTAACATAGAAACTAAAAGCTCAGAATGTCAACTAGATTTATGATTTTCAATGAGAATTAAAAACATCAAGGAAAATGAAACACCAAACAGACCAGTACTCCAGCAATATTTTAACGGTGTTTTAGAACCATTTGCAGGTATTACTACTACTTAAATGCATGGACTTAAAATAAAGGTCAGCAATGCAGTGTTTTGAGAGTTATGACTTAGTTTAATTTAGTATGCTAAGCCCTAAAATGTACCAGATTCATCTGCACTAAGATCATCAAAAGAGTTTGTTTTAATTCCACCAACATAAACCATATGAAGGCAAAAGTTTGAGGGCACAACCATCAATTATCATGCTTTATTTTATTTTATTTGGGGAGGGTAATTTAAACCCAGCTCTTTTAGCAGGGATTACATGCACCTATCATAGAGCCAAGTGCTTAAGTGCATCTATTATCATATTATTTATAATAAAACTTGTGGAAATCACTTAATTATCTTCATATTAAAGCCAAACCATTACTGCTTAGTTACCTAAATATCTTTATATTAAAGCTAAACTCCAACTGCTTAGTTTCCTAAATAATTTCCCCTACAAGTTCCCTTTGCAAGATTTCAGTCAATTGCCCTAGTATAGTCCACCAACTCACAAGTATTAAGGCCAACTTCATATATAGGCAATTATAGATCCTACTCATGTCAAAGAATCAATCTCCTAGTAATAAAACATATTGAAGACATAACTAATTTTTGCCTTTCAGAGGATAACAAGTTCCAGAATATTAGCAAGATAAAGCAGCTTCGCTGCTGATGTAATGTGAAAGTAATTTTTCAATCTTAAACACAGAAATTTCTTTCCTTTATTCTGAGTACTCACAACAGTCTCAAATTGGGTCCAGGGGTGCCACAACCCCCACCCCCCACAAGCACACAACCCTTAGGAGAGAGAGACAGAGAGGGAGAACTCCCAGTAAGCTTCTTCCCAAATATTGCTTAAAGATGGTTTTTTTTTTTTTTTAACAAAATAGCATGTAGTAAACCCAATTCTCAATTGCATTATGGCATTCTAAATAAGAGCAACACCTATAACGCTGGCATTCTAAATCAAAGCAACACCTCTAACGCATGACATGCATTCTAAATCAAAGCAACACCTCTAACGCATGACATGCTTCTTGCACTACTGAGACTGATTTTTGGTGAAGATATCATGCAACATAATTCAGAAAATGCATATTCATGCAAATTTCCATGCCTTTCTCTTCTTTATTTATTTATTTTCTTTTATGGGGTGGGATTATGGGACATAAACTTTTCATGGTTGTGTTATAAAGTCATCTTGGTTTCCGGTTTCAGGCACTAATTGCGGATTTTTAACTCAAAATTTCATCTATCACACCATCCCTATCTGCTGTCACCACTATGGTTTTTTGTTTAATTTATAGTAAATTAGGTTTTCCACCAATGCTACATTCTAATGAAGTAGGATCCCATTACCAACTTTGCACTTCCGCATTTAATGGCGCATGATAACCTAAGGTTGATTCTCACTGTAAAAAATAATAATAATAACATAAACCAAACTACCTCAACAGAACATATATGGGTATAACTTCATAAAAACAATATAAAGTTAAGCACACAGAGAGAGAAAGAGAAGTATCAAGAGCAACAAGATGCTGATTTCTTTCACCGCCATCGAATCTTTCATGCAGAAGGATATTGAGAAAAACCTCACTACCCTTAATATCTGCCTCATTTACTTGCCCAAATCCACCCAATACCCCATCTACCGATGCCTCCACACCCTTCTCTTAGCACAACCAAAGAAACCAATAACTATTTTATGAGTTCGGTAATGGTACCCACATACAAATGTAAGAAACAGAGTTAAGAAAGACTTACTTCCCGGTGGGCAACGCCTTCACGGTACCACTGAGTCTTCTTTTGGTTATCTCCTTCATCTGCATCTCCAATTTGCGCCGTCCAAATTTCCTGTGCGTTCTTGAATTCTCTGCCATCGGAATCGGAGCCAGCTGCCTCCATTGCCGTCCTCCGGGCCTTGGGAGTCTTGTAATTCTTCCGTGGCGGCTTTGGGTTTGTTTGTGGCTGTAGGATTAGAGTTATGGGACACTGTTGGAGGGTCTGTGGGGAAACAGCTTTGGATATGGGCTGCATCCACATCGGCATGCCGTATCCTCCGCGCCTTGGGTTAGGCAAGCCCTGTTTGGTTTATCCTTTCGCATCTTCAAGCACAGCTTGAATGGCCTCAAAGTTGCTGGTGAGTTTTTGGATTTCTTCTTCAAGACCTACAGCCAATCCGACATGATGCTTTATCTCTTGAGGAATGAAAGAACCACCCAACTGCTCCAGGATCATGGAAAGAAGTGCTTTTGCCATTGTTTTTTGTTGTTACTCAAATGTAAATTGATTAATGAAAACAGCAGTTAATTATTGGTTGACTGAACAAGTGGATGAGGTTGAAGCTGCTTCTCTTCCGACCCTGTTTTTTAACAATGAACAAATGGAAGACAATTTCTTAAAGTTGAACCCAAAATCACTCTTAAAAAAAAAACCATGAGAATTAAAATGCTTTATAATTCGTCCTTGTAATTTTTCTTGAATGACAACTCTACCTCACTACGGAAACCATTTGACCAGGATGCTTTCTAATCCAAAAGCGATGCGTATAAAATTCTTCATAATAAAGGTTATAGTGAAGCTAACTTACCTGCTGAAGCTTGTTTGTCAAACAATTTTCCAACACTAGTAATGCGATGAGAATTCTGAATCAGGAGAATTGCAAATGGTGGTGGTGGTGCTGGTGGTTGTGGCTGTATAGGCGCCACCAAGCGGGCGGTGGAGAACGATGGTTAGCAATCGCCAAAAGGTAGCACGTGGCAGTCTTTTTTTTTTTCTTTTCAAGCAATGCGAGACACTAAAGTGATTTTTATCGCACAACATATGTCGACGAAGTTGTCCAAGGACGTTGGCTTGGTGAAGGATGGGATTTGTGATTGATGAGCGATGACAAGATGTGTACTATCTTTTTTTTTTTTTTCTTTTTGTTAAACTATGGTTAGCCTCCTTATTCATTTGGCCTTTACTTATCGCATTTCCTCTGGTTTTGCTTGTGCTCTTCCTTGAGGAGCTTTGGCAATGCCACATGCCACATGCCATATGTCAAAATTAAACTTAATTTTAGGGATAAATAGGTCCAATTGGACTCTTTAACAAGTTCGCCCAACCTCTAAAAATATAACCCAATGAACAAAAATAATTAAACTACCTCTCAACACATTTCAAATAAATAACTGTCCGAAGTGTATATGATTCACAGCTATCAATGCTGTCCAAACCATTTCATAAACATGACTGTAGAAATACACATGTCCAAAATTACCAAATAATGAATAAGAATGTTGACATAAAATCAACCTAAGAGAAGAAAATATAAAAAAAAAAAAGAAAAAAAATAAGCAGCATAATCTTTGTTTTTCTTCTTCCATACTTGAAGCTATTACTTCAAATTAAACCCTTTCATTCATGAAGTACTCCTTATCTATTTAAATGTTAGAAACTTGAATATATGACTTGATCACAACCTAGAATATTAACACAAATTTTGGGGTAAAATTCATGGAATATTAACTACAATAATTAGCCCTCGCACACATAGTTATTACTTATTAAGATGATTTATTTATGAGATTTAGCAAGCACTAGTGGTAATTTCATATTTTCAGTAATTGATTTGTTTATAATGTGGGTGATATGCAAATTTACTTCTTCAATGTAAATCAATCAAGTAACATATATAAATTTTCTGTATGGGTTGGGAACTAATCTTTGTTGGAATTTAGTTGAGTTTTATGCCGTAAATCCAAGTTGCTTAACTTACATCAAGTTGACCCTCTACAGCCATACCCTAGCACAACAATTCAAATGTAAAATTAAAATTAAATTCTATGTAAAAGTGATTGATATTAAGAACGACAAAAAGAAAATACGGAGATCGAAGACTCTGATCATTCAAACATTTAATACTCTTCGTAAGATTGGAAGATGGTAGATTAAACACATTTTTCATTCTGCTAATGAAGAAGCTGACACGCTAGCCAAAGAAGGTGTCTCAAGATCAACATATTGGTTTTGGATCAACGACTCGATGCTAGCCCCCAGAGAAGAATATTAACCTAGTGTGAGGTGTTCTGTCCCCTGCTTTATTTACTTTTGTTGTGCATCACAATGCTCGCTACTACCTTCATGGGAACCATTGATGTTTCTTCGTTTATAGTGCTTTTTTTTTTTTCCGAAGGGATATTGATTGAACACTTTTTTGGATCCTTCTCCTAGGAAAATATTATGTACAAGTCCTTTTGTTATGTACATAGTGGGTTTTTTTCCTTTTGTAATATTTTCTTTTTAATACTACTTGGCGGTACCTAAGGTAAGTACTCATCTACCTAAATTTTTAAGCCTCATTGGCTATTTTTGATGTAGTCGTTGGTCTTTTTTGTCTAGTTATAAAGGAATGCTCTTATCCCTCTCCTTTTTAATATATAATTCATCTTTATTGTTTCTAAAAAGAAAAGATAATTTTGAAACAAAGTATTACTAGTGGCATAAATGTATCTATAAGTTGTACCATACTTAATTAATTCTCACTTTAGTTTAGCAAGGGAAGTGTTTTGTTTAAAAAAGAAGAAAAGCATCAAGGACCTTTGGCATTTTGAAATCAAATCACTTTATAGAGAATCAACATTACTCTATTCATTGGTTTTTAAGAGGATAAAGGTTTTAAGTTTGGGATTACTTTTTTTTCTTTAATTAAATATTTCCCTCTAAGTAACATAATGTTATATAGCAATTACTTTCTTTTTGCTTTAGTTATACAATAATTACTTGCACAATGAAAACATGCCGCATGTATATTGTGATTACAATTCATTTTACTAATACAACGACAATTTCAGATTAATTAATCAAGTGAGTGGTCAATAACAATATTATTTTTTTCTTTATTTAAAGAACGAAATAATTGTGAGAATTTGGAAGCAAATACTAATGCTAATCTTAATTTCTTGCCTTCAAATAATTTGATTAACACATATCCTTTTTTATGGAATACTATTCTCTTTGTCTTTTAGGAAAAAGAAAAAGGTCAAAGAAAACTTCCTTAACATTAAAGATAAAATGTTTTGTTAAATTAGTACTTTTTTATTGAAAATGTGACAATCAGGATGCTACTTCCACAGTTTTGTAACTAAAACAACAAATAGAGAAGGACAAAGAAACAAGAAAATCCTCAAGGACATCAAGGTTTGAAGTTTGCAATCTCTTATTTTCCCTTTTAAACTTTTTGTTGGGAAGCATTGTTATTAAAGTTGTTGATTACTAACCACGATGAATTGATAAGGCTGTTGACATAAAATCAAGCTGACACAATAAAATTAACAAAAACAAATAAAAAAAAAGAAGCGAAATCTTCTTTTTCTTTTTTCATAAAAAAAGCTACTATCTCAAATTAAGCCCCTTGCAATTCTTTACTATGTATTCTTAATCTATTTAAATAGGATTCATATTTGATGCACTGACAGTGTATCTTATAGACACTGTTAATGCATCAAAAATACACCCATTCCAATATTAAAAACCTGAACATTAACATAAATTTGTTGAAGTATACAGAATGGATAAGTATATGGTCATTCAACTCAAAGGTATACAGGAAAAACAACCACTTATTTGCAAATCACTAGTTCAAGAATGCATACCTCTTCTGGCCAAGAGAGAATAAAAAGAGCAAAAAAAAAATTTTTTTTGACCTTTTTGATAGTTTGCTGCAATTTTTTAACTTATTAATGAAATTAAATTTGAATCATTGTCTAAAAAAGCTTCTCTCCTTTGTGTCTTTTTCTCTAACTTTCGTTTCCCTACAATCTAACCAAAATATAGTTGAATAAAATGCCCTACAATCCTACACATTATGAAGAATAAGCTTAAATATAAGAAAGTGTATTTGACATTCAAAGAATTATTGTGCCTTGTATAACCCAAACCAAGCTAAATCATTCACATCAACAGCCTTGCTTGCATCTTTTATGTTGTTAATTTCTAGCTATAACCCCCTCTTTGCATGTAACGAACCCCCCTAGATCATTACCGACGTCCGAGACTTCCAAGATATCCCGCCAAGTCTCAAACAAGCCTCATTTGACTTTTTCCGTAATTCCCTGTACACTTCCACTAAACCGTACAAATATTGAACCATATACGTATACATGTGTAATGTGAATTCAAAAATGAGCAAAATCATTAAATTTTGACTTTAAGTCATGATATCACCATTAAACTACATTGAGTTCAAAATCTCAAATTTTTCATTATATAAGAAAACCAATGTTTGCCACATAACAAAACCAGAGTACTACAACTCGACCTCTATCAACGGAGCGACTCGAAAACAGGTTAGGAAATGTCTTTACCTAATCTGCAGTAGACTGTATTCACCTATGATTTTACGTTAGGCTAATCTCTGTTTACAAAAAGGAAAAATAAAAGGGTGTGAGTTTCATAGACTCGATGATAATCATCGACCCAGTGAGCAGGAGAGAAAGAGAAACAACATAAGGAATGAACAGTTATAAATCCGAGAGTACGTGTAGAAAATATTCCATTAAATAGAAAAGTATTGTATGCCTTCCAAGTCTTAAAATGATGAATTTCGAGTAAATAAATATGAAAATTTCACTTATCATTGATTAATAAAAATTTTAGTGTCGATGACATGTAATGTACACAAGAAAATCAACAAATAAGCATTATCCTCGGGTAGGTTTAATCTAGCCCTTAGGCTTATTCTCAGATATCATCACCTACTCGTGGGAACTGTGCACGTCACCGTATATAAATCGGGGCTTTAGGTCCCCCTTTACTTATTCATGAGAGCTGCCCACGTAGCCAATACAAATCGGGGCTTCGAGTCTCCTTTTTTTCTACTCGTGAAAACTGCCCACGTCGTCAATACAAATCAAGACTTCAGGTCCCCTTCTATTTATTCGTGGAAACTGCCTATGCAGTCAATACAAATCGAGACTTCAGGTCCTCCTTTTTCTTACTCGTGGGAACTGCCCACTCTGTCAATACAAATCGGAGCTTTAGGTCCCCTTCTACCTACTTGTGGGAATTGCTTACGCCGTCAATACAAATCGAGACTTCATGTCCCCCTTTACATACTCGTGGGAACTGCCCACGCCGCCAATACAAATCAGGGCTTCAGGTTCCCCTTTTCTTAAAATCGAATATCAATAAATAGCAGTTTATACTTTGTGCACAAAGACCACACTTGACTCGGTGTGGTCACAGGGTCTACCCCAAGGTATCTCAATCACGTGTAAATAAAAGTCGTTGCAATTTAATGCATTTGCAAAGCATGATAGATTAAAAACATTACACCCATAATTTGCATGTCATGCATAAATGATTTTAAACATAGCATGCGTGTCAAATTAGCTTGCAAAGAGAAATAAACAATTTATCATCACATCTTGAAAATCAATATAATGGCCATTGGCCTACACATTACACAAATTGCAAGGCATGATTTATAAGTGAAACTAGTCAAAGGTTTGTTTCCCCCTTACTTAAAAACATATAGATACATACTACGTATAGTATCAAGAAAAATAGATTTAAAAATTGTCACAATCACAAATAACCTAAAATTTTCTACCAACTCATGCGATTCATAATTTCATCACATGCAATATATATAATATATTATAGAAATATAATTCTTCAAAATTTAGCACCCACTCACCTCACAATAGCGGGACGCTACTTCGCTATTGGTTCGTGCGTGTATCTAGCTATTCTTGCTTCTGTTTCCCTTTCCTTTTTTTTTTCTTTTTTTTTTCTTTTCTCTTTTCCTTCTTTTTTTTTCTTATTCTTTCTTCCTCCCGGTGCCGCTGCTCCCTCCTCTCCCCATTTCTTCTTATTCTTTTCTCCTTTCCTCTTTTCTTTCTTTTTTTTCTTCTCTTCTCATTCTCGGTGCTGCGTCTGTCCTCTCCTCTCTTCTCCTTTTTCTTCTTCTTTTTTCTTTCTTATTTCTTTCCTCTTTCTCTTTCTTCTCTCTCTTCTGCCTGATCTGTTACTTTTTCCCTCACCTTTCTTTCTTTTTTTTTCCTTTTCTCTTTCTTCCTTTCTTTCTTCTCTTTCTTCTTTCTTTTGTTCTTTCTTTTGTCTTTTTCTTCTCCTTTTGACTGACTCCACCTCAAGGGATGTCACTCCCCCATTTGAAATAAATTCATCCTCAAATTTCAACAACATAGAGGCACTTATCAGTACCTTTAATCCTTAAACAGATGTGGATATTCTTCTCGTATTTCCTCAATTTATATTTGTAGATTCTAATACGTCACATAATTAACCTTGTCTTATCGCTAGTCTCTTTTCCTTTAATTATATTATAATGAGGCTGCAGAACTTCTTAACGATACAATAAGTTCATTCTGTCATTATGACAACCTCATAATCCTTCATTCACAATTTCCTCACTTGATATTGTCATCCCTTTATCTCTTAGCATTGTGATTAATCAAAATTTTAAAATTCTTCTACATTGCTTTCATTGGACATTCTCCATATAGAATCTCGATCTTACGAATTATATCAATTTTCAATCTTTATAGAAAACTTGACAATGTCATATTACATTTAATTATAAGTACCACACTTCTTGAATTAAATCAATATTATTTTTCCTCTTATAAAGAGAAATTAAATTTATTTTTAATCCTAGTCACACCTCCATCAAATCATTCTTAAATCATCGATTATGCATGTTTACATAACCATCCACAATTCCTCTACCTTGATCTTTTATCAAACCTTTCGACATAAGAACATTTATCCAGCCATTGACTACGGGTCTAACTTGTCAACCAACTTTTATTTTGGTTTACATACTTTTATACCATTTCCATTCGAACATTTCATAATACGTAAGGATCAAGACATGCTTTATTCATTTCAGATATATTTAACATCATGGGCTTTATGCTAATCAAGGTAGATTTTTACACTTTTACTTACATGATTTCAAATGCACACCTTCATGCATAAGCTATAAACTCTTATCCAAATCTTCGTATACATTTCTAAAATGTTCAACTCCAAATAGCCTTAGGCATATAAGCCCAGTAGGCCATATGTAAAATTGAAATAATTAATAATCAAGTTTAAGATTGTCTCCTCTTATAATTAACCAGATCACGCTCACCATCTTGTGATGATTACGCAAAGCCTATTCCGATGTTTTATTTTCATATAGAAGTCGATCGTTAATTCACGCCATCCCTGGACATCACGTGTCAAAAATCAATTTTGACTTAACCAAAATTCATATTCTAATATCATGTCTATAGGCATGGCTCATTGCCAAAGTCTTTGCTCGTATATAAATACTCAAAATCTCAAATCATCATCTCTTTTTGAAGTAAATCTCTACAATTTCCATTGTGTATTTCTATTCCTTTACTAAGGACAATATCAATTAACTTGACCATATCATCGCATCACCTCTTTAAAAATGGCTTACAAAATATACACCATGAAAAGACTGAAGTGACATATAATTGTAAAACAAATGGATAGGAAAATAAGTTAAATGCAATGGAATTCAAAGGATTAGTGCTGATGATCAAATTTGATTGTCAAGGCTATTTAAAAAGAAACTTTTGGCAATATGAAAGAGATAAACAATCTAAGGACATGACCATTTTTTTTTTTTTTTGCAATGGCTTTTCTACAAGCTCTCCGAAAGGTAGTAAAAATCAATATTAAGATTATATTTCCTTTTCATCATTCTTTATACTAGCAGATCCAAAAGGAGCTTAAATGTCTCTTGTTGTTTGATCCTTAGATCAAGATTGATGGAAATGAATAAAAGGGCATGCTAGCCGTGTAAGTGGGATTATGGAATGACAACTAACCCAAGAAAAACTACATTTCCCACTGCTTGTTTCTATTGTCATCAATGTTTAAATTCAAGTTAGGTAGCCACTATATAATTATAGAGAAGACCTATGATCATGTATGATGGTGCTTCAGTGATCAGAGATAAAAAGATCAAGCAGATTGTGATAACTGTATATCTAAGAGCCATTGCCATTATAACAGGGTAAGCCTCTTATCCCTTTCTATTTATTTTGTTATCGAATGATAGATTAGAATTTTAAGCAAAATATTTATTTGAAAATACAAAAGAGAATTTAAAAATACTATTGGAGGTTAGTCTGCATAACAAATATTATTTAAATTAGAGGCTTTAATTTCTTTGGGAGATTATGGGCTATAGGGATAGTTAATTTGGTTGACTATTTCCAATTAGATGTTTGTTGAGAGCTTTTATGGTTATACTAATTACTGTATTTAAGCTCGGATTCAAGTCAACTTTTATGTACCTGTAATGACCAGGCTTATCTAATAAACTAGCATTTTAGGATTAACTAACTCAGTTGCCAAGCTTAAAAGCATAAATAGTCACTGTAATTTGTCTTGAATAAACCTTGGTCATCATTTTATGTTTGTTCATTGCTTCCATAGTTTTTGTGTTTAGATTTAAAATGCATAGCTTGTGATACTCAATCCGTCTTTCAAAAGAAAATTGAAGAAAAACACATCTGCAACTTCTCTCAACCTTAAATAAAATTCTTCCAAGTTTACTACCTCTCATGGTGACTTCTCAAGCTATCTGATGGACTCTCAGCAAACTAGCAACTTAATTTCTTTAGTAGCCCTTGTGGTATTAAAAAGAGCAGGAAGTTGTTTCCCTTAATTCACATGTTTTTAACAGGATTTAATCAAGTGTTTTTTTTTTTAATTTCAATTTCTACATTAGGGGACTCTCATTAACCAGCTTCATTATTTGGGATTACCTTCAATCGTCCTTGTACTATCCCTTTTCACCAACATACCATTACTTTCCCTTTAACGTCTACACAGTCAACTTTGATATTTATAAAACTTAGTATATATTTTACTTAAGTGTCCCTCGACATTATCACCAATATCTAATTTCAACCTTAAGCTAATTCATGCACTAATAACTACAACCCAGCATAGTTCTATCAAACCTTGGGATCTCATTGTCGCTTAATTGAATTCAAAACCAGCTCCATTTAAGCTGCTATACACCTATTTAGCACATATTCGTATTTAAAATATTTTGAAAGTTCAGCACCATTCATATATGGGTAGAGTAACTTACTTAACACAGTGCACTTACTTCCGTGCATGCAAGTATCAGTTTACACCTCCCTTAATATTTATATGTATAAGCCTTAAATGAATCTCAATGATCACTATTCGTTCTGGTCAAAGTATGCCCCTTATTACCATTATCGCACATGTCCCTTTATATTGACCTCAAATACAATCCATGGTCATCTAATTTTCTTCCCATTGATAATCATGGGCTAAAATTATAACTCCAAATAATTAAATTATTACAGACCTATTAGTCGAGTTCTACTTTTCTCCACTCTTAGTCGGAGGGTATATCATTACATCAATATTTCATCAAGAGCATTTGCTTAAAATATTTTCAACAATAGCTCGTGTCTCTGGTGGCATCTCAAACCTGGACACCAACAATTAATTCTCGTTATTTAATCATCACTTATGATTACACAATGTGATTTTCTAAGATAGGGAGTCTACGTAGCCTTTTGCCTATAATCGGTGCTGTAGTCACTGTCTATAAATAAGACTCTACGTCGATCCCACTACTCTACTAACTGACACAATAATCCTTAAGACTCGACTAAACTTAGGGCTCTGATACCAACATTGTAACGACCCCTCCTAGGTCGCTACCGACGTCCGAGACTTCCGAGATATCCCGCCAAGTCCCGAACAAACCTAATTTGACTTTCTCCATAATTCCTTGCACACTTTCACTAAATCATACAAATATTTAACCATGAACGTATACATGTGTAACGTGAATTCAAAAATGAGCAAAATCATTAAATTTTTACTTTAAGTCATGATGTCACCATTAAACTACATTGAGTTCAAAATCTCAAATTTTTCATTATATTAAAACAATGTTTGCCATATAACAAAACCAGAGTACTACAACTCGACCTCTATCAGTGGAGTGACTCGAAAACGGGTTAAGAAATGTCTGTACCTAATCTGCAGTAAACTGTATTCGCCGATGATTTTACGTTAGCCTAATCTCTATCTACAAAAAAGAAAAATAAGAGGGTGTGAGTCTCATAGACTCAGTGATAATCATCGACCTAGTGAGCAGGCGATAAGAGGAAACAACATAAGGAAAAAACAGTTATAAATCCGAGAGTACGCGTAGAAAATATTCCATTAAATGGAAAAGTGTTTTATGCCTTACAAGTCTTAAAATGATGAATTCCGAGTAAATAAATATGAAAATTTCACTTATCATTGATTAATAAAAATTTGAGTGTCGATGACATGATGACATGTAATGTCCACAAGAAAATCGACAAATGAGCATTATCCTCGGGTAGGTTTAATCTAGCCCTTAGGCTTATTTTTCATATATCATCACCTACTCGTGAGAACTGCCAACGTCACTGTATATAAATTGGGGCTTCAGGTCCCCCTTTACCTACTCATGGGAGCTGCCCACGTTGCCAATACAAATCAAGGCTTCAGGTCCTTTTTTTTCTACTCGTGAAAACTGCCCATGTCGTCAATACAAATCGAGACTTTAGGTCCCCCTCTACCTACTCGTGGGAACTGCCCACGCCGCCAATACAAATCAAGGCTTCAGGTCCCCTTTTTTCCTACTCGTAGGAACTGCCCATGCCACCAATACAAATCGGAGCTTCAAGTCCTCCTCTACCTACTCGTGGGAACTACCCACGCTGCTAATACAAATTGGGGCTTCAGGTCCCCCTTTTCTTAAAATCGAATATTGATAAATAACAGTTTTTACTTTGTGCACAAATATCACACTTGACTCGGTATGGTGACAAGGTCTACCCCAAGTTATCTCAATTACGTGCAAATAAAAGTCGCTTCAATTTAATGCATTTGCAAAGCATGATAGATTAAAAACATTACACACATAATTTGCACGTCATGCATAAATCATTTTAAACATGGCATGTGTGTCAAATTAGCGTGCAAAGAGAAATAAACAATTTATCATCACATATTGAAAATCAATATAATGGCCATTAGCCTACACATTACACAAATTGCAAGGCATGATTTAGAAGTGAAACTAGTCAAAGATTTGTTTCCCCCTTACTTAAAAACATATAGATATATACTACGTATAGTATCAAGAAAAATGGATTTAAAAATTATCACAATTACAAATAACCTAAAATTTTCTACCAACTCATGCGATTCATAATTTCATCACATGCAATATATATAATATATTATAGAAATATAATTCTTCGAAATTTAGCACCCACTCACCTCACAATAGCAGGACGCTACTTCGTTATTGGTTCGTACGTGTATCTAGTAATTCTTGCTTCCGTTCCCTTTCCCTTTTTTTCTTTTTTTTCTTTTTCTTTTCTCTTTTTCTTTTTTTTTTCTTATTTTTTCTTCCTCCCGGTGCCGCTGCTCCTTTCTCTCCCTCTTTCTTCTTCTTCTTTTCTTCTTCATTTTTCCTTCTCAGTGCTGCGTTTGTCTTCTCCTCTCTTCTCCTTTTTTTTTCTTCCTTTTTCTTTCTTTTTTCTTTCCTCATTCTCTTTCTTTTCTCTCTTATGCCCGATCTGCTATGTTTTCCCTCTCTTTTCTTTCTTCTTTTTTTTTCTTTCTCTTTCTTCCTTTCTTTCTTCTCTTTCTTCCTTTTTTTGTTCTTTCTTTTGTCTTTTTCTTCTCCTTTTAACTGACCCCACCTCAAGGGATGTCACATTGAAGCACCAAGACGGTTAAGGACTTGATGAGGTACTAAATTTCTATCAAAAACAAGTATAGAATATCCCCATAGCAGAACAATCTCTACCTTGTTTCTCAAACAAACGAAGAAAGAAATTTAGTTAGATGAAGAGAGAGATGATCAACTACTAGCTTTTTGATGGGATAGGGTGTTTAAATATAAAACCTAAACAAAGATTCCCTCAAGCCTTTATACCAAAAACAAGAAAATAGCATGTGGTTCATGCCCTATCAACATTTTTTTTTCTTTATTTAAAGAAGGAAATTATTGAGAGAATATAAAAATGAAAAAGGCCAAAGAGAGCTTACTCATCATCAAAGATAAAATGCTTATTTTAATTGCTACCTTTTTATTCCAAATGTGGCTATCAAGATGCTAATGCCACAATTTTGTATCTTTTTTTTGAGATTCTATACCTTTATACCTTAAGCAAAATCAATATACAAAAAAGCAAGTGAGCAAAACCATCCCTGCAGCTTAGGCATACATCTCCTTACATACACAATTGTGCTCCATTATATACACAACCAACCTTGCTCAAGATTGCAGGAGGTCAAAAAGAAACAAAAGGTTCTATACAGCGTAAAGACTTGTGTTATTATGAGAACATGCCTGAAACAAGCTGATTAATTAATGGACAAAGCTTCAAAGCACTGAAAAGGTTTTAAGAAATGTTGAGGTGCCAACAATTATTTTCCATCTTTGTAAAAAAATTTTATACCACATTATCGAATTTCTTTAAAATAAAATAAGAATCTAAATTACACGTACACATCACATGATTAAATCCATCATCTCTTTTGTTGATTAGAATTTATTAATGGTCAAAGTACCTCATAGGTCTTTATACTAAAGATTTTTTTGTCAATTTAGTCCAACTATCCAAAACTAGTTAATTTAGTCTTTGTACTCTCATATTTTGTAGCATTGAATCTCTCTGCTGAACTCTATTCAAATTAACCATTAGTGGTATTAACATCACACTAACATGTCAAAAAGTGCTGACGTAGAAAGGACGTGTTAGACTAATAAAAGAAATTGATCATGTCACTTTAACTTTTCTCTCTTCTCTCTTTTTTCTCAAACTACATCATTTTAAGCTTACTATTTAAAGCACATTTAGTTTTTTTTTTCATTTTCCTTCCTTTTCTCTCTCACTCCCTATCCAATCCTTCCATCCCAAATTTTGATCCCTAAACCTAGATTTCGATTGCTAACAGTTGATCACTAGTGGCCTAAAAATCTAAAAAAAATACAAAAAACAAATCAACAGGCTTGTTTGCCGCATTTAGCATGGAACCTATACTGTATAATGAGAACCGAAAAACCGGTTCAAGTGTTAAGTTCATTTTGGTATTTGCAGGATTATGAACAAATAAAAAAACTATAGTATTTTCAGATTTATTATGACAAAATACTAATTTATAACTTAGTTCTTTGGTAGAATAGCAACTCCTTTAACAATAAGTCCTCTCTTCCTTGTCAATTCATCATATTGGTGACAGTAAATATCTAATTCTCCAACAATTTCAAATGAAGTTGTAAATTCTCCGACAGGGATTTCTATCCATACTCCCGTTGGCTTGGTCATCAAAATTTCCTTGCGTTCAACCTTGTACCCATTTGGAAGAGTGAATCCGAAGTTCACTGGATGTTCCCATCCACATGCTTCTTTTGCCAACATAAGCACGAACACAAGTCCATACAATGTTTTCGGTGAGAGTTTTTTTACATTGAATTTCACATGCATTTCTAGCCACCACACATCTAGAAGTTCGGCAACATCAATCAACACATCACTGTAAAATCAAAAGTTTATGGATTAGGAAAGCTCTCGAGCTAGAACTATGAAGCAAGGGTTCTGAATGAATGATAAATCTACGCTAACCTGTTTGTTTCTTTTTGGTATGACCAGCGCCAGTAAAGGTGGTTTTCTGCCCAACAGATTGAAAGATCTCTTGCAAACAACATGAAGCAGTATTTGTTTAACTTCTTATCCATCCAGTACTTCTGCAACAACAATGGCACCCACAAATCGTGAAACTTTTCTTTCATTCAACTATTCGTAAAATAAAATTCATTTTTACATTAAGATGAGATCTTTAAAATGAACTTATATAGGACTTAACTACCATTCTGTTTTGATTCAAGTAAACTTCAACATGAGGCTGGGAAAGCAACTTATCCATAAAGGAACTCTCAATAGGTGAGCCAGCATCTTTCAAGTTGGAAAATTCATGGAAATTTCCATTTGCAAATTCAAAATCCTACAACATGAAAAACACAACCCTTGATCATTAACATCAAGTTAAGGACACAGTAACGAAAAGAAACAAGTTTCTTTTTAACAAGTTTATTATTTTAGATCTAGGAAAATCAAGATAGATTTTTAAAAAACTATCCTAATTATGCGAAATAGGGCCAAAAAAATTGAATATTTGGATTTTTTATTAGATTTTCATACCATTAATAACCGATAGCCAAAATTTGCATTTAGGGGTTGAAATCTAGAGAGAGAAGAGAGCTAGAAAGAAGGAAAGAAGGAAAATGAAAAATAAAACCTAAATGTGCTTTAAATAGTACTCTAAAACAATGTAGTTTTGAACAAATGAGGAAAGAAAAAAATGCCACATGTCCAATTTCTTCTTTTTTTTATCTTACATGTCAATGCGACACCAGCACCACTAATAGTTAATTTGAATGGAGTTAAGCAAAATGAGTCAATTACATAAAATCTCAATGAATAGAGACTAAATTAACCAATTTTGGGTAAAGAGATTAAATTAACGAAAAATCTATAGTATATGGATTTATGAGGTACTTTAACCATTAATAAAGTCCAATTAATCAAAGAGGTGGTAGATACAATCATGTGATGTGCAATTTAGATTCTTATTGTCCTTTAAAAAACTCAATAACATGGTATAAAAAAAATTCTACAGAGAAAATGATAGTGATAAACTTACTGTAAGAAGCACGCACTCGATGTGAGCAACAAATTGTCCAGCACACTCTTCACAATAATAACAATGATTTTTTGAGTTCCTTTCTTCTTCGCAAATGTCACAATAGTATTCTCCAGAATCATCTTCCACAAAATGATTTTTAAGAGTCAAACGATGCTTGTGATGTTTGGATTTAACTGAACATGGTATAGGAACACATTTTAAGTACAAATTCATATTGCACTCCACGCAATAATAGAAAGGCTCTTTACCAATGTAACTTTTGCATTTGTTACATAATTGGTAAGATTTCTCATAATCTGGTCCAAAATAATAAAGATTATGCATGTGAGACTTAATTTTTAAGGCCAGCTTCAAGGAATTAGCACAATGAAGATGAAGGTGTAAATCACACTGCCGACAACTATAATCGATACTTTCAATAATTTTAAATCTACAGGCAGAACAATTTTCCCAATCCCCGATTTGTGGATGAAGCGAGTGTAAGGGATGAAATGTGTGTTGCATCTCCTGCATAAGTGCAAGACAAGATTCATGAATTTTGATATTAAAACAATCACGACATGCATAACCTGGACCCAATATTGGTAACTTGCAAGCATTGCATTCCAAAGCCAAATCTTTGAGATTGGGTCTACGATTGAAGAAATCTAGCTTATGATTTTGATTGAAAGGGCACAACTTGGAAACTTTCTCCATCTCTTCCAACTTTTGCCCTTCATTTTTAGGTGAGATTGGAGTGGTAGCACATTTCACATCAAGTTGGAAATCACATGGAAGGCACATGTAAGCAAACCCGCTAGAATGTTCCCTACATCCATGACATGTAAATTCAACTATATCCGTGAAGAGCTTGAGAGGATGCTGGCAATGAAAAGGGTGTGACACCTCAAACGGCAATGTAGTGCACGTTTCATGTAAGTAGTATTTACAATCTCCACAAGCATAATGTTGATCAAAAATTTCTTGACAGCAAGCATTGCAGAAAAGACTTTCATTCTGTTCAATTGCCTCATTATAGCTTATGGGATGTTCATGATCAAAATGTTCAACCTGCAACTCCACAACCAGGTTGAGTGAAGAAAGTTACTAATCTTCCTCCATTTTTTAAGTAAAGTGCATCCTTAGTTTGTAAATTGTCATAATATTTTATTTTCATTTATGACTAAACAAACTCAATTTTTTTCATCTACGTCTTTTTGAATTTATTTTGAATTCATCTATCCATCAATACACTATTAAATATGGAACGAATTTGCCATCTAAGCACTACAGTTATGTCCATGTGACTGCATTCACATAATTCACATAGTATGTGGAATTTACGTGACAAATTTCATTGCTATTTTTTTACCATGTTAATATACAGATGGATTTGAAACAAATTCAAAATGGTGAATGAAAACGAAAAATTACAAATAGGTCATAATTAATAGTAAAATTTACTCTTTATTTTTGTTTAAAAAGTAAAAGAAATGAAAATTTAAGATAAAACTAAAATATGGAAGTAATAATTAAATAATCAAATATATATGTTTATAAATTAACATGATGCACGTATTTGTTTTTATTTTATTCAACATTCAATATTTTTACTAAAGCCGTCTTCAAATTAATTTTGAATACTGCTATATAAGTAGAGGTTTCTTACCTATATTATTTACATTTTTTAGTTTTTTTAATGAATTCTATTCAAAAACATAAATAGTGTTTATTACTAAAAAAATCTTTACAATATATAAATCTAAGGAATTATAGAAGACCTAAAGTGATGTAAACTTCAAAAAAAAAAATTATTGACAAGTGATAATATCACAACAATATCAATATAGAAGACCCAATTCCATCACCTTCAATGTTATAGCTTCGCCATCCAACAAACTAGAGGTCAAACTTTGATCAAGTTTTATATCTACAACCTGGGGAAATGAAACTATTAGCATCAAAACTTTTCTAAATGGCACATTATATGTGATCTATGATCAAATAATTAATAATTTATCTAATAAAAAAACATTTATTAAATTTCTTTAGAGAGAGAGTAAATGCCTTTTTACCTTTTTGAGTGCACATTCGATGTGAGCAACAAATTTGCATTTCTTGCAACAATAAACACTATGCTTGGGTTTTCTTTCTTCTTCACATATATCACAATAATATTCTTCAGAAACATCTTCTATAAATGAATCCATAAGCATGAGATCATGCCTATGATACTTGTGTGAAGTAGAATGTGGTATTGTAAGACATTTGAAATGGTAATTGAAATTACACTCAACACAACGATAAAAAGCACTTTTGTTCCCTATAGCATCAAAATTAAAACCACATATCCTACATAGGTGGGTAGAGATATTAGCTTTTATTTGAAAATAAGTAAGATTATGCTCATGTAACTCAACCTTGAGACTAGGTCGTAGTTTAGCACAATGAACATGAAGGTAGAATTTACATTTTCTACAACAATAGGCTTTTCTGAACTCCCATATTGGTAGGTTGCAAGCATTGCACAATTCATTATCGAAATGAATGTTGCATAATGGAAGAGGGTGTGATGGATGAAATGGGTGTTTGAAGATTATACTAGGCATGTTGATTAGGCAGGAATCGTGGAACCAGATATAAACACCATCGTCAAGACAACCATAAGACATTCCAGACAAATGATTCTCGCACCAACTACATATATACTCATCCTTTCTCACTCTCCTATAGTTAAAGAGGGTCAACGACTTGTTGAAATGACCAATTTTTTTGGATGTCTCATCAGTGAGTCTATTTTTCTCATCATGGGTTGAAAAAGCACATTGATACTCAAGGCTAAAATCACAATCTTTGCAATGGTACCTATGACCTCGAGAAAGATTGAAACATTTAGCACATATGTAATCTACGTGATTTGACCATAAGAGACTAAGATTGTGTTGGGAATGCAAAGGATGTGCACTTATCTGAAGAGGTAGCTGTCGATGAACGCAGGAAGTATGCAACCAAATCTTGCAGCTTTCACAAAAATAAGCCAAACCATCAATTTTCTGATTGCATATATTACAAAGTGCCTCTGAGTCATTGTAGTCATCATAGAGCAAGTGGTGTTCATGAAAAAAGGGTTTGATATCCATCTCAAACAAAAAAAAAAATTAAAAGGGTGGGTGTTTACATATAAAAACTAAACATATATTCCCTTTTGGATACTATATTTTTTATGCACTTTTATTATTATTTTATTTTTATTTTTATTATCTTATTATTCTATTTTCATTTTCATTTTATTCAATGAAAATTAAGATAACCCTAATAAGGAGAGAATCAATGGCTAACCAGGTACCAAGGAGAGAATTTTCGGCCCCTATATATATAAAAAGAGAAATCTTCACAAAAGGAGGGCTCTTTCAACAAAAATCTCCAGAAAAGAGCAAAAACCTAGAAGTCAAAAACTTCAAACTTTTTAATCTAGCAGCCCGATACCACACCCAAGATACCACTACCCAAAAGGCAAAAAAAAACCAAAAAAAGAAAAGAAGGGCCAAAAAGCATCAAAACAAAAATCCAACGTTTACAAAGAGGGAGATCTGGGAAATGGGTTCGGTTGGGGAGTGATTCGTGAGGGTGAAAGGAAGGTTCTGGCAGTATAAGGGAGAGAAAGCTGATTTCTTTTTTTGGGGTTGGGAGATTCTCAACACTTCCAACGGAAAGAGAAAGATAGGAGGAAGTGAGCCGAAGGTTTAGAGATAAGTGAGAGAGAGAAAGTGAAGAGGATAGATGAAGGAGAAAGAGACAGAGAAAAGAAGGAATATATAGTTACGGTTGTAAGGAGCAAAGGGCCAAACGGCACCGTTTGGAACATAACATAAACATCAAAAACAGGGGAAGGGCTGGCCTGGCGGATAGGAACAAAAAATATACATCTAAAGAATTATTAGAAAGTAAAATTTACTCTCTATTTTTGTTTAAAAAGTAAAAAATAAAAATAAAAATTTAAGATAAAATTAAAATATAGAAGTAATAATTAAATAATTAAATATATATGTTCATCAAATTCAACTCAAAAGTATACCATGGATAAATATACAACTTCAAACGAAAAAGGACAAAATTTGTCCACAAAGAGCTTGCAAAGTAAAAACAATTTGAAGTAATACACTAATAAATTACATAGGAAGAAGATACAATCACATCCTACACCAGAAAGTTTGACTACTCCTACGACAATGCAACAAGTTAGAGGCAACAAATCATTTGATGATACCAGGTCTGTTGGCTTGCGCCTTAGATCTTGTCTTAAGAACCTTCTTTAGCCCTTTAGTTGTTAAAGCAAACATCTTTACAGCAAACAATTCCTCAGGGAGTCCTATTTGGTCCTGTTTTCAAACCAATAAACAAATAAATAACAAAAAGATACATTATAATAGTTGAAAACCCTAAACTGAAGTGGGGGGATTGCAAACCAAACCTGCCCCCTATTTCTAATGGGAACTTTGAACATGCAACTAGAAATCACGCCCTTATCGATTTAACTCAGCAACATCAAATAAGAATATAAGGATAGAAAAGATGATATGATATCTAAAACTTACCAAACAATATAGATCACACAACGCCTCTCATTACATGTGTCATCTTGGGATTGTTAGGTTGCAAGTCGAAGGTTATGTGTAACAGACACAACTGTACGGGTTGGCAACTAGTCTTTGTTGGAATTTGGTTGAGTTTTATGGTGTAAGTCTTACATCTAGTTGAACCCTTTAATTACCGCCATAACCCAACACACAATTTTGAGGTTGATTATAACTTTAATTATTCCAGTATCCAGTTTTGACTTTAAGACCATAATTTCTTTGTAAAAGTGATAGAAAATATCGGACCAGATTGCGATGTAAACTTGTAATTTGTTTATTATACGAGACTTAAGTCAATCATAAACTTTCTACACTTATTGCGCATTGTTAGGGTTGTTAGGGTTAGAACTTTCTACACTTCCAACACTTATGCTTGCATGAATCAAATCGTATTTTGCAGTAAATCAAGAACATGTATTTTTCAGTTCTTGCTGCTTTTTGGGCCAAAATGAAAAATTCTTGCTGCTTATAGTCCAATTATGGCAATGAGAAAGTAGAAGGAAATATATACATATATAAATAATTTATATACATACTTTTTTATTTAAAAAAATAAAATTTAAATTTTTTTATCAAAAAAGGATAAGGAAGAGTTGTCAATGGAGCAAATAATAAATAGACACATAAGAACTGCAAAGCACGTTACAGAAAAAACTTGTGGCTTGAAAATATTAACCTTAATGGCAATCCAGTTGATTAAATCATAGGACCACTGCAATAAGTTCGTCGTGCATGATTGGATGGAAGAACTCTTACAAGTCAGCGTTCGAGAAGACTTAATTTATAGCCACCGAAAACAGGATAAGAAAAACCAGTAGCTTGAAAATTATTAATCTTAACAACCACCGCATTAAACGTCATAGGGCCACTGCAATAAGTTTGCCATGCATGACTGGATGGAAGTACTCTTATCATGTCAGCGTTTGAGAAGACTTAATTTATAGCCACCAAAGAGTGGATAAGAAAAACCAGTAGCTTGCAACATATAACATATTAATCTTAATGACCATCGCATAATACCTGTAGTAAAACAAATATCCCAAGCATCCAGATTCAATGTAATTTCAGCATCCTCATTGCAAAGATCAGGCACCAAACATGAACATAACCAACCAGGGTCGGCACTTGGGTGAAGCCACCCAAGCAAGAGCTTTAGGCCCTCAATTTGGAGAGGTCTTAAATTTGAAAAGGTTCTATAATTTTATAATATAATTAATTATATTAAAAATATATAAAAAAAATAATTAATAAAATTATCTATTTTTTATTTTTTTAATTATGTGCTTAATAAATCTCAATTTTATATCATTTCTTAATTTCTAAAATACTATTAATTCTTAACTATTTTTCTTATTTTTAATTAACTAACGGTCATTTGCATTTAGTCATCTCTAGTAGTTTTTTTTTTTACTTATTTTTCCTATTTCCAATCAACATATTAAATGATTTTCAACAGTTATTGTTTTCCTATATATAAAACTAATTTTTTTTCAATGTATAATATCTACTTTTGAATTCTTATTTTCTCATTTGTTCTTTCTTCCTTCTCTTTAACTTCAATTTTCCTCCAAATAATAAATAAGAAGTCGGTTATGTTATTATCTTCATAAAGCCATGAGTCTTATTTACGGTTTGTAATAAGTATTCAATAATTAAGTACTATTATTCTAATTTTTATAAAATTATTACTTTAATTTAAAATTTATATTATATTATTATATTATCTTTATTTTATGTGATAGTCGATTTATTTGAATTAAAAATTTTGATTATTGATTTATATTACTTATTTAAAAAATATATGATACTTGCTTTAGACCTTTAAGCTTATTCAGTCGTCCCTGTAACCAGCACACAATTTCCTTTGCTTTAAACCTGAATATACCGTATCTCCACGCCAGCAAGAGACCATGAAAAGTGAGCTAAAGAAATCTTCAGTTGGTGATTGATAAACACCAAATCCACAAAACACTTGAACTAGACTTGATTGGTCACTTGAGCTCAAGAATAACTAAACAATAAACTGATTGAATCCAAGTATTTTGTGAGTTGAATGCAAGCAAATTATGAGACTTCAGTCCTAGGTTATGTCAAGACTGAGGCAAGTTTAATTGTTGGGCTAGGTTATGCAAGAGCATTCTTAAATTTATCTCCAATTGGTTATCTTATTATGTTTTACTTTAGTTAAAAGTTAGTGATTATGTTTTCTATCTAGTCTTGTGTCGTGATTTGCATGCGATCAATTTTAATTAGTTTGAATGGCTAGGTTTAGATGGGGTTATTTGTATTGAAGGGCTACGATTAAAAGCTGATGTAACTTTAAGACGGCTGTAACTTGTTCCTACTTTGATCTTAAGATCAATTATAACCTTTGTTCTGGTTTTCTTCAGTGTTACATGCCCTCGACTTGAATGGTGGTGGAGTTAGAATTAAGGTAGATGACTTCCGGAAAAAGATGCATGCAAAAGATTATTTAGATCAGAAAGCTAGTTTGGAAAATCATTTTTAGTAGAAACCAATGGCAGAACAAAGAAAGGTGCTGTTTGTGAAGCTTAAGTTGAAGGGCCTGGAACTGCACTTCAATGGTGGAAGAGAGTTGGAGAGCGGCAAGCCCATCAAGGCAAGCCCAAAATGAACACTTGGGAACACATGAAAATGAAAATGAGGAGGCAATTTTTGCCTGCTGATTAAATGGAGTTAAATGAGAAATTTCATTCACTCAAGCAAAATAGTAGGTCCATTGAGGAGTACACTTCAGGTTTCAACGACCTTTCCCTAAGGTTGGTTTGAAAAAGACTAATGAGCAGTTGACTTGTTATCTAGCTGGTTTGAATCAATCTATTTCAGACGAGATGGGAGTGACTTGTTTATTTAACCTTAAGATGCTCGACAATTGGCCTCAATGGCTTGTAACTTGTTCCTACTTCGATTTTACATCAATTTTAACCTTTGTTCTGGTTTTGTTCACTGTTTTGGTTTCTTGTTATTGTTTCTACTTCCTCACTACATCACTAGGTCATCTTTCCTTCATGAATTTTCACTGAAGAAAGTTGTACATAGACAGTGTTACCAAAAGGTGTCCCAAATAGGTAGCATAATAAAATTATACCCCATACCCATTTGAGTAGATGATACTCATCCCTGAACCTGCAAATTATAAATTTTACAGCAGGACACCAAAAAGTAAGAAAGTTTGAGGAATGCATAAAACAAAAACTTGCTGCTTCCCTTAGTATCAAGCAATGGCACGAGAAAATGGAGCTTAAAAATTCCTTTATCCATTTATCCTTTAATTGAACATCTATTATTATTAACTATTATGTTACTTCAAACTTGTAGAGGGCAGATAATTACATAATAAGACAAAGTTAAAAGGTAATATCAGCTCAAAAAAGCAACTTTATGTCTTCTCATACGTGAGATGACATAAGGCATTTAAAAAAAAAATAGCAAATTCATGAAAATTTACCACAGAATACCAAAGCATAAGAAAGTTTGAGGAACGCATTAAACAAAACTTGAGCAGTTCCTGAAAAAGGGGAGGAGAAAGGGAGGGAGGGCAAACAAACATGCTTAGAAAAGACAGAGTCATAAAGACAATATCGTTTCTAGCAATGTTCTCTTTCAGGACAAAGAATCCACCAGGTTTAAGGCCTACCTGGAATCAACAAATTAATTAGTATATCAAATTAAAATGTAAATTAGAATCTTTTAAATCATATATGCAAGAATAATAATTTTCAACAAGGGTCTTTCCAGGACACAACTTAGAGATCAGGCCTCCAAATTACATACGCATACACATGCCCAAGAATTTCCATGTTGGAGCTTTTTATTATTAATATGTTTTGCTTACTTTTGATGAAAATACATTGAAGGCAGTGTAAAAGGTTATGCTCAATAGCACCTGGAAAAAAAAAAGGTTGCAGCAAGGGAAGTAGCAGAGTTGGGAGTCAAGGTGGCATGAAATGAATATGGTTTGTAGATTTAATTTTATTTCCCACCATTTACAAACTTAAAGGACAAAAGTCAAACTACCATCATTTCTTAAAACCTATTTCAATGCACAAGGCACAACCAAATCTTGGTCACAAGCTTTTGTAAGGTGAGAAACTGATGATAGTAAAATTGCTGTATGAATTAAAACGTATTATCAAGCCTTGTTTCTGTGGCACTAGGGATGGGCCCAAACACTCCAAACTAACCCATCAAATCTGCTAATTACCTAGCAGGAAGAAGAATAAAATGAACAACATGACACATTACACAAAAATATTAAACTAAAAAAAGAAAGGGCAAAAAGAAAAAAGAGTTTGACTATATCATCCTTCTGGTGTTTGCTATGTTATGTTCTCTAGACAACCTTAATTCCTATAGCTGTGAGAAGGTTTAAGAGAAGTTACAAGAGAGAAAGTATGAAGCAATAAATTTGGAAAAGGAAAATTTGAGATACCATTGCAATGATCTGACAGTTCATAATTCAAAAATCAGAACAAGGCACTTCGAATGTATAGTAGACAGCAGGCAAGAAAATTTCAATACATAATTTTGATCTTCGCATGCACTTCCACACAGCACAATATGTCAAATAAAAAGTAAGTTCTGTCTCAAGAAGAAAATTTATTCACCTTTGCTCTCTTAAAAAATGAGACAAAGTCATCATCTGTGAGATGACCAATGCGCCACTGAATCCAAATAACATTGTACCTTCCAGCGTCAGGGGTGAACTCCTGAAAAAGCAAAAGACAAAAAAAAAATGATTGTCAAATTTCTGTTTTATAAGGTAAAATTTAACAGCCAGAAGCATCAGAAGAAGACAAGCACATATATCATTGTAACGACCCATCCTCGGTCGCTACCGGCGTCCGAGACCTCCGGAAGATCCCGTTAAGTCTCAAACAAGCTTTTATAAATTTTTCATTACATTTATTAAATACACTAACGCGTATGTAAATTATTAATAATAACAATAAAGTTCTATATTGGTATTCCATTTCCAGTAATAGCAATTATATTTAAATTACAAAGTTTTCAACAACACATAATTAGGAATTGATAATGCGGATAACATGTAGAATTTTTATGTGACTGAACTCTAGACAGCGGAGTGACTCGGAACGGCTAAGAGATGCCTTTACCTATCTGCCAGAAACTGAGCACATCGATGATTACGAGCTAGACTGATCCTTGTCTGCAAAAGAGGAAATAAAGGGGTGTGAGTCTCACAGACTCAGTGATCATCGGCTCAGCAAGTAGGACATAGATGGGAAACAAGCAAATAGCTGATCAGTTGAATAATAAATCACAAGATTTTCAATGGTAATTTCGATTTAAAGGGAAATTTGTGCCTTATAAAATAATGCTGTAAAATCATCGTGCAACATTTAATTTGGCAAAACAATGCCAAAAACAGGTGTAATAACTTTAGGTGAAATCAGCAAAAATTCGACTTATTGTTAAAAATTACAAATGAGAAAATAAAAGTGTGCATGCTCCCAAAACATGTAGTCTGTAATCAAATTAAATTATAAATCACGTAAATCACTTCATGATCAATAAATAAGTATTCAAAGCTTGTTTAAATAAGGGAGCTGCAAAGAAAATCTTAAATCTTCACCATGCATAAAAATACGTGTCGAAAAATTCATAATGCTCTCGAGTAGGAAATCATAACATCAACACGTGGACCCACTTCCACATAATAACATCCGAGAGCATCGCTTCCACCGGATTCCCATATAATGCCATGGCAATCTTAACGATGTTGGCCGACATCGGAGATATCAAGCGGTCGCAGCCGCGTAAATCATCTGTGGCCTTGCCACGTATATCACAGACCATGGCCCCAGCCATGTCTAACAGCCCGTCGGTGACCCGAAAATGTCTCTAGCTAGAGCTCACTCGTGCACAAGGGTCACACTTAACCGATGTGACATCCGGCCTACTCTCGACGCTTTTGTTTTATCAGAAACAGAATGTTTTTCGGATCCATAACAAACTTCTCAAGTCTATTTTCTTAAATCATTTAAAAACCAAAAATTTGATAAAACGATATATTGATTTTTCACATCTTTTCTCTTGATATAAACACTTATAAAAATTTCAGAATAAAATCGGCTTTCAGAAACTACATAAATATAATTTAACAAATGCATTTACTATGCATGTCACCCAAAAATATAAGGCATGTGTTTTGATGCTAAGCGGTATGAAAGGCTTGTTTCTCAATTTTTTTAAATGCTTTACTTATAACTATACATATATATTCAAAACATTTTCTAAAATAATTTACATCCACAATTTCCTAAAATTCTACCAACGCATGCTTTCTACAATTGTGCGTGTTCGATAAATCATGTGTAAGTATATATCTATAAATAATATGAAAATTGTAAAATTGACACCCCCTACTTACTTTGTAATAGCGGGATGTTACGTCGCTATTAATTTCGAATGTGTGTCTTACTCTTTCTTCCTACAGATTGTTCGCTAATTTCTTCGGCCTGCCAACACAGTATAACACCTTATTTATTTCCTAAATATTAAAATTCCACTTAATAGATATATATATATATATCCTAATTCATTATATTTTATTTTAGTATTATTATTTTATTCAATATATATTATTATATATTTTTATATTTAATATTTTTATCTCTTTCTTCTTTCTTTTTTTTTTTACCTTTCTTTCTTTCCTCTTTCTTCCCTTCACAACCCGATGGTTCTCCCTCTCTCTTCAACATCACCGATCGGCAGCTGTAGCACCCTCTCTTCTCTCTTTTCACTCACCACCGTTCACCTCTTCTTCTATCTTCTTTCACCCCAAGCAACCCCCAAAACCAACAACTAATCTTAAAGATTTTTAGGAACTAAACCTCAAGAATTTACAGTCAAAGCTGCTCCTTATCTCCTTCATCTTCTCTCTTTTTATTTTTTTTTTTCTGAACAGCTTCTCTTTCTCGGGTTCTTCTCTCTTTCTACAGACTGTTTTCACTCTTCTTTTGCTCTTTTGTTTCTTTGCTCCTCTTGGCTCGGCAGTTTGCACAAAAATGGCTATCAAAAGCCATTTAAAAAGGGGTGAAAATGATTTGGGGAGCCGGACATGACTCATTGTCATGTCCACTCCATAATTTTTCTTATCCCACATGTCTTCTTCTTACATATTGGTTTATCTGGCCCCTACACTCTTCTCATGCTTTTTGCTTTTGTCTTTTCTTCATTTTGGCATTCATCTGGTCCCCCCCCCCCCCCTTTGCTCACTCATTTTGTGAGTCTTTGTTTTAAATTTTTAGTTGACCACATGGGCGGCTGCCCATGTGGTCTTTCTTTCTATTATTTTTTTAAAGGGTTGTTACAATCACCAACTTAGAGGGCTCATTCACTACCCCCTATGCTGCACCAACCCCATCCCCCCTAACACACACAAAAGAGTAAATAATTGTTTGCAAAAATTTACTTGAATCCAAAGGTTGTCTAATCATCTAAGTTTCACATTGCAAGCTAAAGCTACACATGCCCAATCTCCTTCCCACCCATCCCATCCCCAAAATATCAGCCATGTTAACTCTTCTCGGCTATACATATAATGATTCATGACTAAAGTCACCTACAGAGTACAGACTATGTAGCCCAGATTCAAATGTGAGTTCCAGATGCAAACCCATATTTAACATGTTTACATTAACTTTTGTAAGTTTTTCCCAAGATTGTACTCAAACAACATGCCTGCTTGAGGTGCCAATTACATGGCTACATCTGCAATATAGGGTAAAGTGAAAAGTTGGAAATACATATCTTACATGGACTTAACCATAGTTATGAATACTTCAACACACCAAGAAGCATGTATCTATGTGTGAATATAGTCTTGAAGTACGTTACTTGAAGGCGGACACAGTAGAAATTAGTTGCTTTGTGCACATCAGAGGCTACAAAATATTCCTGAGGCAAACTTTCACGGGCAGCATCTAAGAAATGTGAAACTGGCTCAAGTAGATTAACCTGGAGAATGGAAAAGGAAAAAGGAGTCAGAAAGCATAGCCATTACAAAGTACCGTGCAGCTTGATTAAGATCATAGCTCCAACTAATAATACTATGAGTATGACACTGATTCATATCATTCGATGAAAGAAAAAGAGAGGAAAAAGAAAAAGCCCACCATGTTCCATATCATGTTTACTGTACTGGAATTACATATTAATATGGATGGTAATGGATACCCTATTATAAAGTACCCGTGGGTATCTGACTAGGTTTTATCGGGTTATGATACCCTATAATCGGGTTTGGATGGGTTCGGATAGTGATTTCACCACCCATATCAGGTTCGGATACTATAACAACCCCTCTTCGATCGCTACCGACATCCGAGACCTCTGGGGAGTCTCGTCAAGTCCCGGACAAGCCTTACTTGAAATCCTCGTTAAACGCATTAATATACTTTCACATACATAAACAATTAATAATAATAATAATAATTGTGCTACTGATGTTCCATTTCAAATAATAAGAATTAAATGTCAACCACAATTCTTTTTACAATACATAGTCATGAGTTAACAATACTTAAAGCATTTAGAAATTTTAAGTAACTCAACCCTAGACAGTGGAGCGACTCGGAATAAGGCTAAGAGATGCATTTATCTATCCGCAATAGACTAAACACGCCGATGATTATGCGCTAGGACGATCTCTGTTTGCAAAAAAGGAATAAGAGGGGTGTGAGTCTCACAGACTCAATGATCATCGGCTCCGTGAGTAAAGCGTAGATAGGAAACAAACAAACAGCAGATCATTTGAATAATAAAACACATGATTATCAAAAATAAAGCAAATTGAAAAGGAAGTTTGTGCCTTATAGAAATGATGCTGTAAAATCACAATGCAATATTTAATTTGGCAAAATGATGCCAAAAACACGAGAAGCAACTCAATGTTAAATCATTGAAAAATATAATTTACCAATAAAATACGAATATTAATGTAAAGAAAGTAATGTGATCAACCACATAAATCATCCTGTAGTCATTGTGTAAGTATTTTAAAAACTTGCATTAAAAACAAAGGAAACTATAGAAAATCTTGACTTTCCACGATAAGGAGTTGCATCGAAAACTTCCAAGGCTCTCGAGTAGAAGGTATAATATCCACACATTGACCCACTTCCACGTACTAACAATCCAGGAGCATCACTTTCACCGGATTCTCATATGCTAGGGCAGTCTCAACGATGTTGACTGACATCGGAGAATCAAGTAGTCATAACTGCGTATATCACCCATAGCCTTGCCATGCATATCACAGACCATGGCCCCAACCATGTCTAACGGCTCGTCGACGACCCGAAAATTCTCTAGTTAGAGCTCACTTATGCACTAGAGTCACACTTAACCGATGTGACATCCGACCTACTCTCAACGCTCTCGATTTGCTAGAAACGTTTTTCGAAACCATAACGATCTTCTCGAGACTATTTTCTTAAATTATTTAAAAATCAAATTTGATAACCTGATAAAATTGTTTTTCATATCATGTGTCTTTGTGTAAGCACTTATATAACAATCGGACTAACTGGCTCTCAAAAGTTTACATAAAAATCATTTTAAAAAATACATTTATTATGCATATCGCACAAAAATTACAAGGCACAGATTTTTTATGCAAAAGGGTGCGAAAGGCATGTTTTTCAATTTTCAAAACACTTTACTATAAGGTATACATATATATTCAAAACAATTCTAAAAATAATTTACATCCACAATTTTCTAAAATTCTAACAGCACACGCTATCCATAATTTTTGCATCAAAAATAAAAAAAATATACATTCATATATATTATTATGAGAATTTTAAAATTGACACCCCCTACTCACCTCACAACAGCGAGATGTTACGTCGTTAGTAATTCGAAAGTGTATCTTACTATTCCTTCTTGCCAGTCATTCATTATTTCCTTCGGCCTGCCACCACAATACACCACCTTATTTATTTCTCATAAATATTGAAACCCACTTAATTAATATATCTGCATGTCTTATTTTATTTTATTTTGGTATTATTATTATATTCTATTATTATTATTTTATTATATATATTATATATATTTCTATTTTTATTTTTATTTTTAGTGTTATTATTAAATTTTTACCTTTCTTTTTTTCTTTCCCGTTTTTTTCTCTCTCTCTTCCGGTTCTCTTCTTTCTTACTATATGGCAACCACCATGATTCCTCCTCCACTCTCAATGCCGGCCACCAATTCCTCATCCCTTTCTCTCGTCGTCGACAACAAGTTTCTGCTCCTTTCTCCCTAAAAAATCAATAGCAAAAGCTACACCTTTGAGCCTCCAAAAATCAACAACCAAACTGCTCTCTTTCACCCTTAAAATAGGTAGCCAAAACCGCAAAAATCAGCAACCAAAGCTGCACTTTTCAGCTTCCAAAAATCAGCAACCGAGCTACTATCTTTCATCCTCAAAACAAGCATCCAAAACCATAAAAATCAGCAGCCAAAGCTGCACCTTTAAAACTCCAAAAATCAGCAATCGAACTACTCTCTTTCACCCTCAAAATCAGCTCTTTTCTCCTCCAAAATCAGCAGCAAACCAGCTCTCTTTCTTTTTTAAAATTTGTAGCAAAACCAGCTTCCTTTCCTCCCTTAAAATTATAGACTTTTCTTTTTTTTTCCCCTCACCTCTCGGCTCTCTCTTTTATTTTTTCTCTTTTCTCTGTTTTGGTTGAATGAAAAGCCATTGAAAGGCCATTGCTGAATTGTGGGGTGAAACCAGACATGACAAGTTTTTTGTCATATCCCCTCTCTCTTTTTTTTTTTTGTATTCATTTCTCACCCTCTTTTTTCATTTGTTTAGTCGGTTGATGCAAGAAGCAAAGGACAACTATTTTTTTTTTTATTTCTCTTCTCCTTCATTCATGTGTGGTCAATCCCCTACCATCTCAATTCACCCTTTTTAAAATATTTATTCAAGGCTTTAATTGACCACATGGGCAGCTGCCCATGTGGTCTCTCTTATACTCATTGATTTTTTTTATCATTATCTTTATTATTATTACTATTACTCCTACTATTATATGTTCACTTGGTTTTATTTTTAACTTCCATTAACAAACTTTCATATCTTAAATTTGATTCTTTCAACACGTGCAAAAATTCTAATTTTCTTCTTTCTTCTCTTACATGTGTACAACCAAAATATCGAAATCGCATTTCAACATGGTGTCACCATAATGTTTAAATATTTACTTATTGCATTAGCTCAATTTAATAAAATTATGCAATACAATTGCCGTCGTTTTCCTCCATAATACATCCTTATTTCTTCTCCCACACTTAAATTAAACATATGTCCTTCTTTCAGACTAATTCTCATAATTAATAAAATATTAATATTTACTATTATTTTATTCTAAAATCTTTTTTTCGTCTGTAACCATTCTTCGACACTAAAATTTGCATCAAATGACCCTTCGTTCTATTGATCAGGTCTCATTAATGACTAAACGAGGGTACGGGGTGTTACAATTTCCCTCACTTAAAACAAATTCATCCTCGAATTAAAATAAAGTGGGTTGGTGAAGCATACCTTAGTTGTGAAAAAGGTGTGGGTATTCCTTCTTCATCTCCTCTGCAAGTTTCGAGGTTGCCTCTTCCATCGAACAGTTTTGCCACAAGACCTTTATTGAGGCAATTTCCTTGGAGCACAGTTGCTTGACTTGACGATCTAATATTACCACTAGCTGCTCTTCGAAGGTTAATCCTTCATCCAATGGAACCAAGTCATAACGTATAACATGTGTCGGGTCCTTGATGTATTTCCTTAACATAGACACATGAAATGTAGGATTCACTCAAGCTAGTTCCATTGGTAAAGCTAGCTGATATGCTGTGGACCCAATTCGCTCTAAAACTTCAAAAGGTCCAATATATCTTGGGCTCAACTTCCCTTTTTTCCCAAATCTTTTGCTTCGTTTCAAGGGAGATACCTTCAAAAATACAAAATCTCCCACTTGAAACTCTAAAAGACGACGTATATTATCGGTATAGGACTTTTGTCTATTCTGGGCTACCCTTAGACGATTCCTTACCAAACTCACCATATCAGTTGCTTGTTGAACCAAATCGGGATCCAATAACTTTCTTTCTCCCACTTCAAACCATCCAATGGGTGACCTGCACTTTCGTTCGTACAATGTTTCAAATGAAGCCATTCCGATACTAGCTTGGTAGCTATTATTATATGCAAAGTTCTCTAAATGTGCCTTTTGGTTAGAGAGCATTAGTTTTCTCGAACATGTGATAACGAAGGAAAGGATTAGCATAGATCCGCAAAAGGTTGCGTGGATCCAAACTTGGTTAAGACCAAGTACGGTTACTAAGGTTCAAAGTTTTCTTGGATTGACTGGTTATTATCATCGATTTGTGCAAGATTTCTCAAAAATCGTGACACCATTGACCAAGTTAACTCGGAAAGGAGCTAAATTTTAATGAACGAACCAGTGTAAAGGTAGCTTTTTAAGACTAAAAGAATGCCTAATTTCTGCACCTATCTTAAGTCTACCAAATGGTACAGGAGGTTATGTAGTGTATTGCGACATTTCAAAGGTTGGACTAAGATGTGTCCTAATGCAGAATGGTAAGGTGATCGCATATGGCTCAAAGCAACTCAAGAGGCATGAGCAAAATTATCCTACTCATGACTTGGAAATAATGGCAATAGTGTTAGCATTGAAGATTTGGCATCATTATCTGTACGGGGAGAGCTTTGAAATATATACTGATCACAAGAGTTTTAAGTATATATTTCAACAGCATGATCACAATTTGAGGCAACACCGATTGATGGAATTGCTTAAAGATTACGATTGTATGATCCAATATCACCTTAGTAAGGTGAACGTACTGGCTGATGCCTTAAGCCATAAGTCTATGGGCAATTTGGTAGATTTGTCTATAGAACGAAGAAGCATTGTATGAGGGTGGCAGAGCTCAGGCAATATGGGGGTCAAGATTGATATTGGTGGGCCTAGTGCCCTTATTGGTGGTCACATTTTCAAGTGCGACCAATGATCTTAGACCGAATTTGTAATGCCCAAGCACAAGATGAATTTGTGATGAAGATCTTAGGATCAGAAGAGCGGGATCAGAATTATGAATATAGAGACGAGGGATTGTTGAAGTATGGATCTCGAACGTATGTGACAGATCAAGATAACTTGAGAGAAGAAATTCTGGAAGAGGCTCACATTACCGCTTATACCATACATCTAAGAGCCACTAAAATGTATCATTATTTAAATATGGTTTATTGGTGGCAAGGGATGAAGAAGAATGTAGCAGAATATGTAGCCAAGAGCTTAACTTGTCAACAAGTTAAAGCTGAACACGGGAAACCCCAGGTTTGCTACAACCCTTGCCAATTCCTAAGTGGAAATGGGAACATGTGGTGGATTTTATGACAAGATTGCCTCATGTGAGGGGAGGATATGATTCAATATGGCAAATAATGGATCGATTGACCAAGTCGGCTCACTTCATTCCAGTAAAAACTAGCTATGGGTCAGCTAAGTATGCTAAGATCTATGTTGATTGTATTGTACAATTGCATAGAGTTCCCGTGACCATAGTGTCTGATCGAGGGCCACAGTTTACTAAAAAGTTTTGGAGAAGTTTACATGGAGCTTTAGGCACTCATTTAGACTTCAATACTACATATCATCCCCAAATGAATGGTCAGTTAGAACATGTGATACAAACGCTCAAATAAATAATAGTAAATATTAATATTTTATTAATTACGAGAATTAGTCTGAAATGACATATTTAATTTAAGTGGGAGAGAAGAAGTAAGGATGGATTGTGGAGGAAAACGACGGTAATTGTACCGCTTAATTTTATTAAATCGAGCTAACGTGGTAAGTAAATATTTAAACATTATGGTGACACCGTCTTGAAATGCGACCTTGATATTTTGGTTGTACACGTGTAAGAGAAGGAAGATAGAAGAAAATTAAAATTTTTACACATGTCAGAGAAATCAAATTTATAATATGAAAGTTTGTTAATGGAAGTTAAAAATAAAACCAAGTAAATATATAATAGTAGGAGTAATAGTAATAATAATAAAGATAATGATAAAAAAATAAATGAATATAAGAGAGACCACATAGGCAACAGCCCATGTGGTCAATTAAAGCCTTGAATAAATATTTTAAAAAAAGTGAATTGATATGGTAAGGGTCTAGCCACACATGAATGAATGAGAAGAGAAATAAAAAAAAAAATTAGTTGTCCTTTACTTCTTGCATCAACCAGCTAAACAAATGAAAAAGGGGGGGGGGAGGGGAGAGAAATGAATAAAAAAAAAAGAGATGGGACATGACAAAAGACTTGTCATGTCCGGTTTCACCCCATAATTCAGCCATTAAATTGCCTTTCAATGGCTTTCCATTCAGCCAAAATAGAGAAAAAAGAAAAAAGGAGAGAAAGAGCCGAAAGGTGAAGGGGAAAAGGAAAGAAAATTCTGCAAATTTAAGGGAGAAAAGGAAGCTGGTTGTGTTGTAAATTTTAAAGAGGAAAGAGAGTTGGTTTGTTGTTGATTTTGGACGAGAAAAGTAGGGATGTCAACGGGTCGGGTACCCTATAATTTTGAGGTACCCGAACCCTAACCCTATAAAAAATCAATTATCCTAACCCTATTAACTACCCATTTAATTTTAAAATTACTACCCTAACCCTAACCCTAATGTATTCTCACTACCCTATAATTACCCTAACCCGTTTAAATACCCGATTAAATAAAAAAATTATTAAAATTTTCTTCATGGGAACCCAATTACCCAATTAACTTTTCTAATCTCATAACTTACCTTTAGATTTATATGTTATATGTTTATATAAATAAACATATATATACTGTAATTAATAATTTTATGAGTTATAATTTTTACAATGTTAATACAAAATAAAAAGTAAATATATTTATATTTAAAATACATAATATATACTCACACGCATTCATAAAAGTATTAATGTGATCATATTAATAATTAGAATAATCATACTTAAACATAAATAACAATCTAATAATTTTTTAATTTAAATATATTAATGTCATCATATTAATAATTAAAGTAACCATACTTTTCATATATTTGTTAGTTTTTAACAAAAAAATTTACTTGTAAAGTTGGTAAAAATTATAAATTTTTAATTTAATTATTAAAATAATAATAAAATATTTATAAATAGTAATCGGGTTCGGGTAACGGGTTACCCAAGGGGTAGTACCCTAACCCTACCCTATTAAAATTCGAGTAGTGAAATCACTACCCTAACCCTACCCGAACCCGTTTATGAGTACCCTAACCCTATATAATCGGGTCGGATACTTGCGAGTACCCTATAATAGGGTACCCGTTGACATCCCTAGAGAAAAGAGTTGATTTTGAGGGTGAAAGAGAGCAGTTCGTTTACTGATTTTTGGAGGCTGAAAGTTACTGCTTTGGCTGCTGATTTTTGAGGTTTTGGCTGCTTATTTTGAAGGTGAAAGAGAGCAATTCGATTGCTAATTTTTGGAAGCTGAAAGGTGCAACTTTGGCTGCTGATTTTTAAGGTTTTGGCTATCTGTTTTAAGGGTGAAAGAGAGCAGTTCGGTTGCTAAGTTATGGAGGTTGAAAAGTGCAGCTTTGGCTACTGATTTTTGAAGTTTTGGCTACCGATTTTGAGGGTGGAAGAGAGTAGTATGGCTATTGATTTTTGAGGAAGAAAGGAGCAGAAACTTGATGCTGGCGACGAGAGAAAGAGAGAAGAGGAATTGGTGGCCGGCATTGAGAGTGGAGAAGGAATCATGGTGGCTGCCATAGTAAGAAAGAAGAGAAGTAGAAGAGAGAGAGAAAAAAACGGGAAAGAAAGAAAGAAAGTGAAAATTTAATAATAACACTAAAAATAAAAATAAAAAGATATATAATATATATAATAAAATAATAATAGAATATAATAATAATACCAAAGTAAAATAAAATAAGATATATAGATATATTAATTAAGTGGGTTTCAATATTTAGGAGAAATAAATAAGGTGGTGTACTGTGGTGGCAGGCCAAAGGAAATAACGAACGACCGGTAAGAAGGAATAGTAAGATACGCCTTCGAATTAATAGCGACGTAACATTCCGCTATTGTGAGGTGAGTAAGAGGTGTCGATTTTAAAATTCCCGTAATAATATATATGAATGTATATTTTATTTTGTTTTTGATGCAAAAATTGTGGATAGCATGTGCTGCTAGAAATTTTAGGAAATTGTATATGCAAATTATTTTTAGAATTATTTTGAATATATATGTATACCTTATACATAAAGCATTTTGAAAATCGAGAAACAAGTCTTTCGCACCGTTTTGCATCAAAAATATGTGTCTTATAATTTTTGTGTGATATGCATAATAAATGTATTTTTTTAAATGATTTTTATGTAAGCTTCTGAGAGCCAGTTTTAGCCCAATTGTTATAAGAGTGCTTACACCAAGACACATGATGTGAAAAACAATTTTATCAGTTTATCAAATATGATTTTTAAATAATTTAAGAAAATAGTCTCGAAAAGATCGTTATAGTTTCGAAAAACATTTCTGGCAAATCAAGAGCATCAAGAGTAGGCCGGATGTCAAATCGATTAAGTGTGACCCTCGTGCATGAGTGAACTCTAGCTAAAGAATTTTCGAGTAGCCGACAGACCGTTAGACATAGTTGGGGCCATGATTTGTTATATACATGGTAAGGCCACAGGTGACATACGTAGTTGCGACCGCTTGATTCTCCGATGTCGACCAACATCATTAAGACTACCATGGCATATGGGAATTCGATGGAAACGATGCTCTTGGATTGTTAGTACGTGGAAGTGGATTCACATGTGGATATTATACCTTCCTACTCGAAAACCTTGGAAGTTTTTGATGCAACTCCTTACCATGAAAAGTCAAGATTTTCTACAGTTTCCTTTGTTTTTAACACAAGTTTTTTAAATACTTACACAATGACTACAAGACGATTTATGTGGTTGATCACATTACTTTCTTTACATTAATATTCATATTTTATCGATAAATTATATTTTTCAATGATTTAGCACTGAGTTGATATTTGTGTTTTCAGCGTCATTTTGCCAAATTGAATATTGCTTTGTGATTTTACAACAACATTTCTATAAGGCACAGACCTCTGTTTCAATTTATTTTATTTTTGTAATCATGCATTTTATTATTCAAATGATCTGTTGTTCGCTTGTTTTCCATCCTTTCTGGTCCTGTTTTCAAAACAATAAACAAATAAATAAGAAAATGATACATTATGATAGTTGAAAACCCTAAATTGAAGTGAAGGGATTGCAAACCAAACCTGCCCCTATTTCTAATGGGAACTTTGAACATGCAACTAGAAATCACACCGTTATCGATTCAACTCAGCAACATCAAATAAGAATATAAGGATACAAAAGATGATATGATATCCAAAACTTACCAAACAATATAGATCACACAACGCCTCTCATTAGTGTAATGTTTTTGAGGCACATCTGAAGGTCACTGGAATGTGGGCTTCACAATAGGAGAAGCCCTCTCATCCTATAAAGGTCACTGGAATGATTGTTGGTCGCACCCTCTTATTCATGGTTTGCAATTTAAAAAGATTGAGAGAAATGATGTTGCTTTTCTTGAACCCCCAGTATTAATGGAAGAAGTAAAATCAACAGGGTTGTGATGCTTTGAAAGCTCCTGGTCCCGACTGATTCAACATTAATTTTTTCAAACATTCTTGGCAAATTATGAAGCAAGATGGTTTTAATTTCATTGTAGAATTTCTGAACACAGAGAAGCTCGAGAAGGGTTTGAATTCGTCTTTTATTGCTCTTATACCAAAAGTCGATAATCCCACTTCTATTAATGAATTCAGACTTATAAGCTTAGTGAACTGTCTTTATAAAATTTGCTCCAAATTTTTAGCCAACAGACTAAAGAAAGTTCTCCATGGTGTTATAAGTGACACTCAATCTGCTTTTGTTAGCGGTCAGTTAATTGTGGATAGTATTTTGCTGGCCAATGAAGTCGTCCATAGTATGAAGAAAGGTATTCATTGTAATGGAGGTATCGTTCTAAAACTAAACTTCGAAAAGGCTTTTGATTGTGTGGATAGAGATTTTATTCTTTGAGTGATGGAAGCTATGGGATTTGGTTCAAGATGGATTTCTTAGATTAAAGAGTTTATTACTATTGTTCCAGTCGTTGTCGTAATTAATAGTTCAGCCACCAATAAATTTGTTATGAGTTATGAAATTAGGCAAGGTGACCTTCTTTTGCCACTCTTTTTCTTTTGACGACGGAAGTTTTACATCTTCTCCTTCACAAAGCAGAATCTGTCTTTCTTTTTCAAGAAATTTTTATATCTTTTTCGAGGTTGTCCATCTCCCATCTACAATTCGCAGATGATACTTTTATTTTTATGAAGCCTGTTTCGCATCATGCTTCGATCATTAAGCAATTTCTTAGCTGTTTTGAGCTTACATTTTGTATTCGAATTAACTTCAGCAAGTCTTATGTCTATCCTGCCAGCATTTCATCTTCATCAACATTGGAGTTTGCTTCCATCGTTTAGTGTTCTGTGGGTTCACTGCCATTCAACTATCTTGGCCTACCTCTTGGCGCTAACCCCCGTTCTGCTTGTACTTGGGATCCTGTCATTAATAAATTCAGGCAAAGACTTGCTTTTTGGCAAAGCAAGTATCTTTCCTTTGGCGATCGTCTTGCTCTCATCAACTATGTTCTTAATTCTTTACTGTTATATTATCTCTCTATCTTCCAAGCCCCTAAAGGAGTTATTTATAAGTTTGAAAAACTAAGGAGATCATTCTTGCGGGGCGGTGGGGATCACTCTCGTAAATTGCACAAAGTCTGTTGGAATATAGTTTGCAAGCCTAAGATTTTTGGAGGGTTTGGTATTTCCAGCTTATGTCATAAAAATTTGGCTCTCTTAGCTAAGTAGTGGTGGCGATATGGTACCAAGGATAAGGCTCTTTGGCGTCACTTAGTTCTTGAAAAATATGGAGCCAGAAATGTTCAATGGATTCCAAATATTTCTTGAAGTGATAAAATGTCAACGGTTTGGAGGTGTATCTCCTATTTTTCATCCAATGATAAGGTTAGTAATTTAATTGGCTTTTGTGCTTGTCGTTGGATTGTTAGGAATGAGGAATCTATCTTTTTCTGGTATGATAAATGGCTTTATGATGATGCTTTATGCTCTAGATTTCCTGGCCATTTTTCTATTGTTTTGGACAAGGAGTCTAGAGTAGTTGATTTGTGGAATAATGGTGCATGGCTTATCCTTTTTAAAAAACAATTATATTCTTGGGAAGGGGAATCTTATAACGAAATTCTCTGTAAACTTACTAATGTTTTTCTCTCTTTTGAGACTTGGGATAAGCTGATTTGAGTGCATGACTCTCATGGCAGATTTTCTGTCTAGAAATTATGTTCATTATTGGATTCAGATCCTATTGACTAGAAAGTTTGGTTTCATTCATTGTGGAAGATACTTATCCCTTCGAAAGTCAAGTGTATTCTCTCGCTTGCCATTCTCAATTCAATTCCTACGAAGTCTTTTCTTGCTTCCCGAGGTGTGTTGTCTGATGTGAATCATAATTTTTGCGTCTAGTGTGGTCAGGAAAATGAAACATGCTCTTATATCTTAATCAATTGCTTTTTCAACTGGAAGATTTGGTGTCTCATCTTAAATTGGTGGAGAGTTTCTTGGACTTCACCTAATTTTGTTTCTCTATTTATTCAGTCTTAGGCGGATTCTTATTTTTCCGGAATCATTCATAAAAGATGGCTTGTTGTTTGTAGGGTGACATTTTGGTCTTTGTGGCTAGCTTGCAATGAATCTATTTTTTCCAACAAAGTCTGGAATGCTTCTGAAAGCTTTGTCCTTATTCAAACAAGATCACTTCTTTGGATTTGAGCTTGTGAGGGTATTGATTCTATTGACGAATTTGGATGGTGGACTGAGCCTTCTTTTTCTTCCATTGGTAGGACCGTTCTCCATCATCGAATTAGTATCACTTGGCCACCGCCGATTGATGGTGAGTTTAAATTTTTTGTTGACAATTCTGCTAGAGGTAAACCTGGTCCGGCAGGATGTGGTGCAATTCTTCAAAATTCTACCGGCTTTGTTGTTGGTATTTGCTTTGGTTCCTTGGGTTGCCATGATTTTAATTTTGCTGAGTTGTATGCCATACTTCAAGCGATGAGAGTTTTTGCTGCTTCTCCCTTTAAAGACTCTCGATTGATTATCGAATCTGATTCAAGAATTCTTTTAGATTGGGTGACTAAGAGTTCAAGCTGACCCTAGAACTATTGGCATGTTTTTAATGAATTTGACGCGTTCCGTTATCTTTAGGAACAGTTTGCTTCTCACATGTCTTGCGTGAAGGCAACTCTTTTGCTAATAAATAGGCAAAGTTTGGTGTCGATAAGATTTCTGTGTTTAGCGTCTGCTGGTAACCCAATCTCTCGTGATGAATCTTCTTATCTGTTGATGCTTCTTTCCTCTTAGTAACCTTATCTTCGGTTCAGTGTTTGAGGAAGTTTTCTGCCTTTATGTTCTACTTTCGTTGTTCTCTGTTTTTACCGTTTTCCCTGTTGCTTAAGTTTCTCTAAGTCCATCAGCTTTGCCTCCTTTTCTCTGTTATGAAACATTTTGTATTTTCGTTTATCTAATAAATCTTCTTTTTTTGACTGAGCAAAAAAAAAAAAATCACTTTAAAGATACTCGACCTTGCTCTACTTATTGAATTTTAAGAAGATCAAAATTTTAAGTTTGGAATCCCATTTCTACCCTTTAAACAGAAGTTTCAATTGTTCTAATCAGTAAGAAAGGTATATGTACCCAAAAAGAAAAAAATGTGAAAAGACTTGTGCTGCTATGAGAACATGCCTCAAACAAGCTCATTAATTGGCAAAGCTTAAAATTCATAATATATATATATATATATATATATATTAATGATTGATTATCTTAAACAAGTTCAATAAAAATACAATCATTTTTTTGTAATTTCCATCTATGCCTTTTTTAGTCTTCCAACTTTCTTCTTCTAAAGGAAAATTCACAAGGATTTGATTCTGGCTTAGACAAGTTATCAAATAACATGAACCAATGACTTTATAACTGCAATTTCTATCAACATTGGACAAGTGTATGGTCATTCAACTCAAAGGTATATGGGGGAGAAATATATAGCTTCAAACAAAAAGCACAAATTTTGTCGATAAGTAGCTTGTTCAGGTAAAAAACAATTTGAGGTAATACACTAATACATTACATAGGGAGACACAATTACATCCTGCACCAGAAAATTCGAGTACTTCTACAACAATGCAAGAAGTTAAGAGGCAACAAATCATTTGATGATGCTGGGTTTTCTAGCTTGCCACTTGGATCTGGTCTTAACAACTGTCTTCATTACATCAATTGTTAAAGTATACATCTTTATAGTAAACAATTCCTTAGGCAGTCTTTTTTGGTCCCGTTTTCAAAACAATAAGCAAATAAATAACAAAAGGATACATTATGATACTTGAAAACCCTACACTGAATTGAGGGTTGCAAACCAAACCTGCCCTTTTTAATGGGAACTTTGAACATGCAACTTGAAACCACACCCTATCGATTCAACTCAACAACATAGATTATTCAGTTTAAAAATGCATTATCAACGGCTTATTAAGTGGTCGATACGCAATAGAAGACACCTTTATTTTATACAAGTGCCTTTAAATTAGTGTTCTACAATATTTCTATATAAAATATAAAACTTACTAGATTTAAATTGATCAAAGTTGCTAAATTAATAAATGGTCAAAGTACCCTATAGATCCCTATATTATAGATTTTTCATGAATTTAGTCCATTCATTCAAAATTGGTTAATTTAGTTTCAATTCTCTGAGATTTTATACATTCGAGTCCTTTTGCCTAACTCATTGTAAATTGACTATTAATGGTGCTAATGTGGTATTGAAATATCAGACAACACTGATGTGACACTAACATGTCAAAATAAAAAAAAATTTGATCACATGGCTTTTCTTTTTCTTCTCTTGTTAATCCAAAGCTATGTCATTTAAGCATGCCGTTTACGACACATTTAGTTTTTTTTCTTCATTTTTCTTCCTTCCTTCTCTATCTAGCTCTCTTCTCTTTCTACCTTACCCTTCTCTCTTCAGATTTCAAATTTTGACCATTGGCCACAAGTCATTGATGATTGGAAAATCTAATAAAAAATAGTAAAAAAATCAATGGGCATGTTTGCTGCATTTAGCATTGAACCTATATTATATAATAGAAACCAGAAAGCTAGCTCAGGTCTTAAGGTGATAAGTGGATGAGTTGGTTCCTTTCAGGTTTATGTTATTTTGGAATTTACAGGATTATGAACAAATAAAAAACCTACAGTACTTTCAGATTTATTGTGAGAACATACTAATTTATGACTTAGTTCTTTGGCAGAATAGCAACTCCTTTAACAATAAGTCCTCCCTTCTCAAATAATACATCACATTCATGACAGTAAATATCTAATTCTCCAACAGTTTTGGATGAAGTTGTAAATTCTCCAATATGGATTTCTATCCATACTCCTGTCGGCTTGGTCATCAAAATTTCCTTGTGTTCAACCTTGTACCCATTAGGAAGAGTGACTCCAAACTTCACTGGATATTTCCATCCATATGCTTTATCGGTCAACTTCAACATGAACACAACTCCATACAAAGTTTCCGGTGAGAGCTTTTTCACATTGAATTTCACATGCATTTCTAGCCAAAACACCTTTAGAAGTTCAGCAACTTCAATCAACACATCGCTGCAAAATTAAAAGTTTAAGGATTAGGAAAGCTTTCAAGCTAGAACTATGAAATAACGATTTTGAATGGATAATAAATCTACACTAACCTGTTTGTTTCACTTTGGTATGACCAATGCCAGTAACGGCGGTCTTCTGACCAAGTGATTGTAAGATCTCTTGCAAACAACATGAAGCAGTATTTGTTTAACTTCTTATCCACCCAGTACTTCTGCAACAACAATGGCACCCATAAAATCGTGAAACTTTTCTTCTATTCAACTATTTGTAAAATAAAGTTCATTTTCGCATAAAAGATGAGATCTTTAAAATGAACTTACGTAGGACTTAACTACCTTTCTATTTTGGTTCAAATAAACTTCAGCGTGGGGCTGGGAAAGCAACTTATCCATAGAGGAACTCTCAACAGGTGAGTCAGCATCTTTCGAGTTGGAAAATTCATGGAAATTTCCATCTGTAAATTCAAAATCCTACAACATGGAAAACACAACCCTTGATCATTAACATTAAGTCGAGGACACAGCAGTGGAAAGAAACAAGTTTCTTTTTTACAAATTTATGATTTTAGATTTAGGAAAATCGAGATAGATTTTGAAAAAGCTATCCTAATTATGGGAAACATTAGGGAAAAAACTGAATTTTTTTATTTTTTTTATTAGATTTTCATACCACTAGTGATCGACATCTAGAATTTGCATTTAAAAGTTGGAATCTAGAGAGAGAAGAGAGCTAGAAAGAAGGAAAGAAGGAAAATGAAAAATAAAAGCTAAATGTACATTTAATAGTAGTCTAAAACAATGTAGTTTTGAACAAATGAGAGAAGAAAAAAGAAGAAAGAAAAAAATGCCACATGGCTAATTTTTTTTTATCTGACATGTTAATGCGACGCCAGCATTACTAATGGTTAATTTGGATGGAGTTAAGCAAAATGACTCAATTACATAAAATCTCAAAGCATAGAGACTAAATTAACTAGTTTTGGATAAAGAGATTAAATTAATGAAAAATCTATAATATATGGACCTATGAGGTACTTTAACTATTAATAAAGTCCAATCAATCAAAAAGATGGTGGATATGATCATGTGATGTGTAATTTATATGCTTATTTTCTTTTAAAAAATTTAATAATATGGTATAGAAAAATTCTACAGAGAAAATGATGGAGATAAACTTACTGTAAGAAGCACGCACTCGATATGAGCAACAAACTGTCCAGCACACTCTTCACAATAATAGCAATGATTTTTTGCGTTCCTTTCTTCTTCACAAATGTCGCAATAATATTCTCCAAAATCATCTTCCACAAAATGATTTTTAAGAGTCAAATGATGCATGTGACATTTGGATTTAGCTGAACATGGTATAGGAACACATTTTAAGTGTAAATTCATATTGCACTCCACGCAAAAATAGAAAGGTTCCTTACCAATGTAACTTTTGCATTTGTTACATAATTGGTAGGATTTCTCATAATCTGGTCCAAAATAATAAAGATTATGCATGTGAGACTTAATTTTAAAGGCCAACTTCAGGGAATTAGCACAATGAAGATGAAGATGGAAATCACACTGCTGACAACTATAACTGATACTTTCAATGATTTTAAATCTACAGGCAGAACAATTTTCCCAATCGCCAATTTGTGGATAAAGGGGGTGCAATGGATGAAAGGTGAGTTGCATCTCTTGCATAAGTGCAAGACAAGATTCATGAATTTTGATATTGAAACAATCACGACATGTATAACCTGGACCCAAGATTGGTAGCTTGCAAGCATCGCATTCTAAAGCCAAATCTTTGAGATCAGGTCTATGGTTGAAGAAGTCTAGCTTATGATCTTGATTGAAAGGGCACAACTTGGGAACTTTCTCCATCTCTTTTAGCTTTTGCCTCTCATTTTTAGGTGGGATTGGAGTGGTAGCACATTTCACGTCAAGTTGGAAATCACATGGAAGGCACATGTAAGCAAACCCATCAGAATGTTCCCTACATCCATGACATGTAAATTTAACTATATCCGTGATGAGCTTGAGAGGATGCTGGCAATGAAGAGGGTGTGACACCTCATACAACAATGTAGCGCACGTTTCATGTAAGTAGTATTTACAATCTTCACAAGCATAGTGTTGATCAAAAATTTCTTGACGACAAGCATTGCAAAGAAGACTTTCATTCTGTTCAATTGCCTTATTATAGCTTAAGGGATGTTGATGATCAAAATGTTCAATTTGCACCTGCACAACCAAGTTGAGTGAAAAAAGTTATTAACCTTCCTCAATTTTTTAAGTAAAGTGCATCCTTAGTTTGTAACATTGTCATAATATTGTATTTTCATTTATGACTAAACAAACTCGATTTTTTTCATCTACGTCTTTTTAAATTTATTTTAAATTCATCTACCATAAATACACTATTAAATATGGAACGGATTCGCCATCTAAGCACTACAGTTATGTCCATGTAACTACTTTCACATAATTCATATAATATGTGGAATTTACGTGACAAATTCCATCTATATTTTATTGGCATGTTAATATATAGATGGATTTGAAACAAATTCAAAATGGTGAATGAAAACAAAAAATTACAAATAGGTCAAAATTAATAGTAAAATTTACTCATTAATCGCCTTTAAAAAGTAAAAGAAATGAAAATTTAAGATAAAACTAAAATATGGAAGCAATAATTAAATAATCAAATATATATGTTCATAAATTAACATGATGCACGTATGTGTTTTTATTTTATTCAACATTCAATATTTTTACTAAAGCCGTCTCCAAATTAATTTTGAATACTATTATATAAGTAGAGGTTTCTTACTATATGTTTTACATTTTTTTAGTTTTTTTTATTGAATTTTATTCAAAAACGTAAATAGTGTTTATTACTAAAAAATCTTTATAATATATAAATCCAAAGAATTATAAAAGACCTAAAGTGATGTAAACTTCAAAAAAAAAAAACATTATTGGCAAGTGAAAACATCACAATAATATCAATATAGAAGACCCAATTCCATCACCTTCAATGTTGAAGCTTCGCTATCCAACAAACTAAAGGTCAAACTTTGATCAAGTTTCGTATCTACAACCTGGGGAAGTGAAAATATTAGCATCAAAATTTTTTTAAAGGGCACATTACATGTGACCTATGATCAAATAATTAATAGTTTATCTAATGGAAAAAAAAAACATTTATTGAATTTCTTTAGAGAGAGAGTAAATGTCTCCTTACCTTATTGAGCGCACATTCGATGTGAGCAACAAATTTGCATGTTTTGCAACAATAAACACTATGTTTGGGTTTTCTTTCTTCTTCACATATATCACAATAATATTCTTCAGAAACATCTTCTATAAATGAATCCATAAGCATGAGATCATCCCTATGATACTTGTGTGAAGTAGAATGTGGTATTGTAAGACATTTGAAATGGTAATTGAAATTACAGTGGACACAACGATAAAAGGCACTTTCATCCCTTTCAGCATAAAAATGAAGACCACAAATCTTGCATCGGTGGGAAGCGGTATTAACTTTTATTCGAAAAAAAGTAAGATCATGCTCATGTAACTCAACCTTGAGACTGGGTCGTAGTTTAGCACAATGAACATGAAGGTAGAATTCACATTTTCTACAACAATAGGCATTTCTAAACTCCCATATTGGTAAATTGCAAGCATTGCACAACCTATTATCAAAGTGACTGTTGCATAATGGAAGAGGGTGTGATGGATGAAATGGGTGTTGGAAAATTATGCTAGGCATGTTGATTAGGCAGGAATTATGGAACCAGATATAAGCACCATTGCCAAGACGACAAGCATAGGACATTCCGGACAAATGGTTCTCACACCAAGTACATATATACTCAAACTTTCTCACTCTCCTATAATTAAAGAGGGTAAAATCACCAATTTTTTTAGATGTCTCATCATTAAGTCTATTTTTCACATCATTAGTTGAAAAAGCACATTGATACCCAAGACTAAAATCACACTCTTTGCAATAATATCTATGACCTCGAGAAAGATTGAAACATTTATCACATATGTAATCTATGGGATTTGAGCATACAAGAGTAAGATTGTGTTGGGGATGGCAAGGATGTGCACTTCTCTGAGGAGGTAGCTGTTGTTGAACACAATTATCATGCAACCAGAACTTGCATCTTTCACAACAATAAGCCATACCACGAATTTCCTGATTGCATATATTACAAAGTGCCCCTGCCCCATCGTAGTCATCATAGAGCAAGTGGTGCTCATGAAGAAAGGGTTTGATATACATCTCAAACAAAGAAAAAAACAATTAAGTTACGTATGAAAACTAAACATAGATTCCCTCAAGCTGTAGATACTAATTTTTTATGTACTTTTGTTATTATTTTATTTTTATTTTTATTATCTTATTATTCTATTTTTCATTTTCATTTTTATTCAATGAAAATTAGGATAACCCTAATAAAGAGAGAATCAATTAACCGAGTACTAAGGAGAAAATTTTCAGCCCCTATATATATAAAAAGAGAAATCGAGTGCTCTTTCAACAACAATCTCTAGAAAAGAGCAAAAACCTAGAAGCCAAAAACTTCAAACTCTTTAATCTAGCAGCCCGATACCACACCCAAGATACCACAACCAAAAAGGCCAAAAAAAACCAAAAAATAAAGAAAGGCCAAAATGCATCAAAACAAAAACCCAATGTTTACAAAACGGGAGATCTGGGAAATGGATTCGGTTGGGGAGTGATTTGTGAGGGTGAAAGGAAGGTTCTGGCAGTGTCAGGGAGAAAAAGTCTACTTTTTTTGTGGTTGGCAGAGAGTGAGAACAGAAGGAATTTATAGTTAGGGTTGTAAGGAGCAAAGTGCCAAACGGCACCGTTTGGAACATAACACCCAAAAAACGGACAGGGCTTGTCTTGCGACTAGGAACAAAAATGTACATGTAAAATATTATTAGACTAAGGATTAAAGAATTGGTAAAAAGGAATAGTAAAATTTACTCATTATTTTTATTTAAAAAGTAGAAAAAATAAAAATAAAAATTTAAGATAAAATCAAAATATGGAAGCGATAATTGAATTTAGGAACATATACAACTTCAAAGGTATACCAGGGATAAATATACAGCTTCAAACGAAAAAGAAGGAAATTTATCCACACGGAGCTTGTAAGGTAAAAACAATTTGAGGTAATACACTAATAAATTACATAGGAAGAAGATACAATCACATCCTACACCAGAAAGTTTGACTACTCCTACAACAATGCAACAAGTTAGAGGTAACAAATCATTTGATGATGCCAGGTCTGTTGGCTTGCGCCTTGGATCTTGTCTTACGAACTTTCTTGGGCCCTTCAGTTGTTAAAGCATACATCTTTACAGCAAACAATCCCTCAGGTAGTCCTTTTCTGGTCCTGTTTTCAAAACAATAAACAAATAAATAACAGAAGGATACATTATGATGGTTGAAAACCCTAAACTGAAGTGGGGGGATTGCAAACCAAACCTGCACCTGTTTCTCATGGGAACTTTGAACATGCAACTAGAAGTCACACACTTATCGATTCAACTCAGCAAATAATATTTTATTATTTTATCAAATGAAAATTAGGGTAACAGAGAATGGCTAACCGAGAACTATATGTACGGAAAGAGCAATCTTCACAAAAAGAGGGGCTCTTTAAACAAAAATCCCCAGAAATCCTTACAAGAGAAATTCCTAGAGCAAAAACCTAGACCCAAAAAACTTCCCACTTTTTAATCTAGCAACCGGATTACACACCCAAGATACCACAACCAAAGAAAGAAAGGCAAAAAAGCATCAAAACAGAAAACCACTGTTTATAAAGATGGAGATCTTGGAAATGGGTTCGGTTGGGGAGTGTTTGTTAGGGTTAAAGGAAGGTTCTGGCAGTGTGAGGGAGAGAAAGCTGATTTCTTTTTTTGGGGTTGGGAGATTCTCATCACTTCCAACTGAAAGAGAAAGAGAGGAGGAAGTGAGCCGAAGGTTTAGAGATAAGTGAGAGAGAGAGAAAGTGAAGGGAATAGATGAAGGAGAAAGAGAGAGAAAAAAGAAGGAATATACAGTTAGGGTTGTAAGGAGCAAAGTGCCAAACGGCACCGTTTGGAGCATAATACAAAAAACAGGGGGACGGCTGGTCTTGCGATTGAGAACAAAAAATATTACATCTAAAAAATTATTAGACTAAGGACTAAAGAATTGGTAAAAAGGAATAGTAAAATTTACTCTCTATTTTTTGTTTAAAAACTAAAAAAAATAAAAATTTAAGATAAAATTAAAATATGAAAGCAATAATTAAATATATATGTTCATCAAATTCAACTCAAAGGTATATCAGGGATAAATATACAGCTTCAAACGAAAAAGGACAAAATTTGCCCACAAAGAGCTTATGAAGTAAAACCAATTTGAGGTATTACACTAATAAATTACATAGGAAGAAGATACAATCATATCCTACACCAGAAAGTTTGACTACTGCTACAACAATGCAACAAGTTAGAGGTAACAAATCATTTGATGATGCCAGGTCTGTTGGCTTGCGCCTTGGATCTTGTCTTAAGAACTTTCTTGGGCCCTTCAGTTGTTAAGGCATACATCTTTACAGCAAACAATCCCTCAGGGAGTCCTTTCTGGTCCTGTTTTCAAAACAATAAACAAATAAATAACAGAAGGATACATTATGGTAGTTGAAAACCCTAAACTGAATTGGGGGGAATTGCAAACCAAACCTGCCCCTGTTTCTAATGGGAACTTTGAACATGCAACTAGAAGTCACACACTTATTGATTCAACTCAGCAACATCAAATAAGAATATAAGGATACAAAAGATGATATGATATCTAAAACTTACCAAACAATATAGATCACACAACGCCTCTCACTAATGTTATGGTTTTTGGGCACATCTGATAGTCAACGGAACGAGGGCTTCACAATAGGAGAAGCCCTCTCTCATCCTATAAAGCCCGCACCTACCATTAGATTTATAGCTAGACCTTGTATTTTAAAGTTTCAAGATCTAAATTTTCAAATGTTTGCATAGAGACTTAGTTGTTAAGACAATGGCAACATATGAGGCGACTAGTACGTGATCTATATAAACTTATCAGTTTTAGATGTGTCATCTTGGGATTGTTATGTTGCAAGTCAAAGGTTATGTGTAACAGACACAACTGTATGGGTTGGCAACTAATCTTTGTTCGAATTTGGTTGAGTTTTATGGTGTAAGTCCAAGTTGCATAACTTATATCAAGTTGACCCCTTTACCACCATAACTCAGCACACAATTTTGAGGTTGATTATAACTTTAATTATTCCAGTATCCAGTTTTGACTTCAAGACCACAATTTCTCTGTAAAAGTGATTGATACTAGGAAAGATAAAAAGAATACATGATATAGGTAACTCTGCACCAAAGTATCATTGGTGGCATAAATGTACCATATCTATAAATTGTACCGTACTGAATTGATTCCCACTTTATTTTAGCCAGGGAGGGGGGTTTTGTTTTTCAGAATCAAAAAAATGGAAGTTGAGGCTGATTAAGAACTTTGAGCACAATTTAAGATACCACAGCAGACCTGTGTAGCTTTATGTATTGTATATTCTTTCAATGTCAAAATATAGTTAGAATTAGGCCGCATGAAACAACAATTGTCAAAAGCATTTACAAGAAAACTAACAGATTATTCAGTTTAAAAAAGCATTATCAACAGCTTATTAAGTGGTCAATATTCAATAGAAGGTACCTTTATTTTATACAAGTGCAATCCACACCGACGAAATAGGTCCTTGAAGTATAAATCAGATCTGGCGACGCTTCGGTCTTCTTTATCCAAAACAAATCCTGCAAACAAGTGATAGCTCAGTGAAACTCATTTTGCCACTGAACAATTCCACTGACAAGTTCTCCCCGTGCAAGACAAGTCAAGTGAATTTATGCAATTACTGCAAAAGGGGTATAACTGCCCACTTGTCATTTAAAGGTGTTTAGGTTGTTAAGTTTGGATATTTAGAACTCCAGATTACTTTGTGTTTGAATTGTCCCTGTCTCAATTATCAATTCAGTAACCTTTTTAGTCAGTTTGAGTTGGTTAAAGTCTAGGTGCATAACTGACCCAAATCAAGTTGACAAAATGACAAGCTTGAACATGACACAACTCAATTACAAAACTAAGACCTGAAGCTCAACTTGAACATTTTTTTGGAGGGTAGATATGTCTGAGACCTCCAAGCTGGACTTGATTGAGCTTTATAATATTTAGTTTTATATGAGTATTACATACATGGAATTTTAAAATATATTAAAAAATTAAAAGTTGTTTACGCTCTTGAACCATCTTGACTGAGTAATATAAACACTTGAACTAGACTAGATCGGTCACTTGAGCTCAAGAATAACTGAACAACAAACCGATCAAATCCAAGTATTTTGTGAGTTGAATGCAAGCAAATTATGAGACTTGAGTCCTAGTTTAAGTCAAGCCTTAGGCAAGTTTAATTATTGGGCTAGGTTAAGCAAGAGCATTCTTAAATTTATCTCCAATTGGTTATCTTATTATGTTTTACTTTAGTTAAAAGTTAGTAATTATGTTTTCTATCTAGTCATGTGTCGTGATTAGCATGTGATCATTTTTAATTAGTTTGACTGGCTAGGATTAGATGGGGTTATTTGTATCGAAGGCTACGATTAAAAGCTGCTGTAACTTGTTCCTACTTTGATCTTAAGATCAATTTTAGCCTTTGTTCTGGTTTTCTTCATTGTTTTTCTTTTGTTTTTGTTGTTTCTACTTCCATACTACATCAAAGTGGTATCAGAAGAAGAGATCTAAAGTTGAACTAGGATTTTAGCTTATAAACCATGACTAATCGTGGTAGAGGACTTGTTAGCGGACATGGAAAAGAAATCAAGACCAGCAAACAGAATTGGCTGAGCTGAAGGGTATGATTGAAGATTTGTTGCAGGCTGTGCAAGCTTTAAAGTGACAGGAACCAATGGGAGCCCGTATGGAGAATCCACAAGGCAATCCTGACCCTTTCGGTTTACCGGAAGGTGGTCTTGAGGATGAAATTGAATATGGAGAAGATGAAAACCCCTTTCATAATGCTCGACCAGCATATAATGCTGTTTGTGGCAGATTGGAAGGCTGATTGTTACATGCCCTAGACTTGAATGGTGGTGGAGTTAGAATTAAGGTAGATTACTTCCGGAAAAAGATGCATGCAAAAGATTATTTAGATCTGAAAGCTAGTTTGGAAAATTATTTTTAGTAGAAACTAATGGCAGAACAAAGAAAGGTGCTGTTTGTGAAGCTTAAGTTGAAGGGACTGCACTTCAATAGTGGAAGAGAGTTGAAGAGCTGCGAGCACATCAAGGCAAGCCAAAAATCAACACTTGGGAACACATGAAAATGAAGATGAGGAGGCAATTTTTGCCTGCTGATTAAATGGAGTTGAATGAGAAATTTCATTCACTCAAGCAAAATAGTATGTCCATTGAGGAGTACACTTTAGGTTTCAATGACCTTTCCCTAGGGTTGGTTTGAAAGAGACTAATGAGCAGTTGACTTCTTGTTAGCTAGCTGGTTTGAATCAATCTATTACAGATGAGATGGAAGTGACTTGTTTATTTAACCTTAAGATGCTCGACAATTGGCCTCAATGGCTTGTAACTTGTTCCTACTTCGATTTTACATCAATTTTAACATTTGTTCTGGTTTTGTTCACTGTTTTGGTTTCTTGTTATTGTTTCTACTTCTGCACTACATCACTAGGTCATCTTTCCTTCATGAATTTTCACTGAAGAAAGTTGTACATAGACTGTTACGAAAAGGTGTCCCAAATAGGTAGCATAATAAAATTATACCCCATACCCATTTGAGTAGATGACACTCATCCCTGAACTTGTGAATTATAAGTTTCAACACTTTTTTGCTGTTTCCCTTGGTATCAAGCAATGAAACAAGACAATGGAGCTTATCCTTAATTAAACATTTAAAACATTAACTAGTATACTTCAAAGCAGTAGCCGGCAGATGAATACATAATAAAACAAAGTTAAACAGTAATATCAGCTCTAGAAAGCAACTTTATGAAAATTTTACAGCAGGATACCAAAAAATAAGAAAGTTTGAGGAATGCATAAAACAAAAACTTGCCACTTCCCTTAGTATCAAGCAATGGAATGAGAAAATGGAGCTTAAAAATTCCTTTATCCATTTATCTTTTAATTGAACATATATTATTATTAACTATTATGTTACTTCAAAGTTGTAGAGGGCAGATAATTACATAATAAGACAAAGTTGAAAGTAATATCAGCTCAGAAAAGCAACTTATGTCTTCTCATATGTGAGATGACATGTGGCATTTCAAAAAAAAAGCAACTTTATGAAAATTTACCACAGAATACCAAAACATAAGAAAGTTTGAGGAATGCATTAAACAAAACTTGAGCACTTCTTAAAAAAGGGAGGCAGAAAGGGAGGGAAGGCAAACAAACATGCTTAGAAAAAACAAAGAGTAATAAAGACAATACCGTTTCTAGCAATGTTCTCTTTCAGGACAAAGAATCCACCAGGTTTAAGGCCTACCTGGAATCAACAAATTAATTAGTATATCAAATTAAAGTGCAAATTAGAATCTTTTAAATCATATATGCAAGAATAATAATTTTCAACAAGGGTCTTTCCAGGACACAACTTAGAGATCAGGTCTCCAAAGTACATACACATACACATGCCCAAGAATTTCCATGTTGGAGCTTTTTATTATTAATATTTTTTGCTTAATTTTGATGAAAATACATTGAAGGCAGTGTAAAAGGTTATGCTCAACAGCACCTGGAAAAAAAAAAGGTTGTAGCAAGGGAAGCAGGAGAGTAGGGACTCAAGGTGGCACGTAATGAATATGGCACTTTCTAGATTTAATTTTATTTCCCACCATTTACAAACTTAAAGGACAAAAGTCAAACTACCATAATTTCTTAAAACCTATTTCAATGCACAAGGCACAACCAAATCTTGGTCACAAGCTTTTGTAAGGTGAGAAACGGATGATAGCAAGATAGCTGTATGAATTATAAAGTATTATCAAGCCTTGTTTCTGTGGCACTAGGGATGGGCCCAAACACTCCAAACTAACCCATCAAATCTGCTAATTACCTAGCAGGAAGAAGAATAAAATGAACAACATGACACATTACACAAAAAAATTAAACTAAAAAAAGAAAGGGCAAAAAGAAAAAAGAGTTTGACTATATCATCCTTCTGGTGTTTGCTATGTTATGTTCTCTAGACAACCTTAATTCCTATAGCTGTGAGAAGGTTTAAGAGAAGTTACAAGAGAGAAAGTATGAAGCAATAAATTTGGAAAAGGAAAATTTGAGATACCATTGCAATGATCTGACAGCTCATAATTCAAAAATCAGAACAAGGCACTTCGAATGTATAGTAGACAGCAGGCAAGAAAATTTCAATACATAATTTTGATCTTTCCATGCACTTCCACACAGCACAACATGTCAAATAAAAAGTAAGTTCTGTCTCAAGAAGAAGATTTATTCACCTTTGCTCTCTTAAAAAATGAGACAAAGTCATCATCTGTGAGATGACCAATGCACCACTGAATCCAAATAACATTGTACCTTCCAGCATCAGGGGTGAACTCCTGAAAAAGCAAAAGAAACAAAAAAAATGGTTGTCAAATTTCTGTTTTATAAAGTAAATTTAACGGGCAGAAGCATCAGAAGATGACAAGTACAAATATCACCAACTTAGAGGGCTCATTCACTACCCCATATGCTGCAACCCACCCCCCCCCCCCCCCCCCCCCCCCCCCGCCCAACACACACAAAAGAGTAAATAATTATTTGCAAAAATTTACTTGAAGCCAAAGGTTGACTAATCATCCAAGTTTCACATTGCAAGCTGAAGCTACACATGCCCAATCTCCTTCCCACCCATCCCATCCCAAAAATATCAGTCATATTAACTCTTCCAGGCTATACATATAATGATTCATGACTAAAGCCGCCGACAGAGTACAGACTATGTTGCCCAGATTCAAATGTGAGTTCCAGATGCAAACCCATATTTAACATGTTTACATTAAATTTTGTAAGTTTTTCCCAGGATTGTACTCAAACAACATGCCTGCTTGAGGTGTCAATTACATGGCTACATCTGCAATATATGGTAATGTGAAAAGTTGGAAATATATAGCTTACATGGACTTAACCATAGTTATGAATACTTCAACACATCAAGAAGCATGTATCTATGTGTGAATATAGTCTTGAAGTACATTACCTGAAGGGGCACACAGTAGAAATTAGTTGCTTTGTGCACATCAGAGGCTACAAAATATTCCTGAGACAAACTTTCACGGGCAGCATCTAAGAAATGTGAAACTGGCTCAAGTAGATCAACCTGGACAATGGTAAAGGGAAAAGGAGTCAGAAAGCATAGCCATCACAAAGTACGATGCAGCTTTATTAAGATCATTGCTCCAACTAATACTATGAGTATGACACTGATTCATATCATTCGATGAAAGAAAAAGAGAGGAAAAAGAAAGAGTCTACCATGTTCCACATCATGTTCACTGTACTGGAATTACATATTGATGAGTAGGGATGGCAATGGATACCCTATTATAGGGTACCCGCAAGTATCCGACCTGGTTATACCGAGTTATGATACCCTATAATCGAATTTGAGATGGGTTCGGATAGTGATTTCACCACCGGTATCGAGTTCAAGTACAATCCCTTGGGAACCCGCTACCCAAACCCAATTATGGTAATATTCAGGTTACGCGGGTACCCACCCCGAACCCGATCTCAATACCCGTTTATATAAATTTTATTATTATTTAAATGATTAAATTGAAAAAAATCAACATTAATATATTTGTTAAAAGCTGACAAATATATTAAAAAATATAATTACTCAAATTATTAATATGATGACATTAATATATTTAAATTAAAAAATTATTAAATTATTAATTATATTTAAATAATATGAATATGATATCATATTACAAAAGAATATAATTACTATTATATTTATACTTTAAATATAAATATAAATATATTTACTTTTTATTTTGTGTTAACATTACAAAAATTATAACTTATAATTTATATATTTAAAGAGAGCCTTTGAGATTAGAATAGTTTTGAAGTCTAACTATTTTTTTTTTATTTTATGTAATTAAGACAAACCTATATAGTTAATTAAATTAATTCATTAAACTATGATTATTAATTAACTTACAATGGTTTTTAATATATACATTATATATATTGGGTTCATTTATAACAAACATAATTACTATATTATATATATTAATACTTTTAGTGTATATATACTTTAAATATAAATATATTTACTTTTTATTTTATATTAATATTACAAAAATTATAACTTATAAAATTATTAATTATAATATATACACCTTTGTTTATATAAACTTATAATATAAAAAACTTAAAAAAAGTTGTGAGATTAGAATAGTTTTGAGACTTAGTTATTTTCTTTAATCTCATATAATTAATTAAATTAATTCATAAAACTATTATTATTAATTACCTTGTAATGTCTTTTAATATATTTACTTTATATATATTGGGTTTATTTATAAAGAATATAATTACTATTATACATATAGTAAAATCTTTTAGTATGTGGATATATATATACACTTGAAAGACAAACATATTTACTTTCTATTTTGTATTAACATTACAAAAATTATAACTTATAAAATTATTAATTATAATATATATACCTTTATTTATATAAACTTATAATATATAAACTTAATTATCTAAAAAGAAGTTGTGAGATTAGAAAAGTTTTGAAGCTAAGCTATTTTTTTTAATTTCATGTAATTGAAAACAAGCCCAAATAATTAATTAAATTAATTAATGAAACTATAATTATTAATTAACTTGTAATGTCTTTTAATATCCATATTTTATATACATTAAGTTCATTTATAAGGAATATTATTACTATTATATATCTACACTAAAATACTTTAAAAATATATATACTTCAAATATAAATATATTTGCTTTTTATTTTGTGTTAACATTATAAAAATTATAACTTATAAAATTATTAATTATACTCTATATATACAAACTTTATAATATATAACTTGCAATGTCTTTTAATATATACACTTTATATTATATATTATGTTTATTTACAAAGAATATAATTACTATTATATAAGTTAATAATTACTAAACAATAAAATACTTTTGATTTATATCATATATTACATTTATTTATAAACACAATTTATAGTTTTTGATTACCCAAATTTAAATTGTATTATTTTTGCTTTTATTAATTTAATTGGTAGTTAATTATATGAAATATGTAGAGAAATATTATCGTATATGAATACTGGTTCGGGTTTGGGTAATTGGGTACCTATGAAGAACATTTTAATACCCGAATCCTATAAATTTTTTTATTTAATCGGGGTTTTTAAATGAATTAGAATAATTATAGGGTAGTGGGAATGTATTAAGATTAGAGTTAGCGTAATAATTTTTAAAATTATTCGGGTAATTAATAGGATTCAGGTATTTGACTTTTTAAAAGGTTGAGGTTCAAGTACCTTGAAATTAACAGGTACCCTCCTCATGTCCTGCATGAACTTTTTAAAAGGCACCACCCGATTTTGCTTTTCATCCAAATACAACATAGAAATTCTTTAGGTAGTAAAAACTATGCACTATGAACCATGTTATCAATTAACTGCAAAGATGGTAAATGTCAGGAATATTGAAAATACACTAATAGAAAGAGAAAAATGACCTTACCTCATTAAAATATCTTATGAGAAGATTCTTGGTTATTCTCCCTATGCCAGAACCACAATCTGCAGTATGTTAAATTAACATAGAAACTAAGACCTCAGAATGTCAACTAGATTTATGATATTCAATTAGAATTAAAAACATCAAGAAAAATGAAATACCAAACAGATCAGTACTCCAGCAATATTTCAAGTATGCTTTAGAACCATTTGCAGGTATTACTACTGCTTAAATGTATGGACTTAAAATAAAGGTCAGCAATACAGTGTTTTGAGAATTATGACATAGTTTAATTTAGTATGTTAAGCCCTAAAATTTACCAGATTCATCTGCACTAAGATCATCAAAAGAGTTTGTTTTAATTCCACCAACATAAACCATACGAAGGCAAATGTTTAAGGGCACAACCATCAATTATCATTTTTTATTTTATTTTGTTTGGGCAGGGTAATTTAAACCCAGCTCTTTTAGCAGGGGATACTTGCACCTATCATAGAGCCAAGTGCTTAAGTGCATCTATTATCACATTATTTATAATAAAACTTGTGGAAATCACTTAATTATCTTCATATTAAAGCCAAACCATTACTGCTTAGTTTCCTAAATATCTTTATATTAAAGCTAAACTCCAACTGCTTAGTTTCCTAAATAATTTCCCCTACAAGTCCCCTTTGCAAGATTTCAGTCAATTGCCCTAGTATGGTCCACCAACTCACAAGTATTAAGACCAACTTCATATATATGCAATCATAGATCCTACTCATGTCGAAGAATCAATCTCCTAGTAATAAAACATATTGAAGACATAACTAATTTTTGCCTTTCAAAGGATAACAAGTTCCAGAATATTCGCAAGATAAAGCAGCTTCACTGCTGATGTAATGTGAAAGTAATTTTTCAATCTTAAACACAGAAATTTCTTTCCTTTATTCTGAGTACTCACAACAGTCTCAAATTGGGTCCAGGAGTGCGACAACCCCCACCCCCCACAAGCACACAACCCTTAGGAGAGAGAGAACTCCCAGCAAGCTTCTTCCCAAAATATTGCTTAAAGATGGTTTTTTTTTTTTTTTGCAAAATAGCATGCAGTAAACCCAATTCTCAATTGCATTATGGCATTCCAAATAAGAGCAACACCTATAACACTGGCATTCTAAATCAAAGCAACACCTCTAACGCATGACATGCTTCTTGCACTACTGAGACTGATTTTTGGTGAAGACATCATGCAAAATAATTCAGAAAATGCATATTCATGCAAATTTCCATGCCTTTCTCTTCTTTATTTATTTATTTATTTTCTTTTTTGGGTGGGATTATGGGGTGTAAACTTTTCATGGTTGTATTATCAAGTCATCTCGGTTTCCACTTTCAGGCACTAATTGCGGATATTTAACTCAAAATTTCATCCATCACACCATCCCTATCTGCTGTCACCACTATGTTTTTTTGTTTAATATATAGTAAATTAGGTTTTCCACCAATGCTACATTCTAATGAAGTAGGATCCCATTACCAACTTTGCACTTTCACATTTAATGGCGCATAATAACCTAAGGTTGATTCTTAGTGTAAAAAAGTAATAATATTAGCATAAACCAAACTACCTCACCAGAACATAATATGGGTGTATAACTTCATAAAAACAATATAAAGTAGAGCACACAGAGAGAAAAAGAGAAGTACCAAGAGCAACAAGACGCTGATTTCTTCCACCGCCATCGAATCTTTCATGCAAAAGTGTATTGAGAAAAACCTCACTACCCTTAATATCTACCTCATTTACTTGCCCAAATCCACCCAATACCCCATCTACCGATGCCTCCACACCCTTCTCTTAGCACAACCAAAGAAACCAATAACTATATTATGAGTTCGGTAATGGTACCCACATACAAATGTATGAACCAGAGTTAAGGAAGACTTACTTCCCAATAGGCAACGCCTTCACGGTACCACTGAGTCTTCTTATGGTTATCTCCTTCATCTGCATCTCCAATTTGCTCCCTCCACATTTCCTGTGCGTTCTTGAATTCTCTGCCATCGGAATCGGAGCCAGCTGTCTCCATTGCCGTCCTCCGCGCCTTGGGAGTCTTGTAATTCTTCCGTGGCGGCTTTGGGTCTGGTGGTGGCTGTAGGATTAGAGGTATGGGACACTGTTGGAGGGTCTGCGGGAAAACAGCTTTGGACATGGGCCGCATCCTCATCGGCATGCCTTGTCCTGCGTTCCTTGGGTTAGGCCAGCCCTGTTTGGTTTATCCTTTCGGATGAAAAATCGAAACGAAGGTTTAACCGGCAAGGATTTCGATTCTCTGTTCGATAGGTCAATGGATTGGGCCTAGAACAGGCATTGCCCAATTCCCCTTCCCTAAATTCCATTTTTTTAATTTTTTCTTTTTTCAAAAACTACGTCGTTTTAATCTCACTACTTAAATCTTCAAAAACCCTAATTTTCCATCACTTTGCTCGTCACATTCTCTATAACCAGCCGTTTCCTCTTCGTCTTTCATCTCCCTTCTCACCACTACAGCCGTGCGCCACCGTCGCGGGCAGTCTTGTTGGTTTTGGGTTGCTTTGTTTGTTTTGCTGCTTTTGTTTCGTTTTCCGAGGAATTTTTGTTTTTTTTATTGCAACAAAACCAGAAAAACAATGACGAAGAAGAACAAGGAGAAGAAAGTGAACGTATCGGGTAAACCGAAGCACTCACTTGACGTAAACCGAAGCGATGGCAAGAACAAAGATTCTAGAAGCGCCGCCACCGTCCGGCGCCTCAAGATGTACAACACGCGGCCCAAACGTGACACTAAAGGGAAAATTTTGAGCCATGAGTTTCAGTCTAAAGAACTGCCCAACACCCGTATCCAGCCCGACCGCCGCTGGTTCGGTAAGATTAAAAAGATCTTTTTTTTAATTTAACTTGGACTAAATTTGATTGCTACCTTTCTTAATTGTTCTCTTATTTGTTTTCTAGTAGTTGGATGTAAAAGAAAATATTTTTTTTAATAATTAAAACCAATTATAGTGAAAGAGCCTTGGTGAAGTTTTACTTCATTCATTGATTGGCCCGAGTTTTGTTTGTTGTCTGTTCTTAATGTTGAATTGAAGTGAGCGACATAGTGTCAGTATTCCTTTCTTTTCATAGGGAACACCCGAGTTGTGAATCAGAAAGAGCTAGAATTTTTCCGGGAAGAGCTCCAAAGCCGGATGTCAAGCAATTACAATGTCATTTTGAAGGAGAAGAAATTGCCCTTGTCTCTCTTAAAGGACCATTCAAAGGTAATGAATTCTTTGAAAGTGAATCTTTCTGGAATTTGGATTCTGGAATTTCCTTTCCTTTTTGGGTTCCAGGCATATTTCTAATTCCACTATGTTTGTTGATTAAATGTAAATCTATGAAGCAAGCCAGAGCTCATCTTCTGGACACACAGCCTTTTGAGGATGCATTTGGACCGAAGACAAAGAGGAAGCGTCCAAAGCTCCTAGCTGCAGATTACGAGTCTTTAGTTAAGAAAGCAGATGGTTCTCAAGGTAATATTATTATTATTATTATTATTTTTACTTGGGGGTGTGGGGGGAGGGGGCTAAAGGACTAGGAAGTTAGGGTCGCATGTGTCTTAAAGTGCATCTTATTATATTATAAGCGGTTCTTCTCCAGCGTCTCTTGGAACAACAAAAACTGAAGTTTATATTTGTGTTTCACATGTTGTATTAACTCTGCAGATGTCTTCGAGCAGAAGCATGGTGCTTCTCCTTCTGCAGAAGCAGGTGAGGCAGATGGATTCCGTGAACTGGTTCGACATAATATGTTTGAGAAGGGTCAAAGTAAACGTATATGGGGTGAACTCTACAAAGTAATAGACTCATCAGATGTTGTTGTCCAGGTCAGTGTCTCTTCATTTGCTTGCCTCCTACTTGAAGAGGAAGCAATAGAAAAGAAACAAGAAATTCCATGTCATCTTTTCTTAATATTCTCTTGCATTACAGGTTTTGGATGCTAGGGACCCACAAGGGACAAGATGTCATCATTTAGAGAGGCATTTGAAAGAGCATTGCAAGCATAAACACATGATTCTTCTGTTAAACAAGGTTAGTTGCATTTTAATGTTGAAAACTTTTCTAAGACGGTAGTTATTGTTTTTTACTCCATGATGTTTTCTGCAAAACTGCTTGTAAATACTGAATTTCTATTTTCAGTGTGATCTTGTTCCTGCTTGGGCTACAAAAGGGTGGCTTAGAGTTTTATCCAAGGAATATCCAACTCTAGCATTCCATGCAAGCATTAACAAGTCTTTTGGCAAGGTACCTCTAATTCATTTCATATTGTTGTTTGATTTAGAATGTCAAATTAAAAAAGTGATTACCCCTTCATCCCTTCTGACTGCCGCAATCCTTTGGTTCCCATATTTACATGTTTATTGTAACTATGCTGTTATATATAGCATTCACCTTCCCCTCCAACTTGTGCCTGGCATTTTTTACATTAGAATGTCTCATTTTTTAATCAGGACATAAAATTCTCTGACCTCCCAACCTCTTACAAATCTAATGATATTGTTTTTGGTGTTGGAAAGACACATTTTTAGAAAAACTTAGTCTACTTTAAGTTTTTGAAGATTTATGGATATGCATTCCAAGCATTTTGTTTTGTTTTTTTTTTTTTTTGGTTGATTACTAGTATTATTATTTTTAGATACTTTCTTCTGGAATTTCTAACCAAGTTTAATTCCATCGAATGTAGGGTTCTCTTTTATCAGTGCTGAGACAATTTGCCCGCTTAAAAAGTGACAAGCAAGCTATTTCTGTTGGATTTATTGGGTATCCTAATGTTGGCAAGTCTTCAGTAATAAACACACTCCGCACAAAAAATGTAATCTTTTTGTTCACTTTTTTGCTTCTTTTATTTGATGCACGTATACTCCATAGTTTTGTAATCCAGTATTTTGGTATTATTAATCTGTATTCATGTGTTCTTATTCATACACTTAACTTTAGGGTCTTTAATATATTTTTAGAAATGTACCTGACATCTTATCGACAATGCCCCTTTCTTAACTATGAACATTAATCATTTTTTTTTTGGTTTGGTACTTAGAGAGCTTTACGCTTGAAGGCAATTGTGTTTTTTTTTTTTTCTGTTTTGGTACTCTTATAGAAGGATGGTGTAATGTGTGTATAATGTACTTACTATATTCATTTAATTCATTCATATATGTTTGTTACTTTATTTTGCTTTTGAATTTGTTCACTTTTATTTTTAAAAGGTTTGCAAGGTTGCTCCAATCCCAGGGGAGACTAAGGTGTGGCAATATATAACACTCACTAAAAGGATTTTCTTAATTGACTGCCCCGGGGTTGTTTATCAGAACAGTGACACAGAAACGGATATTGTGCTGAAGGGGGTGGTATGTTCTTTATGTTATTTTTTGTCCTCCATCAAGATTCAATGTGTACTGTTGTGTTATTTAGTTACATTAGATTCACTGTGGTTTGTCCCATGTGATATTCATGGTGAAAATGAATGTACTCACTGTTGACCTTAGGCTCAAGTTCATCTAAATGTTTTTATTCTAAATTTTAATGTTTATTTTATTTGCTTATTGTTATTAATAGATGAGTGAGCCAATGGCATAATCCATTATAATTGTTGGTTTCACCCACATACCAAAAGTCTTGAAACTTATTTTATGTTGCAGCCTTTAGTCTAATCATAATACTTAATGTTTTTATTACTTGATTTTTTAGTCTAATCATAATATTGAACTCTTCATTTTTCTAGGTACGTGTCACGAACTTAGAGGATGCTGCTGAACACATTGGAGAGGTTTTAAAGCGTGTGAAGAAGGAGCACTTGGAAAGAGCATACAAGATAAAGGACTGGTGAGCTGCTTTATGGCTATAATTTGCATTTTGTCATCATGTTTTGCACTCTAAAGTGAATTTTGGAGCATGTTGATGTTTGATTGATTGTTGTTGGCGAGTGTGATTTCCAAGTCCTTGCCTTTTCAATTATTAGAGTTGCAGCTTATGATCAGGCTTTATTTATTATACAGAGGAGCATCATCTGACACCTCAATATTCCTTGTTGTCTTTTTAGAAAAGCTTACTTTATGTTATATAGGTGTGAGAAAAGATCTTGATATGTATGTATTTTGGTTAGCTGGTTTGTTTACCCTTTTGTGTTCTTAATCATTTACCATTATTAAAGAGCCTTATAACTAATCTATGCAAAGAATTTCATAGATTCTTAAAATTGCTCCTTTTCTTGCTTGTTTCTATTATATTTTAATTTAGTATTTTAATCACATCTAGCAAAAAGAAATAAAGGATTGTTACTAGTTAACTATGCGCTTTTCCATTCTCCTATTCTTCCTTTTATCTGGGATGCGTGTTCATGCCTTTTAACAGGAACATGGCCACCCTTGTGGCATTTGCATTTGGTGTTGTGCCCATTTACTACTCTTAAATCATATAAGCTTGTATAAGAACGAGAGAGTTGCAATTTATTAACTATATTTATTGTACTGCTGTTCTCAGGGTTGATGAAAATGACTTCTTAGTCCAGCTATGCCAATCAACGGGTAAACTTTTGAAGGTATGTGTTAACTTTGGTTTCAAGCCTCATTTGGTTTTTAACTGTATTATACAAAGAGAGTCAAAATTTAAGTTATAACATTTAAGCGAGTGTGTTCTTGTAAATGGCCTTATGTCTAGGGTGGCGAACCTGATTTGATGACTGGAGCGAAGATGATTCTTCATGACTGGCAGAGAGGTAGAATACCCTTCTTCGTTGCTCCTCCTAGACAGGAAGCTGATGCCTCTATAGAGGAACCCACTGTGCACGGAATAGACAAGGACGCCGTGGCCAATAATAACCAGGCCGATGCTGCTCTTAAAGCTATTGCAAATGTTATGTTGTTCCAGCAGCAAAAAAGTGTACCTGTTAAAACAGATCTCTTCAGTGAGAATGAGCTCGTTGGTGAGGCAGGCAACCAGCTCCCCACTACTGAGATGGCAAGTGAAGTTAGAGCGTCAGACGATGAGGTTGGAGGTTCTAGCTCAGAGGAACCATAGACTTTTTGCTGTAGAAAGAGATGAAAGGCTCTTTCTGTGTTTTTTGTAGTTAGGCTTGTTTGTTGTAACTGGGATATTCTTTTTCCTTTTTATTTGAAAGATATTGTCAAGAGTTATATTAAATTTTTTTGTATTACTTATGATTCAGGAAAGGAAATTTTTAATTGTGGGCAATTGTTTTATGCTCTTTCCATTGGATTTCTCCTTCTAAGATCCTCTACTACACCTATTTATTCATTTTCTATGATATTTAAATAATTTTTTAAATTTTGATTGAAAATATAAACTAATTTTTAAACATTAAAAAAATTTAATTATTGATCCGTCTCATGTCACTCGTCTTTTTCTACCAACTTGGTATATGAGTTGACAAGTTGATGCATCAGTTGTCATTTATCCTGTGAGTATATCAGTTCATCAGTATACCATGCTTGTGATTATGCATATGACAACTTCTCTGACACTTCTAATAGTAAGGTCCAATGGTTTAAAAGATGGATAAACCATGCTTTCATGGTTTGTATTCCATCAGATAACCGTCCTCGACCAACTGTGGATTTGCTTTGGGATGGATGTCAGAACACAAAGCTAAACCAAGTGCTACAATTAAAGCCATAGAGGAAGATGTTATTGTTTTAGCTTGTCTCAAGTCTCCAAATGAGTTCTTTTCCACATTTTGTTGCTTTTGCTGTTGAGACTTGAAGAGGGATTAACCCACGCTAACCTTAGACTGCATCGTCTGTGAATCTGTCTTCCTATCATGCACGTTTTTCAATCAATTCTGGCAAAACCACATGAAATCGAATCCAGAAAACGAGTACAACAAACTTATTCTCCCTATGTTTCAGTTCGAAAAGGAGACAATCATTCAATCCCACAGCATCCACGTAAAGAACTCTTGCAAGGAACCGAAAACCAACAGATGTGTGTTCATCTGGAATATTTCATTAGGTTGTTAGCTGTTAAAAAGTAATGTGCTGTAATTTACAGTTTCTAGACAGCAACCTAGCTTACGGCTACAGGTATGAACTCTGCTCATATTAATAATATTTGTTGGTGGGGATGAGTTCAAGGCTACTTAATTAGCTGCCTAATCTTCACGTCTTTGGTTTGGTAGAAACTTTCAAAAGTTGCTGATGTAGAAGAGATAAATGAGCAGCCCCTTGCTCCCTTACCTCCTTTGTTAGCTAACAGATTTTGGCTTCAGGATTTTATTCTCGAGGGTTGCTACAGATTGCAATACTGAGTTTTGGGTGCTAAAGAAAAAGGTTGAGGCTGCTAATTTTTGGATTATGTAGGTTTTTAAGGGAAAAATGGTACAAGTTGGCCGGGAAGAGGTTTACACCAATTTAGTTCGTGAGGTGTCTTTTATTAAATTAAATCATAAAATTCAACGAGTCAAAACAGACAATATCTTATAAGTTGGTATAGATCGTGATATTTAATATCAAAGTCAACTCTAAGATTAGTGAGGAGGATATCATGATTTAAAAAATTTGGACGATCTCTTTTAACAAAACAGAACCGTAAAAATTTAATAAATCAAAATAAACAATACATTACAAATATATATGAACCGTAACACTTTGCATGACTGCATATGGCAGATGCACATGGGGAAGTGGTTATGTTTCATGCAGGAGTTAGTAGGATTTAGCAGCAATTCGGGTTGCTCTCTTTATTTAGTCATCAAGAGTCTTTAGGTTATCATTGTTTCTTAATTAGTTCATAGGAGACAAAACCTATCTTCATTTGTTACTTAGAGTAGAATAATTACTACAAGGGTTATCTCTGTTTTATTACAAATATTACTTTTTATAAGATTAGCTCATGGATATCATATCAAGAAAATTTAATTCAAGTAAAAATTAAGATGATGTTTGGTATTTTATAATATAATGTGATTTTAAGGAACATAATTGTGAAAATGTGATTGTTGAATTTTTCATAATCAAAAGGTAAATGTTACTAGTAACCATAAGCAGCTCTGCAAAGTGCAAGAAAAGAAGATGAATTGGTGTATGGTAAAATGCAAGAAGTGAACTGATTCTGATTCCACTAAAACCAAGTAACCAACTTGTGAATACATGGTTAAGTCAAAGTCTGGGTCTGTGAAGACGGACAGTATCTCTGTCTTAACAATTTTAACCGTTTTATTTGAGCCAATAGTCAAATTCTAACTAGCTACCAACTGCCTAAGGGCGTTCTTCAAGGATCATCGTCCCGACTGATCCATCACAACCTTAGTGAATCCTGCAAGGTGGAAAATCAAAATGACAAAAATGGTTAATCGGAGGTATTATGTTTAGGCTATGATGATCGAGAAATGTCAAATTGAAACTAGAATTACTACTCACGTCTCGCAATTGGTGTTGATGGAGACAGGGAAACCAACGTTGATGCCGCAAGCTTGAGGAATCTTGCTCAAGAACTTGTCCTGAATTCCGGGTGACTTGGCGGCAGCCTTCAAGCATCTGCAGATGGCCTTCTTATCATCAACGGATTTCACAGTTTGAGCAAGCTGATGCAGCCCGGTGCAGCATTGAGCGGAGGGCTTTGTAGCCTTGCCAGTTGCAAAGCCAACGCATGCACCTGCCTTGGCATCCACAGTATTACATGGAACAGCTGCCTCCCCATGGTTATCAAGGAAGAAGAAGAATGAGAGTAGGAGGAGCATGGAAAAGAATAGGTTCTTCATGGTTGGTTTTCTGTCAACTTTGCTCGGTTACTGATGTTGAAAGCACTTAAAAGTTTATGACAATTGGCTTCTGGTTGATGGACTTAAATAGGGAAGAGAGAAGAGTTAAGTCATTTTCATGCTTTGGGACGAGAGGTTTGTGTTTCCCAATGAGATTGATCAAGCCAAGGTCAATTAAATTTTCTTTATTTTCCAGGCATGATTCTTCTGTTCCCGTAGTTAGACTCAACATACAAAGCTTGATGCTCCGTTTTGTGCGCCCTAAGGATCAGGCATTGGTGCTGATATTTGTGAAAGTACTTGCATGACATGACACATGTTTTCTGTCCATAGATTGATCTGACTTTGAGTCCATTGGGAAACACAAACCTCTTAATTGACCTTGGCTTGACACATATTTGTAAAGAAAATTTAATTGACCTTGGCTGGATCAATCTCATTGGGAAACACAAACCTCTCGTTCCTCATAGCATGAAAATGACATAGCTCTTCCCTTTTCTCTATTTAAGTCCAACCGGAAGCAAATTTCCATCAACTCTTAAGCGCTTTCAACATCATTAACCGAGCAACGTTGACAGAAAACCAGCCATGAAGAACCTATTCTTTTCCATGCTCCTCCTATTCTCATTCCTCTCCTTCCTTGCTAACCATGGGGAGGCAGCTGTTCCATGTAATACTGTGGATGCCAAGGCAGCTGCATGCGTTGGCTTCGCAACTGGCAAGGCTACAAAGCCCTCCGCTCAATGCTGCACTGGGCTGCATCAGCTTGCTCAAACTGTGAAATCCGTTGATGATAGGAAGGCCATCTGCAGATGCTTGAAGGCTGCCGCCAAGTCACCGGGAATTCAGGACAAGTTCTTGAGCAAGATTCCTCAAGCTTGCAGCATCAACGTTGGTTTCCCTGTCTCCATCAACACCAATTGCGAGACGTGAGTAGTAATTCTAGTTTTCAATCTGACATTTCTCAATCATCATAGCATAAACATAATACCTCTGATTAACCGTTTTTGTCATTTTGATTTTCCACCTTGCAGGATTCACTAAGGTTGTGATGGATCAGTCGGGACAATGATCCTTGAAGAACGCCCTTAGGCAGGTGGTAGCTAGTTAGAATTTGACTATTGGCTCAAATAAAACGGTTAAAATTGTTAAGACAAAGGCACTGTTGGTCTTTACAGACCCAGACTTTGACTTAACCATGTATTCAGAGGTTGGTTACTTGGTTTTATTGGAATCAGAGTCAGTTCACTTCTCGCATTTTGCCATACTCCAATTCATCTTCATTACTTGCACTTTGCAAAGCTGCTCTTGTTTACTAGTAAAGACATTTACTTTTGTTTACAAAAAATCCAATCACTAAACCAGCGGTCTTATTACAGTTTCTTTGTACATGACAAAGAGGTGAAAATGTCAAAAATCAAAAAATAAGCAACAAGAGCTATGATCGAAGTCTATCGATATCATCAAATTAATGAACTAAACTTCAATAAAATCGTACAGGTTCAAAACACAATAAACCAATATGACAATGTAACAGTCATTAATACCAAATTTGATATCTTCATGTTGTGTATCGAGATGGAAATTTGTAAATCACCAAGGAATTTCCTGACCATCCCATGCAAAGAACTTGCCATTGTCCTGATGTTTTGTATTGTTAATGATGTTCAAGAGCTTTTGCACTGAGAACTCTTTGGTGAAAAGCTTGTCAGCAGGAACATTTCTTTGGAATGGCCTAGACAGATCTGTATCCACTGTGCCTGGGTGCAAAAGAATACATGCAATTGGGTCTTTCTTCCTTGCAAACTCAACTGAAATAGTTTTCGTCACTGCATGCATCAAGACAAACAGCATTATCTGGCACACGAATTCAACAAAACTAATTTGTCTATTCAGATTATTATCGAATCTGACTCAAGACTTTGTTAATTCTCTTCTTTCTTTCAGTTAAAAATAATTCTTTGTATCTTTGTTGTTCTTTCCATCGCAAGCCTTACAGAAAGGGGAAAAGAAACATTTACACAGCCATTGCAAGTCCCCGCAAATATGTCTAAAAGAGTATCATTATAGATATTGGATGAGAGACCAAAAGAGTTCATTTTATTATAAATTCGTATTAAAATCAAAGCGCCGCAGGGGGGGGGGGGGGGGGGGGGGGGGTGGGGGGGTGTGGGGTATACAAGTGTATGATATTCATGTTGAAAGCAGCAGGTAAAATGACCTTTCTTCCTATAGTTTGTCCGTGTTCATTGTTGAAGCCTTGCCCCAAAGAATTTCATCCTACAAAGACGTGAGAGGGAAGAAAATCATACATTGATTAAGTGCAGCCTTTGAAGAACGATAGGAGTGCCAGCCCCCTAGTCGATTGTCTCCAATGGAACCGACTCTGGCACTTAAGTTGGCCACAACTGCAACACCCCTTTCAGTGCCAAAACCTCCTCCAGCTTTGAGGAGAGGCCACATATGCTGTCAGCAATATCACAAACAGGAATGTCTGTTATATTGTCAATGAACTCCCATTGAGACCAAAGGACAATGAAGAATTCAAGCACAACATCCAAAACAAAGATTCCAATAATTTATCAATTGCAACACTTTGCATTTGAAAACACTTTTGTAAGGAGCCACTTGCGTAAAAGGAAATTTTTTAAGTTATACTAACAGAGAAGGTGATGCACATGACTCTCTTCATACTAGCAGCTAACAGTCTATCCACCATGAAATCATGATAAGCTACTATCCCCATTTTTGCTCAAAACATGAGCACCCCGGCTCACCAAACTTAACATTAAATTTCATTTAAATAACTGAACTTCAATGTATAACTTCACACATTCTTAAATTTGCAATCTGGATCAAGTGATCATATTCAGCAAGCATCTGTAAAAGAATTTGATACAAATGAGAAAACTGGTGTCACAACCACAAACTGCTTTGTGGACCAAAAAATTCCCACACAACAAGCAAACATACCATTTTTTTTTTGCCCGTAGCCGGTTCTTGTCTCCCTCCTGTGCTCCTTTTATATATCTAAAACCCAACCTTCCTTCTCTCTATATACTTTGATTCTCCTAACTTCAGCTTCCCTTTCTATCTCTAAAACTCATGCATATTCTCTCTGTAAAGAAAAAAAACACAGAATCTTTATAGATTAAAAACTTGAAACCTTAAACCACACCATTTTCTTCCTCCACTAATGCCAAAAAAAAAAGAAAGGAACATAATAAATCCATCTTAAATCCTTTAATCCACATAACAAAGAAGCCAATCAGTTCAAATCTAGCACAAGCTGGATTGGAGGGAGAGAGACCTGGGAAATTAAGAACACTGGCAATAGTGATGCCAAAAGAAAGGTTTACTAGTGGGTTGGGTTGTTTTTACTAATTTCTTCCATCGAAAGGGGCAGCAACAACCAACCACTGAAAACAAGCAGAAGATGAAACTAAATAGTAAATAAATTACCTTCCTGAATCTCTAGCAAAACAAGACAGTGGAGTAAAGAACAGAGAATAGAAAAACAAAAGAAAAATAACCATAAAGTAAACAGTCTTATATCCTAGAGGAAGGACCAGGTACACCATCATTAACTGAAAATTCACCAAGGAAGACGAGAGTGATGACACCCAATACTTATGGCACGCCTCTCTATCATACAGGTATTGCCCAATTCCCAAGAGCATTGACCTTTCTATGGATCAAACCAAGCTGGAAAAAAAAATGAAATTTTGAATACTGGCTTTCATATATGAGAGTTTTGAGAAGAAAGAAACCAGAGAAAAGAAAAAAAAGAAATAAGAGAAGAGACTCTCTTTTTAGTTTTTGGTTGATGTTATAGTCAGGACCATTTATCCTACAATAAGAGACTCTCTTTTTAGTTTTTGGTTGATTTTCTGTCTAGTTTTTCTCAATGAACACTGAAAAAAAGGCAACATTTAACACATGTTGCAAAGTTTCGTAAATCAATTGTTACAAACTGAAGCTAGTGCTCAAAGGAAATTTAGTGATTAGTTTAGTGATCGCAGGTAAATTTACCCCTCAAAAAAAGTTTAAAAAATGGCAACCATGGCAATTCTGCAAAATAAAAAATCCAGCAGCTTTAACATTATCAACAAAGAATGCTAACAAAATGTTAGTTTGACTGCATATAGCTTCCTAATCCAAAAGAAGTGAACTAGAGTTCTTCCAGAACATTCAGGGTCAATTGTGAGTTGAAAGTTTAAAGCGAATCTTTTATATAAAAAAATGAAAGAAAATTAAAGCAAAGTCAGCATACCTTGATCACTAAAATAGGACCAACAGCATTAACCTCATAAGCAAGCATCAAAGATGACTTGTATAATTTGCTCAATGTTGTTTCTGCACTGAAAGCAAGGGAGTTTTTTCATCTGCCTAGGCAGCATATTGAAATGAGAAGAAAAAAGTAAGAGGGAAGAGAGTGTCGGGGACGAATTCAATTCCCTTTCAGTACAGATGCAAGGTATTTATGCTGTTAAAGCCTTGAAAACTTTCTTGAAGATAACATAAAGTTCATACCTGGTTGCAATACATTGGGTATTGAAAGAATGCCCGATGCATTAATGAGAAGGTTGAGAGAGCCATATCTTTCTCTTATGGACGTTGCTGACTCCTGAAGTATGATGTGTCAAAGGTCGGTCTTATTTTGATATATATATATATATATATATATATAAGACAAAGGAATAGAGTGAAAGAAACAGAATCAGATAATTAACCTCCATAGTACTTTCAACAGTCAGATCCAATGGTAAAATATTAAGGCGTTCAGCAAACTGATGTTTTAATTCAAGAAGCCCTGTTGCCCCGTTAGGATTACGGCAAGTGGCAATAACATGCCCTTTTTCATTCTTTTCCAGTAGTTGTTTAACCTGCATTGAGAAGTGCACAAGTCAAAATCATAGCGCAGGATCATTAAATTAAAATACCACGCAAATTAATTAATTAGACAAAAAAGAATGAACGAAAACTTTCCAATCTCTTAATAGACCATTATTCTGCTGTGGCTGGTGTAAAATTAACAAGCAAAACTCTTATGATCTCTTAACAGCATATTACTATTCTACTGTGGCCATAAGTATAAGCACTGAACTGTTCATTACATAGCCATTCAAGAAAAAGGGTGTCCACTCACAATATTGAACAAGAACATGACATAGCAGAATGAGATACTAGGAACATGGATAGACTGACATCAAAATTGTTTCAACAGTTAACACCAAGAGGAAGAGGGATGTGGACTGTAAGACAGTGCAGACCGATACAAACAGCAGTTTTAGCACCTCCAATTGATCCAAAGTGTTTCAGATGAGAAATTACAAAAGGAATTCTTTAAAAAAAACCACAAATATGAACAACAGAAAACCATTCGAGAGTAGAATTGTCCATGCAAAGAGAAAGTTATTCGGCTAGTGCCCAAAAGTGAATAAAGTAGAGATTATTTCAGCGGCAGTCGAAATTCACAAATGCACATGTAACTGGACATTGGGTCCTCTAAAGCAGACAGAAGCGCATCGGGTTCTGTATGACATACATAGCACTCAGAAGGCTAAACAAGCATAATCTTACCTAAAGTTTCAATGAGTTTCAATTCAAATAAAAACCATCAAAAGAAATCCAACCCTTTTTATAACTAAGTGAAACATTCCACGTTTTGGGGTGAATCTAGTTGAAAACAAAAATAAAATTTGGAGCATGCAATTGTAGTCTTACCAAAAACCCAATCTATTTTCGTCTTAAAAGGTAAATGAGAGAGAATAAATGTTCAAGAATTGGATAAGCTAGAGAGGGCAGCAGGAAGCAATGCATAAAAGATAAAGAAAAAGAAGTGAAAGGTGATGAGGAAGGCTCACAAATTCAAGGCCAATTCCTCGAGAAGCTCCCTGAACCATGGAAACCCCGCCTTCCCATTTCAGAGCAGAAGCGGAAGATGCAAATGATCTCAGTCTCAGTCTCATGGGATTGGCCATCAATGCTCGGTGGGTGTCAAGCAAAACCCTCATCACTTCTCGTGCTTCTTTAACAAACTAGACTGTCTCTCAAACTAGCGATAAGCATTGTGATAGAATGAATCCAGAAGATTTCTTCTGCTTGCTGAATGGTGGATGCTACACTCTCCACGTCGAAGCCGTATTAATGGTTGCCTTTTGAATCAACTGCCAGACTAGAGAGCTGAGCTAGCTAAGGCCTAAAGGAACCAAAACCAGCCCCTTACTTTCACTGGACCGCCTAATAGTAGGCCAGATATGCAGCCATGCAGGCCCTTAAGAAAGCCTAGTACTCGAAAATTCCCTTTTTTTTTTTTAATAGGTATAAACCGGTTTAGAATACGGAGTACCCGATATAATTAGATCTAGTAATTCATTCTTTCATGTCTTAAATATATCAAACATAATTAGACACGAAATACATTAAAATTAAATATAAATATGACAAGAATGCTATTTATGCTTTAAATCTGAAATACGTACATGTATATGTTTAATAATCATGTAACACAGCATGACACGTTTAGACACGTTTGTTAAACGTGTCAATATATAACACGACATGATTAATAACACGTTTAACATAATTAAATAAAAAATTAAAAATAATTATAATAAAATAAAATAACAAGAACATCAAATATAACAAAACAAATTTTAAAATTAAGATTTGGGCATGACATAATTACATTATTATTTTTATAAAATTTAAAATTTTGATTAAAATAATTATTTAAAATTATTTAAATAAGACTAAAACAATTTTTGATTATTAATTTTTAATAAGTTGATAAGCATGTCATGTATACACCTTTAAACATAATAATACGATTAAACACGTTTCTACGTTTAAACACGATAACACGATTAACACAATTTATTAAATGTGTTTAAATGTGTTTTAAACATGTTACTCATGTTTGATACGTTAAGACACATTTTGTGTCTTAAATATATCAAATACGATTAGACACGAAATATGTTAAGGGTAAATCCAAACTTATTTAATTCCGTGTCTTCCCTTGTCGTGTTAACGTGTTGTATCTAAAATTACTAGTTCTAGATATAATCTGAACAAAAATATAATTAAATTCGAGTATTGAATATCAAATAATCATATTCGTACTTGACTCAAATTTAAGATGAACAGTAAACTCCTTATTTGAACTTGTCCCAAACTCAAATATAAAATATCCGTCTCTACGTAACAGGGCTACGTAACTCTAGATACCGAAAATAACATGTTAGGTTTTTCAATTTGGTTTGTCTAATCTCTAATTTCTCAATGTCATTTGCTATAACTACTTGTTAGGCTGAGCATTGAAAATGTTAGGGTTGGGCCGGGCTGGACTCAAACTTGGCTTTGAAAACATCAGGCTTGAGCCCACCATGGACATCCCTAATTGTTAGTTAATTAGGTTAAAGCTTGTTACTAATTTTTTTAAGTAATAAAAAGAAAGCAAATTCCACTTCATCCCATGATATCTTATGATTTTTTTTTCTCAATTAACACCTTATAAATCTTTTTTTCTTTTCAATTAAGTACCTTATGAATAACTTCTGCTTTCAAAAGAATTAAACTGTTAATTTCACTAACATTATCGAAATACCCTCAGTTCATAGGAACCCAAAAAGCATGTGTAGGTTACTTGATGCAAGCCTTATCGAAACGTCTGAAGTTGTACCAGGTAAGTACTGCACTATACTACCAACTGGATAGTTTTTGTATACTTTTAACATGAAATAAATCTTGTCTTTGTCTTTTAAATAAAATTAAAACATCAATTCAAAATTAATTTATATGTTTATATATATAAAGTTATTTTTTTTTGTAATTTTATTATATAAATTAAACAACTTATCCCTTTATTGAAACATAGCTAATAAGTTTTTTCATTGGAGAAGGCAAGTTGCAAGATGCTGACAGGAACCCAGAAATTGTTGCCCAAAAGACTGTTCATCAACCTGTCAAATCCTGTTAACATCTTATGCCACATTGATATCCATCGATCCCAAAAGAAAAAAGGCCTGTTTATTCATTTATTTATTCATGATTAAGAACCAAACTTGGTGCAATCACCTATGGGACAACGCGGGTAGGAAGGGATAAAAAGACTATGGTCTTCTTTTTCTCTACTTGAAGAGCACTTAAAGTGGAGGGGAGGGCATGGGATCTCGAAACCAATCAATCCCCTTCACAAATTTGAAGTCAAAAAATATATTTTCTAAGCTTCTTCTCATTGGAAGTAAAGTCATTTATGTCACATGGGAAGCCCACACAATCCAATAAGAGCTTAATTGTCCAAAACCTTAATTTAATCACTAATTAAAAACTTTGCATGATTTGATATTTTGCAGTTCCCAAAGCATACTACATTTTACTTTTTATTACTCTCATGTTCTCAAGGGTGATGATCAAATATTTTCCTCTCTAAGATTGGGGAATATAATTAATTTTACTTTGGGAAGAAGCTCCATTGATCTATTCCTTGATACAAACTAAATGCAACATTAATTCTACATCTCATGATACATGGTCCATACCCTATATACACTACACTTTCCATAGCTAGTTCACCCTACTCAAAAGGGTACTGTGGTTGGTGGTGAGAAGCCCCAACCCCACCCAAATGAACCCTTCCAAAGTTCCTGCAAACTATGCTACTTGCTAAAGTCACTCACAAGCCATGTTGAAGTCAATTTTTGATTCATTGATATCGTACAAAATCTATGCATTGACAGTATTAATGTTAATTTAGCTTTACTTGACTGATCCGTCATCAGATCGGGTCGGATGGATTCGTTCTTTCCTTCACTAAGCATGCACCAATCTTAAGAGTTTAGCAAGAGTAATCAAAGAGAAATTTAAGATAACTTATTCAAATCAAAGTTATGGAACCGCACTTTGACCTTGTTAGCCTAGTTTATACTTTATATTATTTGCAAGAAGAACATACATACACACGCAAACAGGTGGCAAGACGATTAATCTAAACGGTCGACATAAACATGTCTAGACGGCAGTTTGATGGGTGCAAGACCGGTGAGGTTGCCGGTGGACGGTGACGTCAAGAGGCGTCAGAGGCTTAGGCAAGCGTCCCGCGTGCAGCTCAACATACAACGCAACAATGACTGACTGTAAGACATCTAATTCTGATTAATTTATTTGGAATAAAAAAATAATTAAGCATTCGTCAGCGTCGAAGAAGCTGGCTTGCCATTTTCATGACTAGTTTAATTAAATAAAATAAAATAAAATAAAATAAAGGGTGATTAAATTATGGGGTTGCTTCACATGGCAGGAGATGGTGGCGATGGCTGTGGGGAAAGACAAAAAACCCTGTTATAGTGTTTTTTTATATATAGTCTTGCTCAGAGAGAGAATCCCAGTTTTAATTTGTTCTCTTATGGGCAGTGTGTCTGCGTGTGATAGGGTTGTCATGCAGGAACGTGGGGCAAGTGTTGTCCCTAACCCAATCAACGATCCCCACAAAAAAAAACTAAACTAGGGTTCTTGTTTTATGGGGATGGACCACCAAGAAAATCCCACTGGATGACTGATCAATTCTTTTTCAATCCTCTCCCTCTAAACTTGGTTTTGTACTTCCCCATGAAAGAGACAAAAACTTTGCATAAGACCACCACATTGAGAGACCAACATGATTAGTTCTGGGTCTATGTATATCTCTGCATGCATTAACTTCCTTTAATTAAATTCCCAGCTTCATGTGGAAATGAATGCCTGCGGACATAAATAATAAGCAATGGTTGACAGACTTATTAAGAAAGGAGTTTTCCGTCAATATAATCTCATGTCAATGGTTAATTGATTAACGGTAATTAATTATAAAGAACTTTTGCTTGAAAAGTAATAAGTGGTGGAGGAAGAACTAACTAGTTCTAGTCCTAGGTCGACCTGTCTAATCTTGATGGTCAAGAAATTAGGAAGAATTGAAGCTATTACTGTTATAAACTTAACACAAGGATCGTTTATTTCTTATCTCTTAACAAAAACTAATAAAGGGGGGATGGATGGTAAACACTTGTCTTTTGGAGGAGTCCAAAGCCAAAGGCTAAAGCCAAAAAATAGGGTAGACACAGAGAGAGAAAGAATGGTTGTGTGCTATAGTAGATTCTGAAAATGTCTCATCAAACATAAGGGGTCGGTGATACCCTGATTTGATCACTGGCCCATTGAAAACTTCAATCCTATCAAATACTAAACAAAAACCCCAAACCTCTCTCCCTCTCCCTCCTTCCCCGTCCACCACTACATCCCAACATCCACGTATTTCCTGTTTGTAAAGCATATAGGTTTTGTATTATTAAAGGAATTTAAGGACCCTTTGTTAAGCATTCATGGAGAACGTTTCAACCCAAAGGCAAAAGGCCGAAACACCCCTCCTGATAAGTTCTCAAAAGACAAATCAAAATGTCTAATCCAACATGACTCTTAACTAAGGTCCCATATTTAAGCACGATGGTTCAATATCTTTGAACATGTCACATCCCGACACCCCACTCTTAATCCTACTTTTTAGACCAAACCCAAAGCCAAAAGCATGTTAAACATTTGACCCCTTTAATCTAAACCCTTTCAAACTCTAGAAAACAACAAAAGAAAACCTTCATTACGTCTAAGCTCTTAAAACTAATCTTTGTCCTTTATCATCCTGACATAGTTTATTTGCCTCAATCTTACCTTTTTAAAGCTTGATTAATTATCATTCTTCATCTCAAAAAGTAGCCTCCCTTTGAATCTTGGGTACATTAAAAAACGATTAGAGATATTATTAGAATTAATAATATAGCTCTAGATCTCTTTACTTTGTACATCGTAGAAAGTGGCTGCAATAACAGTTTTTAGTGGGAAAGAAAGTGGATTCTGGAGATCACCTCAAAGATAAAACATGAAGTTCACCATAAACCACAACATAGGCCAATGCAATGTCCTCAAAGTCAATCCCATTTTGACTTTGAATGAATTTCATTGCAACTCTTTTATATGTGTATGTCTGTGTGCATGCGTTTATATGTGAAAATAATTTTTATTTTGAAAAAAGAATAACAGTTAATTACTCTTCATTGTTGCTAAAGAGGTAAATTAATTTTCTTTGCTTCCATTTAATTAGAAACTAAACATCTCAAGAGGGTTTTAATTATTGGCATTAAAGAGGTCAGGAAGTTATTATTAATCAAAATTTAAAGAGAAAAATTTAAAAGTAAGAAGTCATTTTTTTTACGTCATTAGTAGGTAATATTATAATTGTCATTGTTTACGGGTCATTAAGTCTCATCATAGATGGGTTTAATCTGATTATTTTAAATTTGTGTTAATTTTGTGTAATTTACTTATTTTTTTTATTAATTTATTTATTTCTTGTACCAAATATATTATATTTGCAATTTTTATTCGATAAAAAAAATCTTTTTTATTTCAATTCTTTTGGAGATTTCCAATAAAATAAACAAAAGGGTGTTAGACAAATTTTGTGAGTAAGTCCAAGTTTTTGTATTCCATGATCTCTTTGTTCATGAATTCATTTTCCCTCATTTTCTTTTGTGTGTTATAATTTTCTACAAAACCAAACAAAAACTTAGGAAATATTTCTACTTTAGGAAATATCTTTGTAACATATATAATTGACAGCCAATTATTCATTGAAGTGGCAAAATTTAAGCCTAATAAAACTGATGACAACATATTTTGAGAATCAAACCCTAAAATATTCATTATATAAAACTCTAATTAATATTAATCACAGTTTTCATTCCCTAAACCCATCCTTATTTTCTTGGATTCACTCCCAAAATCAGTGGAGACAGCAAATTCTCTTACCAGTTCCTTCCTTCCCAATATAATTCTTTGTTCTAGCAATTTTCCTTTTTTTTTTAATTCTGAGTGTTAAAACCCTAAAATCAAGGGTGATAAATAATATTTATAGGTCTCTGATCCCTTCTCTGGTGCTCATACTTATAAAATATGAATCATGCTTGTCTTAAGGAACAAAAACAATACAATATGCTTTCATTCTTTTGGATTCAAGTTTTTGCAAGAATTCAACACATGGATATGCAAAGGTATTTTTTTTATCATTTTTTGTTTTATTTTCTTTGAATTCTTAATTTATTAAATCCTTTTTTCTGTTCAATCAGTTGGTTTTTATTATCGCCCTTTTTTGACATTTTAGTATTGCTTTTTCTTCTTTTTTATTACAATTAGATCGCCTTTCTTTATTGTTATTATTATTATTATTATTGAACTACGAAATATTTTTCTCTTTCGCTAAAGTTGGATTAAGAAACCTAATTTTACTTTATTTCGTTTTCTGGTACAGTTTTTATAATTATTCTTTTATCATTTTAATTGTTATTTGTAGTGCATTTTTGTTTCTTTTTCAACATTATGATAGCTATCCAATCTATCCCTGCCTACAAAACATATATATATTTCATGATTTAGTTTAATTTGTACTCTAAAAATATGTTTAAATTGATTTAATTTTTATTTATGTGACACGTACATACATATATATAAATTAAAATATTAAAATAAATAATATATATGAAAAATTATATTTGATACATTATCAATATATAAATTTTATACACTAGTGTCATCTCTATATACATATTTTTAAAATAATATTTTATAATTAAATAATAATATATAAATATTATATAATATTGATCATATATCGAATATAAATTCTATTTATTATTCATGACGTGTCGCAGTAGACACAACAAATAATTGGGAGAGGGGTAATAATACATAGTGTACATTTTCCAAGCTGATTGAAAAATATACCACAAACAATTTTACAAAGTGCTAGAATCACATTGAGAGGCTCTCATCAAACGGAACGCGCCGGTACCTCCCCTAAAAGAAACGACTCGTTTAAGCCCCGAAACGTTTTCGCCGAAAAATGCGGCTACTTGCCGCCTCTTTACTTTCCCATCACTTGTTCTTGCGAGAAAAAAAATATACTTTTTCCCTCTAACAACCCTTTTTTTTTTTAAATTTTTACCCTATTTTTCATTAAAAAAAGAAAATAAACAAAACAAGAGTTGTATAAATTTGACCCATTTAGGCCTAAGAATAAATAAATAAATAAATTCCCTCAGCATGACAGCTTATTAATTTTATTATTTATTAATTATTTTTTTTGCTTTTCATTTTGTGTGTCTATTATTAATTTTTTTAACAAATTAAATTATATAAATTTTATAATTTAACATTGTACTGTATTTATTTGATCAATAAAAGACAAATAAAATATGGCAGAAGGAATATCATTTTTGGGGTTTAAATTTTATTTTATTTTTTGTTTTGGTGGGTTATCTTCTTTTAACTTGTGTTTGCGTATAGAGAAAGAGCAGTGTTGTATGAAAAGTCAGCGACTCTCTCTCTCTCTCTCTCTCCAAGAAAACCATTCCTTCTTTTGTTTGTTATTGAGAGGAAAGAACATTGGTTTTGTTTCCCAAACCTTCAAGTTGGAAGCAAACAGAAAACCTGTTTCTTTGCTTCCTTTCTTGTTAATAACCCAAACCCATCTCCATTCTTACCTTGTTGCTGATCATCGAAAGGTTTTTGCATGTGTGTTTACGTCTGTTTTGGTGCAAAGGAAAAGGACAGAGCAGAGAGTGCTCTAGATATGGATATGGGGGGTGGAAAATGAAAGAATCAGCTGTTTCTTACATGTGTTTGTTTGCGTTAGTATAGCATGTGCAGTGTCTTCGGGCTGCAGATGGAGAATTATCAAGGTGATTTAAACGATATAGTTCGGGCAAGTGGTGGTCCGATGGGGTGTGGCTCTGGTCACGGTGCCTCAGATGTTCCTGCTTCGAGCTGGCAGCAATTCCCATCCGCCTCCGATCCATTGAATTTTGCATCGTCAGCCATGGAAGATAATAGAGTGAACGCCTTCGGTGACCCTTTCTCCACCATGAGAGATCCACTTCTTCATGAGCTTAACGTGGCTGCTGCTGCTGGTTCAACCTACTTCAGCAGCCCTAATTCAACTGTTGACGACACTTCCAACTTTTCTGGTGCAAGTAACATGGTTGGTCATGACAAGATTTTCGAGGATGACATGAGAACTAGTAGTCCTTGCAACATCTTTTCTCGGATTCAGATCTCTCCTAGCTCTAGTAAGCTAGCCATGTCCCGCTGTGATTCGCCGCCGCTGATGGCTGCTGCTGGTGGTGTTGGTGTTGGTGTTTCCCCAAGGGGAATTAAGGCTCCTGCTGTGCTCCCAAGCGACATGATTAATGCCAACAGCTCCAAAGGTTGCTTGATTGATAACACCGGCCCACTGCAGATCTCATCTCCGAGGAATCTGGGCATCAAGAGAAGGTTAGGGTAATACCATTTTTTAATTCTCTAACTCTTAACTCTATCCTTTACTTCTTTAATTAACTAAACTCTATAAAGAAAACAAGAAGGGTCAGGAACCTACTCTTCTAGTATTCAATTTTCCAGGGTTTTACTATATTTTATTCGTCTTTTTGGCTATGAATTAACAACCATGATGCATGAATTTAGGGGAATGGGAGGGGGGGATTTCTTTCATGAAATCATGTAGAGAGGATGTGAGGGAGTTAGGGTTTATTGGCATTAATTACTACTATTATATGCATAATAAGAATCTGAATTGTATGTATGGGAAAGTAGCGATATTGGTCTATGATTTTCCTGGGTGAGTTTTGCTCATGGTGAAGTTTTAAAATAAAGTTAGAAAAAACATAAAAGTCCTGACAGGCTTTAATCAAAACCTGAAAAGGTATAGCTTAATTCTTAGCTTTCATGTAGTTATCTCAACTACTTTTCTTCCCTAACCAACCTGAAAATGGTACCTATGATGTTCATTGCTCTTTGTCTTTAGATTATTGTACTATCGCTTTCACCTTCTATAGGGAAAAATATCCAAAATATATGTCTCGTGTTCCTTCCTAAAAGTTGAACTCAAACAAAAATGCTCGCTCTCCCAAGAGATAATTTACCAGGAATTTTGGTATCAAGCTCTTCAGTAATGGAGTCATCTCCCCCTTCTTCTTGTTTAAGATTTAACATCAGTTGTTCAACATGATTATGCAGAAAGAGCCAGGCGAAGAAGGTGGTTTGTATTCCAGCACCAGCAGCTGCCAACAGCAGGTCTAGTGGGGAAGTAGTTCCTTCGGATCTCTGGGCATGGAGGAAGTATGGGCAGAAACCCATCAAAGGTTCTCCTTATCCAAGGTATATATATACTACTAGTACCACTAAAACATTACTAGTTTGCTATGGTTATCATTCTTTGATTAGAGGATGAGTACCCGAAAGTTGCTAACTGGCTTAAGGAAACTAAAGCTGCATTTCCTATTGATCTGCTGTCTTTCTGACAAGCTGCAGACATCATGTTTCTTCTTTTGTTACAGTGTTCGCATTGAATTACACTCAAGTCAGAGAAGTTTCCTTTTGTTAAAAACCTGAATACTCGAAATAAAGCACACTTCATCATTGTCACAAAGACATGCTTGTCGCCTAATGCTTCGGATAAGCAAAACATAATGTCAAATGATAAAACAAAACAAAGTTCTTCTTCTTTGCTTTACTTGTTAGTAGTATTGAATTTATATGCATTTTCGGCTTACAATCTCGTGGCTCGCACTGATTGAAATAATTGATTCTTGTAATCTTGTCCAGGGGCTACTACAGATGCAGCAGTTCCAAAGGCTGCTCTGCAAGGAAGCAAGTAGAGCGCAGCCGAACTGATCCCAATATGCTGGTTATAACGTATACATCTGAGCACAACCATCCATGGCCGACCCAAAGAAATGCTCTTGCCGGGTCAACAAGGTCTCAGCCATCCAAAAACAATGCTTCTTCTTCCAAGAGCTCATCAAGTTCGCAGCCCCTAAGTTCATTAAACCCCAAGGAAGAGCTCAAAGAGAGCAGCAATGATGCTTTATCTCCAGCGGTTGCTGCTAGCTCAACTGCAAGTGCATCAGTTAAAGACGAGATTGAGGACATTGAGAAGCAGCTGGATATAGATGATGCGGAATTTGGCGAAGGAATGCCTCAAACATACAGGCCTGTGTTGCCAGACTCCCAGGCGCAATCTGAGGATTTCTTTGCTGATTTGGACGAGATAGAGGCTGACCCTCTAAATCTATTGTTTCCACAAGGATTCACTGAAGAAGAGCAGAAGGAAAACAAAGCCATGGATCCATTTAGTCTGTTTGATTGGTCGTCAGGGGACAACAACGCTTCCTTCTGAGAAGCCAAAAAAGGGGTTTATAGCAAGACCTTGAATTCAAAGCAACAAGCAACAAAGTTTCACACTAAAACATACTAAGAGACTGTTTCTAAGTTAGGTTTGGGATGCAAATGGATGCATGGTCCTGCTATAAACCCTTCTTAAAATTCTCTGGTTTGGAAATTTGCATGTGGGGAGGTAGAGATTTTCGATCTCTGCCTACCTTTCTACTACAACCTTTTGTTTATTTTCTTGTTATTTACCAGAATAGTCAGACGATTAGGAAGGAAAAGAGCGTAAAAGACAGTGCCGCTGGATTGGGAGCAGACCCCATGGAGACCCACATTCCTTTTGGAATATTGGTGGATGGGACAGAAAGCTGAGGAACAGAAGGTTTCAACAGTGAAAACAAGTACGTCCATCAGACATGACTGGAAAACTCAGTGAGCAGATTGATTTAGGATGGGACTTGCCCTTTCATCTTTTCAAGTGGAAAAAATTATTTAAGCTTCACCTTTGTCCATGTGGGCATGGGCAAGGGCAATTCCATTCTTATAAAGCCCAAAAAAAAAACAAAAACCCCCCATGATTTCATTGCTTTGATGTGAAGAAATAAATGGGGAAAGATGACAAAAAGAGTATAGTGGTAAAAAAATCATTAGAAATGCTTGACTTTTCTTGTCAATCTTCTCTTCTCTAGGAATGTGCAAAAGAGAGAGAGAGAGATTTATACTTACACAAGCTTTGGGTTCCTCAGCTTTCTGTTTCTTTTATTATCCATCCAACTTTGTGTCTATTTTTATATTGGAGTATTTAATTATTTCAACATTTACTATTCTTTTTTGGTATAATTATTTAATTATGAAATTTCTTTTCTCTTTCGATTACTAATTATATAATACATTAAATACAGTTCATGTTGATCTGACATAAACACAGGTATAAATGAATCATGTGTCCAGTTTGTGAAACCCACATGCATTTAATTCACAAGTCCTTCATTCATAAATAGAATATTGTAAGTGAATGTTACCCTATTGACCTATTGAATTCACTCCATTCATTTATTTTGGGGATGAAGATGCACTGTTCAGTTTCTTCCCTTTGGGGATCTTACACCATAGGGAGAATCTTAAACTACCACCATCATTAAATATATAGCAAGACTATTCTAGTACAAGACAAAAACTCAATTCAATTAACTAGGAAGGGTTAATTAGTTATCAATATCATACTCTGTTGATGTTGAACATTAATTTTTACAATATTATAAGCTAAATCATTATGCATTAAAGTAGTTATTGAGGGAACAATTCCAACATATTTAGCTCTTCTAGTGCCTACTGAAACTAGTGAGCCAGCATTTTTAGCTATGAAGGTTGTCAATATAAGATGAAAGATGAATTAGTAGTAGTCGACATCAAAGAGAGATTGCCTAGATATTTAGTTCAGATTCCATACTTGATAATCTTGTTTCCAAATGTCACTCACAATTTTATGTTAGATTATTTATTTGGTGCATATATATATAAATATATATATATATATATATGTATATATAATATCAGAATATGTTATAAAAATGATAAAAAAAAAAGAGATCTAAGTGCAGTCTTAGTTTGGCCCTCCCAAAACCCATTGTCAAGATTTGCCACTGGGAAAATAGTTTCTCCACTAAAATGCAGATAAACTCTAGGAAACTATATCTCCAGGATGTATATAATACTTAAAAAGAATAGAGAATCAAAAACTGTATTTTTGTGATTCTCTTGAATATATTTGAACTAAATTTAAGAAAAATAGTATGTAAGATGAAAAATGAGAATATTTTAATATGATCGATTGCTTTTAAAAAATATTTATAAATTTTAACCGGTGTTCTAATAAAACCGTTCACGAATAAATATATCTCTTTTAAAAAAATTATAATCTTTGAAGAAAAAAATTCACTTCGAACATTTTGTTTCACAAATTTGTTCTTGAGGGTTTAAATAATTAACCTTTGTATTTCAAAAATTAGCTACTCAATATGGATTAATCCATCACTTTCATTTATATTTGACAGAATTAAACTCAAAGTAATTAATTAATTAACAAGAATGTTAGGGATGCAATGTAGTAAAGTAGTAGCAAACCTTGCTGTTTACACATGTCAAAAGCTGCCTCTTAACTTTGGGAAACTTGATGCCTCCCTTGGTAATGGAAGCAACTTTTTACTCAATTTATTATTGTGAAATAGTGGCTTCAAGTTCTGTCAAATCCATCACTTTAATGAAAAATTTCATACCCTTTTTATTTTTTATTTTTTCAATTGAAGTCACTTCATTGGAGTGAAAAGAACAGTCCAAAAGTTATCTCATAGTGATAGAGAATAAGATGGTGTGGGTTTTCTTTTCTCTTTTTTTTTTTTTAATTTTTTTTCTTTATAATTTTCTCCCAATATTCTTGATTCATGACATGATAGTCATAATGTATTGCAAAGAAGCAAATGGGGGGCATTGGGGGTTTATGGCTGACACTGTTTCTCATGATTTTGAAAAGAAAGAGATGGGGTTAGTTGATGGCATGCACAAAGCCCCTCGTCACCCACTTGCCTTCTCTTAGATTCGTGATTACCATATGCTTTGCTTTGAGCTATCTTATCTCCAAACTTCATTTCCTTAAAACACTATGCACATGTTAAATCATTTCATCCTTTCATATTCATACATTTTTGGGTCAAATTTTCATTATGTTATACTGATTTCCTACCTACCATTAATCTAACAATATGTTAACACTACTTGAACTTTTTGAAAGTAATTAAAATTCTTTTGAATAATTTTGATAGTGCTGACTGTACAATTTTACGGCTATAAAGACACGGACGATAATTTTATACTTTATAATCAAAAAAATTTGACCGAACAAATTAAAACACAAAACAAAAATAATAAAATCGAAAAAAGAATAAATAATTTAAACATATTTCACACACGAATTACTTAAATTATAATTAGTATAGAGATGGATAAGCATTATTTTGAGATGATTATAATATGCGATATAGTTAATAAAATTTTTTTAAGAAAAATATTTAGAGCATATACACATATTTATGTGTGAAAGAATAATAATGATTAATTAATAATTATAATGTACCAATTTGTTCGTCCACCTCATGAGTAAGCAATTATAGAATCCAAGAATTAATTAATTGAAAGGCTAATCTTAATCGTGATCTCAAGCTTGACATAAAAAAAACAATTATTTGTTTGACAGAAACAAAATATCATCAAATCGGCCTTAGCACTACCATTCTCTCTCTCTCTTTTAATTTATTTTAATTTAATTTAATTTAGTTTCTTATTTTATTAGAAAGGAAAAAAAATTTAAATCCGTGCTAATCCAACAAAAATTAATTAATTAATTTGATGGAAAGCTTTTTGTTTTATTAGGAACAATAAAGTTGTTCCTCGTGTCATTATTATTTTATTAGAAAATTGGAGGTCCTAATCATCATGATGATACCCTCTTTTCCCCCCCTTTTTTTAATTTAATTATTACTATTCCTCCTCTTGTCCCCAAAACAACTTTTTAATCATTTCTTGGTATTTTAAGTTTTTTTTCTCAATCAAATGAATTTATTTTAAGTTTTTTTCGATGTAAAATTAGGGTTTATGTTAAAATTCAATAGGCCAAAAATAAATTTATTAACATCTTATTAAAAGATTATCTGAAAACCTTACAAGACAATCAAAATAAAAAAAAATTATCTAATATCGAAATTAGACTTAAATTATATCAGAAAAACATAAAACTAGTAACATCGATATTAGATTCAAATCAAACTCGGAATAAAGTATAAAATGGCATTAATATCGACATCGACACTAAATAAAAAGCAATTAATAAATTATTAAAACAAAATTTTATTTAAAAACAAATTGATTTGATTGTTGTTTTGGTGAGGATCATGTAAAATCCAGTTCAAAAAATTTTGGGATAAATCCATTTTGTTGAAATTTGGAGCTCAAGGTGGGACCAAGAAGCATTGGGTCGGTCGTATCAAGCTCTGTGATTATGCTTCATTTCCTTGCCTGTTTGCCACCAAATTTTAACTCATTCACCTCACTTGCCTTTGGATTTTAGCACATGTAAGAAATATGTAAATTCTTTTTTTTTTTTTAATTTTTATAAAAATTAAGATAAAATTTTAGAATTTCATTTCTTATTAAATACTTTCTTTTGCATCATTAGTATTAATTCCATGTACATAACAACTAAAATATTCTCTAACAATATATCGAATTCTAATAACATAACTATAACGGATTAAAGACAACATCATTTAACCATTTCTTTGAAAATGAAGCATATCTTGAATTACATTAAGATTGTAAAATATATATCGAATTTTAAACTTGTCGTTCTAACGAATTTATAAAGAGACGAATTCAAAATCGAAAATGAGTTAATAAAAATTGAGATTTACTAGATTACGGGCATTTTTTATTTGATTGTATATGTAAAAGATTGGTGTTCAAAACAATGGGAATTTAAGTAGATGCATGGGTTGAATCATTTAAAAGTAAAGAATGAGTAATTAGGGGGGGAAAAAGGAAAAGGGGAAAGAATCATATATGAGTTGATTTGCATTTGCCATGTCTTTCATGGTCGGGCTTATTCTGTAAACCTGATGAGGAATGAGGGGGTTGGAGTTTTGCACTTGGACTGGGAGCCTAGCTCTAGCAAGTCATTTTCTTAGCCTCACTTTCTGATATTTAGAAGTAGGAAATGAAGCTAAGAATCCTAGAGTTGGTTGGGGATTGATCATATCAACATCCTATAAAGGGTGAAACTTTTTTGAACGAATACAGAAGAAAAAGAACAAAACAAAATGGGGGTCCTGACAACACTAGCAATTCATCAACAGTTGACGAGTCCTGACAACATTATGTTATCGTGTTATAATAATTTATTATGATAAATTTTATTATAGTATTAATTCCATAATGATATTATTAATCCGTAATCAATTTTTATGAAATTCTATTACGGTGAAATTTACTATAATATTAATTTTTTTTTAGTAATTTTGTTAATTTGTAATAAATTTTATGAAATTTTTGGGATAAAAGATATCGTAAATTTTAAAAAAAATTAAATTATAATTTGTTTTTGAAATATTCATTTGAAAAGGTGGTCATATAAAAGATTACTAGTAATTGAGCATAGCTCTAGCTAGTCATTTTCTTAGCCTCACTTTTGTGATCCTTTAGGATTAAGAAATGGAACTAAGAATTCTAGAGTTACGATGGGTGATTGATCAGATCAAAATACTACAAAAGGGTGAAACCTTTTCGAAGGAATAGAGAAGAAAAAGAAACAAAAAATGGGGTGGGGGTCCAATCTGGCCTACAAAGAGTTGATGGTGGATGTCGAGGTGATTTTGGCACTACCAATTCATCAACATGAATGGCTAAATTTGATTGAATATGAAAACCAATGATCTAAAAGTGGGAGGACACATAGGCATAGCCATTAATTCCTTGACTTGTAATGCAAATAAAAGTATTTTTAAGTGACTTGTGATCATGTCTACAAGTATTTTACAGGAAGATATTGTTACTTTGGGATATTGCCTTGAGGGTAATGGAGATTTGGTGTATCACAAGCATTAATCGATTGAAATTGAATAAATTAATCGCAATTGATTAAATTCTTGTAATTTAATCAAATTTATTTAATTTTAATTATAATATAAAATATTAAAATAAACAAAATCAATCGAATACAAATTGATTTTGATTATTTATATTTTTAAATAGAATTTGACCGATTTGATTTTTTTATTTTACAAATTTTGATTAATTTAAATTTAAAATTATAAATTCGAACCAACTAAATAATCACTCTTACATAGATAAAAGCCTCTAACATACCCATCACAAGTGTGTGATCAAAATCCCTAATATAGAAAATTTCTTGGCCTCAAAAACCTTCCCACCTTTCCTACAAAGGTACAAGTTTTATATTATTTACTATTGGTTACTATATCTGAAAATCGCCACTTGGTCCTCTAATTGCACAACCAATAGCAATTTGCCTCCTTTGCAAAATACTATAAATTAGCAACCTCAAAATGAAAAAATTTCGATTTCTAGCCCTTTTTTGAAATGTTCATTTGCAAAGCAGTCATATAAAGATTACTCAAAGTGGAACTTCTATATAACCTCAATCACAACACCAAAACCACACAAAATAAGTTAGAACCAAACTGGTGTTTGTATCTCCCACTAAAAGACCTAAGTTTTAGTCACACAACCATTTCTCCATTGCTACCTCAAAGCATGATGGGGCAGCTATGGCCTAACAATTGTCTTATTGATTGTCATATCCATCTCAAGCCCCTGCTCTGTATGTTTTATGTTGCTCAGACCATAGTCAACCCTCAGACGGAAAAGATACAACACCCGTGTTGCATGCTCGTAGCCTCCAGCATATCTAACAGGGTTGAGAAATAATATTCCCTATTTTATAATCCTCAGTAGCTAGACAAAAGTCTCAGAGCAATTCATTTTGCTACATACAAAATTTAAATCTCCAGGTTTATAGTAAACAGTCCATTTGAGACTCATTAAAACCAAGAATGGGCAGAAAAGTGGCATGCATGTCTATCTGATAACATAGAACAAACATGCACGCAACCAGAAACAGAAACTCAATATATAATCGTTAAAATATAGTATCATTTAGTATAACTATATAACCAGCATTCATACAAAAAATAATTATACTATGAAAGAGCTTAAAAAATTTTGAATGTCTCACCAGAGGTCCACAACAATTACTATTACGATGTAGAATAATCAATTTGAGAAAAGAGAGAGAACATTTATGAGATACCTGTGTAATTTGTTTCCTTAGTTACTGGTGTGACGGGCAAATAATGAACAACCTAGACTAATCACTTAAACTTCTGCCTTCATCTTTCTATAGGCAAATATAAACAGAGGTTATTATCTACTCCAAAAGCACATCTCGAAACGATTTACAGGAAGAAAGCTAACTCCTCCATCTATATCCTGCTGTACCGAGAATGACCATAATGCTATTTTCACATACTAATTAAATACTAAACAAAAAAGAATCTTTTAACATATATATGATGACTCAACCTGTTTTATTGCCAATTTGCAACGTTGAAAAATGCTTTAATTCCCAATTTGCTGTGGATAATTTACCTACAGAAAGCATCTTTTCTGCTATCTTTGCAAAGGTTTCCGAAAATATTGTGTGGATCTAGTAGACTGATGCTCAGGCACCGGGCTTTCAGGTTCCTCTAATTGAGTTGGCAAGAGGTTGAGAAAGCTTCCCTTTGATGGGGGATCAGGAGGACCTGGAGTTTCTGCAAAATGGGGACAAGCAGGCAAACAATGAAGAAGTGACTCACAAAACAAAAACAACTAGTAGTACTTAGCAGTAAGAGTGAACTCAATTACCAAACAATGACTTCACGGAAGGTCTCTTAGGCGCATTACTTTTCTTCCTCAACTCAGCTGCAATCAAATATGCATGCAACTGTCAGCAGTTTTCAAGAGGGAGGGGGGAATGTTTCAAGCACCTAAAAAGTAGGTTGTAATAACTGCTTTCTGCATTTTCTATTGCATAGTTATTGCTACTATGGTATTACTACTATTGATACTACTACAACCACTAATGCAAAAATTAATAATAATATTAGCAAGTTTTTCAATGTACCCAAAAAAAAAAGTGGAATAACAACTTTTAATGATCCATCCTTGCATCTTGTTAGTATTATCACTGCATTATCATCATCATAATACTATTATTATAGTTCGGTTTGTTTTGCCTTAATTAAACATGTGCTATAGTGAAAAGGATGGCAAAGAAAATGCAAAAAAAAAAAAAAAAAGGCTACATTCCAATCTTCTAAAACACATGCAAAAAGTAAATAAAAAAAAAAGTAAAAAGAAAGTTAAAACAAAACCAAAAAAGGTACATACCACATAGAATTATTGCAATTATATTAGCCTATTAACAAATAGTATTATTAATAATTCTGAATCCTTAGCTTAGTATAGTTGACCTTTGAATCATATAAAGCAGTGGAAACCAAAACAAAAGTCAGTTTTCTTGTCAATACAAACCAATGCCTTGAAGATGATGCTCATTGACAATCTCAACATTCTTGTATGTATAACCGACAAAATTAGCATCCTTTGATGGAAGCATCTGCAATTTTCAAAGATAAAAAGTCAAAGATCTATCAATTGTTACAGATATATAACGTGGAGAAAAAGTTGAGCTGCAGCATAATTGCACCTAAAGACAAATATCAGGTATAAATGCATGTTAAATAAAACAAGGCAAGTGTAACATAATTCTTATAGGGTGTGCTTGATGCAAAAGATTACAGAGAGAATAAGATCAAAAACTATAGCATACAATATTTGGTATCTACTCAAAAAGAGGATCAGATGGGTGGATTACTCATTCTTTCAGAATAAAATGGAAGAGATTACTAAATCCTATGGGATAAGATTAGAGGATGGATTCCCAACCAATTATTACTATTTCAATGTTTCCTACTTTACCTTCAAAACTAGCATTTTCCTTTAAATTTATTTAGCATGCAATGTATAGGGAGGAATAAATTTGCCAATTATAAAAGTGTCATCTTATCATATATTTTATCATATCTACAACAGACAATGGCATTGGTTAAGAATTTATTATATGTTACATTTAATCTTCTACACCAAACATAAGATAATATAAGATTACCGACTTCTATTCACTCTTTTATCTTATATTGTATCGTATCCTCTCCATGTACCAAATGCACACAGAGTATGATATATCTCATGGATCAAAGAAAGGTGAGCGATGATAAACATAGCAGCAAATTGTCCAAAGAAGGCATACTGACCATAAAGAGCCTAAATTTGGTCATAAACTTCCTACTTATCAGGGGATTTCATTCACCTCAATGTCCTTTTAGTAAAGAACTACTTGTACTCTAAAAGCAAGGGCATAGTAGTATATATAGCTTTGACATTGTGAAAAAAAAAAACCAAAATACGTACACAAGTGAAATGAAAATTAAGTCTGAAGTAAAACTAGGAAGTGGGGAGATTGATGCAAAAGATTTTAAGTTACCTTTCTCCAGGGACCTGATTTTGTAGAAGTTTGTGCTTGAGCCCCCATCTATATATGCAATCAATGAACCAATTGTTACATAAGTAGGCAGAAAAAGAAAAAAAGGGAAACAGCAAAAGCAATTAAAGGTGAAAGGGATGCCCAGAACCATCAGCTTCATTGAAGCTAGCACTGGTAAACAAACACAAGAGTCATGCATCTCTGAGAAAGCTTCACACACCTTTAGCGAGAAATAAGATGAGAAATTTATAACAGTTTAAAGGTACCATCCATTTTCTTTTTCTGTATAGACCCAATGAAGTTAATAAAAGATTAATGTGCACAGGGATGCAATCCTTTAACAACTTTGCACAAGCTGGAGGGAAGATAAATAGCATTTCAAGTGAGATGTGAAGAATAAACTGCCGAAAACAACACTTAACATAGTACAAGAACGTAACCAAAGCCTTTTCCTACTACAGGTGGTCAGCTGCATGGATTAAATTATTCCACAGTAACGTAGTAAGAGAAACCTTTACTACTAACCTCTTCAAACTTTTCAAAGTTCTGTGTATCTAGGTCACTGTTGACCTCTGGTATAAAAGCAGCTTCCATCTGATATAATCTGTCCCATTCAATGTCTTGGAACCATGGGTGTGCCTGATATGATGAACTCAAAGAGTTGGCTATATGATAATAAACATAAATCATCTCCTCAAGAATGAAAATGCGAAAGCATCAATCAAGTATGCTGACCTTTATTTCATGAGCTCCTTTGGTCCCAAGCCTCCGCTCAACATTGCAAAGGAGTTTACGAATGACATCTTTAGCTTCAGCAGATAACTTGGCTTCTTCAGGGAATTTCAAATGGGTTCTCCAGTTTACAATCTGCAGTGATGATTTGACCCTTTCTAAATGCACATATCTATATATGTAAAGATCAAAACACTAGTTTTGAAACTGTTGAGACAGGTTGACAAACAATAATAAGAAGCAGAAGATGAAAATGATATAGTTTGTTCAATCAGCTCCCCTTTTTAATTTGCACACAGATTCATTGTGCTTTTATGTGCAGTGGTATCTCCAAAACCAAAATCAACTCTAATCCTATATTACCAAGACCAGGATCATAGCAGCAGATTCAAAGATTGAGTCAATTATTCCAAGTGTTAATGCACTTCTGCTCATAAAATAAGATGATAAGAGTCCCATTTAAGTTCACATCAACTCCTAACTCTGGTTTCATGTCTGGACACGACATAAATTAACCTTACAAGTACAAGAGATTACAAAACAATAAATATTATAACATGATATACCTATCCAAGAGGGAAAACAAGGGACAGTTAAAGCAGAAAAACAAAAGAAAGGGGAAGGTGTTGAAGAGAGAGAGAGAGAGAGAAGAAGGTTCAAAATAGCATCCAAGAACTAGACATACATGATCCATCAACCATGAGGAATTCAATTTCCAGGAAATCTTCCTCACTAAAGTTCTTTCCTAAGCAGTAATAAACTCAAAGACAGGTTTTCTACAATATATTTTGGACCATAAATCTTAGTAGTACATTTCTAGTACAGTATGAAAAGGTTTCTTTGTTCATTCAAAGTTAATCATTTTTAGACGATTGAAGTTATTTAGTTTCAGCACAAAATGTTTCAGACCTTGAGAAGAGAGTAGATCATATCTGTGATTAAGCTTGAAAGAAGCATCTCTGAGTGCACTATCTCAAACTGCTATAGATAAAATTCTATGAAGTGATATAAACCTGCTATCTATTTTATTTAATGAACAACCAAGGTTGGCCACTCTTTAAGAGGGTTGAGGTTCAAGGTTTGAATCACCTTTCCTTCTGCATACTTCCTCATATGTAGCAAACAAATAAAATAAATCCTAGTAAGCTTACAGAAACAATAGTTACTGTGTATTATGTTATTTGTTAGTAATTGCATGTCTCTTTCAGACAGGCAGTTCAGCATGAATTGCAAAGCAAATCATATTCCATTCAGTTTGAAAGGATTCATGCCGGAACATGAATATTATGATTCTTCTTTTCAGATGCATCAATTTATTTATTGGATCTAATTGCTCATACATCAGAAAGGCAGAATCATTTTGCTATTCAGTCATTTCCAGGTGGTCACTTAAGAGCATCTTAATGTTGTCAAGGTCATAAGCATTAAAGGCATAGAACAAATATTTAGTACAATAACAGGCAAGACTATTTCCCTTGTACTTTTCCTGCCTAATAAGTTATGAACGTAACAACCTTTGGTGCCTCACAATGCACAAAGCAGAAGAGTCATTTCCACTCATGCATCCATTATGCCCCAGTCAATTCATTTTTTGCTGACTTCTGGAATTATCCAGCTTGGTTAACAGGCAATACTATTACTTGCTCACCATGTAAAGCATCAAACAGATAGGTAATAGCTAAATCTTAAAGAATATCTCATTTTCATTTGTACTAAAAAACTTCAAAATATGAATATTTAAACATACAAAATGGTAATCACAAAGCCAACAACTTCACTTACTTTTCTACATGTCGACAAAGGTTCTTCAGAATAGAAAGGTGGATATCCTACAAGCATCTCAAACATAATTGCCCCAAGCGACCACCTAAGGGAGAGTCTTTTAGAATTTAAGCATAGAGAATATTTAACAAAATGTAATAGGTAAGACAACTGACAAACCAATCACACTCCATCCCATATCCTCTCTTCAACAACACTTCAGGGGCAATGTAGTCCGGAGTACCAACTGTCGAATAAGCCTATATGGAACATTGCAAAACAATTATAACAGGAAAATTAAAATATGAAAAGTACCTGAAGATGATGATTAGGATAAGAAAAATGGAATATAGACCTTTGAATCTTTTGGGAAAAAACATTTAATCCATGAAGCACGGTTAAGCGATTTTTTTTACAGTTTCAATAAGAAGGAAGTACTAAATAAAATACAGCTTTTTCCAGAAAACAAGTTGTAACAAAAGAAATAATACAAAGCATGCACATGGAACAGAAATATTTATATTCATGCTAGTTTTCTACAGCCTGGGACACAATTAAATGCAAGAACCAGGATGAGCAGTATCTATTATGATATCTGCAGAATAGGTAGAATCAGAATATATTGGAAGGCCCCCTAATTATCAAATGCATGGGATTCTGTTTGTTATTTTTTAAGGAAAACAGAGGAGAGAGAGAGAAAGACAGAGGAAGAGATATTGAATACAAACAAATTAAAAGGGCCCCTTTACTGTAGAGGTTTCATTCTTTGGACCCTGAGGAGCATAGTTCCAACTTTCTCGCGGAAATTACTAGCACACCTTTTAGTGATTAAAGAGGCCCACAAACAGAGGTCAAATTCAAGCAGATTTAAGAGTTGCCTCTGCCAATAAGCACGGTTTGCTAGCTTAAGATGCCAACTTACAACAGTTTACTAAAAGCATGAAATACAAGTTCTGCAACTATGGATTTCAATCTAAAAACAAGGAAAACACAACACAAACAGTGTCCCAATCTTAGCAATCAATCAGAGCTTCTTTCCAACCTATAGACACCACTCATGGAAGTAGAAAGCATACCAATGTTCGCCTATTCTTTTGCCAATGTAACAACTGCTCCTGTTGTGTCCGCCTTGGTGTAGGAGGAAGATTAGAATGTTTACCACTCTCCATTGAGGGTCTAATGTTTCTTCCCCCTCCATAATCATCCTCTCTAAGGTCTGGAAAGCTACTACTATCGAGGGGTTTACACAAACCAAAATCCGAAAGCTTCATATGGCCATTACGGTCAAGCAATAAATTATCAGGCTTGATATCCCTACAAAGAGAAAACGAAGAGTATAAAGATGTTATGAAACACATATCCTTTTTTCTTTCTTTCATGTGTTTTCCAGGGGAGCAGAGGGAAGACAGGAAGAATATTCATTCCTGAAATACATAATTATCAGGCTTGAAAATTCATAACATATATCATGCAAAATGAAAATATTGGTACAAAGAGCAGTAAACTACCCCATTTGCTATATGCTATTGATAATCTGTAAGCGGAAACTGACAATAAGGCAAATACTACCCATGAACCATGGGAGAATTGCAAGATTGTCTAACCCACAGATAAAACAGATCCAAAGAAAAAATGGTCAAGAAAGTAAAAATAGAAAACCTGTGGATGTAGTTGTGCTTGTGGATGGATTCAATTGCAAGAACTGTCTGGCCAACGTAAAACCTCGCCTCATCCTCAGTTAAGGTATCCTTCCGCATCAGTAACGTCATCATGTCACCCCCAGGGAGATATTCCATTACAAGATACAGATATTCATCATCCTGAAACGAGCAATAGAGCTTGACAATGCATTCACTGTCAACTTCAGCAAGGAGATTCCTTTCTGCTTTAACATGCTCCACCTGGACAGAGAGACTCCAATCTTTTAAATGCAATTTAATATTCCTTCTCTTTTCAATATAAACCTGTTTCTGACACCTTTAAATGTATATTTTACAGAAAGTTCCAAGATCAGAATGAAGAAGGTCATATAAAGTATACAGATAATTTTTCAATCTTAGTAAACCTTTTATTAGGCTCCAGGGAACATTGGTCCTTAGCAACGTAGCATAAATACCAATTCTTGTAACCAACAGGCAACCCAAAATGATATAGCCTTATTGAGTTAATTATCTCTTATTATCAATGCAGCCAGTTTCATATACAAATACCAATTCTTGTAACCAACAGGCAACCCAAAATGATATAGCCTTATTGAGTTAATTATCTCTCATTATCAATGCAGCCAGTTTCATATATTAACAGTGCATATGGGAGTTTGAAGGGAAAACAGACTACAGTAAGTTGAATAAAGTAGAATAGAGTAGAGCTAATAAAGTAGAAAAGAAGTTGAATACATCAGCAAAGATTTTGTGCTATTACCACCATATCCCAATTTGAAAATATTACTAAAATAAAAATATTGAAGAGCACAGGGAGGACCATGAGCTGAAATCATTGAAATGAAATACTCTGCTCCGATCCTCCCAATTTGGTAAAATTTTTAAAAAGTAAATTTTAGAGAGGGTCCAGAGGTTTTGGATTTCTCCCCTCTGCTTATACAAAACTCTCAAACAGAGTAAAGTAAAACCTTTTACTCCCTTCACTCTACTGCTCTCCTTTCAAACACACTAGAAATGTTAAGGAATCAGGAAAACATTCAGAACCAAACAGTACCTGGCCTCTGCGAAGCATCTCAGACTTCTGGAGCTTTTTCATAGCGTACACATTTCCAGTAGCTTTTTCTTTACAAAGTCTTACCTGCATGATGACAGCAGACATCTTCCATGACCAGAAACATAGAAAAAATGTAGAATTATGTACTTTTGTGTTAAAAAAAGAAGAGGAAAACAGTGGAGGCAAAGATGCTAGAACTATACAATATTTACCACCAGGTTGGGACGCATATTGGAGAAATTTGAATATAAATATGGATTGCATTGCAAAGCATATATAAATCACTCACTAGTATAAGAAACAATATTACTGACATTATAAGTAATATTCAAATAAGAAAACAATAAAAAAAAAGAAGAGCAAGACCTCCCCGAATGCACCCCTCCCTATAATGGTCAGAAGTTCGAAGTCATCAACACCCATCTTGTGTCTTTGAAGGCGCATGTATTCTGTTTCCTTTTTCTCTAAAAATTTAAGCATACTCATTTGCTCTTCTGCAGTAATGTCAGCATCAGCAAGTTTCCTCTCCAACACCCAACGTCTATATTCCATACAGACAATTGTTAGAAAAAATATGAGAAGTTCAACATATATAATAAAACACAAAGAGAATCATTACTGAAATAGAAAAAAAATAGAAATTGATATGGAACACATTCTATACCAATGCAAAACAATCAAGAAAAACAACCTAATTTCAGTAATAAATAGAAAGATTTTATTGAAACAAATGAAATTCAGCGGTAGATTAAAACATCCACAAGCTTAAAACCCTTTAAGATACATATGATATGAGGTTCCCTGATCTTAATTGTTTGAGTTTCAAAGCAAAAAATATCTAAAGGGTGCTGAGCACAGATTTCAAAGCACAACATGTGCTAGCAAATCAAGTGAGGCGGTCGTACAAGCAGTGATAAGTAAATACAAGTACCCAGTATTCTATTTGGGCAAGTACCTCTCCTTTCTGTCTTGCAAATTCTTCATCTGAGCTTTGTAGTGATTCTCAATATACTGCTTCGCGGCGGCAGCCTTTTGTTTGGTGGCAGTTGAAGGTGCCCCAGCCCCATCAATGGGAGGCTTATGTGCATACTTGGCATTTTCCATTTCTTTCTTTTTCTTGGGTGAATTTTCATTCTTTTGTTGAAATTTCTTAAACCAACTCCTTGCAGAATCCATTATCAACAAGCCTCAATCATAACATCAACTGTATCCAAAAATCTACAAAAAAAATTAAAAAAATTAAAAATCTCTATCTTAAAAACCAAATAAAAAAAAAAGGAGTTTATATCTCTCAAATTTCAATTAAAACCCAAAATTTCAATTAGGAAGGAATAACGAATACTTACATGAGAAAAGAAGAGAAGACTTTTCTCTTAACTCCGAGTGTATCGACGAAAACAGAGTCCTCTGTTTCACTTCAACAAAGAAGAAGGAAACTACCATTTGTGTACAAATCTAATTAAATTCTTTTATTTAATCGGATGGACCGAATTTACTATTTTCTCCGTTTGAGCGCCAAGAAAAAGGTGACATAGGAGGGCATTATTGTCAAATGGGAATTTAATTTGCACCTTAACGATCGTGCAGGTTACGGTGACTTTTGACGAGGTAGTTGCTGTCGCTTTGAAGGGCGGACCCGCCAACCGGTGATAGCACCGGTATTCGATGCAACGAGACAAACGGTAAATCGCACGGAGAGGAGGTGAACCGGCACGTGGCAGTTGATGACAGGCAGCAGCCGGCTAACGTGAAAGCACGATTAAATGATTTGCCACGTCGGATTGGCACAAAGGCGCGCAAATTGGACTTAACGCGTTTTTGAGTGCCAAACGATCTGGACCGTACACGTATAGTGAGATCTCCATTAACCACGGTTCGGTTTTCAAGGGTTTGAAACCGTGTCGGGAACTTAACCGTGGTTTTATGAATTTCAGTTATATATGGATATTTCTTCTTTTTAAGAAAATTATAATTTTAAGATTTTATTATTTAAAAACAATTTGAGAGTATAACTTCACATTATAAAGAAATAAAACAATTTTGGTAAAATTTTATAATTATTAATTTAAATTATAATAATTACAAAGAAACAAAACAATCTTGATAAATGTAATTTACGTCACAATTTAATTTAATTTAATTATAAAGAAACTTTAGAGTTTTATTTTAATAGGAACGAAACTAAAGGTTAAAATTTGTTTATTTTTTTATTATATTATAACACTTGAAGTCCACTCCTAATATAAAAACTGTTGATCAAGAAAAGCCTGAAGGATGCTGAAGCGGATTGGAAAAATCTTCCAACACTCTCCCTCTCTTTAATTCTTGATAAATTAGAAGTTCCTAGCAATTTAGTTCGATCTGGTGCAGTCTGAAAGCTTTGGTATTTCGTCTTTAGTAATTTTCTTGACTTGAAAAGGCGATCATCACCTAATATAGTTCCCATGTTGCTGATTCCAACGAGAATGAGCAACGGAGTTCGACAATTATGCAGCCTACAGATCAAAACAAAATTTTACAATATTGAGTTTCCTGGGTTTCAGTCAAAGAGATTTTGTTGTTCTTCTCATGGTTGGTTAGCTGATGTAGACAAAAATATGATCATAACTCTCTTAAATCCTTTTAAAAATGAGATCACAATTGATCTGCCTGAAATTGAAATTAATTCAAAATCAACATCACGCCAATATGATATTCATAAAGTTATCTTGTCAACAGACCTTTTATCGTATCCGGATAATTACGTGGTTATGGTTATCTATAGCCTTTGATGCAGATTAGCTTTCTATAAATCCAGATGGAAAAGTTAAATATATCTGGATAAGGGTCTGACGACCTTCACTGATGTTATTTTTTATAAAAATTTAGCTTATGCTATTGGAACTCAAAGCTTAATTGTCTTTTTTGATGTTAATGATGATTTTGACGACAATTTGGAATCGCCAAAGGTGAAGATACTAATGCCAGCATGTCGAAGAATGGAGGATAATGTTAATAGCGCATATCTTGTTGAATCATCTACCAGAGATCTATTCTTTATTAAAAAGGAAATTGATGTTGAGCACTATCATCCTTGTGCTCATTTTACTAAGAATTTTAAAGTTTTCAAGTTGGTTTTGGATGATCAAAGCGGTAAGTTGTTAGAGAAATAAGTAAAAAATATGAATGGTGATGTAATGTTTGTAAGTGATAATCACACTTTAACTGTTTCAACTTTGAATTTTCTTGAAGGTCAACCTAATTCTATATATTTCACAAATGATTATTATATTGCTATTGAATATTGGCCACTTGGCCCTCGATCTATTGGTTTTTTCAACATGAAAAATGGAAAGGTGGGAAAATATTATCGATTCAAACCTTGGCACAAATATTTACCTCTTTGCATTTGGGTTCAACCACCAGTTGAATTTGAATTACGTTAATTATGTTATAGCTTTAGTTTTTGGATTGTATAAAACTATATGCTAATTTTATATTTTTCTTTATATAGTCTTTAGATTGCCTTTTAAAAATTTTCAATTATTTTTTTATTTCCAGTTGAGAATGTTATAACTATTGCAAGAATTTTTTTTTCTTGCGAAATTATTTAAATAACGACAATCTTTTTTGTTTTTAATATTTTCTATATTTTATCATCAATTTAACTAGAGAATGGGCACTAATTTTCAGAGTTTGAATGTAAAGCTCAAGTAATCTTTTTTTTAAATCTTTTTCATGACACTTTTTATGTTGAAAACAAAACTTGTTAAAGTGAATTAGCAGTATGTAAAATCTAAAGGTTTCTTCATCTAATAAAAAGTTTATTTTCTTCAATCGGATGCTGGCATAATTAATCCATCATCATAATTAATTAATTAATGATTAAGATTAAGGCATTGTAAGATGAGATTTTGGCTCGATTCAAAAACGCACGAAAAAAGACAGCAATTGCTATACAGTATTCCACCAGCCAGCATATTGCCCACAATGCCATAGTCTAAAAAAAATAAATTAATTAAGAATAGGCTAAAAAAGATAAATTAATTAGGAATACTGTATCTTTAACTTAATATATATACATGAAATTATAACACTAAGATTCAAATATTATATTCACTATAAGATAATTTTATAACTAAAATAACATTGTAAAAATAAACCTAAAAAATAAAATAACTTTTATGTATATAAATCAATAATGCCCACCAGTAATTGATACATAAATTTAAGTAAACATAACTTTTTAAAATATTTTAACTAAATTACAATTACTACTCTAAGTACCGATATAATATTTATAGTTGGGCATATTTAGATATCTTTTAGTGTCCATTATCACGATGCTCCTTTCTTACTTCTTTAGTTGGGAAACCACATTGGCAAAGATAACATTTGTATTTAATTTGTGTTGGTTGTGAAACCACATTGGCAAAGATCACATTTGTATTTAATTTGTGTTGGGTGTCTTCTCTTTTGGTGACTCAGAAATTGCTCCCAAGTTTTGCCATCATAATCGCAAAGATGGTAAAGGGACTAATATTCTCAACAGCATTGAAAGACATTTTGAAAAGAATGAAAAATTTTCAATTGGCTCTTATCAAATTACGAGAAGGAAGACTGCTTATATAGTAAAATAAATGTTATTTCGCATGAAGTGAGAATTGATTCATATAAAATGAATGATTGTCATTTGAATTAGTAAGAAAATGATATGAGTTGGCTAGTGTTATAAATAATTACTCTCTAGAATGTTACCAGAATCATATAAATTTTGTGATTTTCATTTTTTTTTAAAACTTTCATAAGAATCATGTAAGTTTTGTGACTTCTAATTTCTTCTATAAATTGTGATGATTGACAATTAATATAATAAATAATGGACATCTATATTATACTTAATATGATATTAAATATATAGTTAACACATAATAGTACTAACAGGTTTTTATCATAATCTTATTTTTTTGGGAACAATCATCTTAAATATTCAAACTATCAAACATTTTTTTGTTGCTTATATGCGACATAATTTATATATTATCTCTTAACCTTGTTTGTTGCGATCATATTTTTTTTTTTGAAAATTAAGAATTGACATAATATCTAAAAAAGTCCTCAAACTATTAAAGAAAATTTAAATAAATTTTTATATTTTTATTGTATTCAATAAACCCTTTTAATTTTATTTTGAGTCAAATAAGCTCTTATGACTAATATTCGATTTAATCAAAATATCATTTGTAATTTTATATAGCGTAACGCTAATGTAACATACTAATATATCATAATTAATAATAATGTGTGATACTGATATATTATAATTGATTATGACATGATATGTTATCATACCAAATTAACATATTAGTGCTATGTAAATATAAAATAACAAGTGACATTTTAACTAATGAGAATTAATAAATCATTAATCATAAATACTTATTTGATCCAAAATAAAAGAACAAAACTTGATTGAATATAATAAAAAAAAATTATTTGAATTTTTTTGAATAGTTTAATGACTTGTTTAAACATTATGTCTAAATTTTTTTTGCACAAACAACCGAACATCAACATTAAGTGCAATCTTGAAGATTTTTTGCACTTTTCATGAATTAATTTATGAGATTCGACTTTGTTAGAATAAAAAGCGTATTAAGTATATTTTCTTATGCATGAAACGGATTATGATTTTGAGTTTTGTATTTAAGATATTAAAGTTTAACTTCAATAAATACTCTAACTCATACAATTGTAATAGAATTAAAATCAAATTATACGTAAATTCGTACGATTGAATTAGAATTAAAATCAAACTATACACAATATTTTTTTAATCTATATATGACCTGACGTATCCCAAAAGTTTATCTGGAGACACTTTGGATTCAAGAATAAATTCCATAATCTTAAATCTAAGAATGATTAAATTTTTCTTAAATTAAGGATCTATTTAAACCTAAATTAAAATTTAAAAGTTTTATTTGAAATTAATAAAAGGTAAACACTTGTTTAGGGTTTATGTCTAAAAATTTACTAGTATGGCGGGAAAAGGGGTAAAGAATAAAAAAAAATCCAAACTCCATAATTCCCTCCACTCGGGTGGCCTGGGTGAGCCATTCCAGACAGTAATGGCAAATTCCACCATGCAAATTTGCAGTCCATGGCGTAGTCTCTGAAGCAACATGCTTACTATTTGACGTACTCGAGAGATGTACCAGAGAAATCTACGTTCAATCTGGAAGCTCATTGCGCCACTCACATATGTTCATACCACCACCTCCCAACACATTCCAAGACCTTCCGAATTTCCCACAACCCAACTTGCCTCATTCTTGCAATCTTCTTCTTTTCCTTCAAATGTTCAACAAGGCAAACAAGTTCACGCCCAGCTCATCCTCAATGAAATTACTACCACCGATCCCCTTCTTCTGGCTATGTATCTTCGTTGCGGTAGCTTCAACGATGCCAAGAACATGTTTTATCGGATTGATTTGGGGTGTGTAAAGCGTTGGAATTTGATGATCAGAGGGTTGGTTAAGATGGGTTGGTTTCATTTTGGCTTGTTGTTTTATTTTAAGATGCTGGGTTGTGGGGTTTCTCCTGATAATTTTACTTTCCCTTCTGTAGTGAAGGCTTGTAGTGGTTTAAATAATGTACGATTTGGTACCTTGATTCATGAGGCGATTATGTCGATGGGTTTTGAAGTGAATGTGTTTGTGGGTAGTTCTTTGATAAACTTGTATGTAGAGAACGGTTATGTTGGTCGCGCTCGTACATTGTTTGATAAAATACCAGTGAGAGATTGTGTTTTGTGGAATGTGATGCTTAATGGTTATGTTAAGAGCGGGGAATTAGATAAAGCTATGGAGATTTTTGAGGAAATGAGGAAAGGTGAAACAAAGCCAGATGAAGTCACATTTGCTGCTATTTTCTCTCTGTGTGCTTCGGAAGGAATGGTGGATTTTGGTACTCAGCTTCATGGCCTTGTTGTTAGTTGCGGCTTGGAATTTGATTCTGTGGTGGCAAACGCACTTTTGTCTATGTATTCAAAATGTGGGTGGTTGTCTGATGCTCATAAATTGTTTGGAATGATGCCTCAGGCTGATTTGGTGTCTTGGAATGGAATAATTTCAGGGTATGTACAGAATGGGTTTATGCAAGATGCTTCATGTTTGTTTAATGAGATGATATCTTCTGGTGTGAAACCAGATGCAATCACCTTCTCAAGTTTTCTTCCGGCTGTTACTGGGTTGGGATGTTTCAGAAAAGGCAAGGAAATTCATGGATATATATTAAGACATGGAGTGTCATTGGATGTGTTCTTGAAGAGTGCACTTATTGATGTATACTTCAAGTGCAGGGATGTGGAGATGGCACGCAAGGTTTATAACCAAAGCACCAAGGTTGATGTTGTCATGTACACAGCTATGATATCAGGATACGTGCTTAATGGGATGAACAATGATGCCTTAGAGATTTTCAGGTGGTTACTTAAAGAGAAAATCAGGCCAAATGCTGTAACATTGGCAAGTGTTCTACCTGCTTGTGCAGATTTAGCTGCATTAAAAGTGGGGAAGGAATTGCATGGTTATATCATCAAGAACAGGCTTGATCGTGGCTGTCATGTGGGAAGTGCTGTCATAGACATGTATGCAAAATGCGGAAGGCTGGATGTCACTCATGATATTTTTGGAAGATTGTCTGAAAGAGATTCTGTTTGCTGGAACTCAATGATCACAAGCTGTTCCCAGAATGGAAAACCAGAGAAGGCGATTGATCTTTTTCGTTGGATGGGGAGGACTGGAATGAAGTATGACTGTGTGAGTATATCAGCAGCTCTTTCTGCTTGTGCTAATCTACCTGCACTACATTATGGGAAAGAGATCCATGGGTTTATGATTAAAGGTTCATTCTGCTCCGATCTATTTGCTAAGAGTGCACTCATAGATATGTATGCAAAATGTGGAAATTTGGGTTCTTCTCAGCATGTGTTTGAAATGATGGAAGGGAAGAATGAAGTTTCATGGAATAGTATCATTGCTGCTTATGGAAACCATGGCCACCTTGAAGATTGTCTTGCCCTGTTTCATGAGATGTTGAAAAATGAAATTCAGCCTGATCATGTCACGTTTTTAGCTATAATATCAGCTTGTGGTCATGCTGGTAAAGTTGATGATGGAATTCACTACTTCCAGAGCATGACTGAGGAATATGGAATCCCAGCTAGGATGGAACATTATGCATGTGTGGTAGATTTATTTGGACGCGCTGGTCGTTTGAATGAAGCCTTTAAAACTATAAAGAGCATGCCATTCTCTCCTGATGCTGGTGTGTGGGGTACATTGCTAGGAGCCTGTCGAAATCATGGCAATGTTGAGCTTGCTGAAGTGGCTTCAAGACATCTTTTTGATCTGGACCCACAAAATTCTGGCTACTATGTACTGCTTTCCAATTTACTTGCTGATGCTGGACATTGGGGGAGTGTACTGAAGATAAGAAGTTTAATGAAGGAACGAGGAGTTCAGAAAGTACCTGGATACAGTTGGATAGAGGTCAACAACACCACCCACATGTTTGTTGCTGCAGATGAAAGTCACGCACGGTCTTCACATATTTATTCATTGCTGAAGACTCTTCTTCTAGAGCTGAAAAGAGAAGGATATGTTCCTCAGCTTTATCTTCCAATTCATCCACAGCATATGGTGTCATGACTGTCATATCCCCCTTTGTGCTGCCAACTGGATCATAGATAAAAATGTTAGCCTGTGAACCATGGGCAGTGTTGGCAAATCAGCAATGTAAGTTTTTGATATATGCTCGTATACCTTTGATTTTTCTGTTGATGGATACATCTTGAATTAGAGAGCTCAAAGATGATGTGTGTGATAACAGGTAAGCATGTTCGAAAGTAGGAGGACAATCTGTTTTGGCAAGAAAAAAGTGAGGTAAGATTAAAGCCTCTTGGTATGAAGGCAAAGATTAGAACATTATTGACATAAAGCAATGATTTCGATGATCAGGAAATAACAAGACTCGCAGTCTAGAAAAATAAAATACTGAGAGTAGGCAAAAGTAATGAGAGTGAAATGTTCCTGAATTTGTACTCGGAAGAGGTATTTATAAAGTTACAGGTTAAGCTTGCAGCACTGCAATGCCTGCTCGAAGTGATTTATTTATCTATTTAAACACAAGTACGAAATAAGTGTTTAAGCTGGTTGCATAAAAGGAGCTAACTTCCAGAAATGCTCCACGTGTTGGAGCCCATAGGTAAAGATGGAGCATCCTGAAAAAGTCTTTCAGGAAAGCTGAGTTCTCCTCGATGAACATTGACCATGCCCAGAGGTCAAATCTCATTAATTCCCATATAACCCCTTCCTACAGGAAATTGCTGATAGGCTTCTAATTCCCATATATAAATGGAGGCTTGTATATACTAAAAAAGCAATAGGCAGGACAGGGTCCCCCTACATCGTATAGCTCAGAGGACCTGTGTTTCCTTCAATACCATCTGATTGTTAATCTCACATTTGATGCATGTGCCATATCATTTTTCAGCGCACTCTGTTGTTGATTGTCCAAATATTCTCAGAACTTCATTTTATACTTCAAAGAACTCTGTTTCCCCAAAGAACTCCAAAGAACTCTAAATAATAATAATAAAACCCAAGGTTCGATTTCACTCCAAAGAACTCTATTTCCCCCCTTTCTAGAGCATTTGATATGTAAGAATTGCCTACATACTTAGTGGCATATGTCTACTAGGCTTAATCACTGCAAAGTTACTTGTCAACATTGTTTCCTTGACATTGCTATAATCTTGTATGATTTTGTTAATTGCCTAGTGTATAGGTCTTTTTGATGAGGGGTGAGGCAGTGCCAAAACTGGGTAAATATGATGAAACAGAGAGGGAAATAGATTATCAGTTTTTATAATCTTACTTTCTCAACAAAGACAAGTGACTTCTGTAAGCTTGGGGAAATAGTAATCAGATTTTTATAATTTTCTTAAAAACTGAAGTGTTATATATATGTTGAGATATCATTGTAATCTTATGGTACTTAAATGCTTGTTTGCAATTGATCCATTAGATCAACATCTGTTAGTTTTCATGAATTGATTTTTTTTTATTTTCGCTTAAATTCCAAATTTTCTTTAATCTTTCAGAATTTTGTCTTTCTAGGGGAATCAACATTGCAAAGCAGAGGTGACAAAGAACAATTTGCAAACTGTCTAATATAAAAAATGTGCTGCTTTCGTGCTTTCTGTCAAAGCTTAGGAGTTACTGAAACCATATTGGATCATGTCCCCACCTCTCCCCTTTGCCCTCCCCACAGGCATAGCTCCCACATTTGCTGTTTCAGGCACAGGTACCCCAGCAGCAAGGCTGGTGAAAAGGTTAAAGGCTAGGTAAGACATACTACTTTTTTAAATTTGTAACTCATCCAATGATCCCATGCATCTAATGTTGTTAACTAGTGTGGAGATGAGTTCATTTCGTCTATAATTAATTGTATAGAATTATAAAATCTCAATCATTCATGAGTATGGGGTGCACTTGAGTTCCACATAAATCCCAAGTTTATCTCTGGAAAACTCATGGTTGGGATTGTAGTGAAAATAATTGTAGGCTATATAGATATAATATCTTAGTAAAATAAATAATTAAAGGCAAAATACTTTAAAAATATACTAAAATAAAGTTGGAAAGACATAAATGTATATATTTTTTAGTTTACCTATAATCACTGTGGGAAGATTTTAAAAATTAAAGAGCAAATAATGTAATGAATACTGATAAACATCCTAAAAATTACATGCAAATCATAGGCTAGGCACTTGATTTGTTTATTATTGGTTTGCTATTATATTAGTTTTTATAATTGCATGCCTGTTCTCCTACTTATTAAATATTTCTAAGCTCGTTTTATGATAATAATCACTAAATTTCTCACCTATGAGGCAATGAACACTGATCGAATGTAATTTTATGCTCTTTAAAAGTCAGCAAAAGTAGAAACAATCAACAAGCCATTGCATGTTATAACTAATATTGCCAAGATTACTGGCATATGCTTAATACTGTTATCAGTTGTCCTTAAATCGATTTTTAATAAAAGTATAAAAATTAAATTCATTAAAATAAAGTATACATGTCCTTTGGAGGGATTTTTATTTCTACATGACCATGCCATAAAAAAAAAAAAGTTACTACTTCTGACCTTAAATGAATTTCTATCTTTCTCTTTTGAGATGTTTCAAAGTTACGTCATATTTAATTTTTTAACCACTTACCACTCTTACCTTTTTCATATTTTATAACCTGCTTTTTGATCTGTCAAGAACTTGACTCTTACATGTATCCTCACTCTTTTGTCCTTCATGGCATATTCCTCCATTTTCTCTTTAAAACTTGGAGAGTTTTGCTACATTCTTGTGTCAAATTTCGTCTTGCTTACTTTTTGTATATATTATATGGTGTTAATATAAAGGAATCCAAATACCACCAAGCTTTGTTGCCTAAAGCGATGACCAGACTCCCTGTTTCTTGCACCTTATCCCAATATCATTTTAAAATTACAATAGCTTTCTATTCTTTCATACTTTACAGATTGGAATAATAGATTAATAGGCCTGTTGTCTAACACTTTCTAGATATGTTCTAGGTAATTACAAGCAAATGAGAGAGAAGGGTGTGTGTATGCAGACCTGAACGAAAGATATGTTCAAAGTGAGTAAATATGTGATGCTTGCATTTTCTGTCAAATTATATATTCTTTGGAGAATTAATGTGACGTAAGAAATTGGAGTGCAGAACGTTTCCTCCTGCTAATGGCGACTCATGCCTGAAAATCAGACCCCAGGTACAAAGTTTGGTAGGTTGCCCTCTGATTGCACTTTTGGGAGTTGCATTGTTACCATGCAAAATCTGTTTGCAGGAAAATGTTCCCCAGGCCCAGGCATAAAATGCTGCTTACCTAAAGGAACACATTTAGAAACAAAACAGGGTGGGGGTCATTTTCTAGAATAAGAGGAGAGAGACTCTCCTAAGTAACATGTGTTATGGTCATGAACATGAGTATTGACATCAAATTTTCACATATGTATGCATGACATGCATATATGACGTTTGTTAAGTGACATAGGTGTTGCCTGTGTTTGTATGTAGGTTAATTTAACATAAAATATATGCATCTTTACCCTGATTTCTACTTGAGACTGCCTGATACATATATGTACGGATGACATGAGTATTGACATCCAAAAATATATATTTATTTGTTTGGAAAAATAATTAAAAATTATATATACAACATTAGAAATATAAAGAGTCGTACGTTGTTAAAAAGAGAAAATGAACATAGTTTTGGAATGAATTAAAAAAAAAAGGATCAATATTTAATAAAAAATCAAAATTTAACAATGGAATTTTTTTTCTTATCAAGTACAATTTTGATGAAAAGGAGATTCATATTTGGTTCATTGAAGAAGAGAAATACATGCACTTACTGTTAAGTTAAATATATATACATATATATACATTAAATTTATATTTTTTTAAAATAGTAAAAATGTAAAATTTTATTTTTATACAAAATGATTATATCTGAATACATTTAATACATATTACTATCTTTGAATATATGTTCATAAAAAAAGAGAAAGAATAATATATATATATATATATAAATTTTTGAAAAAAATAGTAGTAATAACAATCAAATGAAATCTTAAAAAAGTAGGAAATAAAAAAGTTAAGATGGAAGCCTGGAAAGTAATGGTAAACATGTTTAAGCACTAATAAGTAATCATGACAAATGGTGATTAATTGGAAGAAAAAATGTCTCCAAATAAAGCAGGATCCTTTCTCCACCACAACTTTTAATCTAAAGAGAGGAATTGTCAGAATGAAGTCTGTCTTACAAAGCATATTCTGCATTTGTGGATGTAAAATGATGCCTGGAAATCTAAGTGACATCACTAGGAAGACAACATATTTATCCCATCTTTATAAGTTGACCTTTTCTTATGCAGCAATCCTGGGAGAGGATTTCCCTCAGTAAATAAATTTACCATGAAAGGAAGGGGAAAGGAAAGAAAGTGTTTTGTCTGTTTTGAAAGCTCCCCAAATAACCTGGAACCACCACCAATCTTACTTATGCTGTCTTTGGTAAGAGGAAAAGATGAAGGAAGGAAAGGGGTAGAACCAAAACCTACTTTCTTTCCATCCTTTCTTTCATTTGATAGGTAGGTGCATTCGCGCAGGCACACATACATATAAATATAAATATATATGCACTTATATAGTTTAATATTTTTTCGATTTTACATTTCATTGCAAACTCTATCTTATTGTAAACAAAATATAGTAGTTTGATCTTGATGCATATCTGAACCTTTTTCTAGGATTCATGAATTCATATATATGGTGGTTTATTATATGATTGCTACATAGAAATTATGTAATTGGAATGTTACTACTTCAATATGACATGATATTGTAGAAGTTATTAGTTAGTTACTCTTATTCCTTTTAAGATTTACTACCAATATTAATAAATATTGTTAATTTTAATAGTAAATATTATATGATATAGGATATTTAGGGTAACTTGGACCATTCAAACCTAGAATCAATTCTAATTAAGATGATGTTTAAGTTTAAAATTTGCACAATATTAGTTTCAAGGCATGCACCCAAACCATATTCACTCCAACATTTAGAAAAATAATGATTATTTATAAGAATATGTAAAGGGATTTTCTTTTTAATGCACATATATATATATATAAAGTTCAATTACTTTATCTCTAAATTATTTTAATTTAATTAGAGATAAATTATGATAATTCATAAATGACCTTTTGATTGGTCAAATCTTGAATTTTTGAGTTTTGATTTGTTGAATTTGAGTTTTATTTTATTTAGAGATAATTGAATGATAAATTATGATTTTATTTCTAAATCATCTTAAGTTTTAAAGATAAATGACTAACGGGTAAATTTTAATTGATCAAATTTATATATTATTTTAAAATTATCTTAATTTATTTACACATAAATTAGATGACTAATAGGTGAATTTTAATTGATCCAAATTATATGACCCTTATGCTAATTTACTGCAAAGGATCAAGGATTTGTTATAGAGAAGCTGGGACTGTTGTGTAACTCACGTACATCGTGAAGCCAATCAATGTGCAGATTGGATGGCAACACGTCATGATAATCTTTCATTAGGTTTACATGTTTTTGATAAGTCCCCATCTAGTATTCTTACTATTTTATTTGGAGATATGTTTGGTATTATTTGATCAAGGATGATGTAGTTTTGATTTAAGTTAATATATTTCCTTTATATAAAAAAAATAATTTAATCAATAAATTAATTATTTTATAATTAATTATATAACTATTTTTAATTATGTTCTCAAGTTCACGACACATTGAAAATTTTCTTTAATTTACAACTTTTGTAGATGTGGCATTTTCGATAAAAAAATTTTCTCCTTTTACACTTATTCGATAATTAAAACCAATGTCATTTTTTTGAACAAAGACAAAGGCCATGAATAATCAAACTTTGTTGCCTTAATTGATATTAAAATGGAATTATCACCTTATAGTTGCACTTAACATGTAAAAAATAAAACTTAAGATAAGGATCCAATTGTTACCCCTTACACCCTTCTTCAACTTTCTATACAATTAATTAATTCTTTAGCAAGTCGATTATTGAATTTAATAACTTATTCCTTGTACCTGAAAGGTATTAAATTTTTAATAGGACGAATTCGTACATACGAAAGCTAAATTAACAACATATTTGTACCTTAAATATATACAAAAATTATTAAATTTTAATAAACTGATTGATTATTGAACTTAACAACATATTCATACTCTAAATGTATACCAAAACTATTGAATTTAACAATGTATTCAATACCCTAAATACATACAAGTACGTATAGGAAATTTTGAGTTAATTTGATAAACATGTCATATCATGATGTGTCTTTTGCTATGTATTATTTACTGATTAAGACTACCGTGATATCATCAACTTAATGTAACCTAAAGTTGGATGGATTATGAATGGCCGTAGTTCCTTTCAAATGTCGAAGGCAATAATATGCAATGGAATTAATTAGGCATGCAATCATATACACCACAAGATATGCAATGCAAATCCCAACCTCACAAGAAATTATCAGCTCTCGTGTAGAAATTTCAACGGAAACTAACAGGGAAAGCATCTAAGTTTATGTTTGAAGAAGATTTGATCCAAAAACATAAAGCCCATTACACTTGATTATAGAAAAAAGTCTCCAAATACATGCATTACACTAGTGAATTAAGTAGCAACATCTTGATCATTGATTAACCCTAGACTAGATATGAGTCCTCCATTTTTACGCCTGAAGCAGTGATCATCATCCGAAGATCTAGTTTAACACAGACAGTGCAATCATGGAGCCTCCACCACCCAAACTGTTTCGTGCAGCCATAGGCCCGTTTGCCTCAGAGGATTGCCCTGAGACTCCTTGCTGAAAATGGTTGCCAATCTCATACATATCAGTAGCTGTTGACTGTATCTGCTGCTGCGGTTTCTTTCTCTTCTTTTTCTCATAAGCTATGCCTCTAGCCTTAGCCTGAGCGTCCCGCACTTCCCTCAGGTACAGCCTCACAGCACGAGCACCAAAAGGGTTCAGCTCTGGTTGGCCTCCGTTCTCTTCGAAGGCTGCACGAAGGCGGCCGATGAGAGCATCCAAGCTGCCCCAGGCTTGCCTGAGAGGGCAAGAGCAGGGCGCTGGAGGGTGAGGGTGACCAAAGAAGGGACAATTCTGAGTGTGGACTTTGGTTTTCCCGAACTGATCGAGGTACTTGAGGAATTCCAGGACGTGGGCTCCGCTGCAGCGGGAGAGAGCCAAGGGGGGACGATGGTTCCTCAGGTACTGCCCAAACGTGTTCCAGTCACGCCGCTTCTGAGACTCGTAACGGCTTAAAGGGAGCGTTGGTTGTGGCGACGGTGGCAAAAACACTGACACCGAACTGCTGTTGGACTTGTCCGAGACGCATGCGGCGGCCGCAGCGGCGGCAACAGCGGCTGACATAGTACTTAACCACCGTTCCCAAGTGTAGTGCTACCGCTACCAAATTTAGCGTCGTCTATGAAATGAAGAAAAGTAACATGCAGGTGCAGGTAAAAGATCAAGGGATGGCTCCCAAAGAAACTGAACTCAAAGAAAAGCAGAGAGAGAAAGGGAGGAGGATACAGTTGTATTGGAGGAAGTGAGAGCCATGATCTGAGTATGAGAATATTTATAATATTACAACTACAAAAGTGGGTGATGAAGAATTAATGGAGGAAGAGGGAATCAGAGAGAGAGAGAGAGGGTTAGAAAGGAGACAAGAGGGGGCCCCTAGCAAAGAAAACCAAGTCAGGGAGGTGATGACAGTTTGAATATCACTTCAATACGTCTTCTCAATCAAAAATACAATCCCATTTCCCCCTTTTCCTTTCCTATCTTCTTTTGTTATATTTGTTTCCCTGTTACTAGTTGGAAATGGGGTAACATTCTTCTCCCAACCTTGTTAGATTGCGTCTTTGCCCACTTTCCCCGTTTCTTGTTTTGGTTTTCAATCTTTATTTGGCGTTTGATGGAATAGAACTTATGCACATGCATCTAAAATTTACCAAGGAAATGAACATGGAAGGTTAGCCAAGTGGGGGCATATATCATCACATCCTTCCTGTTCCATGCAACAGATTACATTTTATGGTCAAATGCTATATGTCTAATGTGGGATACCAAATTGTACTGTAATCTAATGTCATTGATTTAGTTTTGTGACATTCCCTTCGAGAGCAACACATCTAAAGTATTATTTTATCTGAGTCGGGTCATAGTTTCAGTCCGCTGCAGCTGTTTTTTAGCACCTTGACTTTGTGTTCAATTTTTGCGAAAATCGAACGCAAGGTTAAGGTGCTGAGAGGTCACTGCAACGGATTGGAGCTATGACTCGACCCAGATAAAATAATATTTTGAATGTGTTGCCCTTGAAAAGGATGTCACAAGTTTATAATCTATACAATTATTTAATTAAGTTAATAATTCAAATCAAAATCATATGTCATTTCAATTATTGAAATTACATGATTAAATGAACAAGAGAATAGAAAGATATATAAATCACAATAAGGGCCAATATGGACCCTTTATCCACATTCTCTTGCAATTAGGTCTACCAAACTTTAATTTTTCTTTTCTTTACTTTAAGTTGTCCTGGTGATTTTTGGAGTTAATGAAAGGCAGAAAAAGAGAAAGAATGGTGTGACTACAAGGAAGTAATTATTTAGGAGGTAAGGCCAAATGCAGGAGGGGCTGATAAGTGTGTTGATTTGATGGAAAGAACTGTGCTATTGTTACATCTTGTCAAAATGTCAAATCTATAAGGCTCAGAGCCCTGTGGATGAGATTTAATCAGTCACATACAAGGGGAAGGGAAAAAGAGAGAAAACTGTTCATTTGATTGCCTGATTTAGTAATGGCACCGCACGTGGGTCCTCTCATCCACGACCTCACACCTGCCAGAACCCAGCTGTATGCCCTGCCTGTACTGTATTTTCTTTATTTTCACTACTACAACTATCACCAGTATTAGAATGCAACATTTGTACAATAAATTCGGTATTCAAAGTGTGAAGGATTACTCTGAGACAGAGAGACAAAGGGTATAAGTAAAAGGATGTATAGAAGAGCACCAAGAAGGAATTTGAGAGTAATTGTTAAAGTACTGAGTGTACTCTCATTAGTTCTTTATTTCTTTTCTTTCATTGGTCATAACATGCAACGACTATTCCAATCTGTCCTTTTACAGTGTCTTTAATGCATGCTTTTACCTATTTCTTATTATTCAAAGAACCCTTTACTTAAAGAAAGAGAAAGGACCAAGTTTTGTCTACATCAAATCACTTTTGAGTTTTGACACATGATAAGGGTAAACAATAGTAACGGCGAGAGTCAAAATTGCAATAAGGAGACAATGTTCAATAGGTGAAGTTCCTCACATTTCTCCAACTTATCATATCAGTAGATTATTTGCGGTTGCAAACTCAGTGGGGGTACCTAAATCGAACACCTTATGGCACAAGCTGATGACAACCATGCACCCAAGGCAACCCTCTCTTCCAAGAGGATTCTTTGACATGTCAAAAGCCATGGTGAGGTTCTTCTCTTTGCATTGAATTAAACCAAATGCTACACCGTTTGAGCCAGCTCCCCTCATATCCCTTTTCGAGTTTCATTCCTGCAAACATTCTCCACGTTAGCTATAACACTGCATGGGACAATACGCACAACGCCTAGTATCTATTGTTCACGACTAGGTATCTAATTCTTCCATTGACTCCCCCTAGCTTTGGTCTCTAAATGGCAATGGCGGCCCTTCAGAGTGCTTTTTTCATTGGTGTTTTATTCATTCCTCCACCGAAAATTCCCTCACCACTACCGTACTCCAACTTGGTAGTTTCCACTGCCTGTCTACAGCTAAGCCTTAGGATTTTACAGTGGACCACTTACAGGCACTTTAAGCCCAATCATTACATAGGTAGCAAGTGTATCTGCATTTAAGCAATGGTTCCTTTCAAAAAGAATTCACCATTGATTTGCTTCACAATCAGATTAGAATCTCCATGTCATATACTTTTCTTTCTTTGGTGTGTTTAGGTAATGATGATGACAGTTGCCATCAAAGCAAGTTGAAGATCATTGAAGCGAAAAAATCATGTGATAAAGAAATGCACTAAGCTCCACCATTGACGTTAAAGTTAACTTTAATAGGGACAAAAAAATGGATAAATGTTCTTCCCCTACATCTTCGAAATACCAGGAAAATGGGTGAAGGGTCCAATCAGTCCAACCCAAGAAGCAAAGGCTGGTGCTGTTGAGGTTCATTTGGCAAACAAAACCCAAAGTTATAGCAAATCCTCACGGCCCCATATATCTTACTTTTACAGACCAATTTAGCCAGTTATTTTACATATTAAATGAAACCTAGAAGCTGCAGTTATTAATGCAAACCCGGAAGAAGCTTCAAATGCACATTTTTACTTCTGTAAATTGACCAAGCATAGTGCATTTTTACACGTAGTCTCTTCAAAATGAGCATAAACTCAAAACAAAACTCTTCCATTTCCACACACAAAACTCTCTGTAGCCAACCAATGGCCTTAGTATGTCATGTATTTGCTTTCTGCTGAAGCTTACTGAGATGGTAAGCAAAAAGATAGTTCCAACAACAACCTCCATGCCCTGCCCCAAAGAAAGAACCAAAAAAAAAAGTGTATCCCCTTTTACTTCTTGTTAAGGAGGTTGGCCAGGTTTCGGAGTTCCTCAAATGCATGCATTGTTTCAGAATCAAATCCTCCTGCAAACTGCATAAACCACAAAAGAAATCACTCTAGGTGTCGAAAACCAATCCATTTATGTACCAATAATAGCTAAACTGATCATAACCTGGGAGAGATTAATCAGTTATCAACCCATGCACAAGCAAACGTCTCTTTTCCTTGCATAATACAAGCTAAAAAACTCATTTTAAGTGGTAATACAGAACATTTTTCACTAAAGGAGAAATACAGCAAGCTCGAAGTGATATATCTAGCTTTGTCTGTGGTTTGTTTTGTGTGTATGAGTTTTGCTTTAATTTATTTGCCCTCCATCTCCTATGTTTGAGAAAAACCAAACCAAAGTAGACAAGAAATTAAACTTTTATTTATATAACAAACCTGATGTATTCTGAAAGCAAATCTCACTCCTTGAAGGAGCATATAGTCCATTGAAGGATCCTTTTCCAGAGTTGCCTTCAAGTGCAGTTCCATGGCTACCCTTTTCATGTACTTCTTTGCCAATTTTACTGATCCAAGCTTAATCTGAAACGAACATTCATTGAGCCGTCTATCAGAGTAAGTCGCTTAAACTACTCTGTACCAGAGCAAGTGGGGCTAACAAACGTAGAAATTGAACATTTTCAGTTCTTACAGAAGATAATTTTACAGGAATAAGATGGAACAATAGAATTTTTCAGAAATAACACAAGACAAGGTTACATCAAATTATAGATAAATACCAAATATGTGACTTGTTTCCATAGCATTGCCTCAAATAATATTTACAAAGAGTCCTATTGAGGCATGACATAGGATTATGCTTTACAAGTTGTTGTTAGTTCCAAATTTTCCCACTTGAACTCTCTTTCATCAAACATAAGTACCCCGAAAAAGATATTCAACGCTATAAAAGCATATGATGGCATATCTGGTTAGGTTATGTTTCAAGAAATACATACATACATGCATAGGATAGGAGTGCACATGTGCGCTTTGCTTTTCTGCTTCTCTATACTAAATATAATACCAAAGGCAAACAACAAAATCAAAGCCAAAAACCAGTTCATATGAAATTTTGTTATTCCATTTGAGTGTAGATATGGAAGTCTTGTAGGAAATTGTTCTCAGCAAAAGTTGGAACATCTTAGTTAAATATATTGGAAATGACAACTTCAAGTACCTTGCTTATAATCCCATTGTCAAGCATCCAGTCTGTGGGAATTTGGAATTCCTTGCAGTTACGCATCGATGACTCTCTTGTACGGAGGAGGTTATAAACAGTGCGCTCCATCCTAGCAATTTAATGGAAATTTTCAGAGGTTTTCAACTTGCAGAGATTGGAATCTTCCAAAAGAAAAAGAACCAAAATGCTCAAAGAACAGTTTTTTAGATTCTTACTTCTCAGACAAAGCAACCATTTTCTTTAAGGCAATATCACAAGGCATTCTGGAATCATCCCTGTAGTATAAGACCTCAGACTCCAATTTCTTGAGATCTCGATACCCGAATGCTGCTTCTCGCAATGTGTCAGCCTTTTTCTCTGGCCAGGCAAAGTGCTTTAAGACCGCCCTTTCATCAACCTTCAAAAGATTTTTTTTTTCTTTTAGAAAAAGCCATACTGCAAGCATGCTGACTCATTTAAAGACAGATATCTTTCCATCATTTCAGTGGTGTTTCTCATGCAGTAGATCTCTTTAAGCATAACAGATACAATGATTAGGAAATTGCAAGCAAATTGTAATATTACTAAGTTCTTTTCTCCTTAACAATTAGCAACTAACCAGATAGCAAAGTTCATCATCAAGCCACTTCACAAATGCCACTACATCTTCAATGTTCTGATAAACAGCATTATTGACTTCTCTTATCAACGAATTCACAAATTCTCCTTGAGTTTCGACATCTGCCTTTATCTACATAAGGAATGATTATAAATCAAGGTTAGAACCCGGAGTAGTTGAACAACCAAGTTTGATACAGTAAACAATTTAAATACAATTTTATGTCAATAAAAGAGTTTTAAACAAAATGAGTATGTTTTCATTTGGTCTCTATATTGTCCATGTAGCAGAAAATAAATAGAAATGCAACTTGGAGCTGAAATCATTTATGTAAAGAAAATTCAAGCTCATTTATAAAAAGATTAAACTTATAGTTAGTAGGCAAGCACTTACAGCAAGCAAATGTGATGATCTGTTCTCAATTTCACCAATCATGCTGCTACGGACATTTGCAACATCTGGCACATCACATATTCCTCCATTTGTAGAATCCTTTCGAGAATCCCTCTTCATCAGTGAATGATAAAACTCAACTACTTGTGGGGCTCGCTGCACAAGTCCTGCGCCACTTCTCACTAAAAACTTTGGAGGGGGAGGAGGTGGTGGTGGTGGAGGAGGTGGAATTTGTGTAGAACTTTCCTCTTTAGGTCCATTTGAAATTGAACAGGAAGGTCTGGGAGGAGGATTTGGAATCCGCAAAGCCCTTTTCTCAACATCTAAGGAAGCTGCAGGCTTATTTGTCTCTTGGCAATTTCCAAAGAACTGCATTCTTTGAACTGAACCATACTTTTGAGAACTTAGTGGCTCTGCTTCCTTTTCCGCTTCTTTTGTACACATAAAACCATCAGATTGCCTTCTCTTATTTGGTATTAACTCTTCTACATAACATTTCGATCCACTTATAGAATGTCTTCTTCCAGGACTTCTCCCCTCCTCTAAATGCACCCAATCCTTATCCACAAAATTAGCTGCACATTCTGTACTGGAAAAATCCTGGCTACTAATAGGCCATTTTTTTAGCTTTTTAATTAAACTTAATCTCATTACACTGCTGTATTCTGAGCTCTTACAGCTTAAAGAGTTTGGTGTGTCAACATATTCACCCTTGCTTTGAACTGGACTTAATGTTTTATCAAAATTCATTGTTGAGCATGAATTTCGTAATTCATCCCGTAAGCATGAATTAACCCACCTCAAGTATGCAAGCTCCTCAACCTCATTCAAGCGGCTCATTTGTAGACCTTCTACTTGTTTACTAAGGTTCTCATTGGTGTGTCTTAACATTGACGCCTCAGCTTTAATTTTCGCAACAACATCACTCTGATAAAACCAAGAAGGAGAACAGCAAGAATATAGCAAAACCAAGACAATGTGGTCAAAAGCCTAAATAATCCAGAAGAAAGCAAAACAATCAAAAGCACCATAGACAAACCAAAATACTACCAAAATTATAGCAGTAATCAAGACAGACTACAATAAAGTAATCTAAGGATTAAGTAAAGACGACCTCAGAGAATGAGAAAGGATAATGAAAATTATCTAAACAGATTAATATTAGGAGAACCAAGTGATCATATTGCAGTAGACTAAAAACTGACTGATCCTATGCTTAATTGCCTTGAATTATAGAGGACAATAAAGACATCTTTTTGATCTTGTATTTTCTTAATTTTATGTTGCAACAATTCCTCTTCAAACAAACAGAGGAATTAAAAGTTAATGAAACTACCTCATTAGCTTTGGCAAGAGAAGCCAACTGGGACTCCAAAGAAGACAGCTTGCAAGCAAGGTTCCTCTTTTGCAGCTGCAACTCCTTGTTCAACCTCCTCAACTCCACAACTTCCATTTCAAGATTCCTAATTGATTGTGGTTCCTTTGAAATTTCCAAATTGTCCTCATTCCTTTCCAAAATGGAACTCAAACTTGCCACTTGCTCACATAAGCTGGTCTTCTCTGACTCCAACAGCCCAACTCTGTGTGAAAGATCATCTACCTCACTGTTCCTTCTTTCCAGCTGCCTTTCAAGATCCAACACTTTAGCATTTGTTTTCCATTCTGCAAGCTCAGCTTGCAGCTTAAGCTCCCTTTCTTTCGATTCCTGAAGAAGGCTCCTAACATGGTCTAATTCAATGAACAAATCACGAGAACCCGAGGACTGTCTCCGGTGAGTTTGGTACACTTGAGGGTGAACTTGGTTTGCATTAACCGAGCAAGCTAAATCACTAATGAGTGACCTTTTAACTCTAGAATGAGAAGCCAAAGATGGGTTCTTTTGGTTTCCCGCATCAGAATTTGCTATCGTCTCTTTCTTGGTTGGGACCGTGATGGTTTGAACCTTTGTTTTCTTGTCAGCTGTGAAGCCCTTCACAATGTGTGAACCCCATGAAGACTTGGGTTTCGATTGATGGGTAGTAGTTTTCGTGTTATGAGACCTTGGTGCTTGATTTTGATCAGCAAATTTTGAAGCTTTGGCTCTGTTCTCTGATGGGTTTTCTTCTCTCATCGTGTAGAAAACAAGGAAAGGAAGTTTCAACAATCTTCAAGCCAAAAGCATTTAGCTTTTTCTCAGGGAAAAAGAACCCAAAAAAAAACAAAATGGAACCCTTTTTCAAGTTCTAAAACTTTGTCAAGTATTAGCTATGAATCTAACCAAAAAGGGGAAGTGAGGATTTGAAATTTGAAGTGTGAGGGTGGAGCTGGCCTGGGATTCCTCTTGAACTAGAAATAGACTGATAGATTGTGTCATCAAAGCCAGAGCTCCGTTTTCAAGAGAGCAACGTGACAGAAAAGTGGCAGCTTTCTTTATTCTCCATTTTGAACTTTTGAAATTTGAATTGTGTTACATTAACAGTAGCACAAGGCGTGGAATGCAACGGTCCTTTTTTTTTGAGGTGTTACCCACATTAGGGTTTGGAGCTTCGGATGAAATAAGGATGGTAATCAACACCCGATTAAATTATATTAATATAATTTTAAATAATTATAATGTTCGAGTTCAAGGATTAAGATACTTTTTACTTGAAATTATTAATATGTTATTCGATTTTAATTGGAAACTAAATAAAAACGGTTTAATGAAGGAAATTTACTTTTTTTGGTATTATTTATCTAAATTTTTAGGTGTGCTTGGGATTTGAATTAGTATAAACTTATCACATTTCATAATTGTATGTAGGAAACAAATTATATTATTGAATGTTTTTGATTTTTTTGGTTTGAATTTAACAGCAAGTTATGAATGTTGAGTTTATTTTTGTAAAATTGATGAATTTGTTTAACTTTTTTTAATAGCAAGTATTAACCAAATAAATAATTTTAAATTTATGAATGGATATTACCACTAAATTTGGATTAGGTTATGAATAAATAGAATAAGATTTGAAAATATTTAAGACATCTCAAGTTAAGGAATTAAGACAGAAGAACCCTAAAACCCAAATCAAGAATTTGCCTTAAGAGGAGTGAATATATGAATGCATACATTCAAATCCTAAAACCCTTCTCTCCCTAAACCACCACTGAACCCTAAAACCCAAAACCCTCTCATCAGGCAAGTTCGAGGGTTTTCTTCTTTCCGTTTCTGATTCCAGGTTTTGTTGATGGCTCGTAGAGTAATGGGTTTTCTCAATGTGTCGGCGATTTCTACGTCGTCGTTGCCAAGGTATGTTCCTACTCTGTTCCGGCTTGTCCGCCGTTCTTCTTCCGACTCACCCCACAATCCCAAACCTCTCCCACCTTCTTCCGAAGACTCACCTCCCGGTTCTGTGCCACCCATGTCCTACTTTGATCCCATCTCTTACCTAGAAAAGTCTATTGTTGGAAATAACTTAGACAATTTCAACAAGTCCCAAGAGCTATTGGAGAAAGTCTTCCATCATCACCATCTCTCGGAGATTAACAGTACCCTTACTCACCTCGCGGAAGTCAGTGCTGTTCTTTCTCATCGAGATATGATTCATACAATGAATCATATCTCTAAATTAATTACCCAGATTGGAACCTCTAGGCTAATGAAGCAAGCCCCCCATGATGAAGATATTGTGAAGATCAATGTTAGACTTGGAGATCTCAATCACACACTGATTGAGATGTCTAAACTTATGAACCAAGCTGGCAAGGAGGAACTTACCAAGATTAATGCTGCTCTTCGAGATATCAATAACCTGCTCATTGATCTCTCTGAATTAATTAATCACATTGATATGTAATCCTCCCAAGATTCATGTTGCTCTGGATATATACATATCTGTATAGTTTTCTATGTTGTATGTTTAGTGTCTAGTTCATACTCTCTGGTGTCTTTGGCCTTGTTCATCAGCTCTTCTCTAATGTTTTTGCTTTTCTGCATCACTTTTACTGTTAAATTGCTATTGTTAATTGTTAATGTTGTTAGAAATTGATACAAAAAAGCACATTACTTTACTGAATTTGATCAAAGGGTTGAATTTTTTTCAATTATTTTGTTCAAGTAAGAGCTGTGTTCTTGGTTTATTGATTCAACTGACTTAATCAATGGATTGATTTTGATTATGAGATTGGGAAAACCCTAAACCCTAATTAATTGAATTTTTAATTTTCAATATATTTCAGATTATAATAAAAATTATACAAGATGTGGTCCATCAGTTTTCGAGCCCAATGCACCCACCATTTTCTAGCCCTAAGCCCATCAAAATAAAATAAATTGGGCTCAAATGCATTGAGCAGTAACATCAATAAATTTCGATCAATTCGATAACCAAATTGAATTAACTAATCCAATTCACAAAAACATAATCAAATTTATATTAAGTTTAACCTAATAAATTTTTTTCACAATTTATGTCAATTAATAAATTTAATATCACACGACTTAAAAATCACCAGAATGAAAGTCGGAACAAATCGAGCTCGCAAGTGTGATGTGTATGTCAAGGTCTAGCAACCAATTAGAGCAAAATTTCACGATTAATCAAATATTTAATATCTAGCATCAAATTATTTGTATTATTTATATCAAATTATTATTATTATTATTATTATTATTATTATTAAAATAGGTGGTCAATGAAAACAAAAGAAGTTAATTCCTCAAAGATTAAGAGTTTGTTTGATTTAATTTTTTTTTAACTTAAAAACTATTATGAAACTCTTATGAAAAATAGTAATTTTTAAAATTAAGTTAAATCTGTTTAGTAAATTTATTTGTGTAAGTTCTTTTGTATAAATAAGTTGTTTAACAAAATAATTTATATAAGTTCTAATTTTGATTAAAATTACCATAAATGGTATTTAATAAATAAATTTCTATTAATCACAAATTCTTTTGTTTATAATAGAAAAAAGTTAATTTTATTTTTTTATTTCTAAAAAGTATAAAAAGTATTTTTATATATTATAAAATTTATAATTAATAATAAATCATATAAAAATAAAAATAGATAATGTTAGAATTATTTTTAATAAATGAGAACATTTTTGAAATAAAAAGAAAAATTTTTCTAAACAAACGTATTTTAAAAAAAAAAGAAAAAAAGTTCTTTTTGAAACTTTTTCAAAAAAAAAATTCAAAATTTTATTTTTTAAAAAAATTACATATTTTTTATAAAATTTTTTAATCTTTATTTAATTTAATTTTTATTAATAATAAATAAATAAATAAATAATCAGATCAAACAAGCACCAAGAACATGACAATGGTGACAACTACACGACTTACTGGTGGTGGGGGAGCAATCTCTGGCCCAAGGCCCCAGCCTGGAAGCCGACAAAGTTAGAGGCGGCTAAGCAACCATGGCCCTTCAAAACTAACCTTCTTTCATGTCAAATTTGAAGGTTTTTTTTTTTTTTTTCAGTCATATTTCTTTCTCCATCCTTCTTAAATTTGTTATCCGAATTCATCTCAAATTCGAATATAAAATATTTATATTTTATATAATCAAATTGGATATTTGCAATACCCATTTAAAAGATATCTATTACCTTCCCTATTCCTTCTCCATTAATCAAAAATTATATTTGCTTATAAATAATTGAAAAAAGAAAAAATTAAAAAATCAACCCTTTGAATTGTTCAACTCTACCGTAATATAATTATGACTAACTAATCATGAGTTAGTCTTTCAAAGTAAATATTTTTCTAAATGATATGACAACAACTTATACTTAAAATTTTCTTGAATTTTAGGATAAGATTGGAAAGCGAGGATAGAAGGAAAGAAGAGGTAAAACAATGGCCTTGGCTTCATAATCTGCCAAATTTTTCGTACATGATGACATGAGAGAAATGAATTTAAAGTTTGGGGAAAGTCCAGCACCCCATTTGGACTCAAATTCAGTCCCAATCCAACTTTGAATCTTTCTGCTTCATCACCAACCTAACCTTACAAAAACCCACAATTTCCTTTCCCCTTACCTTCTTTTTCTTACTAATTTTCAACACTCTAAACAAAAATTGGCTGGTTTTGGAGCTTGTTTTTGAGTTTCTACAACCCATTCCTATTATAGTAATTTCATAATCAAAGAAAATAGAGAGCATAGTTGGTGAGAGTCATGAAAGAATTAATTATAACTAAATTATGCAATAACACCGATGTTTATTGACTTTTTAAAATAGATGAAGTAATTTTTGCTATATTTATATATTTAAGATATATCTAATTTAATCATTATTTTTATATTCTTTTTTACATGTAAAGAACATGAACTTATCATGTAGCATGAATTATGACGAGATTAACAAGTATGAGTAGTAACTACTTTTATACCGTGTTAAATTTTTTAATATATACATTTAAATTAAAATTTATTAATAATAAATAAAATAACCCTTATTATATTTATGTATTTAAAATACTCTTAATTTAACAACTTTCTTTCTTACCATTTCAATAATGAAGACAAAATATGAAAGAAGAAACAACCCATGAAGCATAATTGAATTTTCAATTGAGAAATATGTCTCATTGACCATTGGAGAAATGGAAGGATATTTGGCCATCATTATCTCTCATTCCCAAGTGGAAATAAACTATATTGACAACCACCTTCTATTCCTTATTTTCTTGTTCTGAACAAGTGGAATTTCCTTTCAAGAGGCAATTTCTAAGCAAACTAAATTGTTTTTATTAAACCTTAATCCTCCTTTGGTTATGAGTAGAACTTGGAATAGTCAACCCATGGGAAGTTTCATTGATTGATTCCCAAGGCTAAGATGGGGCCTTCCCTCTTGGCTATAGAATACAAGTCAATACTATGTTAGGTAAGGCAATGAGACACAAAAAAAGGATGAAAAAAATCAAAGATGAATATAACATATTGCCTATTCCATATGTAGCCCCCTAATCAAGATTAAGACAACTAGCCACACCACACACCCTAATTATTTGTATAAAAAAAGAATTAATATTTCTAATGAGAATCATGCTAGTGCAAGTTAGGCTAGTTGCAATTAATGTAACATTAAATTAAACGTTTATGGTGGCTGTATATATTAACTACATTATTAGTGTATGTAGTATCTATTCGTTATCATTTAAACGTAAAATGTCTTTTCATGAATATACAAAAATTATCTAATTTTGAGAGTTTGAATTTGTAATTTTATTTATTAACGAGATTGCAATGTATAATTCACTGATAATGAATGAAATCTATACATTGACAACGCATCGAATACATTCTTAATATCTTTTACCGAAATTTGCTTATTTCTAGTCAAATTTGTTACATAATTAGTAGTACACTACATCACCAACAAGTAAAAAGGTGGTCCACAATAGGAGACAGGTCTTTTAGGATAAGGTATCTAAGGAATCAAACAAAGAGGGGAGGTGAGCCCTCATTAATTTGACAATGATATGAGACCACCTTCCTGTAGGATTTCTGTTTGACATTCTCTAAACATGCTTAATAAACCCCTTTTTTTCTTTTTCCTTCTTTTGAATATTTCTTTTATTTTTTCTAAATTATTTATAATAGGTAAAATTATGTATAAATTTTTAAATAAAAAACATAACAATCAAATATTAATTTTATGATAATAAATAAAAAAAATATAATGAATGATAATTCATTATAATGTAAACTTAGAAATTGATTTTAATTTTATTAATATTTCTAAAGAAAACTAATTATTTTATTTTTATATCGTGATATATTTATAATTTCAGAAATGAAAGTCGAAAATGAGTAACATAAGATTAATATATTTGATTAAATAAGATAAAATAAGATTCAATAATATATTCAAAATGTTTTCTTATTTTATATGTTATATACTTATCTTCGTGATATAATGTATGGAAATCATATTTATACTTAATTTTATTTTGTTAATATTGAGCGACGGGGTTTGAAACCAAACTTTGATAGGAAAAAACAATACATTAATTATTAAACAAAATACTTAAGTGCTAATTTCATATTTTACGTTATATTTAAACTTTCAAAGCCATGGTTGTATAATGTAATGATGAATTAGTTTAAGATATATTTGAATTTCAATCCTCAATAAATTATGTAATTAGTTAATCAAATAAATTTAATATAAAAATATTGCTTCTATTTTTTAATTTTACAAAAAATAACAACACGACTTCAACTTAAAATTTCTATCTAAATCTTATCTCGCTATACGATATTGTTTATTCCTCATGAATTTCGCATGTATAATAATTTTATTATGTGCATGTAAGTAGTTACTGTTTTAATTTAATATCAAAGACTAGTAGACATTATTTTATAGAATAAAACCAAAGAAAAGCTCACTCACCTCAAAAAATAAATTAATGAACTATACTTTATAAATTATATAAAACAAAATGCTTACCCGTAGCTACTAGTAGATGACATTGACTTAATGCCAACTCCACATACATGATCTAGATTTAAGTTCTAATCAAATCTCAACTTCATAATTCCTTTAATTAAAATAATAATAATAATAATAAAGAAAAAATTATAAACAAAAAACCCGTATTTAGATATAAACACAAATAAAATGCATAAATTTACTTTTACGTTAAATAAATATGTCGGGATTAATCAGTTTTAAATTAAATTAAATGCTAAGTAATTGATGGATAAAAAAATTAAATTAAGTTGGGGTTGGTTTGTTGCTTGTTTGATGGAAAAGCCGATTACCTTCTCAATTAAGCAAAGGGTAGGAGCTAAGTTTAACATTATTAGTTATTATAGATTGGAAAATGGGGAGGAGACTTGGATTACACTTATATTTGTAAAGAAACTCTTATTGGCTTTTATTTTTTAAAAATTTTTCTTTGGTTCCCCTTTTATTCCAAAGAGTTAATTGATTTGACTAGCAATATCCATTTAAAATGCCCACAATAATAATTAATGTGTATAATTAATTAATTAATTAATTAATTAATTGCCTTGGCTCTAAGGTCGTTTGGATATGTGTACAAAACCATCAATTGGCCGGAGTTTTTTAATTTTTAAAGGTGACTTGAGAGTTAAGTGGGGACTTGAGCACTTTATTATTTTATTTAATTAAGTGCATAAAACGACAAAATTTTTAATTTTTTAGAAATTTATCTTCAATACATTGTCATGTATATAGTATCGGTGAATTAAATGAGTAAATTTTTTTTTAAATTATGAGCATTTACTTTTTGAGATGTTTAATTTTTAAATTTATTTATTAGTAAGGTGATAATATTTAATTTATTAAAAATATATGAAATCTATATACTGATAGTGGACTAAATATAAACCTACTCGTTTAGTGTTAAAAGAACCTTTTTAGATTTAGATTAGATTTGTTAAAGTAAATTGTTTTTCGCAACTCTTATCGGACTATGCTTAACTAGGGCTATGCTTAACTAGTCGTGACATGATCAAGAGAAAGTCAAATTTCTTTTCATTTAGAAAATATCAAATAAATTTAAAGAGATTTAAATAAAATATGTAACTTTTAAAAAACATATGCCTCTTTTTATTCTTTTTCATCTTTATTCTTTAGTTTCTATTTGGATCGATTTACGGATGTAACTCTTTTTTTTTCGTGATAATTGTTATATGATTTATTTATAATATACTATTTTCTCTTGAATTTTTACATTTAAGATGAGATGGAAATTAAGAAATGTGTTTTTTGATTTTAGTGTATGTAACATTTTTTAAATATATAAATATTCAAAAAATGTAAATGAAACAAGTTAAATATAAAAAAAATGAACATTTAATTTGAAACGAAAAGAGTAATATTAGACAAGTGAGGTACAAGAATTGGGTTGGCATTACCTAAATATGTAGTGTAATATATTAAGAAGCATTAGTTTGGTTACATGACCATGCAAAGCAATGTATTGGTCCCCTTTGCTAACAACTTGAAAGCTACTTCATTTTCCATTTTTCTTTTCCCTTCAATCTAAAACTTATGGTTGAGTGTCACACTTCTGTTTCCTTTGTCAAATTTGACAAAAAAAAAAAAAACCAGTGAAAAGTAAATTAAAATTTAAGTTACTTTAGTTAATAATTTTTGTAATGAAAAGCAAAAGATTTTAGACCAAAAAATTAAAAAAAAAAAAGAAAGCAAAAAAATAAAGTGGAGAAAATTCTTTCCTCGATCACGTCGATTTATTTTATTATTTATCAAAAAATTGCTACAAAATCAGATCTATACCAAAATTAGATAAACTGAAAATAAATTTACCAATACCTTATAAGGAAATAATTGAACATTTTAAAAAGTTGTTAGCTTCAATTAGAACATCATATATATAACAACAAGTGTCAATGACAGAGACAAAGTGATGGCGATCATCTTATTGAAAATATAAAAATTTTATATGATTTTCTTTTAATCACTTTTTATATAAAATATAAAATATCATAAATGCCAATGACATAGACAAGATATCCAAGATAATAGAACAGTAAAAATAATAAAAATAAATTATCTTTTTTTTTTAAATTAATTTGATAATTTACAAAAGTTAAATATATTTTTAACCAAATCTCATAAAATAAAATGGTATTTTTTCGAACTAATAGATAAGCAATGTATGTTACATATTTTTTTATAAATTAATTCTTGATATTAAAAAAAAAAGAAAATAACAGCATTAAGGCTCTCTACCGACAGCAACATTTTGGTAAGCGGCCGAGCGGTTTATAATTTCTAAAAAAAGTAGGTGGACTTTGTTTGTTGCGATTTCAAAAATGTTATTACGTGGCAGCCGCCTATGGGGTTACGGTTGGTAGTGGGTCCCATTCGGACCATGCCCAGTTCGAAGACACTTTTATGTCTTTGTCGTGTTGTCTCCTAGACCCAGTCCAATGTTACCACATTTTTATTAGTAATTTAGGACCATGCTTCCCTCCTTATTCATTTTTTTTTTCTATTTTCCATCTTTTTTCCACTATTTTTTTTCTTTTAGTATTAAATATAGGAAGACAATATACAATGAGAACAAAATAATTATTATAAAATTTAATAATTATATATATTTTTATTGACAAAGAACATAATTCTTTAACCGATTATAACTTAATTCATTCGTAGAATTTAAAATATTTTTATTTTTAATAAATTTATTAGTCGATTCATTTGTAGAATTTAAAATTTATTTATTTATTTTTTTTAATAATGGAAATCAATAATTAATCTTTTCTTATCATAGTTCTATCAATGGGATGTCTTAAAAATAAGGTAATATTGGCTTTGAGGTATTGCAAAGCCAATGAATTTCACCCTTTTGCTATGCACAACAAAGGGTAAAATTCTATTTTAGCCCTTCATTTACAAAATTTGTAAATTAATACAACAAAATTGTTAATTTTTTAGTTTAAGACCTCATTATTAACTCTATTCTCTTTAATTTTTTTTTATCTAAGTATTAATATTACATATGATCTATTTTCTTAAAAAAACAATTTACTCTTTTAACTTTTACTTTGATTCCCACCTTTGCCAATGAGTAATACAGGGAATGGACAAGATAAGGCTAGAACTTCAACTAAGGTTCATCGAAGCGAGATCGAGACACATTTCCGTCCTTCTTTTTCTCTCATTTTATTTATTTTTTGATGGCTTGAAGGGTTTGCTCAACAATTTGCTAGATTCGACTTCACATTCTAGTCTCGGAGAGCTAGATAGGCATCAATTAAGTAATTTGGTCATGTTATGTCAAACAAACTAAGGTCAATGTAGAGCAACAAGCTAACCCGAGGACTTGACTCATCATTCCGTCCCAATAACCTTGTCATATTTTAACTTTTGTCGAGTTAAAAAATTTTCAATTTGACTTCTTACTGTTTTATATTTATCATTAATAAAAGTATGAAACTTTTTTTAAAAAAAACTTTGAATAAAGTAGTTTTACATATATAAATTTTATGAAATTTTATTAATTGAAACATTTTAAATGATAAAAGTTGAAATTAAAAAATTTTAACAAAAAAATCAACTATACAAAGAATGATAAAGTAAAAATAAAATAAAATAAAGATGACATGGAATGACACAAATGTCAAATTTATGAAAATGATGATATTGGTATCTAATTCAATAAGAGTTTGACCAGTTGAAGAAGTGAATAAACCCATTCAACGGACTTAGGGACCCAAATGTCATCAATCTAAAAGTCAGGGACCGCTCACAGAATTTACCCAACCAAAACTTTATGAAAAAGGGTATTAATGTGAAAAAAAAAGAGAAAAAAAAATGAAAAAGAGATAGATTGGTTCAGCTGGGGGAAGTTCACGTTGTCATTGTACAGAAAATATAGAGGAAGGAGAAGAGTCGGGAGTGGGGTCCACAACATGTGGGACCCAAATCACTAGGACGCTGACATGTTGGCAAGTCCTTCGTGAGTTCCCGCATTCGTCGCGCCTTAGCAAGCGTCTTTCTTATGTTATTTTATTTTGCCTCTTTTTTTTGGACAAATGGCATCAAATGATTGGCCCTTCAAGCCCTTTGAGATACCTATTTGAATTTTTATTATTTTATTAATTTTCATTCTTTTTATACTTGATTTGAATGCAATGCAATGTTTGATCCTAAATGTGAACATGTTTTCTAATTATTGCTACTTTGATATTAATTCTATAAATAAATGGTAAAATAAATGTTAAATTTAATTGTAAAAACTATTTTCTCTTAATTGTAAAATTTCAAAAGATTTACCTATCAATGATGCGAGGCATTATTTGATTAAAACTGAAGTCAAATTAATTATGTAAATTCCAATATGTTATAGTTTAATTGATTCCGTTAATCAAATTTTTTATTAAATTAATTAAATTTTAAAAAATTTTATAACTGAATTCACTTGTACAAATTAAGATCACTTTCTATTCATATTGAGAAAATGTAAAAATTAGATAAAAAATAGCCTGAGTTTATTGAAGACGCACAAGATTAGGAGATTTTGATTAATTAAATAAACTAACCAGGTTAATTAATGCAATTCGGCTACTAATTAACCGATTATATCATATAGTTCAATCCATGTGATTAATAAAAAAATCTTAATTCAGTTAATTTAATTTTAAAAATTTTATAACTGAATTAACTGAACCGACGTTTACTCACACTTACCAATAAAATCATTTTTTCGTTCAGATTGAATATAATTTTTTCAAAATAAATTTCTAAACCTCGAAAATAATTCTCAAATTAAATATAACTGAATCAAAACAAAATAAAATAATTTTAATAATATTTTAATTTGTAATAATTATAATAATAATTATAATTTTGTAGTTTTGTTTCCCATAGATGGCTGACAACATGGGGACGGAGAAAACTCCGCCTACAACAGCTCATTTGCTCTCTTCCCTTATATTCAAAGTTCAAACGCACCCATAAGACCGGGACCGGCTCTTCCCTTTCCCTTCCTCTCCTTCTCCTTTCTACGTTTCCTTTCTTTCTCTCTTTCTCACGTTTCTTATCATCGTGGGGGTGGGTTCCTTTTTTCATATTTTTTAATTTTAATTTTGGGTTTACTTTTAGCTTTTTTTTTATGTCAGTATTTCTTGCATTGCTTATTTGCATGTATTATAAATTTCCATGTTAGATCGTTTCGTTTGATGCCAAGTTGAAGCCCTCTTCCTCTTGGGCTCTTTTGCAGTTTCTAACTTTCGTTTTTTCTTTTGGTCACCTTTAAAGCCCTTATTAATGTTCTTTTGTTTTTATTTTCAGGTAAAATTAAGTTTTTTTCCTCTTTGTTGTTATGGCTCTGCCATTAGAGGCTGGTTTTTGTTTCTTCTTGAATTCCCATTTTTTTTTTGAGAGTAATCGAATTTCGTTGATGGGTTTTTTTTTTTCCTGTGATTTGGATTTCTAACTTTGTTTTCAGAACTGGGTTTGTCTCTGATTAGACGAAAATAAAGTATATTGTTTGATCATCAAATTATCTGTTTTTATTTGGATTATTTATTTATTTATTTTGATCCTAGTGCTTCAACAGACATGCTCTGACAAAGAGTTCTGAATGAGTTTTTTTTTTTAATTTTTATTTTCATTTCTTCGAAATTTTCTTTCTTTTTACTTGCTATGTGGTTTTGTTGGATCTTGAATTTCTGGCTCAATTCTGTCTGTGATTATAGAATTTTGAATTGGGGATATGAAAATATTCCTGGGTTTATTTTTTCCTCTCCTTTTGAAAAATTTTCATCCTTTCTGAATTCAACCTTTTGTGCTGTTTTTTTTTTCTAAAATTCAATGGAGGGCCCATTTATAATTAATTTTTGTTTTTTGTTTTACCTTTTTCTGTTTAAAATTCTGATATGGCTCTGTTGTGTTCTTAATACCTCAGAAATGTGCTAATCATTGTCTGTTTTTCTTTTTCATTTTTGGCATTTCGTTTTTGCAGCACATTGCAGAGGAAGGGTGTTTTGCTTGATCACTGAAATTGGGATATAAATCCTGGTTCTTGCTGAACACAATTTGTAGGAAGCGTTTTTCCAAATGCTAAATTTTGCGAGAGGAAGAACTCCACCAAGGTCTACTAGATCTATGCCTTTTGCCGGTGAGATTTTCTTTCAACTTCAATTTTGAGGCCAATTCTGCTTAGTTGTGTTTTATGATTTTGATGCCACTTCTTTTTTTGTTGCTTTTGGACTTAATCATGCCATTTTCATTTAAAAAGTTTAAATTTTTCTCATGCATGTCAATTTGAAGAATGAGCATGAGATGGTAATCCATCTTCTTCTGAGAAATTTATTGAAATGTATATTTTTTTACCTTTTACTTTCAAAATTGTAACTACTTGTTACTGAGTGTTCTTTTTTTGGCCAATTTATGCTTCTGTTATTTATGATTTGGTATCTGACTTGCTTAAGTTTTAATGCACTGCTAACGATATAAACATTAGACCAAATTATTCTCTAAGCTGATTTTTCTTGTTTGTGTTTTGCATGTAGGCATGGATTTTCCAGATCCCAAAAGGAAGAGCAATTTTGTAGGAAAAATCCTTTTGGCTGCAACCCTTACAGCCTTATGCATTATCATGCTCAAGCAATCCCCAACTTTCAGTACTCCAAGTCGGGTACTTGATCCTATCTCTAGCTCTTCTACCTCTCTTTTTGAATAGGCATTATGCTGTACTTGAGTTAAAATGCATGAGGAAGTTGATAATGGAGGCGACTATTTGTTCTCTGCTTTACATACAAAAATGGGGCTCAGTGATACTATAATATCCAGTTTATTCAATCAAAAGATTGGGCCACATGTTCCTCACGCAGATATCTGGATTAGTTTGCTAATTGAAGAACAAATAGCAATAATTGTTGATTATTGCTATTTATATGATATTGTTTTCACTTGTTGAGAAAGCTTTTATGTATGGATTAATATTTTCGGGGTTGCATCAGCAATTTTAGCAGGACCCTATGCCATTTTCATCTTTGCATGTTGTAATTGCCATCTGCAGGCGTAGTTTAATTAAACAGCTCACTTGATTATGGGTGTGTCCTTTGCCCTTGAATGTGATTAATGTCATCTTTACTTTGACTTAAGGAAAATTATAAATGCTGCTACGTTATATGAAAACTTGGAATAGGTTTAGTTGGTTCTGTAGTAGTGGCTGTTTTTAAGTTATATAATGTTTCAGTTTCTGATATTTTTTCCCATTTCTTGACTTGTGTCTTTCTAGTTCTCCCAACATGAAGAAGGGGTGACTCATGTTCTCGTAACTGGTGGTGCTGGCTATATTGGTTCACATGCTGCTTTACGACTTCTGAAGGAGTCATACCGTGTAACTATTGTGGTATGTTTTTAGCTTAGGATACGTAACAATCTTCTTTTCTAGTCTTTCACAGCTTTTGCATAGTGAGTAGTCTTTAGTTTTAAGGAAGAAGTTACCTCTTAATTTGGCAGGACAATCTTTCTCGTGGAAACATAGGTGCTGTCAAGGTTCTACAAGAATTATTTCCAGAACCTGGGAGGCTTCAATTCATTTATGCTGATTTGGGGGATGCAAAAGCTGTATCCTTTTCATGAAATTTATTATTATTATTATTATTAGAATTATCTCTTTTAGGCATTTAAGCATGGATATGGTTTACTGTTTCCTTGATTTTATATTTAGGTAAATAAAATATTTTCAGAAAATGCATTTGACGCTGTAATGCACTTTGCTGCTGTTGCGTATGTTGGGGAGAGCACACTTGATCCTCTCAAGTAAGTCTCCTTTGAGATTTATAGTTGGCAGAGTTAATATAGGTTAGATGAGCTGTGAAGTAGATTGCTTGTTTTGCTGTTTTGGCTGATTAAAATAGGTAGTTTGACAAGGGTTTATTTAGTTAAAGAACTTAACCGTGAGCTTTAGTGCTATGATTTGAGTATAAGGACTGTATACTTCATTTGTGCTGCTGATGGCAACCTTTGTGCTGCCCTTGTTTATAAATTACATGACAGAGGTGCCATTTTCTATGCTCAACTCTATTTAAATTTTTTTTAACTGTGCTTGCCATGAGTTATGAGAGCACTATAAACGGAGCTAAAAATTTTCCATCATCAAAAGAGCAGTGTAGAGAAGATCTATTCTAGGTCAACAAGTTGCAGAGGGAAATTTAAGTTGGATTCATTTTATTTATGTGGATCTCTAGATGAATTTGTTTCACCAAGTATGCTTGATTAAATCCTGACTTCCATATATGAAGACTTCAAAATTTTCTAGTGCCCTTTCTTTATCTTAACCTAATGGTTCAGAATGAATAAGAAATTGACTTTGGAATGGGGGGTTTGCAAATTGGTGTCCGATTTCTTTCTGAGTGCTTTCTTCTTACTAACTGTGCTATTCAGCTGCTACCTTTGCTGCTGCTATCTGCTAAACTACAGGCACTGCTAGTGCCACTGACATCATAACCATTCAAATGTTCTTTTATTATTTGAATTAACTCCACCATAAAAAATCACTATGTTTAGATGCTATTGTTCAGGGGAAATGCCATCAGTATCTGTTGAACTTTGCTGTTGTGAATTAGGGGGGAATTGAATCCATCGGAGTCTATTAAGATTGACCTCTGGATCTGTGGTTGAGAAAAGTCATCCCATGATGATTACTTAAGTATTGTTTGAAATATTTCATTTATAATATATAAAGTAGTCTCCAAATTGATGTTCTCTATGGTATGTTTGGCCATGATGTACAGATACTATCACAACATTACTTCTAACACCTTGGTGGTCTTAGAGTCAATGGCTGCTCATGGTGTTAAGACATTGATATATTCTAGTACATGTGCCACATATGGGGAGCCTGAAAAGATGCCAATCACTGAAGTAACTCCACAGGCAAGTTTCAAACTTGGTTTTATGCTTAATTATTTTTGAAATTTCTGTTTGAGGCCATTGAATAAAGGATTGAACTTTACAACTTGTTTTCAATTTACATATGGTTATAATAGCAGGCAACTGACCTTTTTTGTGGAACAACCTCAGGTTCCAATTAATCCATATGGAAAAGCTAAGAAGATGGCAGAAGATATCATCCTGGATTTCTCTAAGAATTCAAACATGGCAGTTATGATCCTAAGGTTTGTATTTAGTTTCCTTTTAGAAGTTTCGAGAATCTTGGTAATGCTTTTTACATTTTCTTTGTTATGATTTTCTTACTTGTCTGTTTTCTTTATCTCACCATGCACAATTTTAATACTTTAACAAAATCACATAAGTCTTCCACGTCTTCATCCAAAACTAAGTATTTGTGTTGGCTTGTGGATTTTATACCTCTTCTGTAATTGGAGGTTGTGGATCTGTTAAGTTGTGATTGTTCTGCCAGTTAACAACTGCAAGTATGAGACAAATGCTTTTGTATTTCTAGATCATCGGCAAAATTAAGCTTAGAAGCTTGCTTAATTCAGATCATTTATAATCACAAAATTAGGATTAGTGACATCTGAAGACCCCAAAGAACTCCATGTCCGATATTCAATGTGTATGGTTCTGACCACAAATAGTCGAACAATATGCTTTTCCTTCATATTTTTCCTTCTGCAGATTAAAAATTTGAGAATTACAGAAAAATTTCCAGTGGTTATGAATTCATATATTTTTGGGTGAATAACTTTCAGATACTTTAATGTGATCGGGTCAGATCCTGAAGGAAGATTAGGTGAGGCTCCCAGACCTGAGTTGCGTGAGCATGGACGAATTTCAGGTGCTTGTTTTGATGCAGCTCGTGGTATCATTCCTGGTCTAAAGGTAGGCTACTCCTTTAACCCCTTGACTTTGTTCATCTTTAGTGATTGCTTAGTATTTCTAGCTAAACTCGGGGTCAAGAATCGAACAACTAGTTTTATACTGCAATTTAGATAACAGTTCGACAGATATTATACTGCAGATCTTATTGAAAGTTCTGCTGTTAATTTTTTAATCATGGAGAGTAGCAGCAGCAGCCTTTATTTTAAGGGCGCTGTTGTATTGTTGGATAATTTTGGCAATATCATTCCCTTCCTGCCCATGAGGAAGTGCAAAGAAGGCTAGTAAACTGATTGTCTTACTAGTATGGGCTCAATAATATTGATGATGGTCTCAGAGTGAATAAAAAATTAAGTACAAACTGCTAGGGAAATTTCGATGAATGGTTATAATGTGGACGACGATTTTGCAGAACTGGATGCTTTGACCTTAGAGTATGTAATATATATTTTTCTGCTGACAACACCTTTGCATTCTAAACCTTTCATCTGCCTAATACTTTAGGCAAAATACATCTGTCATTTCACATGTTTAACAATGATTGCCTTTTCATTTGACAAAGGTCATTAAATGTATGATAGAATAAACTTTGTGTATTATTTATTGCAAGCGTACTTTTCAATTGAATATGGTATGTGCTGTTTGCATGTTGTCTTTATACTTGTAACTATTATGTAATGTTATCAGACCTGTCATCCACATGTCCATGGTTGTGCCTTTATTATTTCAGTGCACAATGGAAGGGTGAAGTCTTTAAGCTTTTTGGTAATTTGATTTTGTACATTGCCCAAAATTTCCATGAACAACTCAAGCTACACCTTGGTGGCATTCAGTGACTTATATTCTACTATTAAATTCTTATTTTGTTGATCTGGGTTTTTGGGCTCTCCTGCAGGTCAAGGGAACAGACTACAAAACACATGATGGCACTTGCATACGTGATTACATTGATGTTACCGACCTGGTTGATGCTCACGTGAAAGCTCTTCAAAAGGCTAAACCCCGTAAAGTCGGAATCTACAATGTTGGCACTGGAAGAGGTAGATCAGTGAAGGAGTTTGTGGAGGCATGCAAGAAAGCCACAGGGGTGGACATCAAAGTTGACTATCTTCCCCGCCGACCTGGAGATTATGCCGAAGTTTTCAGTGATCCAACTAAGATCAGGCTTGAGCTTAATTGGACAGCTCAACATACTGATCTCCAGGAGAGTTTGCAGACTGCATGGAGATGGCAAAAGGCACATCGTGATGGATACGGATCCTCTTAGGGTAACTGGGTTCTCGAATAGTTTCACAGCATCTTATAGCAAAGGCTAACGCAAACCCCCAGACTGGCTCTGATTTCCTGCCGTGCTTTCTTCTACCTGTCACTTAGAAGAGGGGGAGAAAAATTTGAGATGAAAATTTTCCCTTTGCAATTACATTATTTGGGTAGTATATAGGGAGCAGCCAATTCATTATATCTGTATTTGAAGAGATAATGATAGTTTAATAATATGATGCTCAGGCTCAGGTATAGCTTTTGTCAATTCTTTTGTTCCTGTTTTCTTCCCTGCTTCATTACCATTATAGTCAATAATGCTGGCTAGTGCCTACTGAAATCCCTGTTAAATAAAAATTAACATTGTCACGGTCTATTGATATCAGAAAAACTTGGTTGTTCGTTCTGGTTTTTCTTTGAGAAAATTGAAAGAACGAGTAAACTTCATCTACATCTCTTGTTCTGACCATGGATTTAACAAAATAGTTGATCAAACTTTTGAGCTTACACAACTAATAGGTGATGTTGGTTGTCCCGACGATGACGTGAACATTTAAATATTCTATTATCCTCTAATACACGGTTGATGTAATTTATGACTCTTCCTGGTGAAGATATATCTCATGAACACAGCATTGGCAAAAATCATATAATCCCAACGTTTAGAAGTACCCTTTATAGAAGAAGATTAAGACAAGTTGCCAGCACTACCATTACGATGAAAATGTAGACATGTTTTCATTAGACCATATGAAACAGGTGAAATGTAATAGAAACATTTACTATATATAATGTACCTTAGCCAACAATACCCAAAAAAAGACCAATCTAGTTAAAGGTTTGGACCTTTTCGTTCAACAGACCTCATATCGATCATATATTCTGGTAGGTTACAAAACTCAAAAGAATGGCAATAACAATTGTGAACAAGCACCGAGATGACCTTTTATCAAAAACTAACTTGACATCTTCAAGCAACTGATTGCACTGCTCTTTCAAAGCTGTCTTCTGCAGATGATGCACGTTTAACAAGAACATGCTCCGGATGTGTGAGCTTCAGTTGGCTGCAAAGTAATCATAGGGTCAGAATTAGGATCATTTGTCAAAAGAATAAACATGTCACCTCGATTAAGTTTCGAATAGCAAAGAAGCGAAAATAAGATACAGCTGCAAAAGCATCAGTCAGTTTACTCGAGTAGTGGAATAAGCAGTTTTGCATGGTAAGCGTACATGAATACCCCACAAATAATAATGAAGATGCACTTAACAATGAATGCATGGCGAGCATAGACAATCCCACTAAAGTCCATTTCAGTTACAAGAGTAGGACTATTTTCCATTATCAGTGGGTAAGGTATTGCCTCAATGCTAATCACAACTCTCCACCAAAAAGGTGGCCAAAAGATAGAATCATGTTTTGCCCAACCTCTTTATTTTTTTAAAAAATGTCTATCGATATTTCAAAGTGATCCAAGGTAGTACCATCAGCTCATCTTCATCATGCGTAGTTAGGAGCCTGGAAAATGCACCTTTCCATTGGCCAAGAGACAAAGCTAGTTTTGTAGTAGTAGATTGATAAGCAAAGTTCAGCTCAGTACCAGCAAACACCAATTCGTCTAAAGCTACAGAATTGCGATATTTTTGAGCCTTACCTCAGGTTTTCAGGAAAGGAAATACACGAAACCAAATATATCTTCAGAAAACTTCAATGGATATAAGGACAGTGGCAATTAATGAAAAGGATTGTGGAGGTTTTTTAAAAGACTTGACTAATATTTGTTTCCTACAGGCAGTCAAGACTAGGAACTTTGGAGTTTAGCTAGTTGGTGCCGAGATTTGTTCTGCTTGTAGTGCTCTACATATCTGACAGAAACATAGATAGCCAAAAAACATGCTAATGTAAATAAAATAAATGGGAACTCCTTTTAAGCATAGGAGCTCATTAATCTAGCTGCCAAACTCTTGAATGTGATGGACTCCTTTTAGATTGACTAAACTAGCTATGACCACAATATTATGGAGAGCACTTAAAAAAATGTATAACACTTGTCAACTATCGAAACGGATAAGTGAGAGTTCAATTATTAAAAAAAACAAAGGAGAAAGAAGATAAAGGATATAAACAGATACTTTACCTTAGGTAACGTGAAGATGATTTACCAAGGTGAAGACTGCATACAACCAGGTTGGCCAGAGTTTCAGGATCCTTTGCATCCTATATCAATTAACAACCAACCCTTATTACATAAAATCTTGAAAAGAAATGAACCAACTAATTGCAATGCAGCAATAAAACTTGGGAGTGTGAAATAATCCAGTGTCACGATGAATCAAAAACTTGAAAATTGACAAGAACATAAGAGGCTGGGAGAAAACCCTAGGAAAAGCTAAGAGTCAAATTCAATATGATTTGGTGTCAGTCAGAGGTTATATTTACACCATGAAACTTAATGGATACCAAGATTGAAAAAACAGTAACTTATAAATGTGAAACACATTGACTGTGGTTAGCACTGTTCACAGGGCTATAAACAACACCAAAATATTTGACAAATAATAAGTTTAAATCTTGACAAAATAAAAAAGTATCCACAGTTCAAACTTGCCTTGTTAAGTGCTTCAAGCAACAGCGTTTCAGCTTCATCAAAGTTTCCCATGTGCATACAGCAGACAGCCTTCCCATTCAGGATCAGTCCAGTCATTGGATATTTCTCAGAGAAATCTTGGAAAATCAGATATGCTTCCTGTATCTTTGAACCACCCTGAATGGGTAGAATAACACTCATTACAGCATCCTGCATCATATGGTTTCTCACTGATAGGATTATTAAAATGAAAAATATTCCATACCACTGCTAGATTCAACCATGCATTTGCCAGTTGTGTCAGTGTATGGTCCTCATCAATCTGCTGCATGACCCTTAGCTGTTTCTCTGCATAATCTGACCGGTGCATCTTGATGAATATTTGAACATTCAATGCATGCCTAAATACAGCAAACAAGATGACTTCAGGAGATGCATCACAGCATCCAATTTACTAGTAAAAATAAAAATTGCAGATTTTGCTTTAGCAGTTGAAAGGTTGAGTTGAAGTCACTAGAAAGAACAAAAGCACTTTCCATAGGAATTGGACATCAACTCATAAATTACATCCATAAGTATTTTCCCCCAAAAATTTTATAAAATAACTTGACATCAACTTTTAAGCAAGAAAACTTCATCTAATACATCATTAAGCTAACACTTGCCACACAAATTTGAACATGAGATTTTCATTCAATTGGTAGAGAAGATGGAATAAACAGCATAGATGATTAAAAAGCAAACTAAACAGAGACAATAATGTCTGCTCTAGAGAAAATGGTGGACATGGTAGCCATATCCAGTCATCTAAAAGCAACAAATATCGTATTATCACTAGCTTTAGACCTCATTAAATTACTATTTATCTTTCATCAAAATGGCTTTTAAGATTAAAATCAAAAAGAGGTCAGTGTAAGTCTATCCAATGCAGCATCTCAGCCAATTAGACCCCCAAGGTATCAGGATAACAGCACAAACTACAACTTGCAAAGACAATACAGAAGCAGTTAGAGAAAATCTTGTGGTGATGAAGCATGAGCAATATGCACTGAACATAAGCACTTTGATAAAATGTTTTGTACAGGCTGATAATGGCTAGGTGACTCAGAACCACCATTGTGGGGTTTTACCATAACTTTTAGGTTTTTCGTATAAGTGGCTTATTGACAAAATATTTCCTCCTTTAGCACCAGGGTATCAAAAGCTTGAAACAGTAAATACTCTATGTTGTTATTTTGAACGAACCATTCTCAAAAACAAACACAGACGAGAGAGAATAACTGTACTCCTATATTTCATCGAAATATATAGTTTAAGCAGGTAGAAATCACTTGCAACATATAAGAGCCTAATGAGTTTACTGTAGTTGCTAGATAACCCATAAATTGTATTATCGTTCCATAGCTCATTTTCTGAGGTATATACTCAAGCGGGGACAATGAAGTGAGAGCTAAATCTGTGCTGTGAAACCATAGAAGGCTCCAAATTACCCAGAAAGAAAGTAAAGAGCATATCTCAAAGGTCATTATGCAGTCACTCCAAGCAAGTCGGTTCCTAGGAGGGAAAATTCAGTGAAATCTAGCCAAATCATGCAATTTCAATAAAAAAGCAAAATTTGATATTATTCCATGACACACGCATCATAGAATAGAATAGAATGCAAGCATAAATGAAGTTGAAGTTGAACTTGAACGGGACAACTCACAGTTCCATGGTGCCACCAGCATTGGTGTGTTTAAGAGCCTCAATATAATCTTCTTCATGCATGAAAATGATTCCAGCAATCAACCTTAAGATGGCGTTGTTTCCAATTGCTGGATCTGACAACCACTCTTTCAAGCTCGAAATCGTCGATTCCTAAAACGCAATAACCATCAATCAATCTAACATCCTCTTTTCCCCCATACTTTCTCGCAGATCTTTTGCATAACCAAATAAAAAGAAGGCAGATCTAAAAGGAATTAACCTTATCGTGAGGGTTGGAGAGATAGAGAGCCAGCAATTTAACGGCTTGGAGAGGAGTAGCAGCAGAGGAGTCGATCTCATTGATCACCAACTGAGATTTGTAAATTTTTTAGAAAAAAAAGAAGAAATTAAATTAAATATAAAAAAAGGCGGGTTTGAAGTTTAACGCACTTGGTAGCTGCCGAGAGCGATGTAGGAGCGGTAAACGAGGCAGTCGCGCTCGACGACGTCGTCGGGGGAGAGATTGGGAAGATCGCTGTTGTTGATGGCAGCCTGATACGAGCCCAGGTAGAAATGGTTCCTTAGATTGAACAAGTGATCTGGAACTGCTGCTGCTGCTGCTGCCGCCATTTCTTTCTTCCTTTACCTTAGATCTCAACAATGGTTTTCCTTTTTTCAGTTTTCACGTCTAAACCATTTCTTCATTGCCCTTTAATGTATACCAATTTTACAAAAACGGCAACGGGGCCTGTCACGAAAATTGTTTATGAAACGATGCCGTTTCTAAGCTTAAAATCTTTCTATATATATTATTGGGAAAACTCTATTTACAACCCTTGTAGTTTTAATTTTTCCAGATAGCATCCTGTGCATTTTTTTTTTCTCAATTAGCCGTCAATGAATATCTTTTTTCCTTTTAACGTTTTGCTCATGTGTTAATTTTGTTCAATAAAATTATCATAATATTTTTAATTTAAAGTTAATTTATTTGTTTAGATTTAAAGATATTTTTGCATTTTAAAGTTAAAAAATAACATAATCTTTTGTGAGAATAAAAATTATTTATAAAATACTAATTAAAAAAAATCACAGAATGTCATATAAAAAAAGTTAAAATGATAAAAAATATAAAATTTTATTATTGAAATTACATTTTTTGAAGCCAAAAATGTAAAGATTTTTCATTATTTTTTGTCGCTTCGATAATAAGTGTAGTAAAATTTGATTTAACTTATAAGAACCTTATCAATTTTAAATCTTGAGAAACATTTTAGCAAAGTTTTGAATTTTTATTGAACTAATTAAAGGTAAATTAATAATTATATTTTCTATCGTTAAATTTTTTTTATCATTTTGTTTTGGATTTTTGAATAATCATCAGACCATTGGTAAGGTTATTTGTGTTGTAAGCATATCTTAAAATGTGATTAACATAATGCATAATTTTGAAAAATAATGTATTTAGTTATGTGTTTTACATCCTAATAATCTTATCTCTCAATTAAATTTTTGGCTTTTTATTTTTTTTTTATTTTGTTGCTCTTTTTTATTTTTATTTTTTATAAAATAAAATTATCAATTAAAAAAAATTTTCAGACATCCAAACAAGTTGTTGGGCCTATCTATCTTTCTGGCCCATTTATTTTTTGAAGTGAATAAGAGGGCCGACCATGGGCACGGGTCGAAGAGAGAAAGTCACTCCCTCCATCACTCCGGCTTGAGAAATCAAAACCCTAGGGTTTTGTCTTTCTCTTCTATTCCCATTCCCATTCCCATCCCCATCCCCATCGTCGTCTGCACTCCAAAATCGCAACAATGTCGATGTCCAAGAGTTCCAAAATGCTTCAGTTCATTAACTACAGGATGCGGGTCACCATCCAAGACGGGCGCCAGCTGGTCGGCAAATTCATGGCTTTCGACCGCCACATGAATCTCGTGCTCGGCGACTGCGAGGAGTTCCGCAAGCTTCCTCCTGCTAAAGGAAAGAAGAACTCCAACACCAACGAGGAACGCGAAGACCGTCGAACCCTTGGCCTTGTTCTTCTCCGTGGCGAAGAGGTTATTTCCATGACCGTCGAGGGTCCTCCTCCTCCTGAGGAGTCTCGTTCCAAGGCTGCTTCCGCTAATGCTGTCCCTGGCCCTGGTATCGGTCGTGCTGCTGGCCGTGGGATCCCCACTGGGCCACTTGTTCATGCCCAGCCTGGTCTTGCTGGCCCTGTCCGTGGTGTTGGAGGTCCTGCTCCCGGGATGATGCAGCCCCAGATTTCTCGACCACCTGTTCCGCAGCTCTCCGCTCCTCCCATGACTTACCCTGCTGCTGGTGGAGCTCCACCCGTGATCCGTCCCCCTGGGCAAATGCCACCTGGTGCTTACCCGGGACAACCACAACCACCTCAGATGCCACGTGGCCCACCTCCTCAGGTACCGCCTCCGGCTTTTGGAGTAAGGCCTCCTCAGCAGTTCCCGGTGCCACCACCTCAATATGGTCAGAGGCCGATGGTTCCCCCTCCAGGACCAATGATGAGAGGACCTCCAGCTCCACCGCCTCCACGGCCTGGAATGCCTGCTCCACCTCCACCACGGCCTGGAATGCCTCCTCCTCCTGGTGTTTTTGGACCACCACGTCCAGGAATGCCACCTCCACCAAATCCTCAAAATCAGCAGCAGAATCAGCAGCAGTAGTGATTTTGATTTGGTATGGCATATTTGAGCTTCTGATGGCTTTAGTTTCTATAATGCTGGAAGGGTTAATAACATTTTGCTGCTAATAAATAATGTGTAAGATTATTGCCTTATAGGCTTAAGTGCTTTGTGTTGTTGGGATCCTGTTGAGTTCATATGATTTGGTGGGTAAGAGTAACTAGGACTAGTTAAGTCATTTACGAAGCAAGCCTTCTTAAGAGTAAAATGCAGGTTTTCTTCATTCGATATGTTTATCCGGTTGTTGCCTTATTTCAGTCTTCAAGAGAATAGTTCTATTGTGAATGTTTATTGTGCTGAGTTTGCATCTTACTTTAACTTTGTAGTCATTAGTCAGAGTTTTGGTGGTTTTAGAACTATGTTAACATTTCTCTATGTTGGATTTTCTTTCAAGTATTTTGTTGTTAGGGTAATAGAATTTTTTGTTGGCAGATAGGAAAAGTGAAGGTTATTTGCTTATCTATTGAACGCATCATAAGTACGATAAGCATCAAATATGCATGTTCAAATAGAAACTAACTAATTACCATGGTATTTTTGGCATACATCAAATAAGAAAGAGTGCTATGAGCTTGAGGGTTTCTTCAGGTGCAGGACAGTTTGTGATGGCAGTTTAACTTATGTGAAACAGGGAACAAATAAGAGATGAAAAAACTAGGCAGTCACTCATCCTTTGGGGTCTAAAATGTCATGCCTAGGACAAGACAATCATGCCTTGAAAACAAGTTAAAAATTGCTAAAGTAAGCTTGGTATATTCTGTTTCTGTTCACTTCTCCCCATCTAATTACACAAAAACAACTAGACTTGGCCCCAAATTAGAAAAGGGTAGACATTTAATTGACTTCCTAACAAGAAGGGTTGAGAGCTAATATAAATGGTGTGGAAAGACTACATAGCCTAATCCTACTCGACTAGGACCCTTTGGCTAACATTGCAGCTAGCATGCTCCATATCTAGAATCATGCAACTCCATATCTAGAATCATGCAAACTACTCTTGACTTCAAAAAACCTAAGTAAAATGGATCAACATTTGCGGAACCTAAGAAAAATAGGATTAGATTCAACATTAGCTAGAAGTTAACATTGAAACGCTGTCAGTAAGATTTTCCCTCTCCAATCTTTTTTTCTGAGCATCAGGTTGTTTGCTCTGATTTTTGTTTATCTTGAAACTTGTTCATTTGTTTTCCCAAGTAGTGTTGGCTTTGGGGAAAGGAAAAGAAAAATACAGTTAGAAAGCTAGGGAGGAAAATTGAGAATAAAGCTTAAGCTATGGGTTTTGTTCCAGGCTCTTAAGTTGTGTAGCTTTCCCCTGTATATGGTTTGATTAATCCACTTTATTAAGTGGGGGATGTACGCAAGACACTTTTCTCATTTGAGAGAGCATGTAAGCACTTCAAAACACACAAGTTCCTAAATTGATGGATTTTATTAATTTTTGGGTTCTTAAATTAATCTATCCTGGTATTACTTAGTTATAGGAGTATATGTCCCTATGTGTGCAATTCTTTTTTTGGCATTTTGTTGTGAAATAGAAGTGTTTCAAAGAAGTATATGATGGAGAATATACCACCTCCAGAGGTTAGATATTCAGGCAGTTCTGTTATCTAATTTGTGCTCCTATTGGTATGGCATATTGCAGCTTTTGGACCTTTTATTCAGTAAAAAGCTACAACAAGTATGTATAGAAAATAATTGACATGAATACATATTTCATTATATTACAGATGATCTGGTTGATCAAGGAACAACATGCTAGAAAACAAAAATGAAGAAATAAAGTAACTTGTATAATATACATATTTTAAAGCTTTTCTTATATCATACCTCTTTGTTCGTTGAGTCCATCTAGTTTAGTTGTAAATGGTGTTAAATGTTTAGCATAAACATGCTTTACTAATAGTAATGCGGAGTTTGTGGGTCTTGAATTTACAATTCGGAAAAAAGAAAAGAACCAACGAAACAAAGAAAGATTGTGAAACGAAAGTGCTAGATATCTTACTTTTTTGAGATAGAGGCAGTTTGAAATATGAATTAGTGAGGTGATACAAACTTATAGATTCTGTGTGTGATGGATTGTGATTGAAAATGTTGTAGCCTCAATGGCAATGAGTCTATCCAATTCTCGTTGATTCAAATAGAAGGGTTCTTTAGATGATCAGTCAGAAGAGAATTGAAGGGAAGAATGCTTTTGCTGGAAAGAGAATCCCTGATGTTAAAATTACTTCAGACAGCAGTTCCTTTTGCTTTCATTTTCTACGTTCTCCAAACTTGGACATATTCCGGAGTTTGAGGAATTTGGTTTATCAGTATCACTACTGCCACTGATGGGAGATGCTTAATAATAGAGCTAGTGGGAAAAGGACGGCCATTAGGTCTTTAATTATTAAGGTACAGAGCAGAGGAGATATAGTTTATTGGTGCATTCTAGCATGTCAGAATCCTATCCAGTAGGAATGGTATAGAACCTTTTTTTTTTTTTTTTGAAAGTAGGAATTGTATAGAACTTGGAAGGGTTTTGTTGTTTTTACCCCATGAGTCTTTATTAGTAATCTCATTCTCCCACAGGATTTTTTCCCTGGATTGCACTCTTACATGTCCTCTATTTTTCTGGCGTCTTTGACATGATACTTTCAATACTGCAGTAAACCCAGAAGAAATCATCTTATTCACTTTACTACTTGTTTTGATGCTTTTCTAAGCACTTAAATGATAAACAAGGCAAATCAGAAAGTCCACGAAATTTATATGTTCTCTTTTTACAACACCTAATAAGAAAGTCCACGCAATTTATATGTTCTCTTTTTACAACGCCTAATTAGAAAGTCCACGAAATTTACAGTTCTCTTTTTACAAAGCCTAATTAGAAAGTCCATGAAATTTATATGTTCCCTTTTTACAAAGGCTAGAGACTTTTGTTTTTCTTTTCTTTTGGTGTTGGAATTACTTTAGTGGTTGAATATTTAACTACCAGGTTTTTTATTGCAGCAAGCTCTTCCCAATTTTTTTCTTGAAGGATTAATACACCTTTTATCTAGGACAGGTGCTTAAAAAGTAGTCTTAAGTAGAATAGCAACTTTTTCGCAAAATGATTCTCTTATGAAATGATTTTTCTTGTTTTTCTTCACACTTTTTTCCATACCTTATGTATCCTCAATCCATTTTTGTAAATTTTCAGGTTTATTATCCACTATTGTTTGAAGTTTCAAAGACTAAGCAGGTGATTTGTTTTTTACTTGTTATGCTACATTACTAGAGAGACAGTCTTCTGTTAAATCTTGAATGTGAAACTTTGTTTTGATTTTTTTGTGCAAAATTTCTAATTATTCAAGCTGTTGAAGCATCAATATATCCCTTTCTTTTTCTATAGGCTTAGATTTCAAGAGCTCTAACTATTCTGTTAATTAGTTTTAAATTACCCACGAGAGTATTCTCTTTTATGTTGTTAACATGATCATGAATCTTTTCCCTCTTTGGTGAAAATGTTAGGGGTCTTATACATGAACTAATATTGGATTGGTAAATGAAATTTCAGTTAGATAGATTCCCTTGTATCTGAAACAGGCATCAGGTTTTTAAGCATTATGTTTTTTTTTTTTTTTTCTGAAGATTAAGCATTATGTTAATCTACTAAAACAACTGCAGCTTGATTGCTATTACAATTTGGAAAAGCACTTTAAAGTCACTATACTTTAAGAGTTTAGGGTCCCATCAATCCAAAAATTATAGATAAAGAAAGTATGATTTGAGTTCACATTTGAATGCTATAATCTCAGTTCCCATCAATCACAGTCACCATCAACACTAAAATTTGGATATGTGCTCCTGCTTCATAAAGGGGAATGTGCTAGGCATAACACCTTATTGGCTTAATCTCCTAAAAATATCTTGAGAGGCATTATATTTTGATTGGTGTGGTTTCCTACCACGATTGTCTCATCTACAGTTTGTGCTATATGAACCTCTAATTCTGAGTATTTAGTGATATTTCATCGTTTCAGACCAGTGACAGCAGTATGTTAATCCCCTAAGGTTAACCATGCGAAATGTTGTTATTGCACTGGATGTTTTAACTCGTAGCATGGTGACTCTTGATGTTTGTGTTACGTAATATATTATTTTTTGCATATGATATTTTATACTAATGTTTTAAGTGAAAGTTTGTTTATATTAAGCTTGGTTTTGTTACAGGCAGGGATCTAATAGGGGTGCTGTGATGATTTTTGTCTGGAATTTAATGGCAGAGTTCTTACAGACTAGGCTTCAGAGCTTGTTTCCTGAGTATCTGGCGGCAGCAGCAGCTAGTGTATAATTTATTAGTGATTGGATGAATGGAAAATTTCTGTCCCTTTTGTAGTTAGGTCTATCTCATGTTGTAGTTGCACAGTATGCTTTGTGAGCATAGTGTTCCTTTCCCATCAAAAGGTTTTAGCATTAACTGACCAATAGACATTGAACCTCAAAATTACTCTTTATTTCTTTTGTGAATGTGCCTTTACCATTTAAGACGAGATTTCTTTTTTTATTTTCTTTTTCTTTTAAAAGAAAAACAGAGAAATTCTCCAACGATTGAGTAGCAGGATATTTTCTATATGCTTTGACTGGTACAAGCCTATAATTTCGAAAATTGAATTATACTTTGAAATTAAAGTAATCGAAATTGATATAGGTTTGTTTGGTTTTATTATTATTTTTCAAAATTTTATAAAATATATATTTATAATATTTATGTAAAAATTATATATTTATATATATTTTATAATCAAGATTTTTTTTGTCGATATGATTGTAAATTAAAAATATTGAAAATTGATTGACATAATGATAATCAATAAATTGAATTAAATAATCGGTAAAATAAATCGAATTCATTCGATCTATTGTTGCTACATAAGCCACCAAACTTTGAGCAGTACATAACTTGGTTATTAATAATCCTTTTTTTTATTATATCGATAAATATATAACTTAAGCTGCACTTATTGTATTAAAAATAGATTATTGATAATCTGTTTTTTTATTGATATGATTTTAAATTTTGGATACTGAAAATTGATCGACATAATCTATAATAATATATTTATCGACATTGAATTAACTATTTGATTTGTAATTGAATCGAATTTAATCTATTCACCCTAATCTTCATATCTTTGAATAAGTGAGACTAAATAGATTTTTAATAGCTAGTCTTTTATATATATATATATATATATATATCTATATATATATATATTATAGGGAAAATTAAAATAGCTTACATCATTTTGGCCAAATTATGTCTAGACAATCGGTTAATAAACATGTAGCAATACTATAAGGAGGAATATAAAAAAATATGTAAACTTAAATCTAAATTTTTATGATGGGTGGTTATCCAATTAATACACTGATTGGCTTCACGATAAACGTGAGATAGTGAACAATTCCAATCTTGACTAAATAGTTCTCTAATAAACCTCATAAGATTAACATTAAGATCAAATATGATTCTTTGGTGTTTAAAATACCGAAGTCTTTGTACCCATGCATTTTGTTTAATTTAATCTCTGTACTCAAAATCGTAACATTTGAGTCTCTTAATTTTCGAAATTGCTTCAATTTAGTCTCTTTCTCTAACAGTATCTAATTTTGCCGTTAAAAGGATGATGTCAACACTAACATTAGCGCTGACGTGGCACCTACATGATAACATGACATGCCACATGGCACTTACGTGATGACATGGCAATGCCACGTGGCACTATTATGATAACATGGCAAAATACTGACATGCTGACATGTCAATGCCACGTGGCAAATCAAAAATTTTTCAAAATTTTTTTTTTGTACCACGTCATAGGGATTATATTGAACAAAAATATATAATATAGAGACTAAATTGAACAAAATTAAGATGTTAAGGGACTAAATTGAAAAATATTTAAAAAATACAAATCTTTAAATAGATGATTAGTAAGCCGAATATTTAAGTGTAAAAGATTTATGACATTAAAAAATATATATAAATATTTCCTTATTTGATTATTTGATTTTAAAATATGTACATTAATTTATCTTTTTTGCAAAAATTAAGTTTAAATTCTCTTTTTATAAAAAAATTTTAAAAAATTTCATATCTAAAGTCAAATTTAGATAAATAACTTACATTATGTTAGAATAAAATAATATAAAATAACTAAATAAATTCTTTTTTCTTCTATTTATAATAGTATAAAAGTTTAAAATTTATTTGACTTAATTTTTAACTTGAGTTGAATTCAAATTAACAAAATAAGTTGGTTTAGTTACAACTTTCACAATTTACAAATAACTATTCTTTTAGAATTATTCAACTCTTACTCAATTTATCTTTTATTTAAATTTACTCAAAAATTTTTATAAAATGATTTTATTTAACTTCAAATACCACAATCAGATTATGCTAAATTTAAATTTAAATTATTAAATTGGATTTACAAAAAATTTGTAAATACAAAAAAAAATTATATAAATATTTACAATTATATTTAACTCAATCAACCATAAATATAGTCTTTAATCCAAGAAATTTCAACCTAATAAATATAACCTGAAATATTAAACAAAATAAAAACATAAAAACTAAAATAAAAAATTGAAAGAGTGAAGTAACTTAGATTATATGTTGTAATAAGAGGTTTGTAATGTCTAAATTAAGCAAGTCTGAATAAAAAATTATTTTTATAATCATCGCTAACTCCATATCTCTTTTCTTTATTATTTTAAAGGAAAAACTAAATCAAATAAATTTCAAAATTTTGTACTATTATAAATAAAATAAAAAAAATTATTTAGTCTTTTTATATTATTTTATTTCAACACAATGTAAGTTATTCATCTAAATTTGATTTTAGGTTTAAAATTTTTTTTTGAATTTTTTTTATAAAAGGAGAATTCAAACTTAATTTTTGTAAAAAAAATAAATTAATGTATATATTCTACAATCAAATAATCAAATAAGAAAATATTTATATATACATTTTTTAACACCATAAATTTTTTACATTTAAATATTTGGCTTATTAATCATCTACTTAAAGATTTACATTTTTCAAATATTTTTTTCAATTAGTCCCTCAACATCTTAATTTTGTTCAATTTAACCTCTATACTATATATTTTTATTCAATTTAATCCATATGACGTGGCATAAAAAACTTTTTTAAAAATTTTTTGATATGCCATGTGGCACTAACATGTCATCATGTCGATGCCACATCAACATTGCCATGTCATCATAGTAGTGTCATGTGGTATTGCCATGTCATCACGTTTATGCCACATAACATGCCACGTCATCATGTGGGTGCCATGCCAGCGTTGATGTCAATGTTGATGTTTTCATTTTAATAGTAAAATTAGATGTCGTTAGAGAAAGAGACTAAATTGAAATAATTCTTAAAATTAAGAAATTAAAATATTACGATTTTGAATATAAAGACTAATTTAAACAAAAAAAATAAATACAAGGACTTTTCAAATATTTTAACCATACTTTAGCCTAATAAAGAGTCGGACTCCACTTGAATTTTTCCTATAGCTAGTCTTTAATTCCACCTAATAAAGGACATTACTGTATATGATTTGTGCTACTACTAATAATAAATGACTCTAATTATAATAATAATAATTACTTTGACATATTCATTTGCAAAAGAAAGGTTGGGCATTGGATGGGGGAGAGTAGTTAGTAATGTACTACTTTTTATTATTATTATTTACTTAGGGGCTGTTTGGTCTAGCTTTTTTCTAGTTTAAAAGCTATTACGAAGCTCTTATGAAAAATAATAGCTTTTAAAATTAAGCTAAAGTTGTTTGGTAAATTTTTTTTATAAGTTTTTATTTATATAAGTTATAATTTTGGTTAAAATTATTGTAAAGAGTATTTCTTTTTTTAAAAGGGTAATATTGTAATTATTTTTAATAGATAAGGATGTTTTTGAAACAAAAATAAAAAATTTTCTCGTATTTTTAAAAGAAGAGAAGAAAAAGCTCCTCATAGGAGCTTTTTTTGAAGCTCTTTTTTAAAAAATTTTACTCTTTAAAAAAAAGCTGTTTTTTTTAAGAGCTTTTCAAAATTTATGTTTGGCCTGACTTTTGCTTTTAAGAGGTAGATAAGCTAAAAAAAAACTAGGCCAAACAAGCACTTAGAATGTGAAAATGAGAAAGCAGTGAATTTGAAGGTGGATGTAGCTATCAACAATGACATTTTTTGGTACCACCACACCACCAGGGTGTTGCTTTGATTGCTACTAATCCAAGGAAAGGACACCACCATGTTAAACAAAGAAGATAAGGGAGGCACATAAAAGTAGGTTGTGATTTTTTTTTTTTTTTTATAATTGAGAGAGGGGGATTCCAAACTTGCTCTTTAGACGGGAGATAATGCACCAACCAATTAGCTAAATACTCGGACACTAGGTTGGGATTTATTTATCGTGTGCTTATATTTTCAATCAAAAAGTATATCTATTATCAACGACACAATCAAAGTAGTAGTTGAAATAATGATTGATAATTTTTTAATTTTTTTATTATTATATGTATAAAATTTAAAATATATAAATTTATAATTTATATAATTATTTTTTAATTATCTCTCATTTAAAATCTTGACTTCGTTATTATCTATTAAATGGAGTAAAACCCTTATTTATATAATCTAAGATCCACCCATCTCTTTTAGACACGAGATGCACGAGACATGGGACATGCCATTATTCCCATCACCCTCACTTGATTCTTTTCACCGAGTTGTTGGTACTGCAACTACTGAAAGCTACCAAAGTCGTTTCCAGCTCCCAAAGGAACTAAAGCAAGTCCTTCATCCTACCTCCATCTCCATTGCTCATAATCTTTCTGGGTTTTTCGTTTGTTGTGCTAACCCTCCAATGTACCTGCAAAGGTTTCTTCATGATAGGCTTGTATATATATATATATATACCATTGATCAGTGCAACGTATTTATACAACTGTTGTGAACACAAATCCACAGAATATTCACTTGTTTTGCTGGGATTTGTTCAGTTTGACTTGCTCGAGATCCTTTACACCATTCACCCTTCCAACTGCCTTATGGCGCACAGCCAATCGTAATGGGCAAACGGGGAATGCACAGTCAAACATTGCAGTGGACAAGTTGAAAAAGGGCATTATGGTCAAATCAAAGGGTGGGTTTAACCAGAGCCAAACCAAATATTTTCATTGTGGCTCCAGGTTTTGGGACCACCAAGGGCGCAGTATCTAACAATAGATTTCTGGTTTTCCCTTTAGAAGAAATTGTACATCTCTTTTATGGCTTAGATTCTCTGTGACTAGTAGTAGTCGAGTAAGTCAACTCTCAACAGTAACTAAATACATTTGTTCAATGTGAGGTGCTGAAATCTGACTTTGGTAAACCTAAAATATGGCTTTGTGGCAAAGAAAGATACATCATATCTTGTGGCTCAACCATTGTAACATAAAGAAAGACAGATAGATTACGATTTCAACAAAGAGAAGGGAAAAAGCCATAGGGTTTGGGAGCCTGCTTAAGCTAAAACTGTATATGGAGAATGGTCCCATAGCTACAAGTTTATTAAATAAATGAGAAAAGTCTTTGTATATTTAGAGTCAAAAGGAGAGAGCTTTGAGACGCCAGCCTAGTGACTTCTGAGGCGAATGGGGAGGCCTTTTTCTGGTGTTGGCATCATATCTCCAATGATCTTTTCCTTTGGCTGCACCAATTCCCACTTGAACCTTTTCACAACGTTGTGCACGAATGTGAGTATGGCCAGTCGAGCGTACTCTTTCCCTGGGCACATCCGAGGTCCACCTCCAAAGGGAACGAATGTGAAAGGTGGAAATGTATTTCCTTCGTCGTATCTTGAAGGGTCAAATTTGTCTGGTTCTGGAAAGTATTCTGGGTTCCTGTTCGCTGTGCTAACCGTCCAATATACCTGCAGGAAAAGACATTGATTGGTCAGCATGGAGATTAGTCGTGGTTGGCTGTTGGCTAACTCGGTCATGTTGAGCTAGATTATCACATACTAACGGACATACCTTCCATCCTTTTGGAATGGTGAAACCAGCATAAGTAAACTCTGTGAGGGCTTCCCTGAAAGTTCCCTGAAGTGGAGGTGTCAGTCTCATCACTTCGTACAATACATTCCATGAATACTTCATCTTCTGTATGTCATCCCAATCCAAGAGCTCCCCTGGCTTTTTGGCAGCTCCAACCTCTGATTGCTCTGCAGGTTTCAAACTTTCACAATAATTAGAACCTGACAAATTAATTTGATGCGAGTAAATAAGAATGTAAGTGGTTGTATTGTATGTATATACCTGCTAAGATTTTGTCATAGATGTCAGGCCTCTCTCCAACGTATTTCATGAAGAAAGTCATAGCAGTAGCCACAGTACTGTACCCTGCAACCAGCAATCCCATAATCTTATCAGCAATCTCAGCCTCCGGCATGTATTTTCCGGACGGGTCAGTGGCCACAATCATATGGGAAAGTATGTCCTGCATAGGTGCTCCTGTCGCCATGGCAGTTTTCTTCTCCTTTATAACTTCTCTTAACTCCTTCCTGATAGCAGCCGCCGCCCTGTTCGCTCTGTAAAAAATTGTCCCTGGAAAGTTCACAGGTATTGAATGCATCCCCAAGGTAATATCGTCAAAGTTGCTAACGAGCCTAGAGATACGCTCAGGGTCATCAATGCCCAAGAAGAAACGACATGCGAGGGTCAAGGTCAGGGTCTTAGCAAGAGGGAAGGCCTTCACCTCATCTTTGCCTTGCCAGTATTTCTCCATCTGTTGCTGAGTGATGGAATCCATTTTCCCCAAATACCTCACCAGTGCTTCAGGCTTCAAGAATCCTGGAGACCGCAAAATTTTTGCCTCAGCATCCCTGGCAATCTGAACTGGTGCAGCAGCCTGGTAAGAGCGGAACAGTTTCTGCATCGAGTGAGGTCGGAAAGCTGTGAAGAGCTTTTGCTCATTGGAGAAAAGAAACTTGTGTCCTTCAGGACCACATATGACAGCAGTTTCCTCCCCAAGAATCTTGGTCTTGAAAATATAAGGAGAGTACTTCTTCATCCTATCAAACACAAACTTTTCCGGCTTCCCAAACAGGAATTCAAGAGTTTCACCCATGACAGGCCACCCCAAGCTCCCTGGGGGAAGGTCTTTGGCACCGCTGCTAGTACTAGATCTGGGTCTGGCTCCGAGTCCAAAGACGACGACGACGACGACAACAACTGCGACAACAATAGGAGCAAGCAAAACAGCAAGAGAGAGCTCCATGGGGATGGTGGTGGGTTTCTGCTTGAGGGAAATGAATGTGGTGGGGATTTAGGCAGTGAAACGTGTTGAATTATATAGCCCCGAACCAGGATTGTCCCAGTAATCCTACGTAAGACGTACAGTGGCATGAACACCTAACATTAAATTAATGTAGTTTTGTCTTTGAGTAACATCGTAATTGGAACGTTTGCAAAATCGTCAACATTAAACCATAGCTGCGTTAGTGTTGAAATTTTGACTATGGGGGGGAAGGATTGGGTTTCAAACTCGAAAACAAAATTACTACCCTGATGGTCAGCACGAACCAATTTCCATTGCCGCCCTACTGCATTCCCATGAGAGCTAGTTTTTAAAGTACTCTTATTTTGACTTCATTTAAAAGTACTTGAGTCATTCTTATCACCAACCCCACTCAAAGCAGTACTTGTGCCCAAACAAGAAAAGTACCTCACCCATCAAAACTCTATCTCAATCACAAAGAATAAAAGGTATTGTAGTTCTTATCTTCAAATATATATATATATATATATATATATGAATTTTTTTGATGTTCTGTCGAGATACTTAAAGAAAATTCATGATAATATATTATTGAGTTATAATTGAATTCGATTTCAGATTAATTGAATCGAGTTTGTCAGATTAAGTTAAAAGTTTATCGCTTATGTACTTAATTTGTAATACCAAACTCGTAGAATATTATACAGAATTTTTAAGAGTTGAAGTGGTCATTTAAAACTCATGGAAAATGAAATGACAATGAATATTTCAGCAATAAGTAGCATTTTGATGACTTTCCTCCCAATATTTAATACGATTTGCACGACATGGATACCCCGAGTTCTTCCTCTGGTCCTCGTGGAGGAGTCCTGTGGCTGCTGCAATTAACTGGCAGCTTCGCTTCTTTTCTTCTTTATATTTCTTTAGGCTATTATGTAATAGGAGGTTGCTTTCTCTTAACTTGTAAATCTCAATTGTTCACACTGTCTTCAAATTCGATTCTCAAACACGTTTTAATTTTTTCACGATTGAAATATTTATAAAAAAAAAAACCAAAATTCATATTTTTAATATCAAAATCAAATCGGAAATTGCTCTCTCTTAATTCGTAAATTTCTTCTATCTGATATTTTTAATTTCAATTTATTAATAAATTTTAATTTTTTTAATGGTTGAAATGTTCATATAAGAATTAAAATTCGCATCCCTACTTAATATCAAAATCAAATACAATTATTTAATTATGTTAGTTGAAAAGAATGATGATTCATTTAAAACTAAGTCAAAGACATCGAACAGACTATTAATTGACAAGAAGATAGTTTGTTAAAGGTCCACATATATTATATATATATATATATATATATATCATGGTGTCTAAGGACAATTGTTCTATAGCTTAAGAGCCCTAATACAGTGATAAAAGCATCTTAATTATAATATATATATGTTAATCTCGTCTTTATTAGTTAGCTTAACTAAGGCCTTCAAAATTGTTCTTAGCGGCTGGTATTCTTTCACTAACTAGCATGGTTTGAATGATTCCACATCTTACATTTTATTTTTTTTCTATGATAAATTCCATTTTTATGGTTTTAATTTTTTTCATATGATATTTAACGATTTTCTTTATCTCAATTAACACCTCGTAAATTTTTTTTTCTTTCAATTAATCCTTTGTGCATAATTTTTATGTCCACATAAGTTAGGCAATTAATTTTATCCAATAAAAATATCAAAATATTTTCAATTCAAAATTAACTTTTTTATTCACATTCGAATATATTTTATAATTTTACTAAATAAAATTACTTAGTTTAATTTCTTGTGGGAACATAAGTTAGTCACAAAGTATTAATTAAAAAAAAAAAAGATATCCATGTGATGTTAACCGGGAAGAAGAATGAATCAGCTTAAATGAGATTGAAATTAATAATTTAAACTTTTCACAACAACTCCCCTAATTCTCCTTATATTAATTGATTAATTTTTCTTAAATATAGTCTAATGTCTATAATTACAGCGTTCTAAACATGGGTTTTAGCAATTGTTTATTGATAATTTTCCAAGAAATCAACCTATGGCAATAAAAAAATCAAAATCAAGAAAAACAGTAAGAAAGAATATCAAATATGAATATATATATATATATATATAGCAGTCTTTTGTTGAATTTTCTTTACAAAACCGAGGTCCATTCCCCTGGTCTATATACGTATCCATCAATTACACTCTTAGAAAATAAAAATAAAAATATTATTATAAAATAAAAAAAATAATATTCTCAATTTTAACTTATAAAAAATTTCCACACGTGGCACCTACACAACTTATTTTGAATACTTTATACAAATCAAAGTCTACTCTATTTCTTTGGACAGTACCATCGTTCATCACTGACTGCAGAACAACTTTTTACATTTTATAACAAATTATCTCTATAGTTATGTAAAAATTTAATAACCAGAATGAAACTAAAGAGGAATATATAGTTTTCGGTTTTACATTTCTTTTGTTTAGTAGTTGACACAATACGTTAATTTCATTCATAAATTTTTAATATATATTTTTTAAAAATAATGATATTATTACGAAGAAATCTTCACTTATTATAAATCTCGCTGCTTAATTCGGGTATCTCATAATTAATTAATTGACTTCCTTATATGCTGTTTCTTTGCTGGTGACGGTCTTTGTCAGGTACCATTCTGCTTAACTTGTTCAGACTTCCCATTAATCAAACATGGAACTAAGTCATGTAATTCCATCAAATTTTCTCAGGTTTCCATGATCGATAGCGGTTCTTGTAAGTTGTCATGAATTCATCCCACAATTCAATTCCGCGTTATCGTAAGGAATAAGGAAACAACAAATGTTTTTTTAATAAATATTTAACTGGCCTAATTCGATATCTATAATTTTTATTTTATTATAATTAATGTAAAAATTATAAAATGTTTAAAATATTTAAAAACAAACCTTGAACTCGAGCTTTTGAAAAAAACTTAATTTTCATTTAAATTAAAATTTAAATTCATGAAACATCTTCTATTTCGATGCATTCTTGTATTTATTCTACTTTATTCATATCTTTATAATTAACTTAAACTATTATAAAAAATTCAATTTTTATATAAAAATTACAACAACAACGTATCAAATATGAATTTTTATTTTACGGTTAATTGTAAATAATTATACATTGATTTGATTAAATAAAGTGTTAGACTATAAACAGTAGGATCAAGTGGGGTTGGCTCCAGAGAAAAAATGGAAGGAAAAGGACCTGTTTTGTCTTCCAACGAGAGGGAATTTCTATTTTTGATTAGGCACATATATAAAACGTTGACTCAATTGCTGTCTATCATTCGTAGAAAAAATCGAACTATTAATCTGAACTCGAAATAATTTAAATTTAAGTTATTATTGTTATAATAGAATTTAATATTTTTAAAATATATATATATTTTTTAAGAGTCTCAATAGTTTTGTCATCTTAATTTGTTATAAAATAACTTATTGAATTGCAATAAGAGTAAAAAAGTTCACTGTCATGTTTTTCTCATTTTTTTATTTCATAAATCGCGTCAATTCATTTTTATTTCAAGATTTTAATAAAAAATTTTAAATTAAAAGTCCCTGATGATGACAATTGTCGATAATAAAAATTTTTATTATCTCAAGATTTATATTTTTTAAAAATAAATACGAGATCTTACTATAATATTGTGTCATAGATTCTAAATTAATAAGAGTTGAAATGAGTTTGAAATTTATAAATAAGAGCTTACTTTCATTTAATAAGTATATCTTTTGAATTGAAAATTATAGACTCATGACAAGTGATATCAAAACTTACTCAAATCTTCACTGATGTGAAATCATATGAGAAATACCAAAATCGAAATAGACTTAGACTAAGATGGGATGGATTAAGTAGAATATCACGGATTATAGAGATAAGATAGATATTGAATTTAGAAAAAAGGTTACTTTCATCGAACATGTATGTCTTTTAGGTCAAAAGTGATCTGAATATAATAAATTTTCATTAAAATTCTTATAATATTGATGTTATAGACTTGGTTTGTGATGTTTCAATAGTCAAGAGGGGAGACTCTGAGAAAATTTGGATGTCAAATAAACTCGTTATATTTTTATCTCGTTATATTTTTTTTATTAATTTTTTATCAAATAAACTCAATTTTGATTTTTTTTAATAAAATTATATAATGGAACTCAACTGAATAAGGGGATGTCCTCAGAAAATTGGGTTGAATTTATTCCATCTTCTTTAATACACATTCTTAACAAGGATAGTCTTCCAGCTCTTCGTTTTTGCTTTCTGTCTTGTCTCTTTGGAAATTAACCTGACATATCATATACTGTTTTGCAATGAAATATAGTTCATGTTTGGTCAAAAAAATAATAAAAATAAAATAAAATGGAACAGATGGAATAACAAATTCTTTTTAAAAATATTTAAACTTATTGAATTCCGATAAGAGTAGAAAAGTTCACTATCATGTTTTTCTATTTTTTTGATTTCATAAATCGCATCAATTCATTTTATTTCAAGATTTGAATAAAAAAATTTTATATTAAAAGTCCCTCATGATGACAATTGTTGATAATAAAAAATTTTATAGTCTCAAGATTTATACTTTTTAAAAATAAATACGAGATCTCGCTATAATATTGTGTTATAGATTCTAGATTAATAAGAGTAAAAATGAGACTTGGATTTATAAATAAGAGCTTTCTTCCATCTAATAGGTAAATCTTTTAAGTGAAAAAGTGCAGACTCATGACAAATGGTATCAAAACTTAATTAAATAATATGAGATTGTATGAGAAATACCAAGATCGAAATAGACTTAGATCAAGATGAGTTTTGGAGTGAAAAAATCAATATAATGAGAACGTTGTATAATTGAGTGAAGTAGAATATCACGAATCATAGATCAATAAGAGATAAAATAGGTCTTGAATTTATAAAAAAGGTTTCTTTCACATAACATATATATCTTTTGGATTAAAAGCACAGACATGAAAATAATAAATTTTTATTAAAATTCTTATAATATTGATGTTTATGAGAATTAACATAAAATCTCGACCTTTTTAAAAAAATACATAAAATCTTAAAAATTGTGAGGATGTTTAAATAGTCAAGAGGGGAGACTTGAGAAATTTTGGATGTCAGCCATCAATGGCCCCCCAGAAGAAAATTCTGAGTGTTTTACTACTTGGTTGACATTAAATTTGAGTCCATTCAATGGGAAATACAAGAAAAAGAAAACAATGGCAGTCAGATTACGCAGAACATTAAGGTGGAAAATTATTGAGATTGAAATTCAGAAATATAAGTTTATTTAGGTATGAATTCCAACTTCTTCGATGTAAATGTGCTCTCTATGTGTGTGTATATATATATATATATATATATATATTAATCACTATATTGACCAAAGCTTTAATTTTTCAACTCAACATGTAAAGTGTGTTACATTAATTGTCACAATACTATACTATCGATAATATATATATATATATTATAATTGAAAAAAGAAGGAGTTGAATTTTGCTTTTTAAATAAAGAATCGTGTATCTACCAATGAATTAAATGCTCGATGCTTACTGATAACATTTTATTTATGTATGTTTTATAAATTGTGATAACACAAATATGCGATTTTATCTCGTTATATTATTTTCTTATTAATTTTTTTTAACAAATAAACTCAATTTAGATATTTTTTTTTATAAAATTATACAATGGAATTGAACTGAATAAGGGGATGCCCTCAGAAAATTGGGTTGAATTTATTCCATCTTCTTTAATATACATTCTTAACAAGGATAGTCTTCCAGCTCTTCGTTTTTGCTTTCTGTCTTGTTTCTTTGGAAATTAACCTGGCATATCATATACTGTTTTGCATTGAAATATAGTTCATGTTTGGTCAAAAAAATAATAATAATAAAATAAAATGGAACAGATGGAATAACAAATTCTTTGTAGAGGTAGCCAAGGCCTTGGATTGAAAGTGATTGCTGGGGTTTCATTATTGGCTATTGATGTTTCTCTAAGCTCTATTATTCCAGTTCTGGTTTCAGGTATAACGTTTTTCCAGGAAGAAAGTGTAAAGCTCCTGCCCTGACTCATCCCATGAATACTTAAGGGAGATCAGTAAAAAATTTTGTTATCTAGAAGGTCAACAAACAAAATTGACATCCATATTATCAAAAAACAAAAACCAACATCCATAATGTCACCATGTCCAGCAACAAGGTAGCTCAAGATGACAATTCAAGGTCTCACTGTCACAGTGAGCATTGGCAGAATATTTACTGCATATTCACACATTGGCTTCTTGAACATTAAGCTCAGGCTGAGGGAAGCCTTATGTCTTCCAAAGCTAGCTAGGATCAGCTACATGAACTCTAGTTTCTCATCTATGCTTGCTTAATTCCAAATGCATCAAAGTCCTATTGCATTATCTTTGCGAATTCAATTCTTAATGAAACATGTTTCTCTATCAATCCATGATTTGTAACATTCAAGAAGCATAGTCCACACAATGCCACATCATAACTCAATTTGCACCTTCATGTTTCTTTAAGCTGGACACAGGACTTAAGAGTTAAAACGCATCTGCAATAAAAGCAAACTTAAGAAATGACCGATTTGGTATTATAACCCAATTATAAGTTATAACAATGCCCTACTCTCTTGTGCATGAAAGAAGCTTAGTGAGTCGGATAAATGCGATCTTTCCACATTTAAACATACAGAACGATATGTAGGAGCAAGTACAACTTCAAGCATATATGCTAGTTATGCTGTCAAAATCTCTCCTATATGGTAATGTGCAACTTGAGTCTAATGAGTTTGACTATGGAGAGAGACAAAAAGCTAGAGATATTGAATGAAAAACTTGAGGATTCTCTCTCGGTCAAAAGGAGAAGTTTATACCAATATTCCATTTATAGTTTTACATGCAAGAACTATACTGCAATAGTCTATGTGGCAAGCTTGCTTGATTAAACCCCTCCAACTGTGTTTGTTGGAACATTATCAACAATTGACAATCCACTTTCAGAAGCGACAATTGCTTTGCATCTGTAGTCCATCATATCAAGAGGAGGTTAGGTTAAACATAACATAATACGGGAATACACCAAATCAATGAAATATTATTAGGTAAATATGTGTATTTGCATGTGTTTGTTTTGTCCGGATGGGGGAGGGGAGGGGGGGTGAATACAACAACTACTTATGGCTTGCACAGTCAATGCATCACTTGATGGAAAAATCATTGTAGAATAATAAGTCACAGACACCTAGCAGATTTGCCACACATTGAATCACGAGTACCAATGTTTAAGATGCATCTCATTCCCATCCATGTCACTGAATTTTAAAGTTTAATTAGGACTATGAGTGTTAAGCTCAATTTGAAATATTAGACTCACAACACTAAGTTATCTTACTTCAGTAAGTGTTCATTGAAAAGGAAAGAAAAGAAAGTTCACAAGGGAAGAATGAAACTCACGGGAATTTGGAGACAACTCCATGGTCTACAACACCATCAACTTTTTCAAGGCTTTCAGCAACTTCAGCTACAAGTAAATTTATGCAGGTCAGAAAAAAAAAATTCTAACAAATGAACAAGTTGTCATTACATTAAAACATGATGATTCTCAAACCTACCAAGACTGGTTATTGGAGATGTAAAGATGACATCAAGAACATTATGACCTTCTCTAGTAACTAATGGAAAGTCACCTCCAAGTGGATCTGCATTTCCTATAGATGGTCTCCTCCATACCTTAACAAAGCAAAGGAAGAAAAATCATTAGAGTCAAGAAGGACTTACAATTTAATACAAATTGACCAAATAGATAGCTCATTAAATATCCTGCATGCTAATACAATTATAAAACCACAGTGCTAAGGAAACTACTTATAGTACACTGGTAAGTAGTTTGTTTTAAGAGACAAAAAAAAAAAAAAAAAGGAAAACGCCAATGGTAAATACTTTGAGAAGATTCTACTTTCTTTGACTAAGTCTCCTGATGTAGAATAGAATGCTCTGCCGACGAAAGATCTTTAATTTAGCAGCATTCCTATAAACTAAATGTTCTCTCTGAAAGGTTTGAAATTCTAATGAGGCCAAAACTTTGGGTGATGCCCATAAAGACATATTGCCTATGAAAATGTAGCTATGTGCAAAAAAATAAATAAAAAATAAAAAAGAAAAAAAGAAAATATTTGAAAAAATAGAAAAGACCTAAACAATCAGGCTAAAGGCCACCAAAATCTGGAAAAAATAAGGAAAAAATCTTGATGCAAACTGCTCTAAAATAGAAAAGCAGGCTGATGACAACAAAGATACAGATAGACTATTCATATCTTTAACCTAGTAACTTGGACCATTAGAACCTACTGTACAGCCCAAAATAAATAATAAAAAGACTCAGAAACCAATGCTTATGCTATAGCCCATTACAATATATCTATAACTTTAACGGATAACCCTTAATTGCTAAAGTCAAAAGGAAGCCCAAGCAAAGAATCAAGAATGTCCATGACTTCTAAATCTTCTTAATCCTTTTATGATCTGCACTAGCTTGACAACCAAGAAAATTGTTCTTTCTTCCCAGTCATTTAAGAAGTCAATTCTTAAACAGAAGAGAAAAGCATTGAGAAAGATATACAATTATGAAAATATTTAAACTTATTAAGCATGCTTGCACACCCTTCTCAGCAGCTGCAATCAACTTATAGATAACAAAATTCTTCATGAACATCACATTGTTATGCTCCTTATAACTATTCTTTCTTTTGGCCAAAGGAAATAACCAAACCACATTAAGTACAAAGCAAAGCATGGTAGGAGATGAGTAGCACAAAGCAAAGCAGAGCATGATAGATAGATAGACAGTCAGATAAAAAAGTATGGGAGATATTGTCCTTAAAAGAGCTTACCTCTGCATCACCTAAAAATAGGTCATCAATCTCTTCAGCAGTTTCCAACCAGTTGAGCTGAAAAATGTATGAGTGTTAAATCAGTTCATCATTCTTTTTCTTCCTTTGTGGCAGTGAGCAGATGCATTTAGCTACTCACAGATTCTACTAGAACTGGAATAGAACCTTCTAAACCACATTTATATAGATCTTCTTTAACCATGAACACAAGCTGAACAGCCATGCTTAGCACCAACTGCAAGTGAAAGTTAGCAATAAGTGTTTCAGACTGAAGTAATTAAAATAGAGTGTGAATAAATTTTAGATTGTATAAATTCAGAGTATTAATGCTAAGAAATATCTTGAGTACTTACATGTCTTCAGGTAAATTTCCACGCTATGGCTCTGCCTAGAGAGCCATGGAAATAGGACAGACAACAAAACTCGACTCACCTTCTCTTGGATTATGGACTCCTCACCTTGCAATCTTCGGCGTCCAATGACTGAAATTAGTGTTCTTTCCTCTATTATATCAACATCATCAAATGCAAAATCAATCTGCAAAAAGCAACCCTACCTCTTACCATAATAAAGATTGAATTTGGAAGCATATGTCAGAACCGTGAAAGTCTAATGGCTGGAAATAAAATTATAGAAGTAGAGCACTAATTTCTACAGAAGAAAAATAATCATATAATAGTAATTAATGGCATTTTTTTGTTTGTTTTGACCTGTAAATGCTTATTGGCCCAACAACAAAGAAGAAACTTTTCAGTATACTGCAGATTTTGCTTAAATAAATTCGCAGGAAATGCTTGACAAAGAGTTTTTGTCAGTTCAACAAATTAAAGCATTCAAGCAGAACTGTAAAACAAAGAAGCAACTGTCAAAACCCAATTAATGGAAGATTATCAGTTGACTAGAGTTAGGACCTACTTGAGAACTGTTTTCATATTCTCCTAATGGGATTCCTGCCTTTGCTGCCTCACTTGCACTCACTACAGACCTGCACAAATCTAGAGCAACTTAGGCATATTAATAGTAAATAACATATAAGGCTGCAAAAAACAGACGTATAAGAAACAAAAATTGAAAAAGAAAAAAGGGTTCTCTTGAAAATCAAAATTAAATACAATCAGAATGCAGTAAAGTAGATGATAATAATTATACAAGCCAAGCAAGAAGACAGAGAATCACCAAATGACAAAAAGAGGAAAGAAGGGCTGCACATCTCATGGAACCTTTCGAGAATAGTAAACCAGTGTCACCTAAATAATAGTAGAATAAAAGACCTCCAAAGGACAGGACAAGTTCAAAGGGGGAAAAGTTGCCCCAATATTGATTTTTCCACCAATAACATTCAAATGCAATCATGAAGTTTTAACTCAAGAGTTTTGTGTCATTTTGAATGCAAATCAATGAGAAAGTCAGAGCAGAAGATATCCTAGATAAATGCCCTTTTGATGAAATATATTATTTACTTTGCACAGTCTAGAAGAGCATTAATCAAGACTAAGAATGGAATCCTTCAATAAAATCATTCCAGGTGTGAGAATTCATATGACAAAAAACTAGATGGAAATGGAAAATGAGGAGGGGTAGATAAAATTCAAAAGAGAAAAACTATTATTGATGTGAGAAGAGAAAAGTGAAAACTCACGTGGGTATCCCTAATAGGTCTTTTAATGCACCTGCACAAAGTTGCCGACCCAAATATTCTATGGCCATGCTTGAAGCTTCACCAGACCCCAGTCCAATAACCATTCCACTTTTTACATATGTATCAACCTAGCAATAAAAAAGAAAAGAAATAAATCGTGCTTTTTTTTAATTATTTCATATAGATTCACGTTTGCATAGAAAGATAGATAAAGTTTAAGAAAGAATTGGGACAAAAAAGAATCAACATACATATAGACATACACACACATGTAATCCGTTTCTCTTGATTTGCCAAGGATTTTAATGCTGCACTTTTCCAGTGCAGCACCACCATCTGTGCACTAAACTCACCCATTTGCATTCACTTTTTCCTCATATCTTGTTTTCTCCTCAGCTATTAGGCCACAATATAACCACTTATATACAACTAACAACTCAACTCCTAGTTTGATTTAAATTTTTATAAACTGTGAGATTCAGAAACTAAATGAGTGTTCTTGGAAGTCAATTACTAGAAAATGGAATCAATCATGTACCCATCAACTTTGGAACTCCCTAGCTCAGAAGGATTTCGAAAGCTCACAACATTCACCTTTAGCACCTTCCAAGCCTATTATCTTAAAGCTTTTTCATTCATTTCTAACTAAATGGCTCTAATGAATACAATTTTAACTAAGCTGAAAAAGAATACTAATCCGTGTGAAAACGGAGCAGAAGTTCTAATTACATATTCAAAGAATCAGTCCTGCAGGCCTATAAAAATCAAACTTAACACAATATTGTTGTGCCTTACATATCTTCCTTATCTACCAACAAATAATTAATCTTCCTCCTTATGTGAAAAGCTAAGGTACCAATTGATAAATAACATTTTTGGAGAACAAAATGCATGATTTTAGCTTATAAAACAATTCCCTTAGAACCAATGTCGCTTTTTAATTCATTACTTCATACCACTTGCTAAGCTTTTGCTATTGAGGTGGCAGAAAACAAATAACAAAAGATAAGTAACAACCAAAGGGGAACTCACAATAATTGTTTTAATCAATGAATAAATTCTGGGCCAAAGCAAAGCTAGCATGAGGCAGGCAAATGCTAGTATGTTATGCAAGTTTGAGAGGTGAAAATGATAAATGTTTGGGTGATTAAACATGCCCGGAGAACCCAGTTTCCCAGTTATATAAAAATTTGCAATTCAATAGTATCATGTAAGTGAAAAAAGCCAAAAGAAAATTGAATGTAGAGTAGAGTACAGTGTGCTTGGCGGCTCGGAAAAGAGGGGAAGCCTCATAAAGAGAGCATGTTGTTGCTGTTGCTGGTTTCCTTTTCCTTATTCCGGGATTGGCCTTCCAAGTTACAGGGAAATGGAGATGGGGAATGGCTGATGCCATTCTTTCCTTCTTTATCTTTCTCTTTTCTTTCTTTCTTGCTTTCCCTGTCTTAGGTCTTATCTCAATGCTTCTGGTTTCAAATGAATGCAATGCTACGCGGCCTTTTTTGTTTTTTATTTTCTTCCAACTACCTTAAAGTTCAAACTGTTTTATATATAATATTTTAAATTTATATAAAACATATATATTTTTAATATTAATTTTCATTCCATATCTTATAATTTATAAAAAAATGATAAATTTTAATCTTTTGATTTAAAACTGAATTGATCGAACTAATTTGATGTTTGACTAATTCAATCTTTTTTATATTTGATCAATTTTTTCAAATTATTTAATTTATTTGATTTTTAAGTATGACGGATCAAACTGATCGAACTATCTAATTTACTATTTTTATCTTAAGATATGTTTAGGTTGAAAAATAAAATAATTATTTTTTATTATTTTTTATTATCTTTTTTTAAAATTATATTTAATTTATTATCATAAGAGGTCAAAATAGGCATTATTGATCTTATTTTGATAGTTTTTCTTGAAATAAAATCTCAATATTTTTTTAAAAAAATTAATAAAAAAATAAAACCTCAATATTTGCTTTACATATATTTCCATATTTAAATGATTGAATTTGAATTTTTGTTTCTTAAGATCAAGGTTAAACTTTAATAAAATCATTCAAAAACAATTAGCACAATGCGAAAATGTATTGCATTTATATCTTAATATTTTTCTATTGTAAAAATATACAGATTTGAGATTGTTATTTGAAAAGAATAGCATATATATATTTATTATTGAGTCAAATACTCTAATATCATTTTATTCATTTATATCTTAATATTTATGTTATTAATATAACTTATGCTACAATAAACAAAATATATCATTATAGTACAAGCTTCAATATTTATTATATACATATATATAATTAAGTAGAATATGATCTTAAATATATTAATCTGTTTCGTCATTATACTTTCCGTTGTTTATGTTAAGAAAAGTTATATAATTATATTATACAATATGATGGAAATTTAAATTTTTTTGTTAATAAAATTAAATTTTGATTTATTTAATGTAAAAAGTCTTAACTAAAAGAAGAAGATTGCATTACTTTTGATGTCGAAAATTACAAAATCATTAAATTTAGGTATGAAATCCTTCATACATCATCAACATTAAATTATTGCAAACCATAAGTTATTCCGTCATTTTTTAAGTAGAGGACCATGTATCTACTAATGAATTAAATGCTCGGTACTTATTAATAACATTTTATTTATGTATGTTTTATGAATTGTGATAACATAAATATGTGATTTTATCTCGTTGTGTTATTTTCTTATTAATTTTTTTATCAAATAAACTCAATTTTGATTTTTTTTGATAAAATTATATAATGGAATTCAACTGAATAAGGGGATGCCCTCAGAAAATTGGGTTGACTTTATTACATCTTCTTTAATATACATTCTTAACAAGGAGAGTCTTCCAGCTCTTTGTTTTTGCTTTCTGTCTTGTTTCTTTGACAATCAACCTGGCATATCATATACTGTTTTGCAATGAAATATAGTTCATGTTTGGTCAAAAAAATAATAATCAAAAAATAAAATGGAACAGATGGAATGACAAATTCTTTGTAGAGGTAGCCAAGGTCTTGGATTGAAAGTGATTGCTGGGGTTTCATTATTGGCTATTGATGTTTCTCTAAGCTCTTTTATTCGTGTTCTGGTTTGAGGTATAATGTTTTTCCAGGAAGAAAGTATAAAGCTCCTGCCCTGACTCATCCCCTGAATACTGAAGGGAGATCAGTAAAAAATTTTGTTATCTAGAAGGTCAAAAAACAAAATCAACATCTATATTATTAAAAAACAAAAATCAACATCCATAATGTCACCACGTCCAGCAACATGGTAGCTCAAGATGACAATTCAAAGTCTCACTGTCACAGTGAGCATTTTCGGAAAATTTACTGCATATTCACACATTGGCTTCTTGAACATTAAGCTCAGGCTCAGGTAAGCCTTATGTCTTCCAAAGCTAACTAGGACCAGCGACATGAACTCTATTTTCTCAACTATGCTTGCTTAATTCCAAATGCATCAAAGTCCTATTGCATTATCTTTGCGAATTCAATTCTTAATGAAACATGCTTCTCTATCAATCCATGGTTTGTAACATTCAAGAAGCATAGTCCACATGATGCTACATCATATCTCAATTTGCACCTTCATGCTTCCTTAAGCTGAACACAGGACTTAAAGAGTTAAAACACATCAGCAATAAAAGCAAACTTAAGAAGTGACCAATTTGTTAGTATAACCTAATTATGAGTTATAACAATGCCCTACTCTCTTGCGCATGAGAGAAGCATAGTGAGTCGGATAAACGCCATCTTTCCACATTTAAACCTGCAGAACAATATGTAGGAGCAAGTACAACTTCAAGCATATATGCTAGTTATGCCGTCAAAATCTCTCCTATATGGTAATGTGCAACTTGAGTCATGAGTTTGACTATGGAGAGAAAGACAAAAGCTAGAGATATTGAATGAAAAACTTGAGGATTCTCTCTCAGTCAAAAGGAGAAGTTTATACCAATATTCCATTTATAATTTTACATGCAAGAACTATACTGCAATAGTCTATGTGGCAAGCTTGCTTGATTAAACCCCTCCAACTGTGTTTGTTGGAACATTATCAACAATTGACAATCCACTTTCAGAAACGACAATTGCTTTGCATCTGTAGTCCATCATATCAAGAGGAGGTTAGGTTAAACATAACATAATACAGGAATACAGCAAATCAATGAAATATTATCAGGTAAATATGTGTATTTGCATGTGTTTGTTTTGTCAGGGGGGGGGGGGGGGGGGGGGGGGGGGGGGAATACAACAACTACTTAAGGCTTGCACAGTCAATGCATCACTTGACGGAAAAATCAGAGTAGAATAATAAATCACAGACACCTAGCAGATTTGCCACACATTGAATCACGAGTACCAATGTTTAAGATGCATCTCATTCCCATCCCTGTCACTGAATGTTAAACTTTAATTAGTACTATGAGTGTTAAGCTCAATTTGAAATATTAGACTCACAACACTAAGTTATCTTACTTCAGTAAGTGTTCATTGAAAAGGAAAGAAAAGAAAGTTCACAAGGGAAGAATGAAACTCACGGGAATTTGGAGACAACTCCATGGTCTACAACACCATCAACTTTTTCAAGGCTTTCAGCAACTTCAGCTACAAGTAAATTTATGCAGGTCAAGAAAAAAAAAATTCCAACAAATGAGCAAGTTGTCATTACATTAAAACATGATGATTCTCAAACCTACCAAGACTGGTTATTGGAGATGTAAAGATGACATCAAGAACATTATGAGCTTCTCTAGTAACTAATGGAAAGTCACCTCCAAGTGGACCTGCATGTCCTATAGATGGTCTCCTCCATACCTTGACAAAGCAAAGGAAGAAAAATCATTAGAGTAGAGAAGGACTTACAATTTAATACAAATTGACCAAATAGATAGCTCATTAAATATCTGATAATTCTATTTTATAGAATTATTTTATTCCAATTTTGTTATTAAATTTTAGCTAAGTCCTTAGTTTTTAATTATAATTTCTTAATTTTTAGTTATTTTTATATATTTAGTTTGTTTTTAAGTAAGTTATTTAATTTTATGTTATTTCCTTTAATTTGGTTAATATTTATTAGTTTTTATATTTTTGGTAGGACCTAAAGTCATTGGGTTTAATTTTGGAAAGTAAGGTGATAAAAGACCCAGAAATCTGCTTGCATATGCTTCAGTGTTTTAGTCATATCTCGAGCTACAGAACTCCAATTGCTGCGATTCTTAGACCATTGGAAAGCTAAGAGACAGAGCTACAACTTTCATGAAGATCACTTTGCCCAGTTCTGCCTCGAAGATAGAGAAAATCGCATTGGAAAGTTGCTGGACGTACTGTGTCGGGAATGGAAATTTGTAAAGACTAACAAGTGATTTTTGGGCTTGTCATTATGTTTTAAGCCCAATTAAACCCTAGGTCAACTTAAGGAAGTTTAGGTTAAATTTGTTACTATATATATAGGATAGTTTGAGACCTAAAAAAAGAGAACCTTTGGAGATTCAAGAAGCTAGAAGTTGAAGCGGAAACCCGGAGATCATAGCGGCAATTATTTTGTTTTCTTCTTTAGCTTTTATTTTTCTTGTTGTTTTCAATGGTTGAACTTTATACAATGTTATTTGATTTTACAATTATGAGTAGCTAATTTTCTTTTTCTAGGATTGCAATTGAACTCACATGTAGTCTAAGTTTTTAATCTTTTTCTTACTTATTTTCAATGGGAGTTGAATTGTTTATTTCAATTTGTTCTTAATGCTTTTAATTGCCTGATCACCAATTAAATTGATTTAGGAACCTAAACAAACTTGGGAGAGGGAGTTTAGAGTAGACTAAAATTGGAATAGCATATGATCATGTTAAATGATTTGCGTATAGGATAGGGATATACCTATAGGCCATATGTAGCCAGATTAGAGCCTGAACTTAATGAGTCTGTTTTAATTTCAAATCACATAAGGATATGATGTTTTGGTTAAAATAGATATTTTTATAAGACGAGTCGGGAGACCCTTATAAATAATTTAGGACTCTAGGTTAGCAATTCAACCCTTAAGGATGAGAGGTAAAATTTAGATGAAGTGTGAGGGATATTGTAATCCTAGGCTTGTTTAATTTGATATTTTCTCCAGTTGTTATTATTTTTATTTTTCTTGTTATTTTAAATTCTAGTTTATTAGTTTTAATTAATTAATTAATTTGGATTATTTGGATAAAATTAAATTGTTTTAATTTTAGTAATTAGTAAAGTTTTAGACCAATTCTCCGTGAGAATGATACTCTACTTGCTAATATACTGTCTATTCGATACGTATACTTGCGTAGTGGATTTTTAACTGACAATATCCTGCATGCTAATACAATTATAAAACCACAGTGCTAAGGAAGCTGCTTATAGTACACTGGTAAGTAGTTTGTTTTAAGAGGAAAAAAAAAAGAAAGGAAAAGGCCAATGGTAAATACTTTGAGAAGATTCTACTTTCTTTGACTAAGTCTCCTGATGTAGAATAGAATGCTCTGCCAACGAAAGATCTTTAATTTAGCAGCATTCCAGTATACTAAATGTTCTCTCTGAAAGGTTTGAAATTCTAATGAGGCCAAAACTTTGGGTGATGCCAATAAAGACATATTGCCTATGAAAATGTAGCTATGTGCAAAAAAATAAATAACAAATAAAAAAGAAAAAAAGAAAATATTTGAAAAAATAGAAAAGACCTAAACAATCAGGCTAAAGGCCACCAAAATCAGGAAAAAATCTTGATGCAAACTGCTCTAAAACAGAAAAGCAGGCTGATGACTACAAAGATGCAGATAGACTATTCATATCTTTAACCTAGTAACTTGGACCGTTAGAACCTACTGTACAGCCCAAAATATATAATAAAAAGACTCAGGAGCCAATGCTTATGCTATAGCCCATTACAATATATCTATAACTTTAACGGATAACCCTTAATTGCTAAAGTCAAAAGGAAGCCCAAGCAAAGAATCAAGAATGTCCATGACTTCTAAATCTTCTTAATCCTTTTATGATCTGCACTAGCTTGACAACCAAGAAAATTGTTCTTTCTTCCCAGTCATCTAAGAAGTCAATTCTTAAACAGAAGAGAAAAGCATTGAGAAAGATATACAATTATGAAAATATTTAAACTTATTAAGCATGCTTGCACACCCTTCTCAGCAGCTGCAATCAACTTACAGATAACAAAATTCTTCATGAACATCACATTGTTATGCTCCTTATAATTATCCTTTCTTTTGGCCAAAGGAAATAACCAAACCACATTAAGTACAAAGCAAAGCATGGTAGGAGATGAGTTGCACAAAGCAAAGCAAAGCTTGATAGATGGATAGACAGTCAGATAAAAAAGTATGGGAGATATTGTCCTTAAAAGAGCTTACCTCTGCATCACCTAAAAATAGGTCATCAATCTCTTCAGCAGTTTCCAACCAGTTGAGCTGAAAAATGTATAAGTGTTAAATCAGTTCATCATTCTTTTTCTTCCTTTGTGGCAGTGAGCAGATGCATTTAGCTACTCACAGATTCTACTAGAACTGGAATAGAACCTTCTAAACCACATTTATATAGATCTTCTTTAACCATGAATAAAAGCTGAACAGCCATGCTTAGCACCAACTGCAAATGAAAGTTAGCAAAAAGTGCTTCAGACTGAAGTAATTAAAATAGAGTGTGAATAAATTTTAGATTGTATAAATTCAGAGTATTAATGCTAAGAAATATCTTGAGTACTTACATGTCTTCAGGTAAATTTCCACGCTATGGCTCTGCCTAGAGAGCCATGGAAATAGGACAGACAACAAAACTCGACTCACCTTCTCTTGGATTATGGACTCCTCACCTTGCAATCTTCGGCGTCCAATGACTGAAATTAGTGTTCTTTCCTCTATTATATCAACATCATCAAATGCAAAGTCAATCTGCAAAAAGAAACCCTACCTCTTACCATAATAAAGATTGAATTTTGAAGCATAGGTCAGAACCATGAAAATCTAAAGGCTGGAAATAAAATTATAGAAGTAGAGCACTAATTTCTACAGAAGAAAAATAATCATATAATAGTAATTAATGGCATTTTTTTGTTTGTTTTGACCTGTAAATGCTTATTGGCCCAACAACAAAGAAGAAACTTTTCAGTATACCGCAGATTTTGCTTAAATAAATTCACAGGAAATGCTTGACAAAGAGTTTTTGTCAGTTCAACAAATTAAAGCATTCAAGCAGAACTATAAAACAAAGAAGCAACTGTCAAAACCCAATTAATGGAAGATTATCAGTTGACTAGAGTTAGGACCTACTTGAGAACTGCTTTCATATTCTCCTAATGGGATTCCTGCCTTTGCTGCCTCACTTGCACTCACTACAGACCTGCACAAATCTAGAGCAACTTAGACATATTAATAGTAAATAACATATAAGGCTGCAAAAAACAGACGTATAAGAAACAAAAATTGAAAAAGAAGAAAAGGTTCTCTTGATAAACAAAATTAAATACAATCAGAATGCAGTAAAGCAGATGACAATAATTATACAAGCCAAGCAAGAAGACAGAGAATCACCAAATGACAAAAAGAGGAAAGAAGAGCTGCACATCTCATGGAACCTTTTGAGAATAGTAAACCAGTGTCACCTAAATAATAGTAGAATAAAAGACCTCCAAAGGACAGGACAAGTTCAAAGGGGGGAAAAGTTGCCCCAATATTGATTTTTCCACCAAGAACATTCAAATGCAATCATGAAGTTTTAACTCAAGAGTTTTGTGTCATTTTGAACGCAAATCAATGAGAAAGTCAGAGCAGAAGATATCCTAGATAAATGCCCTTTTGATGAAATATATTATTTACTTTGCACAGTCTAGAAGAGCATTAATCAAGACAAAGAATGGAATCCTTCAATAAAATCGTTCCAGGTGTGAGAATTCATATGACAAAAAACTAGATGGAAATGGAAAATGAGGAGGGGTAGATAAAATTCAAAAGAGAAAAACTATTATTGATGTGAGAAGAGAAAAGTGAAAACTCACGTGGGTATCCCTACTAGGTCTTTTAATGCACCTGCACAAAGTTGCCGACCCAAATATTCTATGGCCATGCTTGAAGCTTCACCAGACCCCAGTCCAATAACCATTCCACTTTTTACATATGTATCAACCTAGCAATAAAAAAGAAAAGAAATAAATCGTGCTTTTTTTTAATTATTTCATATAGATTCACATTTGCATAAAAAGATAGATAAAGTTTAAGAAAGAATTGGGACAAAAAAGAATCAACATACATATAGACATACACACACATGTAATCCGTTTCTCTTGATTTGCCAAGGATTTCAATGCTGCACTTTTCCAGTGCAGCACCACCATCTGTGCACTAAACTCACCCATTTGCATTCACTTTTTCCTCATATCTTGTTTTCTCCTCAGCTATTAGGCCACAATATAACCACTTCTATACAACTAACAACTCAACTCCTAGTTTGATTTAAATTTTTATAAACTGTGAGATTCAGAAACTAAATGAGTGTTCTTGGAAGTAAATTACTAGAAAATGGAATCAATCATGTACCCATCAACTTTGGAACTCCCTAGCTCAGAAGGATTTCGAAAGCTCACAACATTCACCTTTAGCACCTTCCAAGCCTATTATCTTAAAGCTTTTTCATTCACTTCTAACTAAATGGCTCTAATGAATACAATTTTAACTAAGCTGAAAAAGAATACTAATCCGTGTGAAAACGGAGCAGAAGTTCTAATTACATATTCAAAGAATCAGTCCTGCAGGCCTATAAAAATCAAACTTAACACAATATTGTTGTGCCTTACATATCTTCCTTATCTACCAACAAATAATTAATCTTCCTCCTTATGTGAAAAGCTAAGGTACCAATTGATAAATAACATTTTTGGAGAACAAAATGCATGATTTTAGCTTATAAAACAATTCCCTTAGAACCAATGTCGCTTTTTAATTCATTACTTCATACCACTTGCTAAGCTTTTGCTATTGAGGTGGCAGAAAACAAATAACAAAAGATAAGTAACAACCAAAGGGGAACTCACAATAATTGTTTTAATCAATGAATAAATTCTGGGCCAAAGCAAAGCTAGCATGAGGCAGGCAAATGCTAGTATGTTATGCAAGTTTGAGAGGTGAAAATGATAAATGTTTGGGTGATTAAACATGCCCGGAGAACCCAGTTTCCCAGTTATATAAAAATTTGCAATTCAATAGTATCATGTAAGTGAAAAAAGCCAAAAGAAAATTGAATGTAGAGTAGAGTACAGTGTGCTTGGCGGCTCGGAAAAGAGGGGAAGCCTCATAAAGAGAGCATGTTGTTGCTGTTGCTGGTTTCCTTTTCCTTATTCCGGGATTGGCCTTCCAAGTTACAGGGAAATGGAGATGGGGAATGGCTGATGCCATTCTTTCCTTCTTTATCTTTCTCTTTTCTTTCTTTCTTGCTTTCCCTGTCTTAGGTCTTATCTCAATGCTTCTGGTTTCAAATGAATGCAATGCTACGCGGCCTTTTTGTTTTTTATTTTCTTCCAACAACCTTAAAGTTCAAACTGTTTTATATATAATATTTTAAATTTATATAAAACATATATATTTTTAATATTAATTTTCATTCCATATCTTATAATTTATAAAAAAATGATAAATTTTAATCTTTTGATTTAAAACTGAATTGATAGAACTAATTTGATGTTTGATTAATTCAATATTTTTTATATTTGATCGATTTTTTAATATTATTTAATTTATTTAATTTTTAAATATGACAGATCAAACTGATCGAACTTATTAATTAATTATTTTTATTTTAAGATATGTTTAGATTGAAAAATAAAATAATTATTTTTTATTATTCTTTATGATCTTATCTTTTTTTAAAATTATATTTAATTTATTATCATAAAAGGTCAAAATAGGCATTATCGATCTTATTTGATAATTTTTCTTGAAATAAAATCTCAATATATTTTTTTAAATTAATAAAAAAATAAAACCTCAATATTTGCTTTACATATATTTCCATATTTAAATCATTGAATTTGAATTTTTGTTTCTTAAAATCAAGGTTAAACTTTAATAAAATCATTCAAAAACAATTAACACAATGCGAAAATGTATTGCATTTATATCGTAATATTTTTCTATTGTAAAAATATACAAATTTGAGATTGTTATTTGAAAAGAATAGCATATATATATTTATTATTGAGTCAAATACTCTAATATCATTTTATTCATTTATATCTTAATATTTGTGTTATTAATATAACTTATGCTACAATAAACAAAATATATCATTATAGTACAAGCTTCAATATTCATTATATATATATATATATATAATTAAGTAGAATATGATCTTAAATATATTAATTTGTTTCGTCATTATACTTTCTGTTGTTTATGTTAAAAAAAGTTATATAATTATATTATACAGTATGATGGAAATTTAAATTTTTTTTGTTAATAAAATTAAAATTTTTTTGTTAATAAAATTAAATTTTAATTTATTTAATATATAATTTTTTTAAATATGTATCACTATTGTAATATGTGGATTTATTATTTCTACAGTCATACTCTATATATATATATATATAAAAACAAATATTTATTATTTCCAAACTAAAACAAATAAATACATACATATTACAAACACAAAGATTGTCAAGAAGCTATAGATTTTGAAACCATTTAAATAAAAAGCAAGCACCTGTGACATTAACAACAATAAGATACCAAATAATATTTTAAATTTATATAAAAAATATATTTTTAATATTAATTTATATTTTATATTTTATAATTATCAATAAAGTTTATAAATTTTAATATTGTAATTTATAAAAATTGATAAATTTTGGTCTTTTGATCTAAGATTGAATTGATTCAACCGATGTTTGACAAATTTATTTTTTTATATTTGGTCAATTTTTTAAAAATATTTAGTTTATTTAGTTTTTAAGTATTGTGGACCGAATTGATTGAATCATCTAATATCTCATTTTTACCTTGTTGCATATTAGGTCCGAAAAATGGAATAATCATTTTCTATTATTCCTTATGACCTTATCTCCTTTTTAAGATTGTATATGATTTACTATCACGAAAGGTCAGAATAGTTATTATTGATATTGTTTTTATAATTTTTCTTGAATTTCGTTTCTTAATATCAGTGTTATATTTTAATAAAATCATTCAAAACAATTAGTACAAATTGGGAAACAAAAAAAGTTCTAAATATTTAAATTAATCAAGTACAAATTTTCAAAAAAATTAAATTAGAATGATATTTATGAAAAGAAAAGAGAAATGTAAAAAAATATATAATATTGTTTTTCTTTGTCTTTAAAGCTTTGCTTTGGTTAAATAATAATAAAAAAAGGAAACTTTTCTTGATGAATGTCTTATTCCTCCAATTAATTATTGATTAATAATATGCTTAACCTTATTCAAAAAAAATTTAACAATAATATCTCTCCGTTATTTACTCCTGAAATCCCCTGCTCAACTGCCTTGAATCCCTTCCAACTCTGCCCAGTCCCTAGTCCCAAATCCACTCTGTCTCTTTCTCAATTTCATAATACCGTCAAAGGAACCCTCAAATCCCATTTCCTTCGATGGGAAAAAACCTTGGTATTTAATTTATTTGTTTTTTAAGAACGATAGACCAAATTAATGCAATCGTCCAATTTGTCACTTTTACCTTATAACATGTTTGGTTTGAAAAATGAAATAACCATTTTTTATTATTCCTTACAATTTTATCTCCCTTTAAGATTGTATTTAATTTGCTATCACAAGAAATCAGAATAGTCATTACCAATCTTGTTTTGGTAAATTTTCTTGAAATAAAACTTTAATATTTGGTTTACATATATTTTCATATTTAAATGATTGAATTTGAATTTTTAATTTTTTAAAATCGAGGTTAAATTTTAATAAAATCATTCAAAAAAATTAGCAAAAATCGAAATTGTGTTGCATTTATATCTTAATATTTTTCAATTGTAAAAGAATACAGAATTGAGGTTGTTATCGAAAAAAATAACATAGACATTTTTATTATTAAGTCAAATATTTCAATATCATTTATACTTTAATATTTATGTTATTAATATAACTTATGCTCCAATAAACAAAATATATCATTATAGTACAAACTTGAACATTTATAATATCCATATATATATATATAATTAAGTAGAATATGATTTTAAATAAATTAATCCACTTCATCATTGTACTTTGCCTTATTTATGTTAAGAAAAGCTACGTAATTATATTATATTACATAGCGTGATGAAAATTTAAAATTTATTTTTGTTAACAAAATTAAATTTTGGTTTATTTAATGTAAAAAAGTTTTAACTAAAAGAAGAAGATTGCATTTCCTTTGACGTTGAAAATCACAAGATCACTAAATTTAGGTATCCAAATTCTTCATGCGTTGTCAAGTTTGGATTATTTGCAAATTACAAGTTATTGAGTCGTGATCAGACCCGGAACTCAACCTAACCCATCATTCACCCCTTTTTGCTCTTATTCGACCCAAATCGGCCCAAACTACCGCCTACTTCCAAATCCCTTTTCCCCTCTGGCTCATTCATCCATCCCCCAATCTGCCCAGTCGCCAACCCCAAATCCCAAATCCCAAATCCCAAATCCACTCCGTCTCTCTCTCAATTACTCCGTCTCTCTCTCAATTACTCCGTACCGCCGAAGAAACCCTCAACTCCCATTTTCTCCGGCGGGAAAAAGCCCTAGTATTCATTCAGGAAAAGAAGCAGTTCCAGAACCAATATTAATGGAGTCATCCTCCGATGCTCGAAAGTTGTACATGTGTTTCGACGCAGACGGTGGTGAAGGCATGGCCTATTTCACATACGCTGTGGAAATCGCGGCCTTAACTTCGCAAATGAAGGAGCTTCCCCCTCTGGAGAAGCTAGCCTCTGTAGAGGGCGACAAAACGTGTGCCTTCATGGGCTGCGGTGCCTTGGGCTCCCTAATCCTTCTTGCCGGTGGACTGAAGCGAAACCAAAACCCATATACACCTTTCCAAAGATACAGCTTTACTGATCTGAACGATGTGGTTCTCGCGTTTGATACCCAGGACGCCTCCTCAGGCCAGCCTTCCTTTGTTCCATATACCCGGATGTTATCTGGAAAAGCTGAGCCTTTCATGGCGGAAATTGACGGTAAGCTATATGTTTTGAATAGTTCCAGGTCGATTCATGAATGCGCAAAAACGTTTGAAGTTTTCGATCCAAAGCTGAGTCAGTGGACAGCACTTTCTGATCCATCATTTATTACTGGTAGTCATCCAGTCAGGCCTGGATTTGCTGAATTCTCTTACCTCACACTCACTTCTTATAAGGAAATTGTCTTGTCACGTTCAGCTTTTGATGTTCTACGTTACGACATTGATGACGACATTTAGTATAGTGATATGACGTTTGGTCGTCTACTTTTTCCCTTTATGGATAAGTCCGGTGTAAGCTTTAATTTTGGTGATGAAGATGTGTGTATTTGCTTTGAAAATGGGTTTTTAACGGCTTTTCTGGTTAAGAAAATATGGAGTTTTAAAACGGTGACCAAAGTGCAAAAGCTTGGATTGATCGCATCTGAGGATAGTGCATGTTGTTGTTTTGCAAAACTTGAGGGTCAGAAGATGTGTCTTGTTACCAACACCGAGGATCCAGACTTAGATGGGAATGATGTTGTTGTGGCCACTTGTGAATTTGATGTTGTTGTGGACGATACCAATGGCTGTGATTTCACTTTGGAGGAAAGAGAAGCTATTATGAGATCTGAATTTTTGGAGACGGATTTTGTGAATTTTCGTATCCTCAGTAAATATTCTTATCCCCGTGATCGATTTGCTACTGGGTCTCACGATCTTTGGAAAGCAATTGGGTGCTTCGTCCTGTAAGTCCTTCCATATTAGCTGCTTTTTACATTGATTCATGTTGATCCCTGTCCCTATGCTGTATGCTATAGTGCTTATAACTTGCTGTCTAGAAGGACCACGTGCCCTAAATAAGCCATTTGATAGCATAAGCTTTTGAACAATGGCATTTACATAAATGATGGCATTCATATTTTCATTGCATACTGGCAATGGCAAGTACTTGTGCCACAGTACCAGGAAAAGAAGGGTTCTTATGTTTTACTTTCTAATTGATAGAATCTAGGCTAGCAATGTTCTCCTGCCCTTGGAGCATATTTGGTGCTGATTAGTAATATACTCAGATTCAATTTTAGGAACGCCACAGGAAATGAAAAATAAAACTCACGTCTTAGCTTCTGATAGGCGTGGTGAATGAGGGCACCTGTCATTTGGATCAAACAAACTGCATGTGGTTATGTTGTTTATTTTCATGATGGACGAGTATCTTTCCCTTTTTTTTTTTTTTAATTTGTGTGAAGGGTAACTTACATGAATTTCAATGCATTACTAACAGAATAATACTGCTTATTGGTTATTATGAATGTAGCACTTATTCAGTCTTTTGCATGCATTGCATTTTCATATTTTACACCCAAAAGAACATCAAAATTTTTGTAGGCAGATGAATTTGTCTCTTACAGTTTCCAGTGTTTTATATGTTCTGTCGTTATTAGGGCATTTCATTATGATAAGGACAGTGTGATTTCAACAGTTCTAGCAAGAATTACATGATGCAGCACAGTGCTTGTGATCTTCAATTTCTGCTGTTGTAACTTTAGTGTTGAGGCTAGAGTTTGGTAGGAAGAAAATGAGGGCATCAGGATTTTGGTGAGGAGGTTTAGTAATAAATGTTGTATGACATGTTGTCAATAGGATTGTATTCTCTCCTTAGATGATTTAGATTTTTTGAATATTTACTTCAACAACATAACTTAAAGATCGTTCTTTTTTTTTTCGATTAGATAAGGTGTCTTTAAACAAAATATTTGTCAAGTGTAGGTTAAGGTCTTTATCTTTGTCCTCGATGATAGAGTTGATGAATTGAAGTTAATGTTGGAGAGAAAAGTGCCACTGTCTTGGTAAATAAAATGGTAATCAAAGAACTTAACTAGGTTCTTTCCTGCGAATGGATACTTGATATGAACTTGAGCTTTGAGCGACTTTTGTGTTATAAAATTTCTTATGCAAGTAATAAGTTTGTGTCTTCAGCATCATTTTTCCATCAGATCTTACATTCATTTTAAGATTTCCTCCAACCTTGTTCACACTGATTGTGCATTAAGGGTAATACCTTTTATTTTTTATTTTTTATTTTTTTGAAACAGGTGATTTATAACATGCTAGCTCCTGGAAGAGGCTACGAAGGGATAAGGCCAAAGGGCAACGATTCAACTAACTTGTTATGGTTTGTTTAAAATATGAGATGTTGGAATGTTAGAATGATGACTGTGCTATAGTACTTTGCAATCCTTAAAATAGTTGACGATGCTGTGATATTTCCGATGCCATAGTACGCCACGCATGTTATATACCCTGTGTTTTATTTTATTTATTTGCTTTTTGTATTTGTTTATAAATGGATGATAAATGAGTAATTGGGATTATTAAAAGACTAAGAGCCAATTTGGATCTTACCCATATGCCATAGCATTTTGTCGTGTGCCACCTGATTGGTTTAACTTGAAAATTGAAACAATTAAAGGTGAGAACTAGACCCAACCCGATCCAAAACTATGGAACAATCAGCAACCGAAAGCCAAGTTTGGGTCATTTAATTTCTTGTCAAACTGAGTAAAGGTCATGTTGGGCTTAGGTTGAAGCCGAGTTTGGGGCATTGAATTTCTCTTGACAAAGTGCCTCTGTTTCAAGTGGTGTTTAATTGGCAGATGGGTTAGTAACTTCATATTGATGTGTTTTCAGACCAAATTGATATGGCATTGGCTGAGAAAACATCCACTCGATCCTTTCAAGTCATGGATTTCCATGGTTTCTCGAAACAACTGGAAAAAAAAAAAAATTTGAGAGATCTTACATCTACTTCTTGTTTTATGTTGAAACAATTTTAATTGGTCAATTTGAATGGACTGGAGTTTTATTTCTTTCTTCCGTCGTCTCCGATAGACAATCCAAAGTATCATTTATTTATGAAAAATGATAATGATAGGTGAGATTCAAAATTGTAATTTTGGTAGTACAAAAGTAAAAATAATCTCAACTGTCACTAGCAATTGATTTGGAGTAATGCATGAATTAGATTCATGATTTTCCTATTAATAATTATTTCACTAGGTCTTTTAGTCTTTTACAATGAAAAAAATGATCAAAATACTTGAGAAGTCGTTGTACCGGAGCATTTTAATCCTTCTATTTAAAATTGCAACATTTTAGTCTCTTAATTTTGAGAATTGTTTCAATTTAATCTCTCCAACATTTTTTGTTTAAATTGATTGTTATGGTGCTGACGTCAGTGTGGACGTGACACCAAATGCTAACGTGGCAATGCCATGTCAGCATGCATTTGATGTGCCATGCTAGCATTGTATGCCACGTCAGCACTGATGTCAATACCATGATGGTCAATTTAAACAGAAAATGTTAAATTGAAAAAATTCTGATTAAAAATGTTACGATTTGGAGTAGATGGACTAAATTAAAAAACATACCCTGGTACAGGAATTTTCTAAGTATTTTGACCAAAATGAATTGGTCAATATAGAATATTGAAAAAAATAAAGTAGATAAAGCAATAGTTTATTTACATTGAGTATAGATATTCTAGTGTCAAGGACTTGGTATAAATATCAAAATTCTTTCTTAATAACAGTACAAATGTAATAACACAGAGAACTGAAAAATCAACATTTATACCTTGTTATAATTTTTCTTGTTGCATTAGCATGACTATTGACAACAAGGTGTTTTTTTGTGTGTGTAATTTTTACCCTTTGTTCTCCTCTATCAAACATTGAATTGTCTGGAAGTGGTCTACCAGAAAGAAAGCTTTCTTTTGAAGGGTACGTAATTTTATTGTTAATGGCCAATATCAGAAACGATTTTAGTCTTTTTTGGGCACAAGAAAAATAAAAATACGTAAAGAGTAACACCTAAAAAATTAAAATTAAAATTCTATAGCATAATTGCTATTTTGTGGAAATAATGTTTCTTGTGTGAACAAAAGTTTTATTTGCAAGAAAAATAAATGAACAATATATCATTATTTTTATCGATGTTTAAATTTACTAGTTACTAGAGTGATGCCCCGCTTTGGGTGGGTGTCGTTTTCTTATAAAAATAATGTTGAATCACATAATATTATGAATCAAAATGATAATAGTAAAAAAAAACAGAGTAATTTTAAATTTAACAATAATAGTAATAATAATAAATTAAAGATAATTATTTTACAATATCAATATTTTAAAACTATTTTCTCATGTCTTATTAAGCAAAATTTTTTATTTAAGTAATTTTTAATTTTTAAAAGTATTTGATTTTTTATATCTTAATATATGTTAATATTAATAAGATTATATTTTGTTAATTATGGTGATTCTAATAGTGACATAAAAATAAAATTAAGAAAATTTAATATATTGGAAGTCGTTATTCTTAAGCTACATAATTTATATGGGTATCCAAATAAAAAAAAGCTACGTAGTTTATATAATAAAATTATTAAAATAAAATAAATATTTGTTTAAAAAGTCAAAATAAAATGAATATTAATTACACATATTGAAGTTTTCTTAATTTTAATGATGAAATTTTGCAAATTATCTTCAATTTTAATTACTACTTTTGTACCTTATGCCCTTATAATTATTTAGAATTAATCCACCTTGTGAAAACAATTTTGATATCCCCCAATAATTTTAGTAAGTCATTATTAATTTTGTTCAATTAATGTTTTTTTTTATTACTTATCCAAAAAATAGTTTTAATTTTTATATTTATCTTTTTGTAAAATAATTTTATAAATTTAATTCATGCATAAAAAAATTATATAAATAAAATAAATTGACTAAACCTAAAGCTGAACCGGTTTGGGCTCGGTGAATCCGACTCACCTCTTCTTTTCCTTCTTCTGTATCCATAAAACGTCGTGGTTTTGATTTTCATATAAAATCTTAGCCTAATCGTAGCAGACAACCCCTTTCTTCTTTCTTCATTTTTGCTTTTTTTTTTCTTCTTCTCCCACTGAACCTAGCAAGTAGTAACCAACCTATTTCTCTAAACCCTCTCTCCCATACTCGGCCCCTGGCGCCTTTGCCTCTGTCGGCCTAGGCATTTCTGGCAGCCCCCCAGCCTTCATTCTTCGATTCTTCTTCCTTCGACAGGCGACAGACACGACTCGAAAAGCCCAATATTTGTTTCAGCCGAGAGCCGACCTTTCTTCATTTTGTTGTAAAGCTTCAGAAATTGAGGTGAGAAGGCTCAAAACAGTCGCCCATCCAGAATGTAGCTGTAATTGTAGTTGTCCCTGCGACTGCTCTTGCTTGGTTTGGTGATAGGGGATAACTTGATGCTTGGTTTGCTTGACAGCTTGAGTACCGACTTATGCATTGTTTAATTTTTGCTCTATTATTGTTGTTACATTGTTAATTTTTGCTCTATTATTATTGTTATATGGTGCTGGATTCTTTATGGGATTCGAATGTTGAAGTTGGAATTTCTTTAGATCTAGCACTAGCACAATATTTATTTATGGGATTCTTTTGAGATCCTTTTTACAATAGCAGAATATGGCTCAATATAGCATTTCAAATGAATTTCAATAGCATTTAATCTGACTGTAGGAATTCAATGAATTAATTGTCCACATGATGAGATAGCAATGATTAGGACCGTTAGGTATGCGAGTATTAAATTCTGTTTCCTTGATTACAAGGAAAGCCTATGCTGTTTAAATTTTATAATTGCAAAATTTTGGTTTTAATGGATTAGGACCGAACCGATCGAACTACTTTGGATTTCAATCAATTTGGTTTTCCCCCAAAGCTCGGTCGGTTTTCATAAATATTTTGGTTTTTTCAGTTTTTGGCTTAGACACACCAAACTGACCGAACCAACCGCTTGCTCCCTCTTAGTTCAAATGACCACCGAGTGTTAGGAGTTTCACCTTTTTTTTTCTCCTTATTATGCTTAATGTTGCTCAATGACCACATAGAGGGCTTAAGTTTACTATTTAAAACTTGTTTACAGTGCAAAAGTTTGTTAGTTTGAATAGCTATTCATTTACATGCTTTGGAAATTTTTAAGATCAATTATGCCCAGTCAAATTTAAACTCTGGTCAATACTTGCTATATGACCACTTAGAGGGTTTAAGTTCATCATTTAAAACTAAAGTCAAAGTGGACAATCTTTTGGCTTGCATAACGCTTCGTGTAATTAGCGGTTTTAGTATTGTTAAAGACTTTTTATGACCAAATTTGAATTCTATTGAATGTTAGCTTAAGTGACTGCATAAATGGCTTAAGTTCATCCTTTAAACTTTTTAAAGTGTAAAAATTTGTTACTTTGCATAAGAATTCACTAATTGTAATTTGCCACTTTTTAGTACAAATTACGTGCATGTTGGGTCAAATTTGAATTCTGACCATTTCTTTCTCATATAATAACAAGGAACTGACTAAACCAACTATTTGCTCCCTCCTAGTTCAAATGACCACATAGAGTGTTACGAATTTCACTTTTTTTTTCTTATTATGCTTAATGTTGCTCAAATGACCACATAAAGGGCTTAAGTTTACCATTTAGAACTTGTTTAAAATGAAAAAGTTTGCTAGTTTGAATAGCTATTCATTTATTTGGTTTGGAATTTTTTAAGATAAATTATGCCCTTATAGAGCCAAATTTGAACTCTGGTCAGTACTTGCTCATATTACCACATAGGGAGTTTAGTTCATTAAAATCATAAGTCAAAGTGGAAAATCTGCTGGCTTGCGTAATGGTTCGTGTAGTTAGTGATTTTATACTTTTTAATGACTTTTATGCCTTTAAAGGACCAAATTTGAATTCTATCCGATGCTCAAGAGACTAACATAAATGGCATAAGTTCATCATTTAGAACTTGCATAAAGTGTAGAAAATTGCTGCTTTGTACAAGGATTCACTACTTGCAATTTTTGGCTTTTTAAGACAAATTGTCTACGTGTTGGGCCAAATTCGAATTCTGACCACTTCTTTCTCATATAACCACATTGAATGACCGAACCAACCATTTGCTCCCTCTTAGTTCAAATGATCAGATATAGTGTTAGGAATTTCACCTTTTTTTTTTCTTATTATGCTTAATGTTGCTAAAGTGACCACGTAGAGGGCTTAAGTTCATCATTTAGAACTTGTTTAAAATGCAAAAGTTTCCTTGTTTGAATAGCCATTCATTTACTTGTTTGGAATTTTTTAAGATAAATTATGCCCATAAATAGGGCCAAATTTGAATTCTGGTCAATAATTGCTCATATGACCACTCAGAGGGTTCAAGTTCATCATTTGAAACTTAAGTCAAAGTGGAAAATCTGCTGGCTTGCATAATGCTTTGTGTAGTTAGTGATTTTAGAAATTTTAAAAAAATTTTATGCGCTTAAAGGACCAAATTTGAATTCTATTGAATGTTAGTTCAAATGGCTTAAGTTCATCCTTCAGACTTTGTTAAAGTGTAAAAATTTGCTGCTTTGCATAAGGATTCACTAGTCATTTTTGGCTTTTTAAAACAAAAGTGTGTGCATGTTGGGGTCAAATTTGAATTCTGACCATTCCTTTCTAGTATAACCACACAAAACTGACTGAATCAACTGTTTGCTCCCTCCTAATTCAAATGACCACATTAAGTATTAGGAATCATTTTTTTTTTATCTTTTTATGCTTAATGTTGCTCAAATGACCATATAGAGGGTTTAAGTTCATCATTTCGAACTTGTTTAAAATGCAAAAGTTTGCTAGTTTGAATAGATTTTCATTTACTTGGTTTGGAATTATTTAATATAAATTATACCCTTATAGAGCCAAATTTGAATTCTGGTCAGCACTTGCTCTTTTGACACTCAGAGGGTTTAAGATCACCATTTAAAACTTAAGTCAAAGTGGAAAAATCTGCTGGCTTGTGTAGCGGTTCATTTAGTTAGTAATTTTAGACTTTTTAAAGACTCTTTGCCCTTCAAATTTGAATTCTATCCAATGTTAGCTCAAGTGACCAAATAAACGGCTTAAGTTCATCATTTAGAACTTGCTTAAAATGTAAAAGTTTGCTGCTTTGCATAACGATTTAGTGCTTGTAATTTTTGGCTCTTTAAGACAAATTATGTGTGTGTTGGGCCAAATTTGAGTTCTGATCACTTCTTTCTCATATAACCACTTATAGGGCTTACGTTCATCATTCAAAACTTGGTTAAAAAGTGTAAGAAACTTCTGTATGCATCCTTAAAAGGGCAAATTAAATTTTCCCAATTTAATTCTCAATACGCAGGGTATTTTGTAATTTCAACATATTTTAACTTGAACTCGATTAATAAGTAAGTTATTTAAACCATATGATTACTTGACTCTTTTTAGGATTTTTTATTTGAACTTCAACCTTAATACCTTATATACTACATGTTTACTACTTTAAATATTCGATTGTACAAAAAAATTTTACTAACTCCCTTTGTGGGTATTCAATTACTCAGTAATAATTAGGCATAATACTTGAATAAAGTTTTGAACTATATAAGAAAAGTCAATTAAGCCTTTATATTTTCTTGTGTTAAGTCTGTATTTTTATTTTGAATCAAATATCATGTTTTCAATAACAGTTGATCAACTTGCGTTAGTCAAAATAACAATTGTCAATTTAATTCCATGTCATGTGCATTTGTGAGGATGACATTATCACGTGGTAAATAACATGGTAAAAATAAAATAAAATAACTTAATTACTGATTCGTCTTTTAACTTTTTTTTATTTGAGTCATATGTCTTAAAATAATTGATTTAGGGTTTTAAAACAAAAGAAATTAAAATAACCTAAGATATAAAAAAACTAACTCGTTCCTAATCTAGATTTTGGGTTCTTAACTGAATTACGTAAATATAATCAAGCCTGAACCACAAAATTTTCCCTCACTTTCTCTTTACCATATACGAATATATATATATATAACACAAGAGACCACTACCCGTTGGAGCCATTTAATATTCTTATATATATATAGAAGGCTCTTAGCCAAATTACCTATATGTATATGTATATGTATTACTCGTCTTTCTACAGCAGTTCAAACCATAGTCGGGCTACCTTGCCAAGTCTAAAGAAAGCAAACTTCATTGATTTGGTGCTAGAGCAACTCAAGGCTTTGCATAGAACTTTGATCTCATCCAAATACTGGAGCATCCTGTGATATATCTAATCTAGAAAATGAAAGAAGTTTTAATTTCCTAAACTCTGATAATTGAACCTCAGATGCAACCTTAATAGTCCTAGATTACTGATGGTAACTATGACTTCGTGAGCTAGGGTTCCCTATACAATAAACTATCCATCACCTTGATGTCTTTGCCCTAACATCTCTTGGGCTATGACTCTCATAAATTGGCCTATGTCATACATACCAGCCACTAACTGCTCAAGGGTCATACCCCTGAACTAAGTGTCCCACCTCAACTTCTGTAGCTTGATCCTCTACCTGATCCTTAGTAGGTGGTTAACCCTCGTTGAGCTCATGGGTCTACTGCGTCTGCCACGACCCCTAACAGTGGGTGCTTGTGGTCTAGTTGTAACTTCTATGGGAGTTTCCTACTCGACGGCATCTCGAGAAGATGCTCGAGTCCTAAGCAACATGATCACACCTAGACAAGAGCAATTACATAAAGGTCTTAATATCTAGACATGTATAACAACTGACATCAATAAATTGGAACTAAGCTTGGAAGACAGACAAGGAATCATACACGAGTTTTCTGTTTTTGTTTTGTGCTAGGTATAGAAAGGAAAAACAAAATTCTCATATACAACTCTGATATTCCGCAACATGACTAAGAAAATCCTACGACTTATACAACCTAGCTCTGATACAAACTTTGTCACATTCCATTTTTAAAGGGATCATGACTGATACAAAGATCTATGTGGGTATAGCCCACTATGCCCAAGTAAGCCTAAATCATCAATGCATGGCTAGTCATCCATCGCATTCACATATAAATCCATCAACAATCATAATTATGCATTTAATTCATAGGATCACCACGTTACAGAACTTCTCAACGTAAGGTGTGGTTTTCATTTTATTTCATATAAATATTCACATGTAAAACAACCGTGCTTCGACATACATTCCATTCCTATATTGTTATGGGTTATCTACCATAATCTTATCATTTACATACACCCGTAACAGAGGCTTAACATAACATGCGAAAGCATACACAAGTATAGCAACATTATTTACATAACCATGTCCAATATCAATATAATAGTTTAAAGACTCGACCCGACACGCTACTGAGTGTGACAACACTAAATGGCTGGAAGGAAGGCTTTACTACACCTACCAAGTATGAGCTGGGCTACTACTCCACAAGTTGCCTAGCCAAGCAATCTACTAATCTGAAACAAAATACGAAAAAATAACGGGTGAGTAACAAAAACTCTGTGAGTGGATACGAGAAGAGGACAAGTTAAGGGGATTGATCTTTAACTAGGTAAACATTTATATAACCATGCACGTATAATTTTTCAAGTACGTATAAAGAACTTATAAGAGAGTAATCATGCTTTCAAACAAGTTTCATAAATCTCTTAGGAATACTTACCAAATCATTATTGACCCCAATTTTGCTTGTGCCATCTTCCTGCCACAAGGCTAACACCATTTACCCCACTTCCCCTTGCGAGCTAAGGTGGTCTTATTTTGCACAATAGTTAGCAAAACTGCTGCTATCCCAAATCCTCATTTAATGTGCAAGAACGGAAAAATGAGATATTAGATGATTCAACCAATTCGGTCCACAATACTTAAAACCTAAATAAACTAAATATTTTTAAACAATCGATAAAATATAAAAAAAAATTAATTGATCAAACATCGAATTGGTTGAATCAATTCAATCTTAGATCAAAAGATCAAAATTTATCAATTTTTATAATTACAAATTAAAATTTATAAACTTCATTTATAATTATAAAATATAAAATAAAAATTAATATTAAAAATATATATTTTATATAAATTTAAAATATTATTTGGTATCTTATTGTTGTTAATGTCACAGGTGCTTGCTTTTTATTTAAATGGTTTCAAAATCTATAGCTTCTTGACAATCTTTGTGTTTTTAATATGTATGCATCTATTTGTTTTAGTTTGGAAATAATAAATATTTGTATATATATAAATATATAGTATGACTGTAGAAATAATAAATCCACATATTACAATATTGACATTGGCACAATTAAGTTTGCAGTGCAACTTATTTGGAAATATGTAGAACAGTGTGTATCATCAAAGCCTACAATACACTTCAATATATTTCTCAACAGAACTTGCATGCCACTAAAAATAACAAACTAATAATTTGTATAACAATCATTAAACTACATGAACAGATTAGATATGTAATCAAACTACTATCTCATGACATTCGAGTATTTGACTCATTGATTGATAAAAATATAAATCTACCGTTTCATGCCTTCCAAACGTTTTTAAACACAATACTAATTAATATATCACAAAATATCAATTCCCAAACACATGTGAACCACGGCTTGACAGCATATAACACCAAAACATAATTATAAAGAAAAATGTATAAAAAAAAAATCGTAAGTCATATAATAGCCATTAAAAAGAAACCATCTCTTTTTTCATCCTACATATATCAATCACTTATAAAACCATATACCCAAAAATCATCATAAAATGATTCCTGAAAACTTGGAAACAAGAATTTTTTTTTTTTACAATCAATCTCAAAGAATCTGATGCTCAGAATTTCTCTGCAATCAGATGATGACATATTTCTCATCAATTTACCACTACCAATAAAATAATAGAACAAGAAAATAAACAAGATTCTACCACGATGACTCGACCATTAGCTTCATATCTTGGATTTGTGATTCTGAAAGGTGCCAAAGCAGTCAACCAAAGAAATGGCAACCAATACCTAGAACTAGAAAGTTTGACCGATCAATTTGTTCTAGGAGTAGGAAGGAAAATGTAAAGATGCTTTGTTCCTCCAAAACCAAAAGAAGAATTGGACAATGCAGCTCTGACTGGCATTTCCTTCAAAGTAGTCAAATGCATGAAAGCATTGTTAAATATGGGATCTGGTTTAGTGACATTAAGTGTCAAAGGTGCAATTCGATGGTTTACATTAACTATGAAAGCAATCAAATGTCACTTGATTAGGATGCAGACCACATTAATTGTTTGAAGGCACGTGTCCACTTCTATTTTATTCTAAAAGCAAACCATAAAAATAGTGGATTTACTTGAAACACAACATAGCAGTCGAGCAGGGACTGATTGAACAGAGCATCACAATTAGCGCTCAAACCAGACCTGCAACCAGAAGAAAAAAAAAGCCAGTGGATCACTAGAATAGTAGAACAAATTAGCCATCCAATCAGATCAGTAGGCACTTCCATCAGAAATCATATCCCTCTTCATTAATCACCCAGATAAGCTCATTAATTCGTTGCACCTTTTTTGTAAAAAGTTTTGAATTGTCTAACGAACTTTTAACCCAGGATAAAATGGATCCACATATTCAACATGGTAGATCAAAACGAATGGTTGGATGGGAAGATGGAGGAATTGATCAGCAAATGGCTGAGGAAAACCAGGGGAGAGAACAGGAGAGGGAAAGGAGACTACCTTCCCTATCCTTGAAACGATGCCGGCAATGGGGTGCTGCAGAAATGAAGAGAGAGTGAAGCAGTTACCATACGGCACTGAATCAATTCTCTTTTCGTAGACAGAAGAGTGAGAGCAGAGAGGGAAAGACTGAGATGGGAGGGGAACAAAAGGTGGGAGCAGTGTCATTGAATTAAAAGAAAGAATAAAATAAAGGGTATTTTAGACATTCCATATATTCTGTTAATGATGTTTGCACCCTTGGGATTACGTGTCCATTTTTAATACTAATAATCTTATAATGAATTATTATAAAAACTTAGAAAGTAGAGATAATTTACACTTTGAAAAAACCATAACAAGTTAGTTGCATCATTCTCCTTTGGCCCTATTCCTTCATAGCCCCTTCCAAGAGCTAGCATGTTATAAATCACCTGTTTCAAATCAGTAACCAAAAAAAATTAAAAGGTATTACCCTTAATGCACAATCAGTGCGAATAAGATTGGAGAAAATCTTAAAATGAATGTAAGATCTGAAGGACAAATGATGCTGAAGATTAAAACTTATCACTTGCATAAGAAATTTTATAACACAAAATGTGCTCAAAGTTCAAGTTCATATCAAGTATCTATTTGCGGGAAAGAACCAAGTTAAGTTCTTTAATTAACTTTTTATTTACCAAGACAGTGGCACTTTCCTCTCCAACATTAACTTCACTTTACCGACTCTATGGTCGAGGACAAATATAAAGACCTTAACCTACCACTTGACAAATATTTTGTTCAAAAACACCTTATCTAATCGGAAAAAAAGAATGATCCTTAAGTTATGTTGTTGGAGTAAATAATCAAAAGATTTAAATCATCTGAGGAGAGAATGCAATCCTATTGACAATATGTCATGCAACATTATTACTAAACCTCCTCACCAAACCCTAATGCCCTCAGTTTCTTCATACCAAACTCTAGCCTCAACACTGAAGTTACAACAGCAGAATTTGTACACAGCAAAAATTGAAGATCACAAGCACTGTGCTTCATCATGTAATTCTTGCTAGAACTGTTGAAATCACAGTGTCCTTATCATAATGAAATGCCCTAATAACAACAGAACATATAAAACACTATATAGTAAGAACCCTTCTTTCCCTGGTAATAGAAGAATCGGCTTGACTCTGTTAAAAGGTGCTCATTCCTCTTCAAGGAAGTTCCTGGACTAACCTATATAGTGCACCAACCACCAAATTTTCCCACCCACAATGCAGCAATAGTCCCAACTTACAGCACCAGTCATCTTTTCACACAGCCACAGCCATTGTACATTTATCAACTCTATGAGTCCTACATAAAGCTTAGACAAAAATATGCTCCATCTCCCTTATTAGCTTCTAATACAAAAACATTCAAGTCAGTCTAAGATATTAAATAAGTTTAGGCTCTTTGCAATTGGTAAGTCCACTTAAAAAGATGGAAGCAAAAGAATTTACAGAAAGGCAGAGTTGGAAGTTAAGAAGACACTGATGTTTGAAAATAGAAAAAAATTTTTTGCTTCGAAACTAAGAACGGAGGTATAACGTTATTTCCCCAAAAAATATTTGTTACGATCCCCACAACGCAGTAGCTTTGTCCACAGGAGAATTACTTCATGTATATCCAATCTAGATTTCTTTTTCAGCAAAAGAAAGAAAAAAAAAAAAGGAACCGTGGCAGAAGCACTTGCCATTGCCAGTATGCGATGAAAATTTGGATGCCATCATTTATGTAAATGCAATTGTTTAAAAGTTTATGCAATCAATAGTTAACAAATGGCTTATTTAGGGCATGTAGTCCTTTCAGATAGCAAGTTATAAGCTTGGGGACAGGGCATATTAAACTTATTCACCAACAAACATCAAAAGGATCAACATGAATTAACGTAAAAAGAAGCTAATTTGGAAGGACTTACAGTGTGAAGCACCCAATTGTTCTCCAAAGAACGCAAGACCCGGTAGCAAATCGATCACGGGGATAACGATATTTACTGAGGATACGAAAATCCACAAAATCCCTCTAAAAAAATTACAGTTCAAAATAGCCTTTTTTTCCTCCAAAGTGAAATCGCAGCCATTGGCGTCGTCCACAACTGGTTTGCCTTGAGAAGCTGCAATGTCCTTGAGCCGCACAAATTCACAAGTGGCCACAACAACATCAATCTCATCTAAATCTGGATCCTCGATGACAGTAACAAGACGATAAGGCTGTCGTTTCTACATCGAATGTACAACTTCCACGATGACGCCATTAATGTTGGTTTTGGGATTGCTTTTTTTTTTTTGATTAAATATTAGGGTTTTTTTCCGTCGGAGAAAATGGGATTTGAAGGTTTCTTCGGTGGTATTATGAAATCGAAAGAGAGAAGGAGTGGATTTGGGATTTGGAATTTTGTCTTGTGCTACCTGGTTGGTTTAACTTGAAAATTGAAACAATGAAAGGTGAGAACTAGCCCCAACCCGATCCGAAACTGTGGAACAATCAGCAATCGAAGCCAAGTTTGGGTCATTTCATTTCTTGTCAAATTGAGTAAAGGTCATTTTGGGCTTAAGGTTGAAGCCGAGTTTGGGGCATTGAATTTCTCTTGTTACTAACAATTGATTTGGAGTAATGCATGAACTAGACTCATGATTTTCCTAACAAAAATCATTTCATTAGGTCTTCCAGTCCTTTTCAATGAAAAAAATGATCACAGTACTTGAAAAGTCTTTGTATCATAGCATTTTCCTCAATTTAGTCCATTTATTCAAAATTACATTTTAATCTCTTGATTATGAAAAATGCTTCCATTTAATTCCTTTTAATATTTTTTTGTTCAAATTAACTGTTACGGTGCCAACGTCAAAGTTGACATGATACCAAATACTGACGTGACAATACCACATCAGCATGCATTTGATGCTCCACGTCAACATGTCAAAGATGATGTGGCACTGTCACGTCCAGTACTGATGTTAGTACGGTCAATTTAAAGGGAGCATGTTAAACGAACTAAATTGAAATAATTTTCAAAATCAATGAATTAAAAATGTTGTGATTTGGAGTAGATGGACTAAATTTAAAAAAAAATGTGCTAGTATAAGAACTTTTTAAGTATTTTGACCAAAAAAATTGGTCAATATAGAATATTGAAAAAAATAAAGTAAATAAAGTAATAGTTTATTTACATTGAATTATAGATATTCCAATATTAAGGACTTGGTATAAATATCAAATTTCTTTCTTAAAACTAGAACAAATATAATAACATAGAGAATTGAAAAATCAACATTTATATACTTTATTATAATTTTTTCTTGTTGCATTAGTATTACTATTGACAACAAGGTATTTTTTTGTGTGTGTATTTTTTACCTTTTGTTCTCGTATTTCAAACATTGAATTGTCGGAGGTGACGTACAATAAAGAAAGTTTTTTTGAAAGGTGCACAATTTTATTGTTAATGGCCAATATCAGAAACGATTTTAGTCTCTTATGGGTACAAGGAAAATAAAAATACATAATGAATAACACCTAAAAAATTAAAATTAAAATTTTATAACATATTTGCTATTTTTTATGAAAATAATTAGACTTGATGATTTTTGACAGGACACGTTAATATATTGAAAGTCGTTATCCTTAAGCTACATAATTTATATGGGTAGCCAAATAAAAAAAGTTACATAATTTATAAAATAAAATAAAATTTTTTTTAAAAGTCAAAATAAAATGAATATTAATTACACATATTTAATTTTTCTTAATTTTAATGATGAAAGTTTGTAAATTATCTTCAATTTTAATTACACTTTTGTACCTTATGCCTTTATAATTATTTAAAATTAATCCACCTTGTGAAAATAATTTTGGTATCCCCCAATAATTTTGGCAAGTCATTATTAATTTTGTTGAATTCATTTTTTTATTTTTTAATTACTTATCAAAAAAAATTTTATTTTTTCTTTTTATCTTTTTTTTAAATAATTTCATAAATTTAATTCATGCATAAAAAATTTATATAAATAAAATAAATTGATTAAACCTAAAGCTGATCCGGTTTGGGCTTGGAGAATCCTACTCACCTCTTCTTTTCCTTCTTTTATACCCATAAAACGACGTGGTTTTGATTTTCATATAAAATCTTAACCTAATCGTAGCGGACAATCCCTTTCTCCTTTCTTCATTGTTGCTCTTTTCTTCTTCTTCTCCCACTGAACCAAGCAGCCAACCCATTTCTCTAAACCCTCTCTCCCGTACTCGGCCCCTGGCGCCTTTGCCTTCGTCGGCCTAGGTATTACCGGCAGCCCCCCCAGCTTTCATTCTTCGATTCTTCTTCCTTCGACAGGCGACAGCCACGACTCGAAAAGCCCAAGATTTGTTTCAGCCGAGAGCCGACCTTTCTTCATTTTGTTGTAGAAGCTTCAGAAATTGAGGTGAGAAAGCTCAAAAGAGTCGCCCATCCAGAATATAGCTGTAACTACAGTTGTACCTTTCAACTGTTCTTGCTTGGTTTGGTGATAGGAGATAACTAGATGCTTGGTTTGCTTGACTGCTTGAGTACCGACTTATGCATTGTTTAATTTTTGCTCTATTATTATTGTTATATGGTGCTGGATTCTTTATGGGATTCGGATGTTGAAGTTGGAATTTTTTTAGATCTAGCACTAGCCAGTATTTATTTATGGGATTCTTTTGAGATCTTTTTTACAGTAGCGGAATATGGCTCAATATAGCATTTCAAATGAATTTCAATAGCATTTAATCTAACTGTAGGAATTCAATCAATTAATTGTCCACATGATGAGATAGCAATGATTACGACCATTAGGTATGCGAGTATTAAATTCTGTTTCCTTGATTAGAAGGAAAGCCTATGCTGTTTAAATTTTATAATTGCAAAATTTCGGTTTTACTGGATTAGGACTGAACCGGTCGAACTACTTTTGTTTTCAATCAATTTGGTTGTCCCCCAAAGTTCGGTTGGTTTTAATAAATATTTTGGTTATTTCAGTTTTCGGCCGAGACACACCGAACTGACCGAACCAACCACTTGTTCCCTCCTAGTTCAAATGACCACATAGAGTGTTATAAGTTTCACTTTTTTTTTCTCCTTATTATGTTAATGTTGCTCAATGACCACATAGAGGGCTTAAGTTTACTAGTTAAAACTTGTTTAAAGTGCAAAAGTTTGTTAGTTTGAATAGCTATTCATTTACTTGGTTTGGAGCTTTTTAAGATCAATTATGCCCAGTCAAATTTAAACTCTGGTCAATACTTGCTCAAATGACCACTTAGAGGGTTTAAGTGCATCATTTAAAACTTAAGTCAAAGTGGAAAATCTTCTGGCTTGCGTAACGCTTCGTGTAATTAGTGGTTTTAGTATATTTAAAGACTTTTTATGACCAAATTTGAATTCTATTGAATGTTAGCTTAAGTGACTGCATAAATGGCTTAAGTTCATCCTTTAAACTTTTTAAAGTGTAAAAATTTGCTGCTTTGCATAAGGATTCACTAATTGTAATTTTTCACTTTTTAATACAAATTATGTGCTTGTTGGGTCAAATTTGAATTCTGACCATTTCGTTCTCATATAATAACAAGGAACTGATTGAGCCAACTATTTGCTCCCTCCTAGTTCAAATGACCACATAGAGTGTTACGAATTTTACTTTTTTTTTCTTATTATGCTTAATGTTGCTCAAATGACCACATAAAGGGCTTAAGTTTACCATTTAGAACTTGTTTAAAATGCAAAAGTTTGCTAGTTTGAATAGCTATTCATTTATTTGGTTTGGAATTTTTTAAGATAAATTATGCCCTTATAGAGCCAAATTTGAACTGTGGTCATTACTTGCTCATATTACCACATAGAGGGTTTAAGTTCATTAAAATCACACGTCAAAGTGGAAAATCTGCTGGCTTGCATAATGGTTCGTGTAGTTAGTGATTTTTTACCTTTTAATGACTTTTATGCCCTTAAAGGACCAAATTTGAATTCTATCTGATGTTAGCTCAAGAGACGAACATAAATGGCATAAGTTCATCATTTAGAACTTACATAAAGGGTAGAAAATTGCTGCTTTGTACAAGGATTCACTACTTGCAATTTTTGGCTTTTTAAGACAAAGTGTTTGCTTGTTGGGCCAAATTTGAATTCTGACCACTTCTTTCTCATATAACTACACTGAGTTGACCGAACCAACCGTTTACTCCCTCCTAGTTCAAATGATCACATATAGTTTTAGGAATTTCACTTTTTTTTTTCTTATTATGCTTAATGTTGCTATAGTGACCACATAGAGGGTTTAAGTTCATCATTTAGAACTTGTTTAAAATGCAAAAGTTTCCTTGTTTGAATAGCCATTCATTTAGTTGTTTGGAATTTTTTAAGATAAATTATGCCCTTAAATAGGGCCAAATTTGAATTCTAGTCAGTACTTGCTCATATGACCTCTTAGAGGGTTTAAGTTCATCATTTAAAACTTAAGTCAAAGTGGAAAATCTGCTAGCTTGCATAATGCTTTGTGTAGTTAGTGATTTTAGAATTTTTAAAGAATTTTTATGCCCTTAAAGGGGCAAATTTGAATTCTATCGAATGTTAGTTGAAATGGCTTAAGTTCATCGTTTAGACTTTGTTAAAGTGTAAAAATTTGCTGCTTTGCGTAAGGATTCACTAGTAATTTTTGGCTTTTTAAAACAAAAGTGTGTGCATGTTGGGGTCAAATTTGAATTCTGACCGTTCCTTTCTCATATAACCACACAAAACTGACTGAACCAACCGATTGCTTCCTTCTAATTCAAATGACCACATTTAGTATCAGGAATCATTTTTTTTTTTAAATCCTTTTATGCTTTATGTTGCTCAAATGACCATGTAAAGGGTTTAAGTTCATCATTTCGAACTTGTTTAAAATGCAAAAGTTTGCTAGTTTGAATAGCTTTTCCTTTACTTGGTTTGGCATTATTTAATATAAATTATACCCTTATAGAGCCAAATTTGAATTCTGGTCAGTACTTGCTCTTATGACACTTAGAGGGTTTAAGATCATCATTTAAAACTTAATTCAAAGTGGAAAAATCTGCTGGCTTGTATAGCGGTTCATTTAGTTAGTGATTTTAGACTTTTTAAAGACTCTTTGCCCTTCAAATTTGAATTCTATCCAATGTTAGCTCAAGTGACCAAATTAACGGCTTAAGTTCATCATTTAGAACTTGCTAAAGTGTAAAAGTTTGCTGCTTTGCATAACGATTTAGCACTTGTAATTTTTGGCTCTTTAAGACAAATTATGTGTGTGTTTGGCCAAATTTGAATTCTGATCACATCTTTCTCGTATAACCACTTAGAGGGCTGACGTTCATTGTTCAAAACTTGGTTAAAAAGTGTAAGAAACTTCTGTATGCATCCTTGAAGGGGCAAATTAAAGTTTCCCAATACTTGCTCAAATGACAATGTAGGAGGATTAAGTTTATCAATAAAAACTTGCACAAAGTGCCAAATTTTACTGTTTTACTTAAGAATTAATTGACTTGGTGATTTTGGGCTTCTTTAGGGCATATTATACCCTTATAAGGGCAAATTGAATTCTGATCACTTCTTACTTGGAGATTTATTGTCTCGATTTCATTATGACAGCTTTGAAATTTTGAGTTTAGAGTTATAATATTGGAATTTTTTCTTCTTTTTTCTTTTAGGGTTATAAGTATATGTACGTTTTTTCAATATGTTTAGAGTTATAAGTATATGTACATTTTTTCAATATGTTTAGAGTTATAAGTATTACTGCAAAATATTTGTTTGTACTTAGAGAAAAGTTTGGAATGTTCTGGGAAATGCAAAGTGTAGGTGCAGTCATTAATCAGAATGTAATGGTAATTTTTCTTACTTGTTTTTGCTGTGCGAATTTCTACCTTGCTGGTGTTTATTCTCTTTTCATTGTAAGTAAAGGTGTTCAGTTAGAGTTTTCTCATATTTGAAATATATTTTACGAATGAAGATGATCTTACTAATATGAATTTGGGTTTCTCTTTACTTTGAAAAAATTGGAACTAAGCTTGGAAGATAGATAAGAAATCATACAAGAGTTTTTTGTTTTTGATTTGTGCTAGGGTACAGAAAGCAAAAACAAGATTCCCATATACAACTCTGATATTCCGTGACATGACTAAGAAAATCCTAAGACTTATACAACATAGCTTTGATACCAACTTTGTCCTATCCCATTTTTAAAGGGATCATGATTGATACAAAGACCTATGTGGGTATAGCCCACTAGGCCCAAATAAGCCTAAATCATCAATGCATGGCTAGTCATCTATCGCATTTACATATAAATCCATCAACAATCATAATTATGCATTTAATTCATAAGACCACCACGTTACGAAATTTCTCAACGTAAGGTGTGGTTTTAATTTCATTTCATATAAATATTTACATGTAAAACAACTATGCTTCGACATACATCCCATTCATGTATTGTTATGGGTTATTTATTTTAATCTTATCATTTACATGCACTCGTAACCTAGGCTCAACATAACATACGAAAGCATAAACAAGTATAGCAACATTATTTACATAACCATGTCCAATATCAACATAATAGTTTAAAGACTCGACTCGACACACTGAAGAGTGTGACAACACTAAAAGGCTGGAAGAAAGGCTTTACTACACCTACCAAGTACGAGCTGGGCTACTACTCCACAAGTTGCCTAGCCAAGCAATCTACTAATCTGAAACAAAATATGGAAAAATAATGGGTGAGTCACAAAAACGCTGTGAGTGAATACGAGAAGGGGACAAGTTAAGGGGATTGATCTTTAAATAAGTAAATATTTATATAACCATGCACGTATAATCATAAAAAATTTTGCTCATAAAAATCTAAAAACTAAGCTTAAAATCATCAAAAATGATGATTTGGATTAAAAATGAGTTGAAAGAGCTTAAAAGTGAAGAATTTACCTTGGAAAAGTGATTGAGGGCTGTCAACCCTCGAAAAATATGATATGTTTATAAACTAAGGTTTGAAAATACTTTTGACCTCTTTTATTTTTTTGAAATGGACAAAATGTATCGATACATTTAGTTTTGGAAAATTTGTATTGATACATGTTCATTAAAAACCTATTTTGGGTTAATATGTCGATACATCAAGAACATGTATCGATACGTTTGAAATAGAATGTAGTTTCAACCTATAAAACCTACCCAGTTCACTTTTACTTTTTTTCTTTTTATTCTCTATTTACTTAAGATATTTAATATAAATTAGCAAACACTGCCCATTTGGATTTAATAAAAATATAAAAAAAATCAAATTCTAATATAATCAAAATTTAAATTCTGGTTTCAAGAACAAAATAGAAAAAGTTTGATTGAAATTAAATTTACAATTCTTATTTACCATAGCAAACGTACTCTAAAATTATGAAAAAAAAATCATTTTTGATTATCTAAAAATCAAGGGAACCATTACCGTCAATTTTTATTTTCAAAATATTGTTGTATAAAAATCACATATTTTGACTTCTTCCAAACTTAGAAAAATTTTGTACTTTAAAAGTCACAAACGACCAAGGTGATAATGAATTATTTCTTTTGAAGGTTATAATTAAGTTTGATGTTTCAAAACATGAAATCTACATGCTTACCTAAGGATTTCCTAACTTATCCTCTTACTCAAGATGAGAGTTCACAAATCTTAACCATTTTAACGTGTGAGTGTGAAAACTCAACTACTTGACTTGGATTAGAGTCGCCACCAATCTTTGTTATTTAGGTATGATTGGTTACTTGAGTGAATCTATTCTCCTAATAAAGTCCTAGGCTTGACTTAAGTTCATTAAAAAGAATAAGTTATGATTTATGAAACAGATTAGGTTCAAAAGTACAATTACATGCGAGGAAGGTGTTAGCACCCTTATAACACCCATTCAAAATGAGACCTAATTAATTATGTGTTCTTTTTTTCGCCTTAATAAATGAACTTTATTTTGATATTTTAATTTATTTTCCTTAACTACTCCTCTATTTTATTATTATGTTGAAATTAATAAAAATCCTTTAATATTGAAATTTCTCCTAAATTCCCAACTTTTTCTTTTCAAGGCTCTCAAAGCTCCATTATTAATCCTTGGATTCCAAGAGCTAAAAGTAAGAGATTTTCAACCTTAAAATCATGGGTTTTGAAATTTTAATCTTTTCCCTCTAAAAAATCAAAATTTGTTTGTAGGTTTTCAAAGTTTTGCTTAGTCTCCCCTTTAGAGAGCTCACCAAGGTAAGACAATAGGTAAAGTAAGTTATTTATTTAATGGTATGAAGTTTGGAAGAAGGGTTGAGGAATATCATTGCAAATAAATGAAGATAAGTCAAGTTGGAAAATGGGTATTGGGCATTACAAATTTTTCGAATATTTATTATATATATATATAGTATGATTCATATATATATTATATAATTAAGTAGAATATGATCTTAAATAAATTAATCCGCTTCATCATTATACTTTGCGTTGTTTATATTAAGAAAAGTTATGTAATTATATTATATAGTATGATGAAAATTTAAATTTTTTTGTTAATAAGATTAAATTTTGGTTTATTTAATGTAAAATGTCTTAACTAAAAGAAGAAGATTGCATTGCCTTTGATGTCGAAAATCACAAGATCACTAAATTTAGGTATCGAAATCCTTCATACATCATCAAGTTTAGATTATTGCAAACCACAAGTTATCGGTCATGATAAGACCTATAACTCAACCTAGCCCATTATTGATCCGTGTTTTGCTCTTATTCGACCTAAACCAGCCCATACTAGTCAGGTCAGATCGATTCTCGAATTTACCCAACACAAACTACAACCCTCCATCTAAAATATATATTTTTTAGTTCTAATTTCTAAATATTTAACTTAATCAAGAAAAATATTTAAAAAAATTAAATTAGGATGATATGTATAAGAAAAAAAGAAAAACGTAAAAAAATATAATATTAAAGCTTTGATTAAACTGCCTGATTTTAAGTAAATAATAATAATAATAATAATAATAATAATAAAAGAAACATTTCTTGAAAGAATGTCTTATTCCTCTAATTAATTATTAATTAATAATATTTTAACTATAATATCCATCCGAAAATCTCCTGACCGACGGTCGGGAATCCCTTACAACTCTGCCCACTTCCAAATCCCTTTTCCCTTTTGGGTCATTCACCAATCCCCCAATCTGCCCAGTTGCCAATTTCAAATCCCAAATCCACTCCCTCTCTCTTTCAATTTCATAAATCGTAATACCGTTGAAGAAACCCTCAAATCCCATTTTCTCACTCATCAATTGGTGGAGGAAAAGAAGCAGATCTAGAGCCAACATTAATAGTGTCTTCCTCTGATAATAAGCCGAAGCGAAAGTTGTATATGTGTTTCGATTGTAAGTCGAAGCTCTTTCATTTGCGAAGACAATAAGGCTGTCGTTACTACAGCAAATGTGAAGTAGGCCAAGCCTTCACCACCCACTACGTCGAAACACATGTACAACTTCCGCTTCGACTTATCATCGGAGGATAACGCCATTAATGTTGGTTTTATGCCTATTTCTTTTCCTCTGTCAACTGATGAGTGAGGAAATGGGATTGCAGGATTTCTTTGGCGATATTATGAAATTGAGAGAGACACGAAGTGGATTTGGGATTGGGGAATGGGCAGAGGTGCAAGGGATTCGAGGTAGTCGAACAGGAGATTTCCGAAGTAAATAACAGAGGGATATTATTGTTAAAAATATTATTAATTAATAATTAATTAGAGGAATACGACACTCATCAAGAAAAGATAAAGAAAAACAATATTATATATTTTTTACCTTTTTTTTTTCTCATAATTATCATCCTAATTTAATTTTTTGAAACTTTGTTCTTAATTAATTTAAATACTTAGAAAATTTTTTTTGTCGCCCTTTTCTTCTCATAAATCCATATTCTTTTACAATTGAAAAATATTAAAATGCAAATGCAATACATTTTTTATTTGTGCTAATTTTTTTGAATGATTTTATGACAATTTGACCTCAATCTTAAGAAACGAAATTCAAATTTAGAAATTCAAATTTAATCATTTAAATATGAAAATATATGTAAACTAAATATTGAGGTTTTATTTCAAGAAAAATTACCAAAACAAAGAGCAGTAATGACTATTCTAATAAATTAAATACAATATTAAAAAAGAGATAATGTAATAAGGATTAATAAAAAATGATTATTCCATTTTTTGGACCAAATATGCCGTAAGGTAAAAGTGAAAAATAAAGCGATTCAACCAGTTCGATCCACTGTACTTAAAAATCAAATAAACTAAATATTTTTTAAAAATTAAGCAAATATAAAGAAAATTAAACTAATCAAATATCAAATTCGTTAGATCGGTAAAATCTTAAATCAAAAGATCAAAATTTATCAATTTTTATAAATCACAAATTAAAATTTATAAACTTCATTCATAATTATAAAATAAAAAATATAAAATAATATTAAAATATAAAAAATAATATTAAAAATATATATTTTTTATAAATTTAAAATATTATATGTATTATATTGTTGTTAATGTCATAGGAGCTTGCTTTTTATTTAAATGGCTTCAAATTCTATAGCGTCTTGACAATCTTTATGTTTTTAATATGTATCACTATTGTAATATGTGGATTTATTATTTCTACAGTCATACTCTATATATATATATATAAACAAATATTTATTATTTCCAAACTAAAACAAATAAATACATACATATTACAAACACAAAGATTGTCAATAAGCTATAGATTTTGAAACCATTTAAATAAAAAGCAAGCACCTGTGACATTAACAACAATAAGATGCCAAATAATATTTTAAATTTATATAAAATATATATTTTTAATATTAATTTATATTTTATATTTTATAATTATCAATAAAGTTTATAAATTTTAATATTGTAATTTATAAAAATTGATAAATTTTGATCTTTTGATCTAAGATTGAATTGATTCAACCGATGTTTGACCAATTTATTTTTTTATATTTGGTCAATTTTTTTAAAAATATTTAGTTTATTTAGTTTTTAAGTATTGTGGACCGAATTGATTGAATCATCTAATATCTCATTTTTACCTTGTTGCATATTAGGTCCGAAAAATGGAATAATCATTTTCTATTATTCCTTACGACCTTATCTCCTTTTTAAGATTGTATATGATTTACTATCACGAAAGGTCAGAATAGTTATTATTGATCTTGTTTTTATAATTTTTCTTGAATTTCGTTTCTTAATATCAGGGTTATATTTTAATAAAATCATTCAAAACAATTAGTACAAATTGGGAGACAAAAAAAATTCTAAATATTTAAATTAATCAAGTACAAATTTTCAAAAAAATTAAATTAGGATGATATTTATGAAAAGAAAAGAGAAATGTAAAAAAATATATAATATTGTTTTTCTTTGTCTTTAAAGCTTTGCTTTGGTTAAATAATAATAAAAAAAGGAAACTTTTCTTGATGAATGTCTTATTCCTCCAATTAATTATTGATTAATAATATGCTTAACCTTATTCAAAAAAAAATTTAACAATAATATCTCTCCGTTATTTACTCCTAAAATCCCCTGCTCAACTGCCTTGAATCCCTTCCAACTCTGCCCAGTCCCTAGTCCCAAATCCACTCTGTCTCTTTCTTAATTTCATAATACCGTCAAAGGAATCCTCAAATCCCATTTCCTTCGATGGGAAAAAACCTTGGTATTTAATTTATTTGTTTTTTAAGAACGATAGACCAAATTAATGCAATCGTCCAATTTGTCACTTTTACCTTATAACATGTTTGGTTTGAAAAATGAAATAATCATTTTTTATTATTCCTTACAATTTTATCTCCCTTTAAGATTGTATTTAATTTGCTATCACAAGAAATCAGAATAGTCATTACCAATCTTGTTTTGGTAAATTTTCTTGAAATAAAACTTTAATATTTGGTTTACATATATTTTCATATTTAAATGATTGAATTTGAATTTTTAATTTTTTAAAATCGAGGTTAAATTTTAATAAAATCATTCAAAAAAAATTAGCAAAAATCGAAATTGTGTTGCATTTATATCTTAATATTTTTCAATTGTAAAAGAATACAGAATTGAGGTTGTTATTGAAAAAAAATAACATAGACATTTTTATTATTAAGTCAAATATTTCAATATCATTTATACTTTAATATTTATGTTATTAATATAACTTATGCTCCAATAAACAAAATATATCATTATAGTACAAACTTGAACATTTATAATATCCATATATATATATAATTAAGTAGAATATGATCTTAAATAAATTAATCCACTTCATCATTGTACTTTGCCTTATTTATGTTAAGAAAAGCTACGTAATTATATTATATTACATAGCGTGATGAAAATTTAAAATTTATTTTTGTTAACAAAATTAAATTTTGGTTTATTTAATGTAAAAAAGTTTTAACTAAAAGAAGAAGATTGCATTTCCTTTGACGTTGAAAATCACAAGATCACTAAATTTAGGTATCCAAATTCTTCATGCGTTGTCAAGTTTGGATTATTTGCAAATTACAAGTTATTGAGTCGTGATAAGACCCGGAACTCAACCTAACCCATCATTCACCCCTTTTTGCTCTTATTCGACCTAAATCGGCCCAAACTACCGCCGACTTCCAAACCCCTTTTCCCCTCTGGCTCATTCATCCATCCCCCAATCTGCCCAGTCGCCAACCCCAAATCCCAAATCCCAAATCCCAAATCCACTCCGTCTCTCTCTCAATTTCATAATACCGCCGAAGAAACCCTCAAATCCCATTTTCTCCGGCGGGAAAAAGCCCTAGTATTCATTCAGGAAAAGAAGCAGTTCCAGAACCAATATTAATGGAGTCATCCTCCGATGCTCGAAAGTTGTACATGTGTTTCGACGCAGACGGTGGTGAAGGCATGGCCTATTTCACATACGCTGTGGAAATCGCGGCCTTAACTTCGCAAATGAAGGAGCTTCCCCCTCTGGAGAAGCTAGCCTCTGTAGAGGGCGACAAAACGTGTGCCTTCATGGGCTGCGGTGCCTTGGGCTCCCTAATCCTTCTTGCCGGTGGACTGAGGCGAAACCAAAACCCATATAAACCTTTCCAAAGATACAGCTTTACTGATCTGAACGATGTGGTTCTCGCGTTTGATACCCAGGACGCCTCCTCAGGCCAGCCTTCCTTTGTTCCATATACCCGGATGTTATCTGGAAAAGCTGAGCCTTTCATGGCGGAAATTAACGGTAAGCTATATGTTCTGAATAGTTCCAGGTCGATTCATGAATGCGCAAAAACGTTTGAAGTTTTCGATCCAAAGCTGATTCAATGGACAGCACTTTCTGATCCATCATTTATTGCTGGTAGTCATCCAGTCAGGCCTGGATTTGCTGAATTCTCTTACCTCACACTCACTTCTTATAAGGAAATTTTCTTGTCAAGTTCAGCTTTTGATGTTCTACGTTACGACATTGATGACGACATTTGGTATAGTGATATGACGTTTGGTCGTCTACTTCTTCCCTTTATGGATAAGTCCGGTGTAAGCTTTAATTTTGGTGATGAAGATGTGTGTATTTGCTTTGAAGATGGGTTTTTAACGGCTTATCTGGTTAAGAAAATATGGAGTTTTAAAACGGTGACCAAAGTGCAAAAGCTTGGATTGATCGCATCTGAGGATAGTGCATGTTGTTGTTTTGCAAAACTTGAGGGTCAGAAGATGTGTCTTGTTACCAACACCGAGGATCCAGACTTAGATGGGAATGATGTTGTTGTGGCCACTTGTGAATTTGATGTTGTTGTGGACGATACCAATGGCTGTGATTTCACTTTGGAGGAAAGAGAAGCTATTATGAGATCTGAATTTTTGGAGAGGGATTTTGTGGATTTTCGTATCCTCAGTAAATATTCTTATCCCCGTGATCGATTTGCTACTGGGTCTTACGATCTTTGGAAAGCAATTGGGTGCTTCGTCCTGTAAGTCCTTCCATATTAGCTGCTTTTTACATTGATTCATGTTGATCCCTGTCCCCATGCTGTATGCTATGGTGCTTATAACTTGCTGTCTAAAAGGACCACGTGCCCTAAATAAGCCATTTGATAGCATAAGCTTTTGAACAATGGCATTTACATAAATGATGGCATTCATATTTTCATTGCATACTGGCAATGGCAAGTACTTATGCCACAGTACCAGGAAAAGAAGGGTTCTTATGTTTTACTTTCTAATTGATAGAATCTAGGCTAGCAATGTTTTCCTGCCCTTGGAGCATATTTGGTGCTGATTAGTAATATACTCAGATTCAATTTTAGGAACGCCACAGGAAATGAAAAATAAAACTCACGTCTTAGCTTCTGATAGGCGTGGTGAATGAGGGCACCTGTCATTTGGATCAAACAAACTGCATGTGGTTATGTTGTTTATTTTCATGATGGACGAGTATCTTTCCCTTTTTTTTTTTTAATTTGTGTGAAGGGTAACTTACATGAATTTCAATGCATTACTAACAGAATAATACTGCTTATTGGTTATTATGAATGTAGCACTTATTCAGTCTTTTGCACGCATTGCATTTTCATATTTTACACCCAAAAGAACATCAAAATTTTTGTAGGCAGATGAATTTGTCTCTTACAGTTTCCAGTGTTTTATATGTTCTGTTGTTATTATGGCATTTCATTATGATAAGGACAGTGTGATTTCAACAGTTCTAGCAAGAATTACATGATGCAGCACAGTGCTTGTGATCTTCAATTTCTGCTGTTGTAACTTTAGTGTTGAGGCTAGAGTTTGGTAGGAAGAAAATGAGGGCATCAGGATTTTGGTGAGGAGGTTTAGTAATAAATGTTGTATGACATGTTGTCAATAGGATTGTATTCTCTCCTTAGATGATTTAAATTTTTTTATTATTTACTCCAACAACATAACTTAAAGATCATTGGGATCATTCTTTTTTTCTGATTAGGTAAGGTGTTTTAAACAAAATATTTGTCAAGTGGTAGGTTAAGGTCTTTATCTTTGTCCTCGACGATAGAGTCGATGAATTGAAGTTAATGTTGGAGAGAAAAGTGCCACTGTCTTGGCAAATAAAATATTAATTAAATAACTTAACTTGGTTCTTTCCCGCAAATAGATACTTGATATGAACTTGAACTCTGAGCACCTTTTGTGTTATAAAATTTCTTATGCAAGTGATAAGTTTTAATCTTCAGCGTCATTTTTCATCAGATCTTACATTCATTTTAAGATTTTCTCCAATCTTGTTCGCACTGATTGTGCATTAAGAGTAATACTTTTTAATTTTTTTTTGGTTACTGATTTGAAACAGGTGATTTATAACATGCTAGCTCTTGGAAGAGGCTATGAAGGGATAGGGCCAAAGGGTAATGATGCAACTAACTCGTTATGGTTTTTTTAAAGTGTAAATTATCTCTACTTTCTAAGTTTTTATAATAATTCATTATAAGTCTATTGGTATTAAAAATGGACACGTAATCCCAAAAATGCAAACATCATTAACAGAAAATAAGGAATGTCTAAAATATCCTTTATTTTATTCTTTCTTTTAGTTCAATGGCACTGCTCCCACCTTTTGTCCCCCTCCCCTCTCAGTCTTTCCCTCTCTGCTCTCACTCTTCTCTCTACAAAAAGAGAATTGATTCAGAGCCGTATGGTAACTGCTTCACACTCACTTCTTTTCTCCACCACCACCACCCATTGCTGGCGTCATTTCAAGGATAGGGAAGGTAGTCTCCTTTCCCCCTCCTGTTCTCTCCCCTGGTTTTCCTCAACCATTTGCTGATCAATTCCTCCATCTGCTCATCCAACCATTCGTTTTGATCTACCATGTTGAATATGTGGATCCATTTTATCCTGGGTTAAAAGTTTGTTAGACAATTCAAAACTTTTTACAAAAAAGGTGCAACGAATTAATGAGCTTATCTGGGTGATTAATGAAGAGGGATATGATTTCTGATGGAAGTGCCTACTTATCTGATTGGATGGCTAATTTGTTCTACTGTTCTAGTGATCCACTGGCTTTTTTTTTCTTCTGGTTGCAGGTCTGGTTTGAGTGCTAATTGTGATGCTCTGTTGAATCAGTCCCTGCTCGACTGCTATTTTGTGTTTCAAGTAAATCCACCATTTTTATGGTTTGCTCTTAGAATAAAATAGAAGTGGACATATGCCTTCAAACAATTAATATGGTCTGCATCCTAATCAAGTGACATTTGATTGCTTTCATATTTAACATACACCATGGAGTTGCACCTTTGACACTTAATGTCACTAAACCAGATCCCATATTTAACAATGCTTTCATGCATTTGACTACTTCGAAGGAAATGCCAGTCAGAGCTGCATTGTCTAGTTCTTCTTTTGGTTTTGGAGGAACAAATGCATCTTTACATTTTCCTTCCCACTCCTAGAACAAATTGATCGGTCAAAGTTTATAGTTCTGGGTATTGGGTGCCATTTCTTTGGTGGACTGCTTTGGGACCTTTCAGAATCACAAATCCAAGATATGAAGCTAAAGGTCTAGTCATCGTGGTAGAATCTTGTTTATTTTCTTGTTCTATTATTTTATTGGTAACAGTAAATTGATGAGAAAAATGTCATCATCTGATTGTAGAGAAATTCTGAGCATCAGATTCTTTAAGATTGATTGGAAAAAAAAAATTCCCGTTTCCAAGTTTTCGGGAATCTTTTTGGGTATATGGTTTTATAAGTGATTGATATGTGTAGGATGAAAAAGGAGATGGTTTCTTTTTAATGGCTATTATATGACTTACGATTTATTTTAGGTTCATTTTTCTTTATAATTATGTTTTGGTGTTGTATGTTGTCGAGCCGTGGTTTACATGTGTTTGGGAATTGATATTTTGTGATATATTAGTTAGTATTGTGTTTAAAAACGTTTGGAAGACATGAAACAGTAGATTTAATTTTTTTTCAATTAATAAACCAAATACTCGGATGCCATGAAATAGTAGTTTGATTACATCTATAATCTGTTTACGTATTTTAATGATTTTTATACAAATGATTAGTTTGTTATTTTTAGTGGCATGCAAGTTCTGTGGAGAAATATATTGAAGTGTATTGTAGGCTTAGATGATACACTCTGTTCTACAGATTTCCACAGAAGTTGCACTGCAAACTTATTGTGCTAATGTCAATATTGTAATATGTGGATTTATTATTTCTACAGTCATACTATATATATATATATATATAAACAAATATTTATTATTTCCAACCTAAAACAAATAGATACATACATATTAAAAACACAGATTGTCAAGAAGCTATAGATTTTGAAACCATTTAAATAAAAAGCAAGCGACATTAACAACTATAAGATACTAAATAATATTTTAAATTTATAAAAAATATTTTTTTTAATATTAATTTTTATTTTAATTTTATAATTATGAATGAAGTTTATAGATTTTAATATTGTAATTTATAAAAATTGATAAATTTTGGTCTTTTGATCTAAGATTAAATTGATTTAATCAATTAGATGTTTTATCAATTTAATTTTTTTTATATTTTATCAATTTTTTAAAATTATTTAGTTTATTTAGTTTTTAAGTATTATGGGCTGAATTGGTTGAATCATCTAATATCTCATTTTTACCTTCTTGCATGTTAGGTAAGAAAAAGAGAATAATCATTTTTTATTATTCCTTATGACCTTATTTCCTTTTAAAGATTGTATATGATTTATAATCACGAAATGTCGGAATAGTTATTATTGATTTTGTTTGGATAAATTTTCTTGAATTTCGTTTTTTAATATCAGGGTTAAATTGTAATAAAATCATTCAAAACAGTTAGCACAAATCAGGAAAAAAAATCTAAATATTTAAATTAATCAAGAACAAATTTTCAAAAAATTAAATGAGGATGATATTTATGAGAAGAAAAGAAAAATGTGAAAAACCTTCATATTTAATTTATTTGATTTTTAAATATAACAGACTAAATTAATTGAATCGTCCAATTTGTCACTTTTACTTTATGACATGTTTGGTTTGAAAAATGAAATAATCATTTTTTGATTATTTCTTATAACTTTATCCCTTTTGTAAGATTGTATTTAATTTACTATCATGAGAAGTCATAATAGTCATTATCAATCTTGTTTTGGTAAATTTTCTTGAAATAAAATTTCAATATTTGGTTTACATATATTTTCATATTTAAATGATTGAATTTCAATTTTTGTTTTTTAAAATCAAGGTTAAATTTTAATAAAATCATTCAAAAAAAAAGAAGCACAAATCGAAATTGTGTTGCATTTACGTCTTAATATTTTTAGATTGTAAAAGAATATAGAATTGAGGCTGTTATCTGAAAAAAAATAACATAAATATATTTATCAATATCATTTATGCTTTAATATTTATGTTGTTAATATAACTTATGCTCCAATAATTAAAATATATCATGATAGTACAAACTTGAACATTTATAATATCCATATATATATATAAAATTAAGTAGAATATGCTTTTAAATAAATTAATCCACTTCATCATTATTCTTTGCGTTATTTATGTTAAGAAAAACTATGTAATTATATTATATTACATAGTGTGACGAAAATTTAAATTTTATTTTTGTTAACAAGATTAAATTTTGGTTTATTTAATGTAAAAAGGTTTTAACTAAGAGAAGAAGATTGCATTTTCTTTGATGTCGAAAATCACAAGATCACTAAATTTAGATATCGAAATCCTTCATGTATTGTCAAGTTTGGATTATTTGCAAATCACAACTTATTGAGTCGTGATAAGGCCCGTAACTCAACCTAACCCATCAATGACCCCTTTTTTGCTCTTATTCGACCTAAATCGGCCCATACTACCGCCGACTTCCAAAACCCTTTTCCCCACTGGCTCATTCACCCATCCCCCAATCTGCCCAGTCGCCAATTCCAAATGCCAAATCCACTCCGTCTCTCTCAATTTCATAATGCCGCCGAAGAAACCCTCAAATCCCATTTTCTCCGGCTACATCTTTCCGAAGATACAACTTTACTGATCTGAACAATGTGGTTCTCGCGTTTGATACCCAGGACGCCTCCTCAGGCCAGCCTTCCTTTGTTCCATATACTCGGATGTTATCTGGAAAAGCAGAGCCTTTCCTGGCGGAAATTGACGGTAAGCTATATGTTTTGAATAGTTCCAAGTCGATTCATGAATGCACAAAAACGTTTGAAGTTTTCGATCCAGAGCTGAATCAATGGACAGCACTCTCTGATCCACCATTTATTACTGGTAGTCATCCAGTCTGGCCTGGATTTGCTGTATTCTCTTACCTCACACTCACTTCTTAGAAGGAAATTTTCTTGTCAAGTCCAGCTTTTGGTGTTCTACGTTACAACATTGATGACGACATTTGGTACAGTGATATGACGTTTGGTCGCCCACCACTTCCCTTTATGGATAAGTCCGGTGTAAGCTTTAATTTTGGTGATGAAGATGTGTGTATTTGCTTTGAAAATGGGTTTTTAACGGCTTATCTGGTTAAGAAAATATGGGGTTTTAAAACGGTGACCAAAGTGCAAAAGCTTGGATTGATCGCATCTGAGGATTATGTGTGTTGTTGTTTTGCAAAACTTGAGGGTCAGAAGATGTGTCTTGTTACAATTATCAAGGATCCAGACTTAGATGAGATTGATGTTGTTGTGGCCACTTGTGAGAGCGGCTCAAGGACATTGCGGCTTCTCAAGGCAAACCAGTTGTGGACGATACCAATGGCTGTGATTTCACTTTGGAGGAAGAAAAGGCTATTTTGAAATCTGATTTTTTGTGAGGGATTTTGTGGATTTTCATATCCTCAGTAAATATTGTTATCCCCGTGATTGATTTGCTACTGGGTCTTGCGTTCTTTGGAAAGCAATTGGGTGCTTCGCACTGTAAGTCCTTCCACATTAGCTGCTTTTTAAGTTAATTCATGTTGATCCTTTTGATGTTTGTTGGTGAGCAAGTTTAATATGCCCTATCCCCATGCTAATAACTTGCGTCTAAAAGGACTACATGCCCTAAATAAGCCATTTGTTAACTATTGGTTGCATAAACTTTTAAACAATTGCATTTACATAAATGATGGCATCCAAATTTTCATCGCATACCGCCAATGGCAAGTACTTGTGCCACAGTTCCTTATTTTGTTCTCTTTCTTTTGCCACAAAAGAAATCTAGATTGGATATACATGAAGTCTCCTGTGGACAAAGCTACTGCATTGTGGAGATTGTAACAAATTTTTTCTGGGGAAATAACATTATACCTCTGTTCTTAGTTTTGAAGCAAACAATTATTTCTATTTTCAAACATCAGTGTCTTCTTAACTTCCAACTCCGCCTTTCTGTAAATTCTTTTGCTTCCATCTTTTTTACTGGACTTACCAATTGCAAAGATCCTAAACTTATTTAATATCTCAGGCTGACTTGAATGTTTTTATATTAGAAGCTAGTAAGGGAGATGGAGCATATTTTTGTCTAAGCTTTATGTAGGACTCATAGAGTTGATAAATGTTCAATGGTTGTGGCACTTGGAGTAGATGACTAGTGCTCTAAGTTGGGACTATTGCTCTATTGTGGGTGGGAAAATTTGGTGGTTGGTGCAGTAGGTTAATCCAGGAACTTCCTCGAAGAGGAATGAGCACTTTTTTCTAACGTTTTAACTATAAGAAAGACTTTTCGACGGAACCTGTAATTGAAAATAGGAGGCCAAAAGCTTGTAGGAAGGGCTTAGTGTAATTGTCATATTCTTCCAATATTGCCATTTTCATGCATTATTACCTATATAACTTTTACATAGCTAGATTCATACTATATAAACAAGAATATATTAAATCAATACAGTTAAATATTATATTAATATTGATAATAAAAAATTTTAACACAGTCAATTATTAGATTTATATTGTAAATTTCAAAAAATATAAAAATTTAATTTTTATTTAAGAAAATTCAGTACTTCAATAAATTAGGCATAATTTGAGCTATTTATATAATAAAAATAATTTTTTTATTTTAAGAAAAAAAAGGAGAATGAAGTTTTATGAATAAAAAAAAGAAATAACAGTAAAAGACAGGAAAATTCCCAACAGTTAGAAATGGAGAAAAACAAATGAAAACGTTCATATTTTTTGTATTCTAATAATATTTTTTAAGCTTTGCTTTGCATAAACAACAAAACTTTCAGAAGCACAGCACCCGAGAAAAGTTGCAAATTCTCTCCTTACTCCACCTCTCCCCGTTTCCCCTTCTTATAGCTTAATTAATAATTCCATTCTCTTCTCTCCAAGCTCAAAAGCGTACAAAAACAAAAGCCTTCTTTTCCTTTCCCTTTAAAATATAACGCAAGGAGAAAAAGCAGCAGCTCTGTGGCTGTCACTCATTGCCCCACTTCCCTTCCATGGAGTCTTTGTTCATGGCTACTAATCTTAGCAATTCATTTCTTTTGCTTTTCCCACATTCCTCAAAAGGGTAGCTTTTTCTTTCTTCAATCTTCACCTCTTACATCTCAAACAAAACCCCACCCAACTGTCAACCACAGCCGCAAAATGAGCTACTTGGGTTTGGGTTACTGATCTTTTTCTTTGCTTCTTGTTGCATATCTCAGAGGAGGTGTGGGTCGGGTCAGTGGGCATCTGGGATTTTGTTTTCGAAGAAAATGGGAAACATTTGTTGGGTGTATGTGGTGCTGGCAGTTTGTTTTGGGTTGTTTGTGAACACTCTGAGTAAGGGGGATTCAGATTCAGATACAGTTACAGCTGTGTACATTGTGACTCTTAAGCAAGCTCCTGCTGTTCATCACTTTGAGGAAGAACTAAGAAGGAAGGGTTATCAGGGGTCCGCCATGGTGGTGCTTCAGGGAGATTAAACAGGTTTCACAAACCAAGGCATGGAATTTTACCCTCAGTAGTAGAATAGAGCTGTTGTTACCAAGAACCTTTCTCTTTTTTTTTTTTTTTCTGTTTCTTCTGAAAATAACTTTGATTTCTTTCTTTTGTTTGTATTCTGTTACTTGTTGTTTTAACAATTTGAATACGTAATTGGTATTTATGTAGAGTAAATCTGTGTGCTGATAGGTAAGTTTTTTTTTTTTTTTTTTCTTGGAGGGTTGATTGTTAATATTCTTTAAACGATAATGGGTCCTCCTGTTTCTTTCTGTGGGGCTTTAAGGGCTATTGGCTGTTAGGAAATTGTCAAAGCTAGCATATGTCATGTCTTTAGTTTTTCGCAACCTAAAATTGTCTTTCGTCATGTTATCACTATCAAAATTTTTTTTTCACATCCCCTTTTTGTTTAAATGGAAACTTTCCCTCTTACACGACTATTATTTTGTGCTTGCAAGATGCCTTTTTGGATACAAAATCTGTGAAAAAATGGGAGGCCTTCAGCTTCGTCATGTTGACATACGTAAATGTCCAATAAATTTGCTACATGCTGATTATTGTGTTTGTTGTTTCCTTTTTCACTTCTCTCAATTCACATATATTTCTCTTTGTTTTTTCTTGGAAGCCTTTATAGGTTGTTTGGAGATGTCAATCTTAAAAGGGTGGACTAATTGTTTCTTTTGAATGTATCTTTCTACATTTAGGAATAATTCAAGATCTCATCAAAATTCTAGCTCTTATTTTTCTCAGAGTTCACGATTCTATATTGAGGCGAGCCTTGAGGGGGGAGAAATATCTGAAGTTGTATAGTTACCGCTACTTGATAAATGGCTTTGCTGTGCTTGTTACCTCTGAACAGGTATATCATCAATCAACATTCCTCACAATTAACCATCATTTTGTCATGTTATCATCATCATTGTGCTGCTAAATGCTTTTTGATATTATATCATTACAGTATATTCTTTTATTTGTACTTTCTAAATCCAAAAAATATGTATGATGTCTACCCTTTTGTAAAGTTTTGCATATCATTTATGCTCTTAGTATCTCAAATGCACAGAAACTTTTAATTTCTTTTTTGAAACTTTTCTTATAATTAAGGAACAAGGTTCTTACTTAGTTGTATTCTTCTATTTCTAAGGCGGGTGAACTTTCAAGGAGAACAGAAGTTGCGAATGTTGTTTTGGATTTCCGTGTTAGAACTGCAACCACCCATACTCCACAGTTCTTGGGTCTACCGAAGGGAGCATGGTCCCAAGAAGGCAGATATGAAACTGCAGGAGAAGGAATTGTGATTGGGTTTATTGATACTGGTATTGATCCAACTCATCCCAGCTTTGCTGATGATGCATCAGAGCATTCATACCCAGTTCCTGCCCATTTTTCTGGGATTTGTGAGGTGACTCGGGATTTTCCTTCCGGTTCATGCAATAGGAAGCTTGTTGGAGCACGCCATTTTGCAGCATCTGCTATAACAAGAGGAATATTTAATTCATCTCAGGACTATGCATCACCATTTGATGGTGATGGCCGTGGCAGGTGAGTGAATATTTTACATTTTTTATGGATCATTGTCGAGTTAGTATTATTGCTAGTTCTTTGTTCTTTTGTGAGTTTGACTTGCAAGTTACTTTAGATTTCAAGGGAGATACGAAACGAATTAAACTACTTGATCTCAGATAGAAACATAAACATTAGAATGTGTTTAAAGAAAATTTATGTTAGAAGTTTGAATCTGAATAAAATTAAATGATTCTGCTTACAGCCAGACAAAAGATGCAATTATGAGAAGTTATTAAAAAAAAAATAAATATAAATGACTGTGTTTGTAAAGAATTTGTTGCATGGTTGTTTTACATTACTAATTTTAGTTTACTTTATCCTTTCCCCCTTTTCTTTCAAAATTTCAAGCCCTCGCATTCTAGATTGACTCTTTTAATGAGGTCTCTTATGGTTGTGATCATGATTCCCAAACATTCACTCCATTGCCTTGAGACACTTGTAGGCTCTATATGCACAGACAAACTTGTTTGACCATCCTTCTTTGCTGCATTGAAGGGACTGACATGTTGGGTTTATTATGTGGTCAAACCCGATTTTCTTTCCTCCTTACTCCCATGGGATAATGCTGATAAATTTCATAAGCCTATATATATGTTACTGTGATATTCTTTTCTCTTTTGTTTTCTTCTTATATATTTAAGAATAGTACTTCCCACACCTGGTATCATTTTGTAAGTGCCATTAGTTTTGGAAAATATCATATTGTCTTTGGAGATGCAATAAAGTCTCCGTGTTCTTTGCAAAATATACTAGCCTGTTAAGAAAATTGATTGATGTTGAAATCTCAAAGATGATGGTGATCAAAAAATTTCTTGAATGTTGTTAAATACTGTAGATAACCTTCTTTTTACTAAATGTACGAAACATGGGCCTATGTTATTGAAAAGCAACACAAAGTGTCAATGGTGAATGATCTGCGATACATTCCTGTCACCCGTTTACGAACTGACCTGATATTATTGGTCTTGATTCAATCTTCTAATGCTGCAGTAAATCTAATAAATGCAGGCATACTGCTGCAGGAAACCATGGGATTCCGGTGGTGGTAGCAGGGCACCACTTTGGAAATGCTAGTGGGATGGCTCCTCATTCACAGTAAGTTTCTGAAACTGGATCTCAGTTACCATTCTCTTTTATGTCTATGAAAATCTTGGCAGAAGCAAATGTACCAAAAGAAGCTTATCATCTTTAACTTTCATCCCAACCAATAAGATAGTGTTCCAACTATCTTGTGTTTTAATCTGTTCCTACTATCTTGGGTTTTAATCTGTCAAATTTTAAGTTGAGAAATCCTTACTCGGGTGAGGTTGCCTTCGGTGTTGAATGCGTTAAATGAGAATTTCTGAAGTCCAATGCCTTTCTTCTCTCTCTCGAATAGTAATCTTCATAGGTTGAAATAAGGTAGGGTATTATTAGAAAGGATAAATGAACAAATGTATGGATATAATTCTACATCTTTGAGGATGTATAAGTTACTTGGGGTACGTAAAAGGGTCTTACATGAGAAATTTCTGAAGCTGAAGTCTAGCTTCTTTGGTACTTAATATTTTAATAGAAATACATAGGAGGCTTCCACATTGTCTCTTTAGTTTTCTTCAATCTATTGTCTCTGACAACATGGTATCAGAGTCCAGGTTTATTATGTTGTTAGTTGTCCCTATTGTGTTTGTCCACGTTGTAGCCATAGTTTGGTTCGGTTTAGCTTCTGATAGGTGTGGTGAACAAGGGCACCTGTCATTTGGATCAAACAAATTGCATGCGGTTATATTGTTTATTTTCATGATGGACCAGTATCTGTTATTTTCTTTTGGTGAAGGGTAACTTACGTGGATTTCACTGCATTACTAACAGAATAATACTAGTTATCGGTTATTATGAATGTATCACTTATTTAGTTATTTGCATGCATTGCATATTCATATTTTATACCCACAAGAACATCAAAATCTTTGTAGGCAGATGAATTCGTCTCTTATAGTTTCTAGTGTTTTATGTGTTTTGTTGTTATTAGGGCATTTCATTATGTTAAGGACACTGTAATTTGAACAATTCTAGCAAGAATTACATGATAAATTAATAATAACTAAAGATATACTTATAAATCAAAACTAAAAATAAACTTGTGTTTTGGCAAGTATTATTGTTTGTGTATCTTTAAACATACTACTATTTTAATTGTTCGTAATCCATGATACTGCTTGAGTGTGGTAGCATAAGCAGTTTTATAAATAGAAATAATATCATTTCTTGTCCTAAATTGCTTAGCGTAACTAATTGCAAAATCGAGTGTCCTATAACAACACAAGAGACAAGAAGTTATGAAGAGTATGAACATATAAATAGGATGTAAACTTAAAATGAGGGATAATAAATAATTACATAAACAAGGAAAAGACAAAAAAGAACTATAAATAGCAAGACGAGAGTTAAAATTCAAACATACACTTTGAGCCAAAAAACAAAAATAATACAACTGTTGACACTATTTGCATGGGAACATCATCTTTCAACATTTTAGACAAAACATAAAAATCAACGATGTTGGCATGATAAATTTGTGTCAATCGCTATTTACATTAAAGATAAAAACATTTGATCGAAATATCATTAATTTTCTTAAAGTAAAGAGAATCTCAAATTCATATTAGTAAGATTATGTTCATTGTAAAATATATCTCAAGTATGAAAAACCTATAATCGAACACCTTTACTTATAATAAAAAAAGGATAAACACCAATAAGGTAAAAATTTGTACAATAAGAAATGTAAGAAAAATTACCATTACATTCTGATTAATGTTTGTACTTACGTATTTCACAAAACATTCTAAACTTTTTTGTATGTATAAACAAATATTTTGGAGTAAACATATTGAAAAAACATACATATACACAACAAATCATGGTAAATAAAGTGTAAGGTGTTGAATTGACTTACACAAAATTATGATAATACTTTAAATTAAAATATTATAAACAATGACCTAAGATCTAAAAAGGAGGACATGAAGGATAGGTTTTATCTTAACAAGATTGAACATATATAATCTGAACTTTAAAATCTGAACTTTAAAAGTTAAAGTGAGATGAGTGGTATTATCTGTAGTAGTTTGGATCTTAACTATAATGATAAATCAAATCACAGTACAAAGAAAATAAAATCTACATATGTTAATGAGCCTTTAAATAGATGAGAGAGATATTTAACGTTTTAACTATAAAAATTTTTTTGACGATATTCGTAATTGAACATAAGAGGTTGAAAGCTTGTAGGAAGGGTTTTGTGTAAATGTCGTATTCTTCTAGCATTGACATTTTCATGCATTCTATGCAACTGGTCAATATAGAATTCTTGATATTAAATAAAAAATAAATATATAATATTAGAGTTCGTAAAAAAAATCAACGTACATATTCATGATACGAAGGTTTATAAAATAAATTACAATCAACTTCTTATTGCCTATTAATTATCGTGAATTGCAAGTAATTCATGATTTTATAAGAAGTCATGGGGTTTGACCAAATGATTAGGAAATAATCTCTATAAATTATTTACCACTTGTCTTTTAGTCATCTAAAATAGAAAAAAAAAACAATTATATAATCAAACAAAAATTAAATTCAAGAATGTTTTAAAATAAAAATAAAAATAATAAATTTAAAATTTATAACAAATTTGTCATCATTCACATGGATTGTGACATTTTTTTAAAATCAATATCTATCATATGTGCTAGTGTCATAGCATTGATGATAGAGAACATCTTTATAATGAGTTTCACTATTAACTCTTGTTTGTTGTTTGCTTTTAACATGATAGGTATTATTAAATTCTTGCTTGTAGTTTTTTTGAGGTAGATTTTCATAATTAAACTGGAGTTAACCTAAAGTAGGATATGAATGTCTTTGTTCTAAATACATCAAAAAGAGATAATGATTTTTTCATTCGAGTCTTACGAGTTTAATAAACAATACATCATTAATCTATTTATCTAAAATGCTCAATCACAAAAAAAACATTAATAATTATAGTTACTTACATTGTAGATGCAATTTTCAAGTCAGTAATAAATTAAGCTCGTAAAGATAGTGTCACTAGATTGAAAAATCATTTGCAATGTGCTTATCAAAGCTTGAGCTTCCTTTGTCCTCATTGGTGAATCTAGTGAATTTAAGAATTTTACAATTTTAGTTTCTCGATTATTTACGACAATATTATCTAATGTTATTTCACCTGTTAATCTTTATTTGTCCATCAACATCATTGCTTCTATCAAATTTTTATTAAATAACAACAAATAAATAAGATTTTAAATTAAAATAAAATTTTAAAAAATATTAATAATATAAAAATCTAACTAATTTAATTATATCACTTATAATACAATTCTTTTATAAATTTCTAAAAGAGAGCAAGTAGATCAAACTTTGTTATTCACGTAAGTATATTCGTGCAAAGTATATTGAATCATTTCAATGGTCAATAATGTTATATGATCCTTTAAAATGACATATTGTGGAATAACTCCTTTATCTCTTACAAAGTTACAATGTGCAAACAAATCTAATTTTTTCTTAACTTGGTAGGCATAAGCATTTGAAGCAAATAGAATGAAAGAAGATTCATTTTCACCAAATCTTCCTATAAATTTGGATGGTAAATACGGTTGTCCTCCTCTTAATATCTTAGTACTTGGATCATTGTCTTTAATTAAAAATTGTATTTTAATTTCGTCAGAGATTTAAAAGAAATAACAATTATTATTAAAAGTACTTTCAATGAATATATACACATAAATTTGAATTGAGTTTTGTAACCTTATATCTAATTTTTGACGTTTGTTAATGTTTTTCATGTCAGGCCTTATTCGTAACTTTAATCTAGTAATTTGTAATTTATAGAATAGATTATAACATAAAAAAAAATTCTAATATTTTAGAATTTTTTTCTTTTAATGTTATGATATATTCTATAAACTGCAAGTTATTGGATTAAGGTTACGAGCAGGTTCTGATATGAAAAATATTAGCAAATGTTAGAAATTATATGTAAGTTTATATAACTCAACTCAAATTTATGTTTATATGATTTATTAAGAGTATTTTTAATAATGATCGTTATTTCTTTTAAGTCTTTGGTGAAATTATAGTGTAATTTTTTAATTAAAAACAAAGATCCGAGTACTGAGATACTGGGAAGAAGATAACTATATTTACCATCTAGATTTATAGGAAGATTTGGTGAAGATGAAGCTTTTTTCATTCTATTTGCTTCAAATGCTGATGTCGACTAAGCTAAGAAAAAGTTAGATTTGTTTGCACATTGTAACTTTGTAAGAGTTAAAAGAGTTATTCTATAACATGTTATTTTAAGGGACCATAGAGCATTCTTGACCGTTGAAATGATTCGATATACTTTGCATGAATATATTTACGTGGATAATAAAGTTTGATCTGCTTGTTCTTTTTGAGATTCTTATAAAAGAATTGTGTTGTAAGTGATATAATTAAATTAGTTAAAATTTTATATTATTAATATTTTTTTAAAATTTTGTTTTAATTTAAATTTTTTTATTTGTCGTTATTTAATAAGAATTTGATAGAGACAATGATGTTGATGGATAAATGAGAATTAGCAGGTGAAATGACATTGGATAATATTGTCGTTAATAATCGAGAAGTCAAGATTGTGAAATTTTTGAATTCACTAGATTTATCAATGAATATAAAAAAAGCTCAAACTTTGATAAGCATATTACAAATGATTTTTCAAATTAGTGGCATTTTATATATACGAAATTACTTTATTATGAACTGAAAGGTTGTATCTACAATGTAAGTAGATATAATTATTAATATTTTTTTTGTGATTAAGTATTTTAAATAAATAGATTAATAATGTATTGTTTATTCAACTTTTAAGACCTAGATGAAAAATATACTTGACTTATCTCTTTTTGATGTATTTAGAGGAAAAACATTCATATCTTATTTTAGATTTACTCCAGTTTAGTTATGAAAATTTATCTAAAAAAAACTATAAGCAAGAATTTAATAATGCGTATTTTGTTAAAAGCAAATGACAAACAAATGTTAGCAGTGAGTATTTTCAATCATCGATGTTATGATGCTAGCGCATATAATAAACATCGATTTTGAAATAATGTTACCATTTATTTAAATGATGACAAGTTTGTTGTAAGTTTTAATATGCACAAACTATAATAGTTGTGAAAACAATTTTATTTTTAGTTTCGATTTATAAGTTTATTTCTGTTTACTTTGTGTCTTTTCTTTATTTGTGTAATTACTTATCACTCCTCATTTTAAGTTTACATCCTATTTATATATTCATATTTTACATAACTTATTATCTCGTGTTATTATAAGAAACTTGATTTTGTAATTAGTTACGCTAAGGGATTTAGGACAAGAAATGATATTGTTTCTGTTGGTAAAACTGTTTATGTTATCACACTCAAGCAATATCATAGTTCAAGACAATTAAAATGATAGTATGTTCAAGATGCACAAACTATAATAGTTGCGAATATAATTTTATTTTTAGTTTTGATTTATAAGTTTATCTTTAGTTATTATTTATTGGTTTTCTTTTACCTTAATTGCCATTGTAAGTTTAGCTTTAGTTATTATTTAACAGTTATGAATGTAGATTGCAGTATAAAATTTAAGAACACATAAAATTCATGATAAGTGACTTTACTTAATGATTTCAACGTCTTCCTAATATTTGGCTTTTGTAGAACTTCTTTCCCAATTGTGACAGTAAGCATTCCGTCTTCCATAAAACCTTGAATTTGATAAGTCATTGCATTATCAGGTAACTTGAACCATGCTCATGAAGTAGTAAATGATTATTAAAGTGGAAACAAATTAAAAATAAAAAATATAATTAATTGTAAAGTAGTATTTGGATAGCTTTTACCTTCACCACACTTAATATACATTAACTATCAGACAATTAAGCTTAGAAGTAAGAAAACAAAAAACAGTCAACCATTTTTTGTTACGAATGTAGAATGCAAGTTGAAAGAAGGGTCTTAGCAGTTAGCAAAATCTCATTTGACTTGCCAAGAGAGAGAACCTAATCACAAAATCTCAATAGTTATAATCAATAGGAAACTCAAGTTGCAGAAATGGTAGATGATAATTGAAGTCTAATAATACAAATTAATTATGGTAATGAAATAGAAGCTAGCCAAAAGAGAACCTAATCACAAAATCTCAATAGTTATAATCAATAGGAAATTCAAGTTACAGAAATGGTGGATGAAAATTAAAGTCTAACAATACAAATTAATTATGGTAATGAAATAGAAGGAACATAACAAAGCTTTTACAAGGAAGTAGAAATGTCATGGTAGTTATATATCATGTTAAAAGACAAAGGTACCGGCATAAATATTGTAAAAACTAGATCATGATAAGCTGTCACACATTAGAATTTTTGTAAGTTCATTTAGTTTATGATTCACATAAAAAATTTCATGAAGCTGCAAACTACACTAAAAATATACAATTCAGCAAAAATATAATAAAAATTGCATGTCACAGTAAAAAAAAATAGAAATATTTTCATAATCTAATAAAAATCTCAAGAGGGCCTCAACAATTTTAATTAACAGTAAACTAAAATTATCTTTTTTGTAAGTTCATTTAGTTTATGATTCTTATTAGAAATATCATAAAAGCTGTAAACTATGGTTAAAACATAGTATTTCAACGGAAACATCAATGAAATTGCACATCATAGTAAAAGAACAAAAATACATTCATAAAGTAAAAAACCAAATAATAGATATATTTGCAACAAAAATAACATAAAAAGTGCAGACCACACTAATAAGATAGAAATATCCCTACAATTTTATAAAACTTTCAAAAGTGTGTCAATAGTTGTAATTAATAGTAAACTCAAATTTCAGAGATGATGGATGAAAATATAGGTTTAGAAAGTTAGATCATATATCACAATCCAAACTAATTGTGACAATGAAATAGAAGAAATATAACGAAACTGTTACAAACAAAGCAAAAATACTATAGATTGTTGTCTACAATAGAAAAGTATAACCGCACATTTAATTAAATGAGATAACAAGAAAGAAATATTTAAAAACTTACTTGAAAGGTTTTTGATTTTTGTATAGAAGCAATAACATTATAAAAGTATAAGTAATAAAAACTCCAAATAATAAAAGCTTGAATAAACAAATCAAATGAGATAAAAAGAAAAGAAATTAGAAACTTACACCGAAGGTTTCTAGTTTCTGTATAAAAGCAATCACATTATAAAAAAACATAATTAAAACCCAAATAATAAAAACTGGATAAACAGAAAATCATGAAATGAATTATTCAATTAATTATTTTTTTATTCTTACCATTTTTAAATTAATTTCAAAAAATTGAATTAATACATAAATTAAAATTAAATAAATAATTAAAAAATAAAACAATGGGCAAGGAAATAAAATGAAGAAAAAAAAGCAAAAAATAAGAGAGAGAAGTCAGTTTATCTCTATCTAATCTGTTCAATCAATTAAAAAAATCACAAATTTGAATTTATATTTATATTTCTACTCTTGATACCTTAACTCTCTATCATACTTGATCTCTCCTTTCTCCTCTTTCCTTTTTCCTTGCCCATTCTTTCTCCAGATTCTTCCTCTAAGCAGGAGAGAAAGCAAAAGAACGTTCTAATGAAAATTATGGATCCATGGGATTAGGAAAAGATGAAAATGCCATGGCCTTCTAAAAACATAAAAACCCTTAAAAAACCTTAAGAGCGAATAAATTAAAAAACTTAAAAACAAAGGCATACATAACAAAAACTATAAGAATAAATAAAAGAAAAATCAAACCTGGAAAGTAACAGTGAAACAAATGTCGAACAATAGAACCTGTAGGAAAAAAAATCAAACTATGAGCATACAAAAGGGAAAAATTGAAAGCAAATACAACTTGAAGAACCAAAACATAAAATAAATTAACATAGTCGAATCAAAGCAAGACAAAAACAACGAATCAAAACAAAATGAAAATCACAAAAAAAGAAAGATTCATACAACAATGAATAAACTCCATGGAGAGAAAAAAAAACAGCAAAGCAAGAAAAAATGTTAGATGAAACACTGAAAGCACACAGATTAGGATAGATGACAAACTGCGAGACCCATTGTTGAAGTACCCCATGATAGTGGATGTATCTGCTCAATATTTATCCTATAATAGTTGATCCATCAACTGGCCTTCTTAACAATGAATACATTCAAATGCTAAAATTCTAATGAATAATTTGTTCCTGTTGTTTTCCAAAAGATAATATAGAGTAGAGAGAATTCATGTATTTGCGGGAAGAAATAAAAGCAAGTTGAGAAATACAGTTAAGAAATCAAAATTCTAAAAGCAAAAGAGCATAATCCATTTCCTAAAAACCATCAATGAACAATCTTAAAATTAAATAAACCAATCAAATCAACATTACACTATATTGTTGAGAATTTCTCCCAACTTGTGAAATGAAAAAATGACCATGAAAGAATAAAGAAGTTTTGCTCACCGGAACGTTTGACATAAGAGGGCAAGAGAAGAAAAATGAAATGACTCAACCACCAGTCTTATCTAATCCAAAGATGATTTAAACAAAAAGAAAAAAAAATATATACTACAATATCTATATGGTTGTTTAGATTACTAAACTTGATAGCTAGTATATTGTAAGGAAAAGAAATTGTATCTACTTTTTAAACTGAAATAAAAGAAATGGTATCTGCATTAGTTTATTGTAAGTAATCTAGGTGGTGAAGTTTTAATTTCATAGCTTACCATTTGGTTCTTTAAGCATAAGTTTTTCCTCTTTCAAAGTTGAGCTAGCTTAAACAGGTTGACTCAACCCCCCCTCCCCCCCAAAAAAAAAACCCATAAAAAATCCAGCGTAAATTTGCCAAAATCATAAGCCTTATCAATTAAGAAAGAAACCAAAAGAACCCATTAAATTAAACAAAAAAATCAGGCATTTAAATCAATACCCACATTAAATATTACATAATAACAAAAACATAGATATCAAAATGTGTTATTGACTTTGACTGATTCAAGTAGATGGAGCTAAGAAATCAAATAATTTGAAAAAAAAAGAAGGGAAATTACTTCCAAAAAAACCACTAGAAGAACAGATACATATGCCAAAAAAGAAAAACAATCCTCAGGATCAGCTGTTATCACAAAAATTGATTCAAAGGAAAAAGAAAAAGAAAAATTTCACAATCTCCAAAAATAAAACTGTTTATGCTACTTGAGGAATTTTATCCCTAGGAGGCTTATGTTTACTATAGAAGAGGCCTTCTTGTCGTCATATCGTTAACAAAAGAAACAAAGAACAATAGGTACAATCGATCAAAAGGGAAGAAAATGGTAACAAAAGGGGAGGAGAAAGGAGGTTTGAATAGGAATGGTGGGTCAACAAAAGGAGTAAGTGAATTGAGTTAGTTATGCCGTGAGATAACGACTATTAAAGGAAAAGGGGAGCTCACTGGTTTGGAGATCGACTGGTTTATGGGCGGGAGGAGCAAGGTGAGGAAAAAGGAGGGAAAAAGAACTGAAAACAAAGATAGAAAGAGCAAAGGAAGAAGCAAAATCTATCCTAAGGAAAATACAAAAATACTAAGAAAAGATAAAATGAAAAATAGAACCTTGACTTTTTAAAAAATGACAAGCGTGTTTCAAGAGTTCAATTGGCTATACCACCGGGCTAGCAATTAGCCCCTTAATTGTCCTATTCTTGGGACAACTTAATTGTGTAAATTGAGTTTTTGTATTTTTTTCAATTTAAATCTTAACATCGATAAATTTTTACTGTTAAGTATGTTGACATGGCATTTTGACTAAAGTTTTCAATGCGTAAGGTACTTTGTAATTTCGACATACCTTAACTTGAACTCGATTAATAAGTAGGATACTTAAACCATACAATTACTCGACTATTTTTGGGATTTTTTATTCGATTGTGTTGGGTACTCAATTACTCAAACCCATGTAAGATAATAATTAGGCATAATATTCAAATAAGCTTTTGAACTATATAAGAAAAGTCAATTAAGCCTTTATATTTTCTTGCGTTCAATTAAATCTATATTTTTATTTGGAATTAAATAAGCCGTTTTCACTAATGGTTGACCAACTTTGGTCAGTCAAAGTAACAATTGTGAATTTAATTCCATGTCATTTGCATTTGTGAGGATGACACTATCACGTGGTAAAAGACATGGTCACAAAAATTAAAATAACTTAATTGCTAACTTGGCTTTTAACTTTTTTTATTAAGTCACATGTTTTCAAATAATTGATTTAGGGTTTAAAAACAAACAAAAAATAAAATAACCTAATATTTAAAAAACTAACTTGTTTTTAATCTAGATTTGGAGTTTTTAACCAAATTACCTAAATAGAATCAAGCCTAAGCCCTAAAATTTTCCCTCACTTTCTCTTTTCCTTAGATATATAATACGAGAGATTGTTACCTATTAGAGCCGTTTAATACTCTTATATATATATATATGTATATATGTATGTATGTATGTATATATATATATGGTTCTTAACCAAATTATCTATATATATATATTTATGTATAAGTATTTCTATGTGTATTACTTATATCTCTACAGTAGTTCATACCATTGTTGGGTCACCTTGCCAAGTCTAAAGATAGCAAATTCCACTGATTTGGTGCTAGAGCAACTAAAGGCTTTACATATAACATCAATCTCATCCAAATACTCTTGAGCATCTTGTGATATATTCAATTCAAAAAATGAAAGAGGTTTCAGCATCATAAACTCCAATGGTTGAACATTAAATATAGCCTTAACAATCCAGGCTGTTAACGGTAACTATGACTTTGGAAGCTAAGGGGTCGCCTGTGCAGTAGGCTGTCCATCACCTTGACATCTCTGCCTCAACATCTCTTAGACTATGACTCTCATAGATTGGCCTATGTCATACATACCAACCGTTAACTGCTCAAGGGTTACACCCCTAATTGAGTGTCCCATCTCAATCTCTGTAGCCTAATCATCTACTTGATCCTCAATAGGTGGCTCAACCTTCTTTGGGCTCACAGGTCTATCGTGTTTGCCATGACCTTTAGCAGTGAGTGCTTGTGGTCTAACTATAACTTGTGGGAGTTTCCTACTCGATTGCATCTTGAAAAGATGCTCAGGTCCTAAGTGACATGATCACACCTAGACAAGAACAATTACATAAGGGTCTTAATATCTAAACATATATAATAAGTGACATCAATAAATTGGAACTAAGTTGGAAAGACAGACAAGGAATCATACACGAGTCTTGTTTTCGATTTGTGCCTAGGTACACAAAGCAAAAACAAGATTCTCATATACAACTCCGACGTTTCGCGACATAAGTAAGAAAATCCTAGGACTTATATAACTTAGTTTTGATGCCAACTTTTTCACATCTCATTTTTTGAAGGATCGTGATCGGTACAAGAACTTATGTGGGTATAGCCCACTATGCCTAAATAAGCCTAAATCATCAATGTATGACTAGTCATCCATCGCATTCACATATAAATCCATCAATAATCATAATTATGCATCTAATTCATAAGACCACCGCGTTATAGAACTTCTCAATATAAAGTGGTTTTCATTTCATTTTATATAAATATTTACATGAAAAACAACTATGCTTCGACACACATTCCATTCCTATATGGCTATAGGTTGTCCACCATAATCTTATCATTCACATGCACCCATAATCGGGGCTTAACATAGCATGTGAAAACATAAACAAGTATAGCAACATTATTTCCATAACCATGTTCAATATCAACATAATAGTGTAAAGACTTGACCTAACACTTTGCAGAATGTAACAATAGTGGAAGGTTGGAAGGAAGGCTTTACCACACTTACCAAGTATGAGCTGGACTACTACTTCACAAGTCGTCTAGCCAAGCAATCTATTGATTTGAAGGAAAATAGTGAAAAATAACGGGTGAGTCACAAAGACTCTGTAAGTGGATACGGGAAAAAGACAAGTTAAGGGGATTGAACTTTGAATAAGTAAACATTTATGTAACCATGCATGTATGATCTTTCAAGTACGTATAAAGAACTTGTAAGAGAGTAATCATGCTTTCAAACAAGTTTCATAAATCTCTTAGAAATACTTACCAAATCATTATGTTATTGAAAACTTAAGCCAAGTAAAACATTTAATCACAACCATAAAGGGCTATCTCATATATCAATTATTTCATATCAAAGAAGTAAGACTTACCTTTCTGGACTCATCAATCATATGTTTCGGTTCAAGAAAATCTGAGTTACTTGATTTCAAATCCCATATAACAACTCTACCTCATTCTTACATAATGCATGGGGGAAATCTCATTAATATTTTGAGACATCATGTCATTCTACTTCATACACATCATATCCATAAAGGGAAACGATAAACATCATGAATACACATCTTATAACATTTGTGATAGAATAATCCTCGTTCACCATGAGCCACGCGGTATAACTCTCGATCGGCATGAAGGTGCACAAAATGGAAAATTGAATCCAAGCTTCACTTCTCTTTTCTCAATGAGATGGAAATGGAAAATTCGTCATTTCCTTATAAAAGTTTTTAATAGAATAACCCTCGCTAACCATGGGCATAAATCATACGTAACACAATCTATCATCAATTGCTCATACAATCTTATACTTTTTCAATAAACACTTAGTACACATTTGGTGTCAAAATTCGCCTTCATACTCACAACATATTTGGTATGTGGAACTACATCACATAGCATTATGCATTTAACTGATACTCAATTGCATGTCATGGATTATGTGGAAATTATCTCGCATACCTTTCAACATATTTCTCATCATGGGCCTATTCTCATACATGTAGTACCTGGTAATATCATCACTTATAACTTAATCCATATATTTTACATAAGCATTTAGCATTCAATAAATTGTGGAATTTCATCGTCACATACACATAATCATGAAGGTATTTTCGTTTCACCCATACTAGCTAAAAGATCGAGGTAAACGAGGGATATTTCGACTAAACCATTTGAAAGAACTTGTCCTCCCTTGTTGAAAACTACTACATAATAGCATATTTATATATACATAACAGATTAAAAACCTTTCAAAACTTGGCTTCATTCACAACTCATTTGCATTTGCTAAAACATATTTGGAGAGTAATTCATTATAAAGTCATGCCAAACATGCTTTCACTTTACATACTAAATAATTTGAAAGTAGTGTTTCTACTTAGTTAATTGGAGATTCGATTCCTAACTCCAATTATATCTCTGTTTTGACGTATTCCATAGAGTTTTCAAGCGTTTCTATCACACAACATTCATCACAATAATTTCTTAAAATATTAATCTCGAAATAATGATTCTAGGTACTTTTGAAATTTACTCGCTTTTGGCTTAAACTAATTTTCAGCTAAAACCCATGTTTAGAAACCCATAAATCCTTCATTCTTACCTTAAGTAAGCTTTGATGATAAGTAAAATCACAAAACCTTGAACTTTAATCACCAACAGGAAAATTGGGGCATTTAAACAACTTCTTTAGTTTTGGAAATTCAAGATTTAATGGACTCAAAGCTGAAAGATACCATTTTGCTCATAAAAACCAAAAAACCAAGTTTAAAATTATCAAAAATGATGATTTGGATAAAAAAATGAGTTGAAAGAGCTTAAAAGTTGAGGGTTTACCTTACAAAAGTGATTGAGGGCTACCAACCCTCAAAAAATGTGATATATTTATAAGCTACAGTATGAAAATACGTTTTTATTCTTTTATTTTTCTGATATTGGCGAAATGTATCGATACATTATGAACATGTATTGATACATGTTCATCAAAAACCCTTTATTTGAGACAAAATGTAGTTTCTAAAGTAGCTTGCTTATAAAACCTATCCAGCTTATTTACATGAAATACCATTTAAGTAAATATCTTCATTTTTACTTCTTTCCTTTTTACTCGTCATTTACTTAAGATATTTAATGTAAATAAGTAAACACCTCCGCACTTGGATTTAATAAAAATATAAAAAAATTAAATTATAATAGAATCAAAATCTAAATTTTGGTTTCAAAAACAAAATATAAAAAATTTGATTGAAATTAAATTTGCGATTCTCATTTATCATAGCAAACGTATTTCAAAAATTATGAAAAAATTATATTTGATCATCTAAAAATCAAAGAAACCATTATCGCCAATTTTTATTTCCAAAATATTGTTGTATAAAAATCACATATATTAATTCTTTTTAGACTTAAAAAAATTTTTGCTTCAAAAGTTACAGAAATCTACATGCTCACTTAAGAATTTCCTAACTTATCCTCTAACTTAAGGTGAAAGTTCATAGATCTCAACTGTTATAACGTGTCAGTATGAAAACTCACTTGTTTGATGTGGATTGGAGTTGCCACCAATCTTTTTCTATTTAGGTGTGATTGGTTATCTAAGTGAATTTATTTTCCTAATGAGGTCCTAGGCTTGAATTAGGTTCATTAAAAAGAATAGGTTTCGATCTATGAAAAGGATTAGGTTCGGAGGTACAACTATGTGTGGGGAAGGTGTTAGCACCCTCATACCGCCTATTTAAAATGGTACCTTATTAATTATGTGTTTTCATTTTAGCCTTAATAAATGAACTTTATTTAGGTATTTTAATTTATTTTCCTTAACTATTCCTCCATTTTATTATTATTTTGAAATTAATAAAAATCCTTTATTATTGAAATTTCTCTTAAATTCCCAACCTTTTTGGTAGCCTTTTAAAAAAAACTATCTCACCTAGAAATTTTTAAGAAAATTATCACTTATAACATTCTTGAAATTCCATAATCGGAGATTTTTTATTTACTCATTTATTTATTTATGTTAAAATTATCACTACCACAAGAGGTTAATTTAGATTTTCAACAAAGACTGTAATGAAGAAATAAAAATGCCCAAAACAGGATTCCAACCCAAACTTGTAAATTGTTTTGGTATTTTCATCTAAGATACGCATAGATCAACAACTCCATTAATGAGAGCAAAAGAGAAAAGAAATGCATATTGCTTAGAAGTTTGGTAGAAGGAAAAGAGAAGGAAATTATCAAGTTTGATGATTATTGAGGATGAGCAAGTACAGAAGAAAAACAAGCTTTGGTGTATTTTATTTGAAGGGTATTTTTTTTATTTTTTAAAATATGTTAACAAAATTTAGAGTTATGCGGAGAAATGTCCATTTTCAATACTAAAAGATCAAGAGTGAATTATAGTCGAAACTTAGGGAGTTAGGGTTAATTTATCTTAAAATTAGATTAAGTTTAGGTTTATGTAAGACAAAAAGGGAAAGGAAGGGAAGCAAAGTGAACTGAGAAAAGTAGAGTAGCGGTAAAATTATGTAATTAGTCAATATACTCTATCAAAATGGTGGATTTAATCCTAATAAAATAATTTATAAAAATTTTGTTCTTGTACTTTTCAAATTCATAATATCAGTCCAATCATTAACATTCAATCCTTGTGCTTTGGCCTTATTTCTCTGTCAATGACCTAAGAGAGATCTTGACTTTTCAAAGTTTTAAAGCTTTACTCTTAGGGGCATGTGCATGTAAATAACTGGAGAATATTTTTTATAACCTTGTATTCTACCTAGCCCGCAAAGTCATTCTATATGTTGTTTCACCTTATAAATTATATGTATTCTTTCAATACAAAATATTCGTATTACTTTGTTTTTAGTTTGTAGTTTCTAATTTCTGTCATGTTTATTTGTAATTTTTCTCTTTAAGGATTGCACTCGTTTAATTTATATTTGAATTTGTTTTAAATCTTCTATATTGCTTTGTTTGTGTTGAAGTTAGTAATATGACCCAACGGCATAAGGGACAATTCCTTGGTGAGCTATCATCCATAAAGCAGGATTTCTTTTATTAATTATTGTTCTTTCAATGTTTTCCATCTTTTGTGACCTTGCAAACTTAGTTAGCTATCAATGTTGAAAACATAAATTTTTCCTAAGTTTATAAGAGAACAAAATATGTGATTTTTCTAAAACAATCAAATGGGAATAAAAAATGGTAGCCTTGGTTCCTTTGATATTGAAGTAGCCAAGAATGATTTTTCGTTAATTTTAGAAGTATGATTATTATGATAAATGAGAGTCCAAAATTTAATTTCAATCGAATATTTTCGATTTTGTTCGTACAACCAAAATTTAGAATTTTATTCTTTTATAATTTAAATTTTTAGATATTTTTATTAAATCCAAATTGTGAGGGTATTTGCTTATTTACATTAAATGTAAATGAGGAGTAAAAAGAAAAAATGGAAGGGGATTTCTTATTTACATTAAATATCTTAAGTAAATAGAGATTAAAATGAAAAAAATAAAAATGATGATATTTACTTAAATAGTATTAAATGTAAATAAGCTCAAAATCTATTAAAGAAAAACCCATTTTTAGTTGTTTGGGATGTACGGATTGACCCTTGCCTTTCAAAGGGTTGATCCTTGGAGCACCAAAACATGGGAAAACTTTCTAGGAGTGCAAGGATCGACTCTTGCACATCTTTGGGCACTTTGACAGAAAAATAAAAAAACCGCTTAAACTTGAGCCACTTTTCATTCTTTCTCTCCTTTTCGTTTTTCCTTCCATTTTCTCTCAAAATCTTCTCCTTTCAAGACCCTCAAAGCTCCATTATTAATCCTTAGATTCCAAGAGCTAAAGGTAAGAGATTTCAATATTAAAATCATGGGTTTTCAAATTTTAATCTTTTCTTTCTAAAAAAATTAGAAATTGTTCTTAGGTTTTCAAAGTTTTGTTAGGTCTTTCTTCTAGAGAGCTCACCAAGGTAAGACAACAGGTAAAGTAAGTTATTTATTTAATGGGTATGAAGTTTGGAATAAGGACTGAGGTGTTAAGATAAGTCAAGTTGGGAAATGGGTATTTGGGTATTACGAATTTTTGGAATATTTATGGTGATATTAAAGGTTGATTGTTAACTTAGGTGTTATTAGAGACTGAAGCTTGCTGTATTAAGCGAGGCTTTATTGGTTGTAAGTACTTGGAAAGGACAGCATAAGAATTTTGAGTAGACACGTTATTTTGGTATAAATTACTAAACATGTTTAAATATATCACGATCTAATCCCAAGCCATGACAGATGCAAGGGCCTAATAAGTAAAGCCTACTAAGCTCAAGTAAATGCATCTCATATAGCAATATTTCACAATATTCATATACCATTCATATCTGAATACCTAATATATTTTGAATGTGCCTCAACTCAATATTATAACATCAGGTGCTAACATTATCTTTATCCATTCTCCATCACAAGTATCTAGCACGTTGCCATTTAGTTGCTACACCAATACTACTAGACTTATATCAAGTAAAGAATAAAACATCACAAGATAACGGAGTGATACAAGTTGGTGGGGCCTAATGAATGCCATTGTAACACCTGCCATGATGATAAAAAAACATAGAACTGCCCCTTTATGATCCAGCTAACTTTTATTTTGAAAACCGAAAACATGAATTTTAAAAGGGAGAGTACAAATACTTAGTGAGGGACAAGGAAGGAAACAAGCATTAATAGAAGAGTGTTTAACAAACCATGCTATCTTATTTTGAAACCATGCAATTTTCATTTAAAAGCATAAAACTATTCATGCGCATGCTCAAAATCTACCTTATCTTATTTATGAAACATTGATATATTCATATTCCGAAGACCCAAAATTCTTGAGTCACAAACCACATGAAAAAGAACCATTTTTATTGAAAACATGAAGATAGTATCGATATACAAGAAAGTAAGTCTATAAATTTCATTCAAAACTTTGTATACCTTGATGCTTTTCTCATTTCAAAATTTCACCACAACTTAATCCGATCACATAGCTCAATAAATATTTAAATTCCAACACATTCATATAATTGTAAAGTATTGAAAAGCTTATAGCAATATATATCAAATAGTTCCAAGCATCATGATCAAAATTTAATACACTTGTGTAGCAACTTAAGAAGCATAAAATAGAAACCTATCATACATGTTTGGTGGCTGACCAATATGGACAGTGTATTCTGGCCTACTGACTCTAAAATTGCTTATACCATCCTCTAGCCACAAGGCTAGCACTATTTACTCCATTTCCCTTCGTTAACTAGGGTGGTCCTATTGTGCAGAGTAGTTAGCAGAACTATTCTTATCCCAAGTCTTTTATTAAGTGCTCTACCTTAAAACATTTTCCCAAAAAGTTCCATGTTCAACATGAGTAAAGAAAGTATAATCATACCACACATAATATTTCATATGACCAATTGATCATAGCACCTTATATGCTGTCAACATTTAATAACTCTCAAACCAGTTAATAACACTTTCAAAATAAACATAATTGAAGGTAAAACATACAATACAAAAGGCTCGTTTTCCATGCACCTTTTTGAAAATATTGATCATAGCATCATCAAAACATTGCATGCATTTATCAAAAATAATTTAAATGCATATCCCTCACCTTTTATGTCACCTTACCAAAGCCAATTCTAACTAGCTTAATTCCCCAACTTGAGCCATAGAGCTTCAAAAGAGCCTAAACAATTTAACACTTAAAAATCAACTCTAAATCAACATTTTTAAACCATAACTCCCATTAAAAATCTAACACCCTTAAGACCTCAATTCAAGTAAAATATTAAAGTACTAACTGAACCTATAATTGCCAATAAATAGTAGTAAACCAAATACATTATAAAAATTCAAAATTAATAATTATAATAATTAGACACTGGCTAAATTACATCGTTATCTAACATTTAATTTGGAATCCTAGTCTAATTCACAAACCCTTTAAATTAACTTCTCAAATTTAAGGTTTTTTTTATCTTCGCGAGCTTGGAGATGTAAATCCGATTAAAGCCCTAGTATGAAAAATGAAAAACAAAAGGTAAATTAAGGGTAACAATAGAAATCAAGAACCCATGGATAGAAAGATTAGATTTGAGTTTTTTTTTTCTTACCTTATTAGAACCTTAAATGTAGAGATTTAAGCTTGAAAATGACAAAAAGAATGGGAGAGGAAATCTTCCTTTGAAATTTGGTTATAAATGGAAAGTATAGAAACAAAGCCTTTTTGAAGAAATTTGTGGATTTTCATGCTAGGTGAAAGAGAAAATGGAAAAGGAAGAGAAAAGTTGCAGAAAAATGTGGGAGAAAGCTATCTTACTGTGGTCGACCATATGGGGAAGTAAATGAAAGAATGAGGCTTTCTAAAGAGGCTCGGGAGTTTTAAATAAAAGTATAAGATTTAAGCTTTATTTTCATCAAAATAAAACATGGTTTTACTTCCATCAAAATAATACCTTGTACTTGGAGAAGATAGGGGAAAATTCGATCAATGTAAGAAAAGACAGAAAAAGCAAAGCTTTTTAAAAAAGCTTAGAGATATTTTTAAAGAAAGATCTAGATGCTCTACAAGCTTTATTTCCATCAAAATAATACTCTTTTATTTTCATCAAAATAATACACTTTTTTATTTTCATCAAAATAGTACATTGTTTTATTTTCATCAAAATAATGCATTTGTATATATTATTTTTGATGCAAGGTTCGATCTTGACATAGACAAAAAGAAAAAGAAATTTCTTGAGGCTTCTAGAAACTTACCCAAGTAATATTTCCTTCCAAATAATATTTTTGATGTACAATATTTGATAAAAAGAAAGCTCACCAAAATATGACCATTTTACCCTTAGGTTCAATTATCTTTTTTTTTTTTTTACCTTTATTTGGAAATGCTTTTGATGACTCATAATGATTGTGAGATATTTACAATTAGATGTTGTGATGGCAAATGGTTTTAGAAATCTTGATTTGGAAGGTATTTGTATGTAAATATGAATATTACATATTAGTTTTCAAATAAGGAACGAGCTTTTAATTGTTTGGAAATTTCATTTCAAAATGTGTGAAGCATGATTTATATGTGCTTTTGGGTGTTGAAATGTATTTGGATAGTACTCTAGTGTGATGTTTGGTTGTAGCATTGAATGATTTTAATTGATAACACTAAATGAGATTCATGTGTTCTTGTGATTAAGCTTTATAGTATTATGACATGTCATATATCCCTTAACATATTTGTAATATCATAAAAGCCGTAAACTATGGTTAAAACACAGTATTTCAACGAAAACATTAAAGAAATTGCACATCATAGTAAAAGAATTAAAATATGTTCATAAAGTAAAAAACCAAATAACAAATATATTTGCAACAAAAATAACATAAAAAGTGTAGACCACACTAAAAAAGATAAAAACATCCTTACAATTTTATAAAACTTTCGAAAGTGTGTCAGTAGTTGTAATCAATAGCAAATTCAAATTCTTCATTCATTAAAGTTTAATTTAAAGAATAAAGGAAAATCTTGAATTTTTTTTTTGTGCACATATTAAAGGGGAGCATATATTAAAGGGGAGTAATTCCTTAACTGCACATAGATATAAAATATAAACATAGACATTGCACTATTAATCTAGGAGTGTTTTGTCATCATCTAAAATAAGAGAGAAAATGTTGGCTCCATAAGTTTTTGATGATAACAAAACATTCCTATTCATTGGTGTCTAATTATATTATTTGAATGTGTAGGAGAAAATTTAAATTTCTTAACATATCTTTGTTTGAAATCAAGTTAATATGCTTATTCAGTTGCAAGATGGGTTAATTGGTTAAACAAGCAAAGAAGAAAGAGCTTTAATGAAGATAGATCGGTGTTAACTGATTAACATAAATCCTTAATCAGTTAAAGTAATTCTAGGTGTTACACTAAGGACAGGTAGAAAGGTTTTAACTAGTTAACAGAAGGCTTAATTTGTTAAGAGGGTATTGGATATAAAACAGAAGGTTATTAATCGGTTAGCCAAAGTGTTTAATCGATTAAAGGTCAAACTTGAAGTATCCAAAAGCACCAAATTCAAATTCAAAATGAAGTTGACTGTTGAAGGGTGTCAAATGAAGAAATTCAAATTCAAAGAATTTTGAATTGATTGAAGTTTATTTTAGTTAGTTAAAATCGGAGGAAGAAAAGCTTCAATCAGTTAAATGGAGGATTAATCAATTAAAGGAAGACTGCTTGTTGGAGAAGTCTTAAAACAGAAAGTTTTTAATCGGTTAGAGTTTCTTTTAACTAGTTAACACAATGAAAAGAGTTCCCAAACATTGCAAGTCAAATAAGCCTTAATTGATTAAAGCCTTCCTATAACAAAATTTTGGTCCTTTGATCCAAAACTAAATCGGTTGAATCGATTCGATTTTTGACTAGTTCAATCTCTCTTATGTTTGGTCAATTTTCAAAAAAAAAAAAAGTTTAGTTCATTTGACTTTTAAGTATGGCAAACCAAATTGATCAAATCGTCCAATTTCTCATTTTTATCTTACTGCATATTTGATCCGAAAATGGAATAATCATTTTCTATTATTCCTTATTACGTTATCCCTTTTTTAAGATTGTATTTGGTTTACTATCAAGAAAGGTTAGAATAGTCATTATCGTCCTTGTTTTGGTAATTTTTCTTTAAATAACACCTCAATACTTGGTTTGCATATGTTTGCATATTTAAATGATTGAATTCGAATTTTTGTTTTTTAAAATCAAGATTAAATTTTAATAAAATCATTCAAAATAATTAGCACAAATTGAAAATGTGTTGCTGTAACATCTGATCTTAATTTATCTGGGACAGATCATTGATATGTTTTGGACTGCATGTTTGTATATTGAATTGCCCTGGGAAACAAGTTAAATGACAATATTGCCTCTAATAGTATGGTTAAGTTAAATAAGTCTTGGATCAGTTTAAACAGAGAATGGAGAATGAATTTGAGAAAACTAAAACCCATGGAGTGATTTAAAACAGTGATTTGGAGTTCGAGTTTCAGTTTGGAGTTAATCGGGAAAATTGATCGATTAGGGACAAAATGATCATTTTTCAATTTCAGGACAAAATGGAGATTTTTAATAAAGATTTTTATTTTGATGGTCAAGAATAATTATATGAAATACAATATAATTATTGAAACATAAAATGAAGTTTGTAATTTTTTATGTTTTTGGGATACAAGGGTAAAATAGTAATTTTACCCATAAAGGTCAAAACGAGAATTTCTAAAGAGGATTTTAGTCCCATTTGATTTAGATTGATTATTTAGACTTGATAAAACATAATTTGAGTTGAAAAGAGGGAAGAAAATGCAATTTCGGAACATTTTGAAAAATAGGGGTAATATGGTAATTTTACCACCGGAAAATCAAATTTAATTTTTTGAGAGAATTGAGATCAAATTTGACAAATTGGAGTGTGGTATGAGTTTGAGGAGTGAAAAATATGCCTTGTGGTAATTTTTCAAATTTTGGGGTAAAAATGTAATTTTGTACTTTTTCAAGGGCAAAAGTGTAATTTCATAAAATTACACTATAAAAATCTTTGAGAATTTTTCTAGAAGCTTCCTGAATTTAAAGGATAAGTGCTGAAATTTATTTGGTTGAAAAGAAAGTCAAAAGAAAAATTAATAAAGAAATAAATTAATAAAAAATCAAAAAATAAAATAAAATAATAATATTTTATTTGGCTATTAAATAGCTAAAATTTTTAGCCCATTAACCTTATGAGGGACGGTTTAAACTCAGCAAAGAAGGGAGAAGAAGAAAGAAAGAAAACTAAGAACCCTAGGTTGAAAATTCAAGGGGGAAACAAGAAAAATCAAGGATTCAAGGTAGAAAAAGGTAAATTTTCTTGATTTTTCTTGTGATCTAGCTTACCCATGCTTTATTCTTTGTTTTCCATGGTTGAATATTGAGTTATTATGATGAATTCAATTCTGAAAAATGGGTATGGAAGAGAAATTGATGTTGGTTTGGCTTGAGTTTGAAAAATAAGATTGTCACGCCCCGGAATCTCTCATCGAGCTCGTGACAACTGCCGCGATATCCCGATAAGCACTCAATCCCCGAGTACTCTATCGAGACTTCGCAAGGCATCTCGTACCAGTTTTTCGTTTCCCCCGATGCTTGGCGTTGGCTAAACTCATCTTCACGCGGTGGTTTAATGTGAAGTGAATCGTAACATTACCTCGGGAGTTACCCTACTCGCCTCTACGACCGAGGTAACCAATAATCGGGTTTTTCCGTGCTCCTCCAAAAGACAGTCCACGGCAACCCTCACTGTAATGTTTTATTACTTGTAATCCACCAAATTTTATATATAAAATTTCTCGAGTAACGTAGCATGGTAAATTTTCATTTCAATCTGGTCTATCAAGACCACCAATAATTCATAAATATTTTTCATAGAAGCATTAAAATCATGCCATCATGCTACTATAATATCATAAGCCCCAAGTTCAATTTATTACATAAATAACACAATTCAATAATTAGATCTCCATATACTCAGTGTAAATAAATAATTTTTTTTATTTAAAAATTATTTATAAATTCAATTTATTTTTCTTAAATCACATAAACAGATAAAACTATTCTAGATATTGAAAACGGTAAATTATACACTCACCTCGTCACAAGAGTGCTCGATACTCCTGTTTTTAATTTCACTACACCGTTTTTCTCCGGTGTTCGGGAGACCCACCACCTAGGCGATACGCGTGACACAAATTTCAATAAATTGTGTCAATTACTCATAATCAATTTCAGGCTCTATGTGGTGCATGAAATGATAGAAAAATGGTCCGAACAGTCATTTACTCACGGTGTCCGACCGACTCGCCTACGTGCGTATAAATTTCTATAATCTTCATTTGAACTCCAAATCGATTTTTTTCAGTTTCTATATCTCAATTATATCCCAATTGACTTAATATCCTCCAGTGTGGTATAAATTATCAGTCTCGGTAGCAAATTACGAAAATACCCGTAGTGGGTAAAAATTCATGTTTTTGCACAGAAAATTCTCATTAAATTTCTATATCTTTAATTCACCAAAATACACTTAAATACCATAAAATATCCTCAAACCAGCAGCCATTATTCCCCTAGAAAATTCAGCATTAAAATCCTTCAATTCGTTCATGGAAAAATTCGGTCATTACGGTGCACTTACACCGTAATTTTTCCTAGTCAATTTTCTCACTCTAATTCATCATTTTCTAAGCCATTTCTTTTGAAATTCAAACAATCTCTCATTGATACCCAACGTACCAGGTTCAACCAATGAAGAACACTATAGAGAATCAAATTTGTTTCTTGTGGTTTTGCTTATAAACATGCTTAACTATCTCTAAACATCAACATAGTCCAAAATCAAGCCAAACCAACATCAATTTCTCTTCCATATCTATTTTTCAGAATTGAATTCATCATAATAACTCAATATTCAACCATGAAAAACAAGGAATAAAGCATGGGTAAGCTAGATCACAAGAAAAATCAAGAAAATTTACCTTTTTCTAGCTTGAATCTTTCATTTTTCTTGTTTCTCCTTTGAATTTTTGGCCTAGGGTTCTTAGTTTTCTTTCTTTCTTCTTCTCCCTTCTTTGCTGAGTTTAAATCGTCCCTCACAAGGTTAATGGGCTGAAAATTTTGACTATTTAATAGTCAAATAAAATATTATTATTTTATTTTACTTTTTGATTTTTTATTAATTTATTTCTTTATTAATTTTTCTTTTGACTTTCTTTTCAGCCAAATAAATTCCAGCACTTATCCTTTAAATTCAGGAAGCTTCTAAAAAAATTCTCAAAGATTTTTATGGTGTAATTTTGTGAAATTACACTTTTGCTCCCGAAAAGTACAAAATTACATGTTTACCCCAAAAATTGAAAAATTACCACAAGGCATATTTTTCACTCATCAAACTCATATCACACTCCAATTTGTCAAATTTGATCTAAATTCTCTCGAAAAATTAAATTTAGTCCTTTGGTGGTAAAATTACCATTTTACCCATATTCTTCAAAATGTACCGGAATTGCATTTTCTTTCCTCTTTTTAACCTCAAATTATGTTTTATCAAGTCTAAAAAATTAATCTAAATCAAATGGGATCAAAATCTTTTTTAAAAATTCTCGTTTTGACTTTTATGGGTAAAATTAGTATTTTACCCTTGTTCCCAAAAACACCGAGAATTACACTTTTTCACTGTTAAACTTCATTTTATGCTCTAATAATCATATTGTATTTCATATAATTATTCTTGGTCATCAAAATAAAAATTTTTATTAAAAATCCTCATTTTGTCCTGAAATTGAAAATGACCATTTTGTCCGTAATCGATCAATTTTTTTGATTAACTCCAAACTGAACGTCGAACTCCGAATCACTGTTTTAAATCACTCCATGGGTTTTAGTTTTCTCAAATTCATTCTCTATTCTCTGTTTAAATTGATCCAAGACTTATTTAACTTAATCATACCATTAGGGGTAATATTGTCATTTAACTTGTTTTCCGGGGCAATTCAATATACAAACATGCCGTCCAAAGCATGTGAATGACTTGTCACAGATAAATTAGGGTCAGGTGTTACAACACTACCCTCTTAAAATAAAATTTTGACTTCAAAATTTCATTCATCATATTCCACCAAAAATGGAGGTTTTGAATTTTCATTTCATATTTAATCTCACATGTTATCTCCTTTATAAGAAAACTCTGATTCGTTACTTCGATTTCCTTCAACTCGACTTACGTATTTCACGTATGTTTATCCTGATCCTTTTAAAGTTTGATCATCAATAACTTCCTCAATAATGATTTCTTGTCTAGAGACATCTCAGTGTCTCTATTCCTCTTATTAAATTTGAACCAAAATTTCTTTCCATTTGTATCAATTTCAATCATTTCTTACACTTATGTATATATATACACCAATCACCATCATCACTGGATCATTCCTCAACATCTTTTTAACATCCACTCATTCATTCTTATCTTCAAACATTATTATGTATCTTATAGCATCATTAGCATATCACATTCCTTCCGTACACATCCTTTATGTAGGGAAAATTAATAGTCTCTATGATCCCCACATACCTCATATTGACTTTACATTCATACGACTTAGATTTTTCCTTAATCCTCTTAATGTCAACATTTAAATCCATCTCACATGGATTCATACTATAGATTTCATTTTCTTGACTATTTTTCTCAAAAATTCCTTAAATCCATATAATTTTAACTTTCGATGAAATTTCTCATTATTGTGCTATTCATACAATTCATCGCACATCAATTTCAAATTTCGGACTTTTAGAGTTCATCTTTTACTTTAATTAGTCATATAATCATTTTCATGCATAAAAGCACGTGTCGAAAAACTCACAATGCTCTCGAATAGGAAACATAACATCAACACGTGGACCCACTTCCACGTAATAACATCCGGGAGCATCGCCTCTACCGGATTCTCATATAATATGCCATGGCAATCTCAATGATGTTGGTCGACATCGGAGCTATCAAGCGATCGCAATTGCGTAAATCATCTGTGGCCTTGCCACGTATATTACAGACCATGGCCCCAGCCATGTCTAACAATCCGTCGGCCATCCGAAAATGTTTCTAGCTAGAGCTCACTCGTGCACAAGGGTCACACTTAACCAATGTGACAACTGACATACTCTCGACGCTTTCGGTTTATAGAAAAAAAATATATATTTTTTTTCGGGTCCATAATAAGCTTCTCAAGTCTATATATTTAAAACAATTTCTAATTTTCATAACCCACTAGAAGATTTCCATTATCTAGATTATTTTCTATCACTCCTCATGTAATCCTTACATCTTCTAATCATATCTATATATGATTCCGCATCAATTACATGTACTTATGCTCTTTCTTGGTACTTCCAAGTGTTTGTTTAAATTTCTTTATACTACATATGTATATTGTTGCATCATCATATCATTTTATCCGGCTGGTGCTTGCCTTGCACCTACAGTTTCTAGTTCCATTAATACGTTAAATCTTTGCTTTGACAGAATTCACTATGTCTCACGCAATATCATTAGTTTCAATATTGATTCATCATTCAAGATTTAAACCAATTTGAACCTTATATATATCTCAAACAATTCCATATTACTGTTTCCATAACTTTTTAAAAGATTTTCATTATCGGGGTTCTTTTCCATTACCCCTTGTTCCACTATTTCTCGTGAACATAACCAGCTTTTCTCTTAGTCAATTTATTAATGGTAATTGAAATTAGCAAAACCTGAAATTGAGTTCTCATCAAGTACTTCACAATATTAACATAAGTATCATTTTTGTCTTACCACTTTCTCTTTATAACCATTTAATTCCATACTTATTTTCGCCTCATTAATAGCAATACTTCTCTTAAGTATTGTCCTTGAAATCTCTATTTTACATTTAGGTTTCTCACTATTTATGACCACTTAACTTATGACTTCACTATTTAGGTCCTTAGCCATTCTTAAGATCACACATCTTAGACTCGTCATTTGAAATCCGTAATTCCTCGTCACAGGAATTTAATCACTTTCGGAATATTTAATCGTTTAATTTCTTTTCTATCCTCCAAACATATCTTTTACTCAAAGGTATACTTTTGCTTACCAAAATATTCAAATGCGCACTCAACTATTCATATTTTCATTTATTTTCAAGGATTTCTAACACATCACTTAAACAACCTTGCATTATTATCAATTCTTTTCATTTGATAGGATTAAAACAAAATTTGGAATTTTTCATAACATCACTTCACCTCATCACATTGAGTATGCCACCTTGGTAATCTTTCGTTCACAATGTTGTTATTTAGTATTGATATTCCTCATCAATATCTCATAATTTATTTGACTCTCTATTCACTCTTATTTAGCCATCCACAAAGTTTAACTCTCCATTTTTTTTTTCTTTTGAAATTGGACTTTAATCAACTCAGCATTAATCTTGATACTTTACATATTAGCTTATCTCAGTATGACCATTTCAGAAACTTTTAAATTCTCTTTTATCCATGTATCTCTATATATAGCAACATATAAATTTTTTTCCCTCATTTCCATTTTAACACCTTTTTGAAGCACTTAAAATTCCAATTATTAAAATTCCATATTAAGTCAATAAATATCCTTCATAATTCATATCAATATTTTGTCATATCCGTGCATAGTCTCGTACCATTAACATAGTCATACTCTTTTCTTATTGTTTCAAATCTTACATTTAGGTTTCATTCTCTCATATGTCTTTGCATTACAATATCATGAATACTTCAAATAAGTACCTTGACTTGATCATTCGTGCTATAAATCGCACTTTGAACCAAATAGACTTTTAACTTGATTTTTCAAATAACTCATGTATATCAATCTTAATTATATAACTTTATGGGGCATTTAGGCTAGATTTGACATTTCTGAGTCACTTAATCTCAAGCTGCCACATCCACTAATGACATTCCCTTCGAAAGATTATCTTTCCAGGGTATCGTCATGTTTGGGTCCTCATCCCTCTAACACGGTTTTCCCTACAGTCTGCAGTTGGACACGGGGAGGTTCGAACCCAAAACCATTCCTTCCCCTGAAAGTGACACCTTTAACCATCTCACCACATTTAGTCCTTTAATCCTGTAACTCTTCATACTATGCACAGCAAAATTCAAGCTCACCATTTGAATAAATTTATTCATTAACTTTTTACTTCGTGATCACACGTCAATCATAATAATCCTTGATGTTCATTCTTAAATTAACTCATACACTTGTATCTTTAAACCTCAATAGATCCAATCGTTCTTGAAATTTCACAGTCATTTAATCGATATCAACGTCAGTTCCCTCTAAACTACTATATAATTTCCTCGCTTATTTACTCGTAAAACCTTTCAAAATTCCAACACTATTCATATAGGAACATAACAACTCAATCAAAATAGTGCATTTACCTTCATGCACATAAATATTAATTTACTTGTGTTACTACTAATCCTTTCTTTCCAACCAAATCAAATCAATATTTAAAAAGTTCCATAATATATAACTTCACCATATCGTATTACAATGTTATGTTTTTCCATTTCATTATCGTGCATGCTCCACTTTATCTTCCAAAGTTTCTAATATACCTCATAGTTGATCTAGTGTTATCACCAATCCTTTTCATTCAAATTATTCATACCATCTATTATGGTATGCCAAATTCATCTTTTAATCCATTCATATCACTCTCAATTTCTAAATATTTGAATCGTGATTTAACCTTCGTTTACCTTTAACAAATACTTTACCATGGTAATTTCTCAAATAATTCAAAATTCATGAAGAAAATATACTTTACGATTTATGTTTTCATCAATAAATATCTTCGAAAACCCTCATACTTCATGTCCTATCTTAAGACACTCTTCCCAGAAGGTCACCCATCCTATTATTACTCTTACTCAAGCACGTTTAACTTCGAAGTACTAATGAGATTTTGTGCATCAGTACTGGTATGATCGCACCCTACTACTATTTTTATTATTCATAATCACTTATCCTTCTCAGATCCCATCATTTACCTTTAATAAATTTTATTCATGCCATATTCTCTTCTTATAATATTGAAACTTCATTTCATAATTTTCTCTATACTTAAATTTCTTATTTTTTTCTTTTCTTCAACACATTTCTCAATTCTTTTCAAAAGGAAATTTCTCATACCTTGATTAACATCATTACTATATATACTTTCATCAGTCTCGCTATCACTAGGGCTCTCCTTTATTTTAATATGCGCTCCCAAATCTAATGGAACCCAATCTATAGGAACCCTAAACGAATATCCCTCTAAATTATCAAGTTCAGGACACCATCGACTTTCAGCAGTGGAATCAGTCGATTCCTCACTAATGCTACAAGAGGTGTCAAGACTATCATCTTTCCGAGACATTGTAAAGGGATACTCTGTGTACCACAAGGCCTATACAAAATTGACAGTGACGATTTAGTCACTATACCTCACAAAGGTACAAATAAGTTTCTAAAATCTACGTGCAGACACGCACACTCTATTCAACCTACCTTAACTCGACTCGGGCCACGCAGTGTCAATGCAGATTTTTAAAACAACTTTAAAAATCAAAATTTTTCACACTTTTACAATCAGGAGCAACCAAATGCTCTGATACCAATAAGATTGTCACGTCTCGGAATCTCCCATCGAGCCCGTGACAACTGCCGCAATGTCTCGATAAGCACTCAACCCCCGAGTACTCTATCGAGACCTCGCAAGGCATCTCGTACTAGTTTTTCATTTTCCCAGTGGTTATTAGTTTCCAAGAAACATTTTTCACATAATAAAATTTTGTTTTCGAATTAAAATAATTAGATCACACAATTTACCAATCGGGGGTATTTTTGTCTTTTATTTCGTTCAAAAATTTCGAAATCCAGTTTTTTTGAACGTATAGGTAAAATAAATTTATACATAATAACTCAAATATACAAATCAATTTACAATGACACGTGGGCCCTACTATGTACAACTATGTACCTTTGTATGCTAAAGACGCGGCTTTAATCAAGCCTATATATGCATTCCGAGTGCTTATCAATGATCTCGAGCTTGAAAGGGGGAGAAGAAGGTGGTGAGTTTTACAACCCAGTGAGTTAGATAATTACCATCTACGACATCTAAAGTCTAGTAGATGGAGACAATATAAATAAAACACAATGCCATCATGTAGTTTATAACATCAATTTAATACAATTGTACAAATCAATCTTATTTATCAAAATCCAAGGCTTACGTTTTATTTATACAAAATCAAGCTTAAGTCAAATCTCATACTCGTGGACACTTGATCAGAGTGTCTAATCGAGTCCGCCAAGGCTGTTAGAATTTCATAATTTTTCAAATACAGTCGATCCTTGGCGTTGGCTAAACTCATCTTCACGCGGTGGTTTAACGTGAAGTGAATCGTAACATTACCTCGGGAGTTACCCTATTCGCCTCTACGACCGAGGTAACCAATAATCGGGTTTTTCCGTGCTCCTCCTAAAGGCAGTCCACAGCAACCCTCACTTCAGTATTTTATTACTCGTAATCCACCAAATTTTATATATAAAATTTCTCGAGTAACGTAGCATGGTAAATTTTCATTTCAATCTAGTCTATCAAGACCACCAATAATTTATAAATATTTTTCATAGAAGCATTAAAATCATGCCATCATGCTATTATAATATCATAAGCCCCAAGTTCAATTTATTGCATAAATAACACAATTCAATAATTAGGTCTCCATATACTCAGTGTAAATAAAACAATTTTTTTCGATTTAAAAATCATTTATAAATTCAATTTATTTTTTTTAAATCACATAAACAGATAAAACTACTTTAGATATTGAAAACGGTAAATTATCCACTCACCTCGTCACAGGAGTGCCCGATACTCCCGTTTTTAATTCCACTACACCGTTTTTCAAAATAAACATAATTGAAGGTAAAACATACAATACAAAAGGCTTGTTTTCCATGCACCTTTTTGAAAATATTGATCATAGCATCATTAAAACATTGCATGCATTTATCAAAAATAATTTAAATGCATATCCCTCACCTTTTATGTCACCTTACCAAAGCCAATACTAACTAGCTTAATTCCCCAACTTGAGCCATAGAGCTTCAAAAGATCCTAAACAATTTAACACTTAAAAATCAACTCTAAATCAATATTTTTAAACCATAACTCCCATTAAAAATCTAACACCCTTAAGACCTCAATTCAAGTAAAATATTAAAGTACTAACTGAACCTATAATTGCCAATAAATAGTAGTAAACCAAATACATTATAAAAATTCAAAATTAATAATTATAATAATTAGACACTGGCTAAATTACATCGTTGTCTAACATTTAATTTGGAATCCTAGTCTAATTCACAAACCTTTTAAATTAACTTATCAAATTTAAGGTTTTCTTATCTTGGCGAGCTTGGAGATGTAAATCCAATCAAAGCCCTAGTATGAAAAATGAGAAACAAAAGGTAAATTAAGGGTAACAATAGAAATCAAGAACCCATGGATAGAAAGATTAGATTTGAGTTTTTTTTTTTTTTCTGACCTTATTAGAACCTTAAATGTAGAGATTTAAGCTTGAAAATGACAAAAAGAATGGGAGAGGCAATCTTCCTTTGAAATTTGGTTATAAATGGAAAGTATAGAAACAAAGCCTTTTTGAAGAAATTTGTGGATTTTCATGCTAGGTGAAAGAGAAAATGGAAAAGAAAGAGAAAAGTTGCAGAAAAATGTGGGAGAAAGCTATCTTACTGTGGTCGACCATATGGGGAAGTAAATGAAAGAATGAGGCTTTCTAAAGAGGCTCGGGAGTTTTAAATAAAAGTATAAGATTTAAGCTTTATTTTCATCAAAATAAAACATGGTTTTACTTCCATCAAAATAATACCTTGTACTTGGAGAAGACGGGGGAAAATTCGATCAATGTAAGAAAAGACAGAAAAAGCAAAGCTTTTTAAAAAACTTAGAGATATTTTTAAAGAAAGATCTAGATTCTCTACAAGCTTTATTTCCATCAAAATAATACACTTTTTTATTTTCATCAAAATAGTACATTGTTTTATTTTCATCAAAATAATGCATTTGTATATATTATTTTTGATGCAAGGTTCGATCTTGACATAGACAAAAAGAAAAAGAAATTTCTTGAGGCTTCTAGAAACTTACCCAAGTAATATTTCCTTCCAAATAATATTTTTGATGTACAATATTTGATAATAAGAAAGCTCACCAAAATATGACCATTTTACCCTTAGGTTCAATTATCTTTTTTTTTTGCCTTTATTTGGAAATGCTTTTGATGACTCATAATGATTGTGAGATATTTACAATTTGATGTTGTGATGGCAAATGGTTTTAGAAATCTTGATTTGGAAGGTATTTGTATGTAAATATGAATATTACATATTAGTTTTCAAATAAGGAACGAGCTTTTAATTGTTTGGAAATTTCATTTCAAAATGTGTGAAGCATGATTTATATGTGCTTTTGGGTGTTGAAATGTATTTGGATAGTACTCTAGTGTGATGTTTGGTTGTAGCATTGAATGATTATAATTGATAACACTAAATGAGATTCATGTGTTCTTGTGATTAAGCTTTATAATATTATGACGGGTCATATGTCCCTTAACATATTTGTAATATCATAAAAGCTATAAACTATGGTTAAAACACAGTATTTCAACGAAAACATTAAAGAAATTGCACATCATAGTAAAAGAATTAAAATATGTTCATAAAGTAAAAAACCAAATAACAAATATATTTGCAACAAAAATAACATAAAAAGTGCAGACCACACTAAAAAAGATAGAAACATCCTACAATTTTATAAAACTTTTAAAAGTGTGTCAATAGTTGTAATCAATAGCAAACTCAAATTCTTCATTCATTAAAGTTTAATTTAAAGAATAAAGGAAAATCTTGAAATTGTTTTTTGTGCACATATTAAAGGGGAGTAATCCCTTAACTGCACATAGATATAAAATATAAACATAGACATTGCGTTATTAATCTAGGAGTGTTTTGTCATCATCTAAAATAAGAGAGAGAATGTTGACTCCATAAATTTTTGATGATAACAAAACATTCCTATTCATTGGTGTATAATTATATTATTTGAATGTGTAGGAGAAAATTTAAATTTCTTAACATATCTATTGTTTGAAATCAAGTTAATATGCTTATTCAGTTGCAAGATGAGTTAATTGGTTAAACAAGCAAAGAAGAAAGACCTTTAATGAAGATAGATCGGTGTTAACTGATTAACATAGATCCTTAATCAGTTAAAGTAATTCTAGGCGTTACACTAAAGACAGGTAGAAAGGTTTTAACTAGTTAACAGAAGGCTTAATTTGTTAAGAGGGTATTGGATATAAAACAGAAGGTTATTAATCGGTTAGCCAAAGACTGCTTGTTGGAGAAGTCTTAACACAGAAAGTTTTTAATCGGTTAGAGTTTCTTTTAACCAGTTAACACAATGAAAAGAGTTCCCAAACATTGCAAGTCAAAGAAGCCTTAATTGATTAAAGCCTTCCTATAACAAAATTTTGGTCCTTTGATCCAATTCGATTTTTGACTAGTTCAATCACTCTTATGTTTGGTCAGTTTTCAAAAAAAAAAAATGTTTAGTTCATTTGATTTTTAAGTATGGCAAACCAAACTGATCAAACCGTCCAATTTCTCATTTTTATCTTACTGCATATTTGATCCGAAAATGGAATAATCATTTTCTATTATTCCTTATTACGTTATCCCTTTTTTAAGATTGTATTTGGTTTACTATCACGAGAGGTTAGAATAGTCATTATCGTCCTTGTTTTGGTAATTTTTTTTTAAATAATACCTCAATACTTGGTTTACATATGTTTTCATATTTAAATGATTGAATTCGAATTTTTGTTTTTTAAAATCAAGATTAAATTTTAATAAAATCATTCAAAATAATTAGCACAAATTGAAAATGTGTTGCATTTGCACCTTAATATTTTTTTATTGTAAAAGAATACAGATTTGAGACTGTTATTTGAAAAGAATAACATATATATATTTATTTATTATTGAGTCAAATATTCCAATGTCATTTACACCTTAATATTTATATTATTAATATAACTTATGCTGCACTAAACAAAATATATGATTATATTACAAACTGGAACATTTATAACATCCATATATATAACCAAAGAAAAATTAAGTAGAATATGATCTAAAATAAATTTATCTGCTTCATCATTATACTTTAAATTGTTTATCTTAAATATATAAAACAAAATACTAAAGAAGATTGCATTACCTTTGATCCTTTGATGTCGAAAATCACAAGATCCTTGAGTTTAGTTATCGAAATCCTTTATGCATCAAATTTGGATTATTGCAAACAAGAAGTTATCGATCCATGATGGGAACCGTAACTCAACCCAACCTATTATTGATTTGTAAATGAAAAACTCAATTCGACTCAATTCGACATTGAACCGGCCCATACTAGTCGAGTTGGGTCGGCATATGAAGGAGCCTCCCCCTCTGGAGAAGCTAGCCTCTGTAGAGGGCGACAAAACGTGTGCCTTCATGGGCTGCGGTGCCTTGGGCTCCCAAATCCTTCTTGCCCGTGGACTGAGGCGAAACCAAGACCCAGCTACATCTTTCCGAAGATACAACTTTACTGATCTGGAACGATGTGGTTCTCGTGTTTGATACCCAGGACGCCTCCTCAGGCCAGCCTTCCTTTGTTCCATATACTCGGATGTTATCTGGAAAAGCTGACCCTTTCTTGGCGGAAATTGACGGTAAGCTATATGTTTTGAATAGTTCCAGGTCGATTCATGAATGTACAAAAACGTTTAAAGTTTTTGATTCAAAACTGAATCAATGGACAGCACTCTCTGATCCACCATTTATTACTGGTAGTCATCCAGTCAGGCCTGGATTTGCTGAATTCTCTTACCTCACACTTATTTCTTGTAAGGAAATTTTCTTGTGAAGTCCAGCTTTTGGTGTTCTGCGTTACGACATTGATCACGACATTTGGTACAGTGATATGACGTTTGGTCGCCCACTTCTACCCTTTATGGATAAGTCCGGTGTAAGCTTTAATTTTGGTGATGAAGATGTGTGTATTTGCTTTGAAAATGGGTTTTTAAAGGCTTATCTGGTTAAGGAAATAGGGGGTTTTAAAAAGGTGAGCAAAGTGCAAAAGCTTGGATTGATCGCATCTGAGGATAATCTATGTTGTTGTTTTGCAAAAACTTGAGGGTCAGAAGATGTGTCTTGTCACCAACACCAAGGATTCTGACTTAGATGAGATTGATGTTGTTGTGGCCACTTGTGAATTTGAGCGGCGCAAAGACATTGCAGCTTCTTAGGGCAAACCAGTTGTGGACGATACCAATGGCTGTGATTTCACTTTGGAGGAAAGAGAGGCTATTTTGAGATCTGATTTTTTGGAGAGGGATCTTGTGGATTTTCGTATCCTCAGTAAATATTGTTATCCCCGTGATCGCTTTGCTACTGGGTCTTGCGTTCTTTGGAAAGCAATTGGGTGCTTCGCCCTGTAAGTCCATCAGCATTAGCTGCTTTTTACATTGATTCATGTTGATCCCTGTCCCCATGCTGTATGCTATAGTGCTTATAACTTGCTGTCTAAAAGGACTACACACCTTAAATAAGCCATTTGATTGCATAAACTTTTGAACAATTGCATTTACATAAATGATGGCATCCATATTTTCATTGCATGCCGGCAATGGCAAGTACTTGTGCCAAAAAAAGAAATCTAGAATTACATGAAGTAACTCTCCTGCGGGCAAAGCTACTGCGTTGTGGAGATCGTATCAAATGTTTTTTGGGAAATAACATTATACCTCTGTTCTTAGTTTTGAAACAAAAAAATTTATTTCTTGACTTCCAACTCTGTCTTTCTGTAAATTCTTTTGCTTCCATCTTTTTCAGTGGATTTACCAATTGCAAAGAGCCTAAACTTATTCAATAACTTAGACTGACTTGAATGCTCTTTTATTAGTAGCTAATAAGGGAGATGGAGCAAATTTTTGTCTGAGTGTTATGTAGGACTCGTAGGAGTTGATAAATTTAAGTTTCTATATATCAACTTTACCAATTGTACATTTCTCCCTCTTGACAGCATTGCACTATTAACCACTAATTATAAATTTCCCTCCACATGTTCAAAGGAGACAGAATACATAGAATGCAGTGTTATGGCTTAAAAACTTTTAAAATATAGAATGCTGAACACAGCAAAGGAGAGATTCAAATGTAATCACTTGATGCCTTATTATTAGGTTTATGAAAATAGCAAGGAAGATGGATGACACATTATTCGAAATTAAAAACTACCATATCTTATGGATTCATGACACATTATTCAAATTAATTATTGTCCGGCCAGAACATGGACTGAAGAGAGGTAACAATATTCTTGTCCAGCTGGAAGGCCTTGGTGAGAACATCAGGATTGATGGGAGGGTTTGAGCCAAAGACTGCCTTTGCAATAGTGATAACTCCTGGATTTTGGCTGCTGAGAGCAGCCAAGGCAACTGCATTAGTTTTCCCTACATTGAGCTGGAAGTGGATGAGACCAATTGGGAAAACAAACACATCTCCAGGATACAAGACTTTGGTGATGAGACGATTCTCCGGGTCGGATGTAACAAAGCCAACATAAAGTGTGCCCTCTAAAACTACTAGGATCTCAGAGGCACGAGGATGAGTGTGAGGGGGGTTTAGGCCTCCGTACGGAGCATAGTCAACTCGAGCCAGAGATATGCCAAGAGTGTTAAGTCCTAGTATTTGTGCAACATTGACAGGAGTCACAGTTGATCCCACTTGATTTGATGTGTTTCTGGGGATGTTGAGCCCTGGAAAGAAGAAGTCTTCTGGCTTGGCAAGCTTTGGGTCCTTGCAGAACTTCCCATTTACGAACACTGCATCAATGAAAGTAATGTTAGTTAATTATGAAGAAAAATATTGCTCGGGATGGAAATTTTAGTCACTGACATAAAATAATAATTAACATGAAATTCCTGAGAAACAAAACATAATACTATAACATACCGCCATCCTTGGTGTCATTGATGGCTACACAGAAGTCTTGGAGAGGGCTAGGGTCATCAGCTGAGGCTAATGACCAAGCAAAGGCCAAGAAGGCAGAAGCTACAAGGAAAAGTTGAACTCCTTTCATTACAATTCTGCTTGCAGGAAATCTATCCTAAGTTGTGGAGCTGTATGCTACGACTTGGGAGAGCGGTGAGAAATCCTGCATGGCAGAAAGGTCTATTTATAGATGGAAAACAAATGAACTGGTCCTTGTTTCCTCTCAATGAAGTTGGTGACTACTGGCCATGTGCCTTCGGAACTAGTTATTTTCTATTTTGGAAATGAATCATTCTTCAACAACTGCATTTTCTAGTTCCATTTTCCTCATCCATGGCTTACATCATTTTAATATTGTCGTGGAACAGGTCTTAATTCACTTAAGACTTCTGTGTATCTTTCCTGTATTTTTCTTTTTGGATTGAAGTTTTATGCGTTGATTGATTCTGTGTTGCCTTTGTGGAAAGAAATGCTAGAAACAAGTTCATATTTGATAACCTGCAGTTGGGGTATAATTTTCCACATTATGAAAAAGTCATAACTTATTTGCGACTTCTTTGAAATTACAAACATTTATAAAAAATTTTGGATTAGGTAGCAAATGAATGTTTCCTAAGTAAATAAGTTTATAGTTATTTAGGAAGTGCATCACATACCGTCAAATATGAACTGATCATAAACAGTTTTGCATAGTCTTCTTCATACCTTAAACTTTTTCTTTTTCCTTTTTATTCATTATTTGAGTGAGATAATCGATTTATATCTGGAGTTGCTGCAAATAGCCGGCAAAGTTTTGTTTGTTGAACTCAATTCATTGCTTATAATTAGCATGATCTAAGAAGTGATAATGGGACAAAAACTTATGCTACAGTTGAGGTTTCCAACTTTATGCCCAATCAACATATTATATAGTCTCAGTTGACAAAGTCTAATCTGACATGTTCATGAATACTCAAACATAGTACATCTGTGCTTACCACATTCACAACATTTGTAATTTCTTGCAAGTTCAATCAACCATGCTAGACTCAAACATCTTCAATTAGCCAAAAATTAATTAGGGCTGCTTTGAATTGATCTTAGAATTGACCAAACTGTGGCTGGAAGAAACTGTTTCAAGAATTGTGGGTGATGACTCAGCTGTAACTCTTACAGACATGAATAATCATTTGAGCATTTGGTGATTTCTTTATTTGGTGTACAAACCAGGGAAGCAAATGCTCAAAGTCAAATGGCAAAATAGTTAATTATGTTGCATAACATTATTAATGAACAATAAGAATAGTTGTTAAAAGTATTGGTAGGTGATAATGACATTGAGCTACAAAAAAATTATTAACAGATTATACCATGCAGATCCTGTTCATTGAATTGCAACTACCAATTGTGACTGTGTAATGTGTAATGACTCAAATTTGCCTAGTCAGTCTTCTAGACGTGAAAAAGAAAAAAGAAAGTCAACTTGAATACTAGCTTCAAAGACTTTGAATCATATTTATATGAGTGATGGCACGTTATTATTTAATATAAATTTGTTGCTGACATTATATATGTATCCTTTGTAATTAATCTCCATTTGGAAATGGCATATTATCTTATGATGTGTTCTGAGAAGAGTTTCATATTTTCATGGCAGCTTTTACCTGTCATTAGATTAATGTCGGGCAGAGAAGCATACGCAGTTAATTAGATGCCACAAGAAATTAAGAACAGAAGCATTTCTCTTGACATTTGTAGGGACTTGTCTTTCAAATTTGTCATGACTCGTGAGTTCTTGTAAGATCATTCAATTTTTAAAACAACTGAATTACTGAGAAAGGAGTGAAGGAGCAAGTAACCAACATGCTGATTGTGTGCAAGGCCCTGAGCTAACAGATGTAGTGGATAGCTATGGCAAGATGTAGCAGCAAGGACAAGGCATTTGCACTTTAATATCTTAGACAAACTGGCAGCAAGGACAAGGCATTTGCACTTTAATATCTTAGACAACATTGTTCAATCTAATTACATCAATAAGCAACTGACTTCACGGAGTCAAAAATCAATTCATTACAGATTTAACTCTTTAGTATTTTTATGAATATTTTCCAATTTTAGATTGTCTAACAACTCATCAACTCATCTGGTCATTAAAGAAAATAAAAATAAAAAACCTTAGTTAGTCTCACAAGCATGCTGAGAGAACATTCTGCACCTCAACAACTCTGTTCTTTTTTTTTTTTTTCCACCTAACATCTACCAAGGTACTCTACAAAGTGAGGGACATGTCTTATCTTCTTAGCGATATTTTGGACACAATTAATTGGATCGAAGTTGAACATACCAACTTATTGAAGTTATTAAAATACCATTAGGGTTAATATAAATATATTATTTAAATATAGGCAGCAACCTTAATGGAAAAAGCTAAAACTATATACTACGGTGTAGGATTTGGGGATTTTTAAGAACAACTTGAAGAATAAGCATTCAAAAGCTATTTCTGGGTTGATCATTATAGGGTGAGTAAAACCTTATTTTAAATAAAAAGAAAACACGTGATTGATTTACAAGAATTTGGATTGAAATTGAAAAGGAAAATCTATTTGTAGCATCAAGTATCATGTACTATCCAGTCAATTTGAGTCTTATTATGAAATGATTTATGGAGTTTCACTAGTTGGGTTATATATGGTTGGAAAGCTACATGAGTTTATTTTCTAACGAACGAAACAGAAGTGGAATCCGAATTTTCAATGCAAAGATATGAATTTTTTTGAAAAGACAGTGCAAACTGCTTGGCAGCAACTCCAGGGGCCAATTCGAAAATTTTCTGCACTTTTCCTACAGTGAAATAAGTTTTGAGATTTATATGGATAGAAAGGTTATCAAGTCTAGTTTCCGAGGCACTAAACGAATCTTGTTTCCGAGTTTCATAGCTTAAGATATGGTCATTTTAGTGAATGATGTGCAAGTTGTCTAGATTTTTGATTTAGGAGAGTTTGGATTATTGTGTGTAGTTTCAGATGATAAAGAAATTTTAGAGAGTTAGATGGTTGCTAATATGTTTAAATAATTATTATTAGGCTTTTGATTATTTTGGGAGGAAGCGAGTTTGTTAGAACCAAGGGCGGTAAGTATATCTCCACACACTTTACTTGTTTCGAAACTATCGTATATGTATATTTCTTAAATGAATTAAATGTCTTATTTCATTATTTCAGTATATTGAAAATAGAGTCAAGTATATGATTATTTTCTATTTTGAACTTAATAATATGATGAATATTGACTTATAAATAATTTGGTTTACTCCTGTAATGAAAAATTGGATTTTCAAATGATTTGAGTTATACATATGACGAACATCATTCTATGAATGCTTTGATTGATTTATGTGATAAAAATCAATTTATGAATGAAAGAAAACCTTAATCATCTTTAAAGAATGTTTTAAGAGCTACGAAATAATCTTTGGGAAGTGAGATAATCGACTTCAGCACTAGTTCTACGACCTTGCTAACAAGATATTATTGTTAGCAAACGGTCCTACTAATGAGATATAATAGTTAGTAACGATGATAAAAATGATTAGTCAATACGGCCCTTGTCATGGGATATAACAATGATAGTAGTTAAGATGAATTTTTGCGAGTTTAAAAGATTGAATCTATGATTTGTTAGAATGATATTTCAAAAATGATATATGATGATCAATGATTTAAAAACTCACTATGTTATCTATTTTTGTATATAATGATTCTTTAACTATTTGGAACCATGATTTATTGAAATGCCCTTGCATGATCTATATGTTATATTGAAAACAATACTTGATCCGGTAAGGTATGTGCAACTATACTTGCTAAGCCGTGGTTTGCTTATTCCTTTATTGTATTTTGCTGATGACTAAAGATATGAACTTTAAGATCATGGCAGCTAAGAGAATAGAATGAGAAGTTTGTCCTAGTGTCAAGACATTGTTAACTACTTTGAAAAACATACTATGTGTAATGGATATTTAAGTTTCTAGATATTTATTTATTTTTCTTTAATATATTAGTTGGATCTTAATCATTAATTATGCGAATATGTTGGAACATAATTATTATTATGATTTTAATTTTGGACTATTACGAGAATGATGAAAGGAAAGGCTTTGTATTACTTTGGGACCTAATTTCAAGGTAATATGACCGTGTCATGATTAGGTATTGAGGCATGGCATTTTTTATCTTTGAGTAGCAGATGACATAACTTTCAAAAAAAAAAAAAGAAAAATAATCGGTGACATATGTAATAAGATGTACATATATAAAGGATTTTCAATGATTTAAGAAAGAATCAAGGTAACAATACAAAGATTGATCTAATAAATCACGTTGATTTAATTTATAATCTATACAGTTTTATAATTGTATTAACTTCCCAAGATGGTATGATAGATATGATTTGAATTTGTAAACTAATTCTTAAAATCGACTTGTAGTTGAACGCCATCCTCAATAATGACAGTATGTCAAAATTTAAATCCAATACAAAATCTTTATGTACTTGAATCTACAAATTGTAATTGTTTTTGGTTAAATTAATTGTAATTAACTTAAAAACGTCGTTAGTGCACTCAATCAGCATATAAGTTGGGGTCAGTCTCAGTTGGTGCATCCAATAGAACATAATATTGAACAGATTGCAACATCTAATGCTAATGTCCATAGCCGACTGAATATTCCAAATTGCTCATTACAATAAACCCAAATCATGCTTAGTAGTTTTCGATTATTCTTACTATTAACATAGTTTTTGTTTCAAGACTTGATCACTGGTTATTGTTTTGTTAAAGATTTAGTTTTTGTTATGTATTAGGTATCTTACGAAATAAAGTTTCAGTCAGTTATGACAGTATCTGTTTCATAAAGTTCTTATTAGTTATATTTTATAGTTCTATTTTACAAGTAAAATATAATTTAGTTATCATTGTCACAACTGGGTGCTTCGCCCTGTAAATCCTTCCACATTAGCTGCTTTTTACATTGATTCATGTTGATCCCTGTCATTGTCACCAATGGCTGCGATTTCACTTTGGAGGAAAAAAAGGCTATTTTGAAAAGTAATTTTTTGGAGAGGGATTTTGTGGATTTTCGTATCCTTAGTAAATATTGTTACCCCCGTGATCGATTTGCTATGGGTCTTGCATTCTTTGGAGAGCAATTGGGTGCTGCAAGTCCTTCCAAATTAGCTTCTTTTTACGTTAATTCATGTTGATCCTTTTGATGTTTGTTGGTGAATAAGCTTACTATGCCCTGTCCCCAAGCTTATAACCCGCTGTCTAAAAGGACTACATGCCCTAAATAAGCCATTTGTTAACTATTGATTGCATAAACTTTTAAACAATTGCATTTACACGAATGATGGCATCCAAATTTTCATCGCATTCTGGCAATGGCAAGTACTTGTGCCACAGTGCCTTATTTTGTTTTCTTTCTTTTGCCAAAAAGGAAATCTAGATTGGATACACATGAAGTAATTCTCCTGTGGACAAAGCTACTGCATTGTGGAGATTGTAACAAATATTTTTTGGGGAAAAAACATTATACCTCTGTTCTTAGTTTTGAAGCAAAAAATTATTTCTATTTTCAAACATCAGTGTCTTCTTAACTTCCAACTCTGCCTTTCTGTAAATTCTTTTGCTTCCATCTTTTTTATTGGACTTACCGATTGCAAAGAGCCTAAACTTATTTAATATCTTAGACTGACTTGAATGTTATTATATTAGAAGCTAATAAGGGAGATGGAGCATATTGTTGTCTAAGCTTCATGTAGGACTCATAGAGTTGATAAATGTACAATGGTTGTGGCTGTGGGAAAAGATGACTGGTGCTCTAAGTTGGGACTACTGCTGCATTGTGGGTGGGAAAATTGGTGGTTGGTGGACTTTATAGGTTAGTCCAGGAACTTCCTTGAAGAGGAATGAGCACCTTTGAACAGAGTCAAGCCGATTCTTCTATTACCAGGGAAAGAAGTGTTCTTATGTTTTACTTTCTAATTGATAGAATCTAGGTTAGCAATGTTTTCATGCCCCTGTAGCATATTTGGTGCTGATTAGTAATATTCTCAGATTCAATTTTACGAATGGCACAGGGAATGAAGAAAAAAACTCACGTCTTAGCTTCTGATATCTGTCATTCGGATCAAACAAACTGCATGCGATTATGTTGTTTGTTTTCATGATGGACCAGTATCTTTAATATTTTATACCCAAAAGAACATCAAAATTTTTGTAGGGAGATGAATTCATCTCTTACAGTTTCTAGTGTTTTATATGTTCTGTCGTTATTAGGGCATTTCATTAGGATAAGGACACTGTGATTTCAACAGTTGTAGCAAGAATTACATGATGCAGCACAGTGCTTGTGATCTTCAATTTCTGCTGTGTACAAATTCTGCTGTTGTAACTTCAGTGTTGAGGCTAGAGTTTGGTAGGAAGAAAATGAGGGCATTAGGGTTTTGGTGAGGAGTTTTAGTAATAAATGTTGCATGACATATTGTCAATAGGATTGTATTCTCTCCTTAGATGATTTAAATCTTTTGATTATTTACTCCAACAACATAACTTAAGAATCATTCTTTTTTTCCAATTAGGTAAGGTGTTTTAGAACAAAATATTTGTCAAGTGGTGGGTTAAGGTCTATATCTTTGTCCTCGACCATAGAGTCGATAAATTGAAGTTAATGTTGGAGAGAAAAGTGCCACTATCTTGGTAAATAAAATGTTAATTAAAGAACTTAACCTGGTTCTTTCCCGCAAATAGATACTTGATATGAACTTGAACTTTGAGCACCTTTTGTGTTATAAAATTTCTTATGCAAGTGATAAGTTTTGATCTTCAGCGTCATTTTTCCATCAGATCTTACATTCATTTTAAGATTTTCTCCAATCTTGTTCGCACTGATTGTGCATTAAGAGCAATGCCTTTTAATTTTTTTTTTTGGTTACTGATTTGAAACAGGTGATTTATAACATTCTAGCTCTTGGAAGAGGCTGTGAAGGGATAAGGCCAAAGGGGAACGATGCAAATAACTTGTTATGGTTCTTTTAAAGTGTAAATTATCTCTACTTTCTAAGTTTTTTTAATAATTCATTATAAGTTTATTAATATTAAAAATGGACACGAAATCCCAAGAATGCAAACATCATTAACAGAATATAGGGAATGTCTAAAATACCCTTTATTTTATTCTTTCTTTTAATTCAATGACACTGCTCCCACTTTTTGTTCCCTTCCCATTTCAGTCTTTCCCTCTCGACTCTCACTCTTCACTCTACGAAAAGAGAATTGATTTAGAGCCGTATGGTGACTGTTCGCTCTCTCTTCTTTAATTCTCTCTCATGCTTGATCTCTCCTTTCTCCTCTTTCCTTTTTCCTTACTCATTCTTTCATTCTTTCTCCATATTCTTCCTCTAAGCAAGAGAACATTCTAATGAAAATTATGGATCCATGGCATTAGGAAAAGACGGAAATGCCATGGCCTTCTAAAAACATAAAAAGGGTTTGGGACAATTTTTTGGATGGCATGCTGAATGGTTGCCCCCTTGTCATTTCAGGGAAAAAAAAGTAAATAATAGTTAAAAAAACTTATGTTGAGGGATGATGGATTAATTGTCATTAATTTTTATACTCACACGATATTAATAAAAAAATAAAAATATGTATGTATTTGTTTTAATATTTAACTCGGGATGTGAGATTTCAAGTTAACATCAAGTATGTACATTTTAAAGGTGTATAGATATATAAAAACATAGTATATAGTTTTATTTGAACAAAGTATAATTCAATTAATTTTATCTATATTTTGGATTAAACAAATATATTTTGAACTGTCTCATTATAAATTGGTTATGAGTCGGTTTCAAGTACTAACTACTAAGTATCCTTAATTTTATTTTGATGTATAGAATATACTTAACTGATTTGTAAATCTTAAAAATTCAAGAAAATTAGAGAACTTAAAAATCTTAATCATTATACAAATAACTCAAAAAGTAATTAAATCATTGGTATATCTCACTATACAAAAAAGGTTATAATATTCATCATTTGTAAGTTTGATAAATTAACATTTAACATAATAATAGGTCAGTTTTTCATAATTTATATCAACATAATAATTTTTAAATGATTTTTTATATTCTAAAAATGTTGAAAAAAAAGAAAAGAGAATAAAATGTTATGAATAAAAAATGACTGTAAAAAGAACAAGAAAACCCAAAAGAGTCAAAAACCAAAAAAGAAAAAACAAAAATTAACGTTCACCATGTGTAAATTGTAAAAATATCACATTAACATCACATTATTACCTATATAACTTTTACAGAACTAGATTCATACTATATAAACAAGAATATATTAAATCAATACAGTTAAATATTATATTAATATTGATAACAAAAAATTTTAACACAGTCAATTATTAGATAGATATTGTAAATTTCAGAAAATATTATTTAAGAAAATTCAGAACTTCAATAAATTAGGCATAATTTGAGCTATTTATATAATAAAAATAATTTTTTTATTTTAAGAAAAAAAAAGGAGAATGAAATTTTATGAATAAAAAAAAGAAAAAACAGTAAAAGACAGGAAAATCCTCAACCGTTAATGGAGAAAAACAAATGAAAATGTTCATATTTTTGGTATTCTAATAATATTTTTTCAGCTCTGCTTTGCATAAACGACAAAACGTTCAGAAGCACAGCACCCGTGAAAAGTTGCAGATTCTCTCCGTACTCCACCCCCTCCCCTTTCCCCTTCTCAGAGCTCCATTAATAATTCCATTCTCTTCTCTCCAAGCCCAAAAGCGTACAAAAACAAAACCCTTCTTTTCCTTTCCCTTTAAAATATAACGCGAGGAGAAAAAGAAGCAGCTCTGTGACTGTCACTCATTCCCCACTTCCCTTCCATGGAGTCCTAGTGAATGGCTACTAATCTTAGCAACTCATTCCCCACTTCCCTTCCATGGAGTCCTAGTGAATGGCTACTAATCTTAGCAATTCATTTCTTTTGCTTTTCCCACATTCCTCAAAAGGGTAGCTTTTTCTTTCTTCAATCTTCACCTCTTACATCTCAAACAAAACCCCACCCAACTGTCAACCACAGCCGCAAAATGAGCTACTTGGGTTTCGGTTACTGATCTTTTTCTTTGCTTCTTGTTGCATATCTCAGGGGACGTGTGGGTCGGTGGGAATCTGGGATTTTGTTTTCGAAGAAAATGGGGAACGTTTGTTGGGTGTATTTGGTGCTGGCAGTTTGTTTTGGGTTGTTTGTGAACACTCTGAGTCAGGGGGATTCAGATTCAGATACAGTTACAGCTGTGTACATTGTCACTCTTAAGCAAGCTCCTGCTGTTCATCACTTTGAGGAAGAACTAAGAAGGAAGGGTTATCAGGGGTCCGCCATGGTGGTGCTTCAGGGAGATTAAACAGGTTTCACAAAACCAAGGCATGGAATTTTAGCCTCAGTAGTAGAATAAAGCCGTTGTTACCAAGAACCTTTCTTTTTTTTTTTTTTTGTTTTTTCTGTTTCTTCTGAAAATAACTTTGATTTCTTTCTGTTGGTTGTTTTCTGTTACTTGTTGTCTTAGCAATTTGAATACGTAATTGGTATTTATGTAGAGTAAATCTGTGGCCTGATAGGTAAGGTTTTTTTTTTTTTTTTTGCTTGGAGGGTTGATTGTTAATATTCTTTAAACGATAATGGGTCCTCCTGTTTCTTTCTGTGGGGCTTTAAGGGGTATTGGCTGTTAGGGAATTGTCAAAGCTAGCATATGTCATGTCTTTAGTTTTTCCCAACCTAAAATTATCTTTTGTCATATTATCACTATCAAAATTGTTTTTTGACATCCCCTTTTTGTTTGAATGGAAACTTTCCCTCTTACACGACTATTATTTTGTACTTACAAGATGCCTTTTTGGACGCAAAATCTGTGAAAAAATGGGAGGCCTTCAGCTTCACCATGTTGACATACATAAATGTCCAATAATTTGCTACATGCTGATTATTGTGTTTGTTGTTTCCTTTTTCACTTCTCTCAATTCATATATATTTCTCTTTGTTTTCTCTTGGAAGCCTTTATAAATTGTTTGGAGATGTCAATCTTAAAAGGGTGGACTAATTGTCTCTTTTGAATGTATCTTTCTACATTTAGGAATAATTCAATATCTCATCAAAATTCTAGCTCTTATTTTTCTGGAGTTCATGATTCTATATTGAGGTGAGCCTTGAGGGGGGAGAAATATCTGAAGTTGTATAGTTACCACTACTTGATAAATCGCTTTGCTGTGCTTGTTACCCCTGAATAGGTATATCATCAATCGACATTCCTCACAATTAACCATCATTTTGTCGTGTTATCATCATCATTGTGCTGCTAAATGCTTTTTGATTTTATATCATTACAGCATATTCTTTTATTTATACTTTCTAAATCCAAAAAATATGTTTGACGTCTACCCTTTTTTATAGTTTTGCATATCATTTATGCTCTTAGTATCTCAAATAGACAGAAACTTTTAATTTCTTTTTTGAAACTTTTCTTATAATTAAGGAACAAGGTTCTTACTTAGTTGTATTCTTCTATTTCTAAGGCGGGCAAGCTTTCAAGGAGAACAGAAGTTGCGAATGTTGTTTTGGATTTCTCTGTTAGAACTGCAACCACCCATACTCCACAGTTCTTGGGTCTACCGAAGGGAGCAGGGTCCCAAGAAGGCAGATGTGAAACTGCAGGAGAAGGAATTGTGATTGGGTTTATTGATACTGGTATTGATCCAACTCATCCCAGCTTTGCTGATGATGCATCAGAGCATTCATACCCAGTTCCTGCCCATTTTTCTGGGATTTGTGAGGTGACTCGGGATTATACTTCCAGTTCACGCAATACGAAGCTTGTTGGAGCACGCCATTTTGCAGTATCTGCTATAGCAAGAGGAATATTTAATTCATCTCAGGACCCTGCATCACCATTTGATGGTGATGGCCATGGCAGGTGAGTGAATATTTTACATTTTTTATGGATCATTGTCGAGTTAGTATTATTGCTAGTTCTTTGTTCTTTTGTGAGTTTGACTTGCAAGTTACTTTAGATTTCAAGGGAGATAAGAAACAAATTAAACTACTTGATCTTAGATAGAAACTTGAACATTAGAATGGATTTAAAGAAAATTTATGTTAGAAGTTTGAAGCTGAATAAAATTAAATGATTCTGCTTACAGCCAGACAAAAAATGCAATTATGAGAAGTTATTAAAAAAATAATAAAAAGAAATGACTGTGTTAGTAAAGAATTTGTTGCACAGTTGTTTTGCATTACTAATGCTAGTTTACTTTATCTTTTCCCCCTTTCTTTCAAAATTTCAAGCTCTTGCATTCTAGATTGACCCTTTTAATGAGGTCTCTTATGGTTGTGATCACGATTCCCAAACATTCACTTTATTGCCTTGAGACACTTGTAGGCTTTATATGCACAGACAAACTTGGTTGACCACCCTTCTCTGCTGCATTGAAGGGACTGACATGTTGGATTTATTATGTGGTCAAACCCGATTTTCGTTCCTCCTTACTCCCATGGGACAATGCTGATAAATCCCATAAGCCTATATATATATTACTGTGATATTCTTTTCTCTTTTGTTTTCTTCTTATATATTTAAGAATAGTACTTCCCACACCTGGTATCATTTTGTAAGTGCCATCAGTTTTGGAAAATATCATACTGTCTTTGGAGATGCAATAAAGTCTCTGTGTTCTTTGCAAATTATACTAGCCTCTTAAGAAGATTGCTCGATGTTGAAATCTCAAAGATGATGGTGATCACAAAATTTCTTGAATGTTGTTAAATACTGTAGATAACCTTCTTTTTACTAAATGTACGAAACATGGGCTTATGTTATTGAAAAGCATCACAAAGTGTCAATGGTGAATGATCTGCGATAAATTCCTGTAACCCGTTTATGAATTGACCCGATATTATTGGTCTTGACTCAATCTTCTAATGCTGCAGTAAATCTAATAAATGCAGGCATACAGCTTCTGTTGCTGCAGGAAACCATGGGATTCCGGTGGTGGTAGCAGGGCACCACTTTGGAAATGCTAGTGGGATGGCTAATCATTCACAGTAAGTTTCTGAAACTGGATCTCAGTTACTATTCTCTTTTGTCTATGAAAATCTTGGCAGAAGCAAATGTACCAAAAGAAGCTTATCATCTTTAACTTTCATCCCAACCAGTGCTAGCTGATAGAATGACTTCTAGTGTTCCAACTATCTTGTGTTTTAATCTGTTCCTACTATCTTGGGTTTGAATCTGTTAAATTTTAAGTTGAGAAATCCTTACTCGGGTGAGGTTGCCTTAGGTGTTGAATGTATTATATGAGAATTTCTGAAGTCCAAGTCTCATATACTTTTGTCATATGAAATGCCTTTCTTCTCTCTCTCAAATAGTAATCTTTATAGGTTGAAATAAGCTAGGGTATTATTAGAAAGGATAAATGAACAAATGTATGGATATAATTCTACAACTCTGTGGATGTATAAGGTACATGAGGTACATAAAAGGGTCTTACATGAGAAATTTCTGAAGTTGAAGTCTAGCTTCTTTGGTACTTAATGGTTTAATATAACTACATAGAAGGCTTCCACATTGTCTCTCTAGTTTTCTCCAATTTATTTTGTCTCTGGCAACATGGTATCAGAGTCCAGGTTTATGTTCTTTGTTGTCCCTATTGTGTTTGTCCACATTGTAGTCATAGTTTGGTTTGGTTGTTGGTATTAGGCCTTCATGTCAGGGGAAGTTTTAAGCGGGTTATCCCACATAGGTGAGGTCTTGTGTTTCTTGTGGTTTATATTCAAGTTGGGTCTCTCCACCTATTGCCAAATTGTTTAAAGTTGGATGCTGAAAACAGCTGATCATAGAATGATATCCTATTTTATGTGCCATGTACTGGAAGTGACATTTAAAAAGAATCTATCTTCATTCAAATATCAACAGGAAATGTATTATCGAGAAGCTTGCAATATGTGGTTAACTTAAACTCATGATGGACACATTGTGAACCTTTTATTTTGATATTTCAAATAGCATGCCTCATGGAAGTAATGCAAAGGTTTATTAATTATGCCTGTATACTCCAGTGTTTGTCCATGTATAAATATACATACCAGTACATACAGACATGTTACTACGCATACACCTGTTTCTGTTAGCAAGTATTATAGGTCAATATTTTCAACTTGTGCGCATGCATGTAAGTACATGTGTATATATGCATACAAACATATGTACTTTTTCCTTATGTCTCATTTCTATTTGCTTATATTAATGACGTGGCCATATTTTCCAGTATTGCTGTTTACAAGGCTTTATGTAAGAGCTTTGGAGGATTTGCTGCAGATGTTGTTGCTGGCATAGACCAGGTTCGTCATAGTTTGGGTTTGTGTTCTGCAAAGAAGTTTCTGTCACAGATTGCATGCAAAGCAATCACTTACGAAAGTGTTTAAATTTGATTTCTCCCCTTATTCTTTGAGCCGCCTGAAGTTGTGTAGTGCTTGCCTCAGGCAGCTATGGACGCTGATTATTTTTGAACTATAAATGTTACACTTTTGGGGTAGAAATATTATAGCTAGTGGGAAATTGTTGAGTCGTAAGTTGCATAAGTTTTGCTCTCTAATTCTCCTATTTATTTTTTTTCAAATTTGCTTTTTAAAATCTAATTGGGTTCTTTCAGTTCACTTCTTTAAGGGAAGATGAGCCTTAATGAGGACTTTGCCAAATGTCAAAACCTATATAAATAGGATTAAGCATTATGCTCCGTTCCATGCTTTTTGGCAATTGGAGTTTTTCATGTCTCTTTTGCACTCTTATTTCTCATCTGAAACAACCAAGAATACTTGGTTTTAGTCCCCTTTTCTCTTTCAACTCCCTCCAAAATCACAAAGAACCCAACTCCCCTCATCAAGGGAATTCAAAGTTATTGAACGTGGTCAAGCTCATGTGCCAATCCCCTTTAAATTAACATCCACATCTCAAATTAATGAAGACCAATTAATTATCATCTTATGGGTAAACAATTTGGGTCTTTGGTTGGTCATCTGACAGATGAGAGATTTGAATGCCAAAGTTGCCAAAGAAGAGGAAGGAGAGTCCCAAAGGGGAAGGGAAAAATAGAGGTTTTAGTTCTATAAGTGTGCGTGATTTGTTCCGTCTCCACCATATAAAACCTTCAATGATATTCAACATTGGAATACAATTATGATAGTATTAAGAGTGTAAGTGAAAGTATGCTTAATAAATATTAAAAATTTTCTTCTATTTCAATAATTAAATATCTGCATAGTTGTATTGATTTTGATTAGAATTTTAAGGGACATTTTTGCAATAAAGTGTTCAAATTCATGTTAGAAAACTACTATGTGGTTTGCTTGATTACTATTAGTAAAGTTAAGATAATGGAATTGCTTATTTATGGACCAAAAATCTAATAATATTTTTCCTAACATTTTGACTTCGACCAGCATATTGGTATAAAAAGTTTCTGGCCATGGCATTGGTGCTTAAAAGGCTTCTGCTTCTTTTTTTGTTCTTCATCTTCTTTTTTGGGGGGAGAGGGGTTGGTGGTGGTGCTGGTTCCCATTTTAGCTAAATGGCAACCATGAGAATGTTCTCAGATCCTCTGGTTATTGAGAATTCCCTTGGCAAAATTGAGTGCTAGGCATCCTTTTGTTAGACCACAGAATTTCAATTGGAAATAGGAAGTCTTCTTGGTCAAGATTTTCTTCTGCCTAAAACGGAAATATATTTATCTATTTGTAAAAATTCAGCATGGCAATAACATCCTTCCTTTTCTTGCAACCATTAATTTGGTGTTTATAATCAAGTACATGTTCATCCCACATTTGCAGGCAGCTCAAGATGTGGTGGACATAATAAGCTTATCGATCACTCCCAACAGGCGTCCACCTGGTATTGCAACATTTTTCAATACTATTGACGTGGCATTGCTATCAGCTGTCAAGGCTGGCATTTTTGTTGTGCAAGCTGCCGGCAATACTGGACCATCACCTAAGAGCATGTCTTCTTTCAGTCCATGGATCTTCACCGTTGGTGCTGCCTCTCATGATGGAGCATATTCTAACTCTATCATCCTTGGAAACAGTGTGACCATCCCTGGAGTTGGACTTGCACGTAAGTTTACCTTTCAAATCTATTTCCTTCTTTATCAATTTGAGATCAAGTGATGGATAACAGGTCTTTGATTTGTTATGTGTGCTTATGGATCAAAGAAAGAAAAGAGAATTATCTATATAGAATTTCTCTTATTCTGTTTTGTAATTTTAGTTGGTTTCCTATGCATATTTCATTTTCCGTGAAGGAGTTTGATTGTTAAATCCCTCTTCCCACTTTTAAAAGCGATTCTGAAATACTGGATAACAATTGTGTCAATCTTTGCATATTGAGTAGTACATTACTGTGTCCATATGCTTAACTTAGACATGGACCTGATAGAACCTGGACCTTATATGCTGGTTGACTTCATTTTATCTCTTTCATTAACAGATTGTTGTTGCTCCTTAAATTTATAATTAGTAGTTTGATCTTATACACCAATAGATTATATCTATTCAACTGATGCATGTAATTATTGCTATTGTAGATTCCATTCACATTACTCATTATTAGTAAATAGGATATATTATTCTTTCTTTTCTTTCTCTTCCTTTTTTGGCAGCGGGGACAGATAAAGATGAAACGTATACACTGATTTCTTCACTTCATGCTTTATGCAATGACACAACACTTGCCGATGATATGTATGTGGGCGAATGCCAAGACTCTAGTAAATTTAACCCGGAACTTATTGAAGGAAACCTGTTAATCTGTAGCTATTCAATCCGATTTGTGCTTGGACTCTCCACCATCAAGCAGGCCGTACAAACCGCGAAAAACCTTAGTGCACCTGGAGTTGTGTTCTACATGGACCCTTTTGTAATTGGTTTTCAGCTCAATCCCACGCCGTTGGAAATGCCCGGCATCATAATTCCATCCCCAGATGATTCCCAGGTGAAGGTTCTGCATGTAAATCATGAAGGCATATGCGAATTCTTTTTCTTACATATCAACTTCTTGTTTCTTTGTTTGTAATGGCATATAGTCGGCAAACTTTTTAGTTCCTTCCAAAACAATTGATAAGTTGTGACCTGTGGTCGTAGAGTATATTCTCTCTCTCTCTCTCTCACACACACACACACACACACACTGAGAATTCACTAATTTATTATGATTATATATACTGAACAGATTTTACTCCAATATTATAATTCTTCATTGGAGAGAGATGGACTTACGAAGAAAATTGTTAGATTTGGGGCAGTCGCAAGCATTTCAGGTGGACTGAAAGCAAACTACAGCGTGTCTGCTCCAAGGTTATGTATTATTCTGCCAGGGGACCGGATCCAGAGGACAGTTTTCTAGATGATGCAGACATAATGAAACCCAATTTGATTGCTTCTGGAAATTTGATATGGGCTGCCTGGAGTTCTCTTGGCACAGACTCAGTTGAATTCCAAGGTATTAGATAAAGAAAAATATAGATAACTCAATTACAATTCTATATAAGTCGCATTGTTGCTTAAACAAATAACTTGACCTCACAGGTGAAGGCTTTGCTATGATGTCTGGGACAAGCATGGCCGCACCTCATATTGCTGGGCTTGCTGCACTGATAAAGCAAAAGTTTCCTCATTTCAGGCCTGCAGCCATTGCATCTGCACTTTCTACAACTGCTTCTCTTTATGACAAGAGTGGTGGCCCCATAATGGCCCAGCGTGCTTATACTAATCCTGATTTAAACCAGTCTCCAGCAAACACCATTTGACATGGGCAGTGGTTTCGTAAATGCAACTTCAGCTCTTGATGCGGGTCTGATCTTGGATTCCAGTAAGTCATTCTGCTTTTAGTAAATATAAGTTTTTATGAGCTATTCTGCATTAGGTGTATATATATGTTGTTAAAAATTATTGTTTATCAAATTGCAAAGAGAAGAAAGCCACGAAGTATTGGTCAATGGAAATCTAAGGATTTTCTGATATCTGTTTGGCTCCCACTACTCTTAGATGACCATTCCATGAACATCTCATTCTAACCTCATATACTTGGTTGTTGCAGCTTATGATGATTATATGTCCTTTGTGGCATTAATGGTTCTGGTCCTGTGGTCTTAAATTACACTGGTCAAAACTGTTGGGTTTATAATTCTACCATTGGCAGTGCTGACCTGAACCTACCTTCAATCACCATTACAAAACTGAACCAGTCTAAAACGGTTGAAAGATCAGTGACTAACATTGCTAGCAATGAAACTGACAAGGTTGGCTGGAGTGCTCCTTATGGGGTTTCCATGAAGGTCAGTCCAACTCATTTCTTTATTGGCACTGGAGAGAAGCAGGTCTTGACTATTATCTTTAATGCCACAATGAACAACACTTCTGCCAGCTTTGGGAGAATTGGACTTTTTGGAAACCAAGGTCATAATATCAACATCTCATTTTCAGTTATTGTCAAATTTTCCTACAATCGGACTGATGGCTGAGGATTTTTGCTGGGTGGTGTTTTCTTCTTTTCTTTGCCGTGTTTTATAATCTGCCTTTCTTGCTTTCTTCTTCAGCTTCCATGTTGTTACTCAATTTTTTCATATCCATGTTGTTACTTGAGGGACATTAATATTAAATCCATGATATGACTTGCCAGTTTGAATCAATTTTTTCACAGACATGTTACTTGAGGGACAGAAGATGTGTCTTGTTACCATCATCAAGGATCCAGACATAGATGAGATTGATGTTGTTGTGGCCACTTGTGAATTTGAGAGGCTCAAGGACATTGCAGCTTCTCAAGGCAAACCAGTTGTGGATGATACCAATGGCTGTGATTTCACTTTGGGGGAAAGAAAGTCCATTTTGAAAAGTGATTTTTTGGAGATGGATTTTGCGGATTTTCGTATCCTCAGTAAATATCATTATCCCCGTGATCGATTTGCCACAGGGTCTTGTGTTCCTTGGAGAGCAATTGGGTGCTTCGCACTGTAAGTCCTTCCAAATTTGTTTCTTTTTACGTTAATTCATGTTGATCCTTTTTATGTTTGTTGGTGAAGAAGTTTAATATGCCCTGTCCCCATGCCTATAACTTGCTGTCTAAAAGGACTACATGCCCTAAATAAGCCATTTGTTAACTATTGATTGCATAAACTTTTAAACAATTGCATTTACATAAATGATGGCATCCAAATTTTCATCGCATACTGGCAATGGCATGTACTTGTGCCACAGTTCCTTATTTTTGTTTTCTTTCTTTTACTGAAAAAGAAATCTAGATTGGATATACATGAAGTAAGTCTCCTGTGGACAAGAGATTGTAACAAATATTTTTTGAGGAAATAACATTATACCTCCGTTTTTAGTTGAGGCAAAAAATTATTTCTATTTTCAAACATCAGTGTCTTCTTAACTTCCAACTCCACCCTTTTGTAAATTCTTTTGCTTCCATCTTTTTTAGTGGACTTACCAATTGCAAAGAGCCTAAGCTTATTTAATATCAGGCTGACTTGAATGTTTTTATATTAGAAGCTAATAAGGGAGATGGAGCATATTTTTGTCTAAGCTTTATGTAGGTCTCATAGAGTTGATAAATGTTCAATGGTTGTGGCAGTCAGAAAAGATGACTAGTGCTCTAAGTTGGGACTATTGCTGCATTCTGGGTGGGAAAATTTGGTGGTCGGTGCACTATATAGGTTAATCTAGGAACTTCCTTGAATAGGAATGATCATTTTTTTCTAGAGTCAAGCCGATTCTTCTATTACTAGGGAAATAACGGTTCTTATGTTTTACTTTCTAATTGATAGAATCTAGGTTAGCAATGTTCTCCTATCCTTGTAGCATTTTTGGTGCTGATTAGTAATATGCTTGGATTCAATTTTAGGAATGGTGTAGCGACCACTCCCTTTGATCACTGCAATAGTGGTATCAGAACTGTAGGTTTAGTGAGTTCTAAGGATTCTTGTGTCAAACAGCGGAGTAGTGGGGTCGACATAGAGTCTTGTTTATGGTTGGTGACTGCAGCACCGATTATAGACAGGAGGCTGTGTAAACTCTTTATCCTAGAAAATCACATTGTGTAATCGTAAGTGACGATTAAATGGCGAGAATTGATTGTCAATGTCTGGGTTTGAGATGTCACCCGAGACACGAGCAATTGTTGGAAATGTTTTAAGCGAATGCTTTTAATTAAGGGTTGATATGATGATATAACCCTTCAACCAAAAGTGAAGGAAAGCAAAATCGGACAAATAAGTCCGTAATAACTTATTTAATTAGTGGAGCTAATTTTGAATTCAATTAAGTGACGCTGAGATCTCAAGATTTGATGGAACTATGTTGGATTATAGTTATCAGTATATGAATTAGCTCAAGGTTGAAAATGGATATTGATGATAATGTCGAGGGACACTTTAAGTAAAATTTATATTAAGTTTTATAAATATCAGAGTTACGCAGCGGAAGCGTGGTGGACCCATAACCCACAGATAAATGAGAGACGAGAATGAAAATGGTATGGAAGTATGTAAATCGAAATAAAGATGGATTAAGAAGTAGATCGGTAGTCAATGGTTGAATGAACAAATGTCGAGAGATTTGATAAAAGATTAAGATAGAGGAACTATGGATGGTTATGTAAATACGCATAATCGATGCTTTAAGAATGATTTGATGGAGGTGTGATTAGGATTAACGATATATTTAATTTCTCTTTATAAGAGGAAGAAGAATGTTGATTTAATTCAAGAAGTGTGGTACTTACAATTAAATGTAAGGTGGCCTTGTTGAGTTTTCTACAAAGATTGAAAATTGATATAATTTGTAAGATTGAGATCTTATTTGGAGAATATCAAACGAAAGTGATGTGAAAGAGCTTTAGAATTTTGATTATTCACCATACGTTGCTTTGAATTCGAGCACGAATTTATTTTTAAGTAGGAGAGGATTTGTAACACCTCGTAATCTTCGTTGGACATAAATAAGATTTTATTGATCAAATAAGTGATCATTTAATGTGAATTGGTGTGCTAAGAAACGCTTAAGAATAAATTATTTCGTATGCGCAGAAGCAGTAATTAAATAATAATATTTTAGTAAGAGATGAATTAGCAAGCTCAAGGATGATCCGGAGGTAAATCGAGACATAACAATGTGTTTCGGGACTAAAGAAGGCGAGTGAAAATTTTTAGAATAAAATAATATTAAAATATTAATATTTTATATGTTATCGAAAATTAGTCATGAAAGATTGTATATGATTAATTAAAGTGGGAGAGAAGAAATAAAGAATAATTTTGAAGGAAAACGACGAAAAACGTACGATGTGATTTTTATCGAGTAAACACAGTAAGTGAATATTTAAATATTATGGAGACACCGCGTTGAAATGTGATTTTCGTATTTTGGTTATACACGTGTAAGAGAAGGAAAATAGACAGAAATTATAATTTTTACACGTGTTGGAAGAATTAATTTTATTTGATGAAAATTTGATGGTGGAAAAGTCAGACAAATATTTATTTATATACATAAGTGAACACATGGACATGAGACAAGAAGAAAAGTCAAGTAAATATTTTATAAGTACATGCATGGCTATATAAAGACAAAAGAATCAATGAAAGAAATAAAAATGAAGACATGAAATGAAGTGGGGGATGGTCACACACATGAAAAGAAAAAGAGAAGGAAAAGTAAAGGTAAGTGAAAAAGAAATGAAAGGAAGAAGTGAAGTGAGGTGCAAATGAAGACAAAGCAAAGAAAAGTCAAAGAAATAAAAGATAAAGGAAGTAATGGTCGGCTAAGTATGCAAGAAGGGAATAAAGATAAAGAAACAAAGAAAGGAAAAATATATAAGAAGAGGGAAGAATTTAGAAAGAGTTAGGTCGGCAAAGAGAAAGAAAAATAAGATAAAAGGAAAAGTGGAAAGAAAGGCAAAGAAAGAGAGGAAAGACAAGGAAAATGGAAAAGAGGAAGGGGTAGACAAAGGATGAGAGAAAGATGAGAAATAACCGAGCAAAAAGAGAGAAGGGAAAAGACGGAAAGAAAGAGGAAAGAAAATGGCGTGGAGGAGGAGAGAAAGTTGATTTTTGGCTGCACTTTGGAGGGATTATGAGTTGAAAATTTTTAGGTTTTGTTGTCCAATTTTTGAGGTAAGAAAAGTTGATTTTTATTAAGGTTTTATGGTTGAAAATTTAACTAAAAATTGGATTGAAAACTTACTGGTTTTAAAGCAGAAAATTCTACACTTTTAAGGGTTGAAATTGATGAGTTTTTATGGCTGAAAATTTAAAGAATTGTTGCTGATATTTTTTGAGGTTTCATGGTTGATATTTGGGGCAAATTTTTGAGAATTTTGAGGTGGAAAAGGGGCAGCGGAGCTGCTGGAAGTTGAAGCTGAAAAGAACTGAAGTTGTGTCGCCCAAACAGTGGAGAAAGGAGAAAAAAGGTTGCTGGCCGTGGTGGAGAGGATGGGCTACCACCGGTGGAGGAGGAGGTCAAGGCAATGAGAAGTCACGGGCTGGAAAGAGAAACGAAGAAAAAACGTGAAAAAGAAAGAGAAAAAGAAAAGAGAAAAAGAAAAAGAACAAGAAAAGAAAAAAAATAAAATGGGGTATGGCCCAAATATAAAAATAAAATTGGGCAAGGCGCAATAGAGAAAATAAAGATGGGCAAGGCCTAACAAGAGAAAAATAAATGGGTTTAGCTCAATGTGAGGAAAGGAAGAGAAGCCCATGGAGAGGGGCCCAAAAGGAAATAAAGAATTGGACAAGGTCCAAATGGTAAGTGAATTATATATTTAAAAATTTGTAGGTAATTAATATTATGTATATTTTAGATGAAAAATATGCAAGTTGTCTAAGAAATTTTAATTAAGTTGTCATACATATAAATGTATAATTAAGTACATAAAAATTTAAATGATTGCTAGGAATGTTTGTCGAGGAGGCGAGGCAGTGTGACAAAGGATCGAGAATAGGAGTATTATGAACTTTTAGTACTGTGAGTAAATTTATTATCGTTTTAATTATCTAAAGTAGTTTTATTTAATTTTGTGATTTTATGAAAAAATGGTTTAAATGACAAATTATCATGTTTTATAGAAAAATGTGATTTTTTAAAATGATTTTATAAATTTTTTAAAAAATTGAATAATTGTTTCAAAAATAGAATAATTAGAGACTGCCTGTTTATGTTATAAATTTTTGATTTTAAATTGAATGGCTTATGGTAACCTTCACGTGAATGGCTGGTTTTATAATATATTAAATATGTGAACTATTTGATTCGCCTTGATAGGCGGGGTACAATTGTGTCAGCTGTGTCATGCGGTTGAGATTTTATGATATGGTGGAGTTATTCTACACTGTAGTGGCGGGTTGTTGTGGACTACCTTTAGGAGGGGTACGGTAAACTTGATTAATTCTTACCTCGGTAGTAGAGGTGCGAAGGGTATCTCCTGAGGTAAGGTTAAAGTTCACTCAACGCCTAATCGCTACGTGAAAGTGAGACTCAGCCAATGCAAAGGAACGGCTATGTTATCAGAAAAAAAATATGATTGTGTGTGTGACAATAAACAGCTTTGGTGGGTTCGGATGGATGCCTCTGATCAAGGTATCACTGAGCATGAATTTTTGGCAAGGGCCAAGTTTTGAAAAGCGCATAAGCTATGTTAAAAAATTGATTGAAGCGCAATTATTTAAATGGGAGGGGATGAATTATCATACTATAAAATCTACTGTGAGGGGAAGTTTTTCCTTGTCTCCATTTGCTCGGCTTTAGATATTTTAGATGGTATCTGTTTACTCACTAAGTCTATGAGATTCACTCTCTTTTTACTTCCCTTTTGCCATAAAAGCAGAATTTTCTGCTTTAAAACCAGTAAATTTTCAGTTAAATTTTTAGCCATAAAACCTCAATAAAAATCAATTTTTCGTATCTCAAAAATTAAACAACAGAACTTGAAAATTTTCAGCTTAAAATCCCTCTAAAGTGCAGCAAAAAATCAGCTCTTTCTATCTTCCTCAACGCATTTTTCTCTCTTTTTTTTTTCGTCTTTTCCCTTTTATCTTTTTGCTCGGTCATTTCTCATCTTTCTCCCATCTTTTGTTTGCCCTTTCCTCTCTTCCTTTTTCCTTGTCTTTCCTCTCTTTCTTTGCCTTTCTTTTCTTCTTTCTTTTATCTTATTTTTCTTTCTCTTTGCCGATCTAATTCTTTCTAGATTCTTTCCTCTTCTTATCTTTTTTTCCTTTCTTTGTTTCTTTATCTTTATTCCCTTCTTGTATGCTTACACGACCATTACTTCATTCATCTTTTATTTTTTTGACTCTTTTTTTGCTTTGTCTTCATTTGCACCTCACTTCACTTCTTCCTTTCATTTCTTTTTCACTTACCTTGACTTTTTCTTGCTTTTTTCCTTTCATGTGTGTGATCGGCTCCCACTTCATTTCATGTCTTCATTTTTATTTCTTTCATTGGTTCTTTTGTCTTTATGTAGCCATGCATGTACATATAAAATATTTGCTTGATTTTTCTTCTTGTCTCATATCCATGTGTTCACTCATGTATATAAATAAATATTTGTTTGATTTTTTCACCATCAAATTTTTATCAAATAAAATTAATTCTTTCAACACGTGTAAAAATTATAATTTCTGTCTATTTTCCTTCTCTTACACGTGTATAACTAAAATACGAAAATTGCATTTTAACGCGGTGCCTCCATAATATTTAAATATTCACTTACCGCGTATACTCGATAAAAATCACATCGTATATTTTTCGCCGTTTTCTTTAAAAATTATTCTTTATTTCTTCTCCCATACTTAAATTAGTTATATATCATTTTTATGACTAATTTTTGATAATATATAAAATATTAATATTTTAATATTATTTTATTAAATAAAATATTATTTTATTTTAAAAATTTTCACTCGCCTTTTTTAGTCTTGAAACACATTATTATGTTTCGGTTTACTTTCGGATCATCCTTGAGCTCGTTAATTCATCTCTGACTAAAATATTATTATTTAATTACTGTTTTTGCGCGTGCAAAATAATTTATTTTTAAGCGTTTCTTAGAACACCAATTCACATTAAATAATCACTTATTTAATCAATAAAATCTTATTTATGTCCAACGAAGGTACGGGATGTTACAAATGGCACAGCAAATAAAGAAAAAAACTAACGTCTTAGCTTTTGATAGGTGTGGTGAACGAGGGCACCTGTCATTTGGATCAAACAAATTGCATGTGGTTATGTTGTTTATTTTCATGATGGACCAGTATCTTTTTTTTTTTTTGTGTGAAGGGTAACTTACATGAATTTCACTTTATTACTAACAGAATAATACTAGTTATCGGTTATTATGAATGTATCACTTATTTAGTTATTTGCATGCATTGCATATTCATATTTTATACCCACAAGAACATCAAAATTTTTGTAGGCAGATGAATTCGTCTCTTATAGTTTCTAGTGTTTTATATGTTTTTTTGTTATTTGGGCATTTCATTATGATAAGGACACTGTAATTTGAACAATTCTAGCATGAATTACATGATAAATTAATAATAACCAAAGATAATGTTATAAATCAAAACTAAAAATAAACTTGTGTCTTGGCAAATATTATTGTTTGTGTATTTTAAAACATACCACTATTTTAATTGTTCATAAACCATGATACTGCTTTAGTGTGATATCATAAGCAGTTTTATTAATAGAAACAATATCATTCCTTATCCTAAATTGTTTAGTGTAATTAATTGCAAAATTGAGTGTCTTATAACAACATAAGAGACAAGAAGTTATGAAGAGTATGAACATATAAATAGGATGTAAATTTAAAATGAGGAGTAATAAGTAATTACATAAACAAGGAAAATACAAAAAAGAATTACAAATAGCAAGACATGAGTTAAAATTCAAACGCACACTTTGAGCTTGAAAACGAAAATAGTACAACTATTGTCACTATGTGTATGACAATATCATTTTTCAAAATTTTAGATGGAATATAATAATCAACAATGTTGGTATGATACATTTGTGATAACCGCTGTTTACATTAAAGATAAAAACATTTGGTCAAAATATCATTAATTTTTTTAAAGTAAAGAGAAACTTAAATTTATATGAGTAAGATTATGTTCATTGTAAAATATATCTCAAGTATGAGAAAACTCTAACTGAAAACATTTACTTACAATGAAAAAAGAATAAACATTAGTAAGGTAAAAATTTGCATAGTAAGAAATGTAAGAAAAATTATCATTACATTCTATTTATATTTGTGCTTACGTTTTACATTTCACAAAACATTTCAAATTTTTCTGTATGTACAAATAAATATTTTGTAGTAAACATATTGAAAAAACGTACATATACACAACAAATCATGATAAATAAAATGTAAGATGTTGAATTAGCTTACACAAAATTATGGTAAGGAAAGTATGGAATACTTTAAATTAAAATATTATAAATAATGACTTAAGATCTAAAAAGTATAATATGAAAGATGAGTTCTATTTTAACAAGATTGAATATATATAATTTGAATTTTAAAAGTTAAAGTGAGATGAGTGGTACTACTAGTAGTAGTTTAGATCTTAATTATAATGATGAATCAAATCACAGTATAAAGAAAATAAAATCTATATATGTTAATGAGCCTTTAAATGGATGAGAAAGATATTTAACGTTTTAACTATAAGAAAGATTTTTTGACGATATCCGTAATTGAAAATAAGAGGTTGAAAGCTTGTAGGAAGGGTTTAGTGTAAATGTCGTATTCTTTCAACATTGCTATTTTCATACATTTTACACAACTGGTCAATATAGAACTGTTGATATTAAATAAAAAATAAATATATAATATTAGAGTTAGTAAAAAAAAATATTAATGTACATATCTATGATACAAATATTTATAAAATGAATTACAACAAATTTCTTATCACTCACCTATCATCGTGAATTACAAGTAACTCATGACTTTATAAGAAATCATGGAGTTTGACCAAATGATTAGTGAATAATCTCTTTAAATCATTTACCACTTGTCCTTTAGTCATCTAAAATAGAAAAAAAAACAATTGTATAATCAAATAAAAATTAAATTCAAGAATGTTTTAAAATAAAAATAAAAATAATAAATTTAAAATTTATAACAAACTTGTTATCATTCACATGGATAGTGACATTTCTCTAAAATCGATGTCTATCATATGTGCTAGCGTTATAGTATTGATGATGATGAACCTCTTTGTAATGAGTTTTAGTGTTAACCCTTGTTTGCTGTTTGCTTCTAATAGGATAGGCATGATTAAATTTTTGCTTGTAGTTTCTTTGAGATAGATTTTTATAACTAAATTAGAGTAAACCTAAATCAGAATATGAATGTTTTTGCTCTAAATATATCAAAAAGGGATAAGTTAAGCACTTTTTCATTCGAGTCTTACAAGTTAAATAAACAATATATCATTAATTTATTTATCTAAAATGCTCAATCACAAAAAAAGTATTAATAACTATATCTATGTACATAGTAGATGAAATATTCAAGTCAATAATGAAGCAATCTCGTAAAAATAAAATATCATTAGTTTGAAGAATCATTTGCAATGTGCTTATCAGAATTTGAATTTCCTTTGTGCTCATTGATGAGTCCAGTGAATTGAAGAATTTCACAATCTTGGCTTTCTGATTATTAACAACAATATTATCGAATGTTATTTCTCCTGTTAATTCTTATTTGTCCATTAACATCATTGCTTCTATCAAATTTTTATTAAATAACAACAAATAAATAAGATTTTAAATTAAAACAAAATTTTAAAAAATATTAATAATATAAAAATCTAACTAATCTAATTATATCACTTATGACACAATTCTTTTATAAGCTACTAAAAGAAAGCAAGCTGACTAAATTTTGTTATCCATGTAAGTATATTCGTGCAAAGTATATTGAATCATTTTAATGGCCAAGAATGCTTTATGATCTCTTAAAATGGCATGTTGTGAAACTCCTTTAGCTCTTATAAAGTTACAATGTGCAAACAAATCTAATTTTTTCTTGACTTGGTAGGCATCATGTAACACCTGACCCTAATTTATCTGTGACAGGTCATTCACATGCAATGGATAGCATGTTTGTATATTGAATTGCCCCGGGAAATAAGTTAAATGACAATATTGCCCCTAAGGGTATGATCAAGTTAAATAAGTTTTGAACCAGTTTAAATAGAGAATTGAGGATGAATTTGAGAAAACTAAAACCCATGGATTGGTTTAAAATGAGAATTTGGAGTTCGAGGTTCAATTTGGTGTTAATCGGGAAAATTGACCGATTAGGGACAAAACGATCATTTTTCAATTTCAGGACAGAATGAGGATTTTAATAAAGATTTTAATTTTTATGACCAAGAATGATTATATGGAATATAAAATGATGTTGGGAACATAAAATGAAGTTTAGCAGTGAAAAAGTGCAATTCTCGGTATTTTTGGGACACAAGGGCAAAATAGTAATTTTGTCATTAAAGGACGAATTTGGAATTTCTGAAAAAGATTTTTTGATCCTGTTTGATTGAGATTGATCATATTAATCAATTGAAATGTTATTTGAGATTGAAAAGTGGAAAAAGAAGAAGTTTTGGTGATTTCTAGAGTGCAGGGGTAAAATTGTAATTTTACCACCGGAGGGCAAAATTTAATTTTTCGAGAGAAATTAGATCAAATTTGACAAATTGGAGTGTGGTATGAGTTTGAGGAGTGAAAAATATGCCTTGTGGCAATTTTTCAATTTTTGGGGCAAAAATGTAATTTTGCACTTTTTCGGCGGCAAAAGTGTAATTTCATAAAATTACACTATAAAAAATTATTAAAATATTTTCTAGAAGCTTCTGGAAACTCAGAGGATAAGGGCTGGAATTTTTGGGCTGAAAAGAATTCAAAAAAAAAATAATAATAATAAAATATTGAATAGTACCAAAACATGTGTAAAAATAGATTAATTTATTATTTAAGTAATAAAAGCCACACAATATCAGCCAAAGCATTGTAAAATTCGGCTAAGGCAACAAGAATAGAGAAAAGAAGAAGAACTAAGAACCCTAAGTAGAAATCAAAGGGGAAGTGTAGAGATTCAAACAATTCACAAGGAAAAAGGTAAAATTTCTTTAAATTTCTTCTTGATCTACACTACCCATATGTTCTTTTTTATTTTCCATGCTTTAAACATGAGCTTGCACAATGAACCCTATGCTGGCTGAACCTAAGGGAGGGATTTTTGAGTTTGATTTGATTGGATTTTAGGTTAATTAGTTGTATTTAGTTAGGTAATGGTGAATTATAGTAATAGATTTCAAGAAATCACATTTTTTCATGTTAGAAAACCAATTTAGCTGAATTTTTGGGGACTTTTTGGCTGCTGGAAATACAGCAAGTTGATGTGGTTGAATGGCATTTTAGGTAAATTTGATGAATAGTAAAAGTAGGAATTAATTAGGAATTTTCAAAATAAAATTTGAAATTTTTACCCACTAGGGGTAAATCTGTAATTTTGCATTCTCAGACTAATAAATTGACCCGTAGTTGCTACCACTGGATAATTGGAATATAATCGAATAATTAGAAACTGAAACGGGTCCAATCGGAGTTAAATTGGAGATTTTAGCAATTTAGACGCGTGTAGGCGAGTCGGTCGGACACCGTGAATTAACGACTGTCCGAACCATTTTTAGCTCAGTTCATGCATCACGTAGAGCCTGAAATTGATTATAAGAAATTGACACAATTTATTGAAATTTGTGTCACACGTATCGCCTAGGTGGTGGGTCCCCCAGACACCGGAGAAAAACGGTGTAGTGAAATTAAAAACAGGAGTATCGGGCACTCCTGTGACGAGGTGAGTGGATAAATTACCGTTTTCAATATCTGAAGTAGATTTATTTGGTTATGTGTTATGAAAAATAAATTGAATTTCATAAATGATTTTTAAATCGAAAAAATGGATTTTTAACACTGAGTATGTGGAGACCGGCATGAAATTTCGTTTATGTATTAAAAATTGAAATTGTGGCTTATGATCTTGGTGAGCATGCTTGGCTGGATTATTGTATTAAAATTTGCATGAATTGCTGTTTGCCGTGTAGGCTGGTTTGTATGAAAATTGCCTTGTTATGCCATGAAATTTTTAGTGATATGGTGGGTTTGATCAGTCGCTGCAGTGGCGGGTTTCCGTGGACTGCCTTTAGGAGGAGCACGGTAAACTCAAGAATTATATAATCTCGGTTGGAGAGGCGCGTAGGATAACTCCCGAGATACCCAGAAAATTCACCCCACGTCTAACCCCACGTGAGAGTGAATTAGACCAACGCCAAGGAACGGCTATATTTTTCAATTACAAAATAAATTGTAACAGCCTTGGCGTACTCGATAGGACACTCTGATCCAGTGTTCACGAGTATAAAAATTTGGTCAAAGCCTGATTTTACAAATAAATCATAAGCCTTGTGTTGGAATTAATGTAATTATTTAGCATGATTTTACTAAACTGGGTATTATAAATTTCTTGGTGATATAGCCTTTTTATATATAAATTGTCTCCATCTACTCGACTTTAGATGTCGTGGATGGTATTTATCTGACTCACTGGGTTGTAAAACTCACCCCTCAATTTCCCCATTTCAGGCTCACAAACAGTTGTAGATAGAGAACTTTGTTGAGGAGAAGGTTTAGAGAGATAACCTTCTGTGCCCAGGTTCATTTCGTAGACTGTATTTATCTACTTTGGGCCCACTTAACATTGTGAATTAGATTTTATACTTCAGTTATTGGTATTACTATGTGTAATAATATATTTTGTTTTTACGCTGTAAAAATTATATCCGGATATCTATATAAAAATTGTTTTATAAGAAAATATTTTATTTTATGAAATATTATTATTTTATTCCATTAAATGTAATTTCACTCGAATATCACGTTTTAGATATCCGATTCCAATTCCGACTTCAATTTATGAATTCTTTACGCGTAAGTAACATTTTTTCCAAACTTTGAAATTTTCGACGAAAAATGACCGAAACGCCCCTGTGTAGTAATTTCTGTCTTTTTCCCTGTTTTGGTTCGAAAAGGGACGAAATGTTTTAAAGTATGGAATAAATAAATAGAGACTCACAGGGGAACTAGAAAGACTGGTACGAGAGCCTTGCGAGGTTTCGATATGGTACTCGGGGAATGAGTACATATCAGGACATCGCGGCGGTTGTCATGGACTCGAGGGTGGTTCCGGGTCGTGACAATTCATTTGGTATCAGAGCCTTAGTTTTATTAAAGCTTTTGAGTTTAAAGCTGGTTATTTTGGAAAATTTGTTTTAAAGGAAAGTACAATATTAGTGTGGCCCTAATTGAGATAAGTTAGTTGCATGTAGTTGCATATAGAATTTTAAGTCACTTGGACTTGTTTTGTTCTCTCTTGTAGATCACTATGTCTAGTGAGGGACCGTTGGACTCGACAGCTGGGAGTCGTAGACGTTCAGTACCTAGTAGCCCAGAGAGGTATCCTTTCAGAGTTCCTGAAAATTGGGATCCCTCAAGATTGAGAGAGCAAGTTCGAACTCCTGAGAGCTCTAGTGCCTCCGAGACCGATGAGAGTGTTAGTAGTAATGACACTAACCTATGCATTAGGAATTCTCTCTTGAGAGAGATTGAGAGAGATGAGGAGGCGAGAGAAACAGTGAGAAGGTTAGAGGAAATTTGGACTGCTAGGAAACCTCCCCCATTAGTAGTTAGACCATTTCCTCTTGGCGGTGGACCAAGAATAAGGGGTCGACAAGGAAAAGGTAAACCCAGAATGTCCGTGATTAATCTTTTTTCCCAAAAGCCACTAGTGATACGAGATTTTCCTCCCGGTTGTGGAAGGAATGTCGCCCCGGTGAGCGATAAGGAACGCAAAATAATTCAACAAGCGGGGACTAGCAAACCAAAAGGGAAGTCGCCCAAGACGGCAGAGGATACTGAGGAGGATGACTCTAGTGATACCTAGGGTATTAGCTAGATTTCTCACATCATTCCAAATTTTGATAGATGTAAAATAAGCGGAAATAGCCATAGATAATGTCTAAAGGAATTGAGAGTCAACTTATGTTCTGCAAAATATGAACGGATTGTAACATAGTTGTTTAACCGACTTAATATATATGTGTGTATATATATGAACATCTTTTGGTATAGAAGAAATGGATTGGCAATGTAAGTATTGAGAATAAATATTTGCAGTAGTGGCATATTTGATCACCACTTAATGAGATTAAGGTAAGGATTGTAAAATTTGAGTATGGTGGAAATGAGAAGACGATATCATGGTATTATAAGATAATGATTTGACCCAATTATGGATCTATGGGAGATAAGTTAAGTACGAATATGAATACTCTGATGAGCAAGGATACGCCTTTAAAGAAATGTACATTTGGAATATAAAGGAGTTATTTATCGATCAGATGAAAAGAATTTTGGAGTCAAACATTGGAGTAATGGAGTCAACATAGTATCTTGTTTATAGTCAGTGACTGCAGCACTGGTTATACACAGGAAATTGTGTAGACTCCCGATTTAAAATTTCAAGCTATAATCATGGATGAAGGAATTTGAGAAGGACAAATTGTTCTATGATTTATTTGTACCAGAAATGAATAAATTATCAAGTTATATGATATGAAGAATAATTAAATGCGAATGATGAAAATAGTAGTGGGGTGCGATAATATCAGTATTAAGGCACCGGATCCTATAAGCACTTCGAAGTTAAGCGTGCTTGAGCAAGAGAAATATTATGATGGGTGACCTTCTGGGAAGTATGTTTTAAGATAAAATAGAGAGTGTGAGGATTTGAAGATAGCTATTGATGAAAATGAAAATGGTAGAGTATTTGATAAGAGTAAACCAGGACTGAATTTTAACCCAAGTATTTAAAGATTGAGGGTGACAGGAATTAATTACAGAATATTATCGTTGGAAAGGAAATGGAAATATGTTATGAAGATTACAGAAATCTCTTAAGAAAAGGGTGGATTTGGTATCGTGAAATAGATAACATGGATAAGATGAAATTGAAATACTGATCCTGAAATTGAGATGGAAGATCAATTGTATTAATTGAGGTGTAAATCCAAAAATGGAGTATGTTACAACAATAGTTGTGAAAATAGCCTAACGGCAAAAGATTTATTTTGATTAAGTAGATCCCAAAGGTGACAACACGGTAACAGTGGTTGTTTAATACCATTACGTTAAGAATTTCTTGTGGTTGAATCGCACAAGTAAAAGTTTGAGTGATATGAAAGTAAATCTCATGAGATAAAGAATATTTATTAACTTAATACGGAGTTTTGGTTAATTGGAGTTTTAAATGTATCCGAAAAGTGTTGAAAAGGAAATGAAGAGTAAATCAAAATATTCCTATATTGATCCACATGTATAGACATGTGAATGGAAAGAAAATTTAAAAGTTACCGAAAAGGTCACATTGAAGTACATTATTCTGAAAAGTGATAAGATAAATGATGAGTCGATTGAAGTCTGATTTTAAGAGAATAAAGAAGATAGAAAGAATTAAGGTTTGGGAATGCTAAAATAAAATTAAAGGAAGAATTGGATAAATGATGGAATAGTGACGAGAAATATCAATGTTGAGTGATGAACATGTGAATGAAAGGTTATAATGATGACACAACAAAAGAGATAATGTGAAGTATTGTTATGGAAAAATTTTAAATTTGATTTTTAACCCAGTAGAATGAAAAGAATTGATAACAACACTAGATTATTTAAGTGATATACTGGGAATCCTTGAAGATAAAGTGAAATGTGAATAGTGGAATGTGTATTTGAATATTTTGGTAAGCACATATATGTCATTATAGAAAGAATATGTTTGGAGTGTGGAGAAACAAACAAAGGGTTAAGTATTTCCAAGTATGTTTAAATTCTTTAAGAGAAAATTTCAAAGCATGTGTGACGAGTATAATAAGTGTGGTTTGGAAACTGGCTAAAGAGCCAAATGGCTAAATTATGAATTGGGTAATCACTGGTTGTGAGAAATAAGACCTGGATAGATATTTATAAAGAGAATATATTTAAGAGGAATTTTGCTATGAACGAGACAAAAACAAACATAGAACCAAGTGGGTATGAAGAGTAAAGAATAAGCTTAAAATAATGCTTATGTCGGTATTGTAAAGTGTAGAAGGAGAATTTAGTTTCGAATTTAGCCAACTTCAAGTACAATTGATAAATTGATTAAGAGAAAAGTACGATATGTGTATGAGAAAGAGTGAAATAAGGGGTAATGAAAGAGAACCCCAATAATGGAAATCATTTAAATAGTTATGGAGATAGTGATCTGAAATTACTTGAGACATATAAGGTTCAAATTGGTTTAAATCTTGAATGACGAATCAAAAGTGAAACTGATGATATTGTGTGAGATACAGTGAATCATGTCAAAGTGAAAACTTAAAGTATCAATGGAATTAGAAAATGTATGTGCATAGTAGACAACAATTGAATAAAAATGGTATGGAGTACATGAGGAATATATAAGAATAAGATGCAAATTAGATATGGGAAGTTTATTATGGATTAGAAAAATATTCTATTTTTGATAAATCGAAAGCGTCGAGAGTAGGCCTGATATCACATCGGTTAAGTGTGACCCTCTTGCATGAGTGAGCTCTAGCTTGAGACATATTCTGGTGGCTGACGGACTGTTAGACATGGCTGGGACCATGGTCTGTGATATACGTGGCAAGGCCACAGATGATTTACGTGGTTGCGACCACTTGATAGCTTTGATGTCGGCCAACATCGTTGAGATTGCCATGGTATTATATGGGAATCTGGTGGAAGCGATGCTTCCGGATGTCATTACGTGGAAGTGGGTCCACGTGTTATGTGATGTTTTCCTACTCGAGAGCATTGTGAGTTTTCGACACGTACTTTTATGCATAGCGATTATTATATGATCAATTAAAGTGAAGAATGAACTTTAAAAGTTCGAAGTTTGAAATTGATGTGCGATGACGTGTGTGAATAACACAATAATGAAAATTTTCATTTGGAAGTTAAAGCTTTACGAATTTAAGGAATTGTTGGGAAAAATAGTCAAGAAAATGGAATCTGTAGTAAGAATCCAAGTGAAATGGATTTAAATGTTGACATTAAGAAGATAAAGGAAAAATCTAAGCCGTAGAATGTAAAGTCAATATGAGGTATGTGGGGATCATAGAGACTACTAATTTTCCCCTACATAAAAGTTGTGTACGGAAAGAATGTGATATGCAAATGATGTTATAAGATACATAATCATGTTTGAGGATGAGAATGAATGAATGGATGTTAAAAAGATGTTGAGGAATGATCAAGTGATAATGGTGATTGATATATATATACACAAGTATGAGAAAAGATTGAAATTGATACAAATGGAACAGAATTTTAGTTCAAACTTGATAAGAGGAATAGAGACACTGAGCATGCCTCTAGGCAAGGAATTGTGATTGAGAAAATTATTGATGATCAAATTCTGAAGGATCAGGATAACTATACGTGAAATACGTAAGTTGAGTTGAAGGAAATCGAGATAATGAATCAGAAATTTCCTTACAAAAGAGATAAATGAGAAAGTTAAATATAAGACGAAGATCAATTGTTCTATTCTCGAGGAATACGATGACTGAAATTTTGAGGTCAAAATTTTATTTTAAGGGGGGTAGTGTTGTAACACCTGACCCTAATTTATCTGTGACAGGTCATTCACATGCAATGGATAGCATGTTTGTATATTGAATTGCCCCGGGAAATAAGTTAAATGACAATATTGCCCCTAAGGGTATGATCAAGTTAAATAAGTTTTGAACCAGTTTAAATAGAGAATTGAGGATGAATTTGAGAAAACTAAAACCCATGGATTGGTTTAAAATGAGAATTTGGAGTTCGAGGTTCAATTTGGTGTTAATCGGGAAAATTGACCGATTAGGGACAAAACGATCATTTTTCAATTTCAGGACAGAATGAGGATTTTAATAAAGATTTTAATTTTTATGACCAAGAATGATTATATGGAATATAAAATGATGTTGGGAACATAAAATGAAGTTTAGCAGTGAAAAAGTGCAATTCTCGGTATTTTTGGGACACAAGGGCAAAATAGTAATTTTGTCATTAAAAGACGAATTTGGAATTTCTGAAAAAGATTTTTTGATCCTGTTTGATTGAGATTGATCATATTAATCAATTGAAATGTTATTTGAGATTGAAAAGTGGAAAAAGAAGAAGTTTTGGTGATTTCTAGAGTGCAGGGGTAAAATTGTAATTTTACCACCGGAGGGCAAAATTTAATTTTTCGAGAGAAATTAGATCAAATTTGACAAATTGGAGTGTGGTATGAGTTTGAGGAGTGAAAAATATGCCTTGTGGCAATTTTTCAATTTTTGGGGCAAAAATGTAATTTTGCACTTTTTCGGGGGCAAAAGTGTAATTTCATAAAATTACACTATAAAAAATTATTAAAATATTTTCTAGAAGCTTCTGGAAACTCAGAGGATAAGGGCTGGAATTTTTGGGCTGAAAAGAATTAAAAAAAAAAATAATAATAATAAAATATTGAATAGTACCAAAACATGTGTAAAAATAGATTAATTTATTATTTAAGTAATAAAAGCCACACAATATCAGCCAAAGCATTGTAAAATTCGGCTAAGGCAACAAGAATAGAGAAAAGAAGAAGAACTAAGAACCCTAAGTAGAAATCAAAGGGGAAGTGTAGAGATTCAAACAATTCACAAGGAAAAAGGTAAAATTTCTTTAAATTTCTTCTTGATCTACACTACCCATATGTTCTTTTTTATTTTCCATGCTTTAAACATGAGCTTGCACAATGAACCCTATGCTGGCTGAACCTAAGGGAGGGATTTTTGAGTTTGATTTGATTGGATTTTAGGTTAATTAGTTGTATTTAGTTAGGTAATGGTGAATTATAGTAATAGATTTCAAGAAATCACATTTTTTCATGTTAGAAAACCAATTTAGCTGAATTTTTGGGGACTTTTGGGCTGCTGGAAATACAGCAAGTTGATGTGGTTGAATGGCATTTTAGGTAAATTTGATGAATAGTAAAAGTAGGAATTAATTAGGAATTTTCAAAATAAAATTTGAAATTTTTACCCACTAGGGGTAAATCTGTAATTTTGCATTCTCAGACTAATAAATTGACCCGTAGTTGCTACCACTGGATAATTGGAATATAATCGAATAATTAGAAACTGAAACGGGTCCAATCGGAGTTAAATTGGAGATTTTAGCAATTTAGACGCGTGTAGGCGAGTCGGTCGGACACTGTGAATTAACGACTGTCCGAACCATTTTTAGCTCAGTTCATGCATCACGTAGAGCCTGAAATTGATTATGAGAAATTGACACATTTTATTGAAATTTGTGTCACACGTATCGCCTAGGTGGTGGGTCCCCCAGACACCGGAGAAAAACGGTGTAGTGAAATTAAAAACGGGAGTATCGGGCACTCCTGTGACGAGGTGAGTGGATAAATTACCGTTTTCAATATCTGAAGTAGATTTATTTGGTTATGTGTTATGAAAAATAAATTGAATTTCATAAATGATTTTTAAATCGAAAAAATGGATTTTTAACACTGAGTATGTGGAGACCGGCATGAAATTTCGTTTATGTATTAAAAATTGAAATTGTGGCTTATGATCTTGGTGAGCATGCTTGGCTGGATTATTGTATTAAAATTTGCATGAATTGCTGTTTGCCGTGTAGGCTGGTTTGTATGAAAATTGCCTTGTTATGCCATTAAATTTTTAGTGATATGGTGGGTTTGATCAGTCGTTGCAGTGGCGGGTTTCCGTGGACTGCCTTTAGGAGGAGCACGGTAAACTCAAGAATTATATAATCTCGGTTGGAGAGGCGCGTAGGATAACTCCCGAGATACCCAGAAAATTCACCCCACGTCTAACCCCACGTGAGAGTGAATTAGACCAACGCCAAGGAACGGCTATATTTTTCAATTACAAAATAAATTGTAACAGCCTTGGCGTACTCGATAGGACACTCTGATCCAATGTTCACGAGTATAAAAATTTGGTCAAAGCCTGATTTTACAAATAAATCATAAGCCTTGTGTTGGAATTAATGTAATTATTTAGCATGATTTTACTAAACTGGGTATTATAAATTTCTTGGTGATATGGCCTTTTTATATATAAATTGTCTCCATCTACTCGACTTTAGATGTCGTGGATGGTATTTATCTGACTCACTGGGTTGTAAAACTCACCCCTCAATTTCCCCATTTCAGGCTCACAAACAGTTGTAGATAGAGGACTTTGTTGAGGAGAAGGTTTAGAGAGATAACCTTCTGTGCCCAGGTTCATTTCGTAGACTGTATTTATCTACCTTGGGCCCACTTAACATTGTGAATTAGATTTTATACTTCAGTTATTGGTATTACTATGTGTAATAATATATTTTGTTTTTACGCTGTAAAAATTATATCCGGATATCTATATAAAAATTGTTTTATAAGAAAATATTTTATTTTATGAAATATTATTATTTTATTCCATTAAATGTAATTTCACTCGAATATCACGTTTTAGATATCCGATTCCAATTCCGACTTCAATTTATGAATTCTTTACGCGTAAGTAACATTTTTTCCAAACTTTGAAATTTTCGACGAAAAATGACCGAAACGCCCCTGTGTAGTAATTTCTGTCTTTTTCCCTGTTTTGGTTCGAAAAGGGACGAAATGTTTTAAAGTATGGAATAAATAAATAGAGACTCACAGGGGAACTAGAAAGACTGGTACGAGAGCCTTGCGAGGTTTCGATATGGTACTCGGGGAATGAGTACATATCGGGACATCGCGGCGGTTGTCACGGACTCGAGGGTGGTTCCGGGTCGTGACACATCAGCATTTGAAGCAAATAGAATGAAAGAAGTTTCATCTTCACCAAATCTTTTTATAAATCTGGATGGTAAATACGGTTGTCCTCCTCCTAGTATCTTAGTACTTGGATCTTTGTCTTTAATTAAAAATTGCATTGTAATTTTATCAGAAATATAGAAGAAGTAACGATTATTATTAAAAGTTCCCTCAATGAATCATATAAACATAAATTTGAATTGAGTTCTGTAAGCTTACATATAACTTTTGATGTTTGTTAAAATTTTTTATGTCAAAACTTACTCGTAACCTCAATCTAGTAACCTGTAGTTTATAGAGTAGATCAATCATAACATTAAAAGAAAATTTTTTTTTTTAATGTTATGATCGATCTATTTTATAAACGACAGGTTACTGGATTGAAATTATGAGTAAGTTTTGATATGAAAAATATTAACAAACGTCAAAACTTAGATGTAAGCTTACAGAACTCAATTCAAATTTGTGTTTATATGATTCATTGAGGGCACTTTTAATAATGATCGTTACTTTTTCTAGATCTCTGATAAAATTACAGTGTAATTTTTAATTAAAGATAAAGATCCGAAAACTAAGATACTGGGAAGAGGATAGTCGTATTTATCATTTAGATTTATAGAAAGATTTGGTGAAGATTGCTTCTTTTATTCTATTTACTTCAAATGTTGATACCTACTAAGTCAAAAAAAAGTTGGATTTGTTTGCACATTGTAACTTTGTAAAGGTTAAAAGGGTTGTTCAACAACATGTCATTTTAAAAGACCATAGAGCATTCTTGACCATTGAAATGATTTAATATATTTTACACGAATATACTTACGTGGATAACAAAGTTTGGTCTGCTTGCTCTTTTTTAAAGGCTTATAAAAGAATTATGTTGTAAGTGATATAATTAGATTAATTAGATTTTTACATTATTAATATTTTTTTAAAATTTTGTTTTAATTTAAAATTTTATTTATTTGTTGTTATTTAATAAAAATTTGATAGAGACAATGATGTTGATGGAGAAATGAAAATTAGCAAGTGAAATGACATTAGATAATATTGTCGTTAATAATCAAGAAGCCAAGATTGTGAAATTTTTAGATTTACTGGATTCGTCAATGAACACAAAAGAAGCTTAAACTTTGACAAGCACATTTCAAATGATTTTTCAAATTAGTGGTACTTTATCTTTATGAGATTACTTTATTATGAACTTGAAAGTTGCATCAACGATGTAAGTAGATATAATTATTAATGCATTTTTTGTGATTGGGCATTTTAGTTAAATGATTAATAATGTATTGTTTATTTAACTTCTAAAACTTGAATGAAAAAAATATTTGATTTATCCCTTTTTGATGTATTTAGAGGAAATACATTTATATCTTATTTTAGGTTTACTTCATTTTAATTATGAAAATCTGCATAAAAAAAACTATAAGTAAGAATTTAATAATGCCTATTTTATGAAAAGCAAATGGCAAATAAACGTCAGCAGTGAGACTTGCTACAAAGGTATTCTCAATCATCAATACTATGATGCTGGCGCATATAATAAATATTGATTTAGGAAGAATGTTATCATTCATGTAAATGATGACAAATTTGTTGTAAGTTTTAAATTTATTATTTTAATTTTAATTTTAAGATCTTGAATTTAATTTTTGTTTTTAATTGTATAAGTGGTGAATGATTTAGAGAGATTTTTTCATGACCATTTGGTGGAACTCTATTATTTCTTATATAATCATGAGTTATTTGTAATTTACAATGATAGGTGAGTGATAATAAGTTGGTTGTAATTTATTTTTAAAATTGTTGTATTATGGATTTGTACATTGATTTTTTTTATCAAGAGTTTTATATTGACCAGTTGCACAAAATGCATGAAAATAACAATACTAGAGAAATACGACATTTACACTAAACACTTCTTACAAGCTTTTAATCTTTTGTTTTCAATTACAAGTATCGTTGAAAGGTCTTTCTTATAGTTAAAATGTTAGATATTTCTTTCATCCATTTAACAGCTCATTAAAATATGTAGATTTTATTTTTTGTGTTGTGATTTTGTTCATCATTGTAGTTAAAATCTAAACTACTATTGGTAGTGCTACTCATCTCATTTTAACTTTGAAAGTTTATGTTATATATGTCCAATCTTATTAAGATAGAACCTATTCTTCTTGTTCTTCTTAGATCTTAGGTTATTATTTACAATATTTTAATCTAAAGTATTCTATACTTTCCTTATCATAATTTTGTGTAGGCCAATTCAACATCTTACATTTTATTTATCATGATTTGTTGTGTATATATACGTTTTTTCAATATGTTTATTGTAAAATATTTATTTGTACATACAAAAAAGTTTAGAATGTTTTGTGGAATGTAAAGAGTAGGTGTAGACATTAATCAGAATGTAATAATAATTTTTCTTAACTTTTCTTACTGTGCGAATTTTTACTTTACTAGTGTTTATTCTCTTTCATTGTAAGTAAATGTGTTCAATTAAGAGTTTTCTCATATTTGAGATATATTTTACAATAAACAGGATTTTACAAATATGAATATAGGTTTCTTTTTACTTTGAGAAAATTAATAAAATTTTGATTATATATTTTTATCTTTAATGTGGATAACGGTTGATACAAATGTAACATACCAATATTGTTGATTATTATGTTCTGTTCAAAAATTTTAAAAGATGATGATTCTTGTGTAAGTAGTGACAATAGTTATACTGCTTTCGTTTTCTGGCTCAAAGTGTATGTTTTTGAATTTGAACTCATGTCTTACTATTTTTGGTTACTTTGTGTCTCTTTCTTGTTTGTGTAATTACGTATCACTCCTCATTTTAAGTTTACATCATATTTATATGTTTATATTATACATAACTTCTTATCTCATGTGTTGTTATAAGAAACTTGATTTTGTAATTAGTTACGTTAAGAGATTTAGGACAAAAATGATTTTGTTTCTGTTGGTAAAACTGTTTATGTTACCACACTCAAATAATATCATGATTTACGAACAATTAAAATGATTATATGTTTTAAGATGCACAAACTATAATAGTTGCGAAGATAATTTTTTTTTAGTTTTGATTTATAAGTTTATCTTTAGTTATTATTTATTGGTTTTCGTTTATCTTTTGTTATTATTTAACAATTATGAATGTAGATTGCAGTATACAATTTAAGAACACATAAAATACATGATAAGTGACTTTGTTCAATGATTTCAACGACTTCCTAATATTTGGCTTTTGTGGAACTTCTTTCCCAATAGTGACAATAAGCATTTCGTCCTCTATAAAACCTTGAATTTGATAAGTCATTACATTATCAGGTAACTTGAATATGCTCATGAAGTAGTAAATAATTATTAAAGTAGAAACAAATTAAAAATAAAAATTATAATTAATTGTAAAGTAGTATTTGGATAGCTTTTACCTTCACCACACTTAATATAAATTAACTACCAAACAATTAAGCTTAGAAGTAAGAAAATAAAAAACAGTCAACTATTTTTTGTTGTGAATGTAGAATGCAAATTGAAAGAAGGATCTTAGCAGTTAGCAAAATTCCATTTGACTAGCCAAGAGAGAGAACCTAATCACAAAATCTCAATAACTATAATCAATAGGAAACTCAAGTTGTCGAAATGGTAGATAAAAATTGAAGTTTAATAATACAAATTAATTATGGTAATGAAATAGAAGCTAGCCAAGAGAAAATCTAATCACAAAATCTCAATAGTTATAATCAACAAGAAATTCAAGTTACAAAAATGGTGGATGAAAATTAAAGTCTAACAATACAAATTAATTATGGTAATGAAATAGAAGAAACATAACAAAGCTTCTACAAAGGAAGCGGAAATGTCATGGTAGCTGTATATCATGCTAAAAAAACAAAAGTACCAACATAAATAGTGTAAAAATTACAAACCATGATAAGCTGTTACACATTAGTTTTTTTATAAGTTCATTTAGTTTATGATTCACATAAAAAATTTCATGAAGTTGCAAACTACGTTAAAAATACACAATTAAGCAAAAATATAATAAAAATTGCATGTCACAGTAAAAAAAATAGAAATATTTTCATAATCTAATAAAAATTTCAAAAGGGCCTCAACAATTTTAATTAACAGCAAATTAAAATTAATTTTTTTTAAGTTCATTTAGTTTATAATTCTTATTAGAAATATCATAAAAGCTGTAAACTATGGTTAAAACACAGTCTTTAAATGGAAACATCAAAGAAATTGCACATCATAGTAAAAGAACAAAAATACGTTCATAAAGTAAAAAACCAAATAACAAATATATTTGCAACAAAAATAACATAAAAAGTGCAGACTACACTAAAAAGATAAAAATATCCTTACAATTTTATAAAACTTTCAAAAGTGTGTCAATAGTTGTAATCAATAGCAAATTCAAATTGCAAAGATGATTGATGAAAATATAGGTTTAGAAAGTTAGATAAGATATCACAATTAGACATGGTAATTTTTGACACGATACGAGAAGATATGGGTTGAACAGGTTTTGGGTTTAGTCTTAACGTATTTCGTGTCTAATCGTGTCTGACACGTTAAGACACGAAATTTTCGTGTCTTAACGTGTTAGACACGACAAATATGTTTAAAACACGTTTACTTAATTATGTTATCATGTTTAAATGTATATATGTAATACGTTTATTAACTTATTAAAAATAAATAATTAAAGACTATTTTAATCTTATATAAATAATTTTAAATAATTATTTTAATAAGTTTTTTTAATTTTATAAAAGTAATAATGTAATTATTACGATTGAAAATTATAAATGATTTTTTATATTATTAGTATTTGAAGGTTATATGTTAATGATGAATTTTATCATATTATATGATAATGAATTTTATGTATGTTATTTATATTAAAGTTTATTATATTTGATGTTATTATTATTTTTATTTTGTTATAATTATTTTCATAATTATAGTTTTTAAATTTAAATAATAAAATTATATTTAACTGTAAGTATTTTTATTTAATCGTGTCATGTCGTGTTACACGTTTATTAAACGTATACGTGTACGTGTTTTAAATTTAAAACACGAATATTAAATATGTAATGTTCGTATTTAGTTTTAACGTGTTTCGAGTCTAATCGTGTTTACCAAATTTACGATACGAAAACACGAATTGTTAAGTCTTATCACAATCCAAACTAATTGTGACAATGAAATAGAAGAAATATAGCAAAACTGTTACAAACAAAGCAAAAATATTATAGATTGTTGTCTACAATAGAAAAGTATAACACACACTTAATTAAATGAGATAACAAGAAAGAAATATTAAAAAACTTACTTGAAGGGTTTCTGATTTCTGTATAGAAGCCATAACATTATAAAAGTATAAGTAATAAAAAATCCAAATAATAAAAGCTTGAATAAACAAATCAAATGAGATAAAAAGAAAAGAAATTAGAAACTCACACCAAAAGTTTCTCGTTTCTGTATAAAAGCAATAACATTATAAAAAAACATAATTAAAACCCAAATAATAAAAACAGAATAAACAGAAAATCATGGAATTAATTATTCAATTAATTATTTTATTTTTGTTCTTACCATTTTTAAACTAATTTCATAAAATTGAATTAATAAATAAATTAAAATTAAATAAATAATTAAAAAGTAAAACAATGAGCAAGGAAATAAGATGAACAAAAAACAAGGAGAAAAATTAGAGAGAGAAGTCAGTTTATCTTTATCTAATATGTTCAATCAATTAAAAAAATCACAAATTTGAATTTATATTTATATTTCTACTCTTGATCCTTTAACTCTCTCTCATGCTTGATTTCTCCTTTCTCGTTTTTCCTTTTTCCTTACCCATTCTTTCTTCAGATTCTTCCTCTAAGCAAGAGAGAGAGTAAGAGAACATTCTAATGAAAATTATAGATCCATGGCGTTAGGAAAAGACGTAAGTGCCATGGCCTTCTAAAAACATAAAACCCTTAAAAAACCTTAGAGTAAGAATAAATTCAAAAATTTAAGAACAAAGGCATACATAAACAAAAACTATAAGAATAAATAAAAGAAAAATCAAACCTGGAAAATAACAGTGAAACAAATGTTGAACAATAGAACCTGTAGGAAAAAAAAATCGAACTATGAGCATACGAAAGGAAAAAATTGAAAGCAAAATACAACTTGAAGAACCAAAACATAAAACAAATTAACATATTTAAATCAAAGCAAGACAAAAACTATGAATCAAAACAAAAAAAGATTCATACAACAATGAAAAAACTCCATGGAGAGAAAAAAAAAAGCAAAGCGAGAAAAATTGTTAGATGAAACACTGAAGGCACACTCTATAAATTCTCTAGATAAGGATAGATATCAAACTGCGAGACCCATTGTTGAAGTACCCCATGATAGTAGATGCATCTGCTAAATATTTACCCTATAATAGTTGACCCATCAACTAGCCTTTTTAACAGTGAATACATTTAGACACTAAAATTCCAAAAGATAATATAGAGTAGAGAGAATTCATGTATGTGCGGGAAGAAATAAAAGCAAGTTGAGAAATACAGTTAAGAAATATAAATTCTAAAAGCAAAAGACCATAATCCATTTCCTAAAAACCATCAATGGACAATCTTAAAATTAGATAAATCAATCAAATCAACATTAAACTATATTATTGAGAATCTCTCCCAACTTGTGAAATGAAAAAATGACCGTGAAAGAATAAAGAAGTTTTGCTCACCGGAACTTTGGACATAAAAGGGCAAGAGAAGACTATTGAAGGAAAAGGGGGCGTCACTGGTTTGGAGACCGACCGGTTTATGGACGGAAAGAGCAAGGTGAGGAAAAAGGAGGAAAAAAGAGCCTAAAACTTGAAAATAACAAAGAAGTGTAGAAAACAAAGATAGAAAGAGTAAAGGAAGAAGCAAAATCTATCTTAAGGAAAAGACAAAAATACCAAGAAGAGATAAAATGAAAAATAGAACCTTGACTTTTAAAAAATGACAAGCATATTTCAAGAGTTCAATTGGCGATGTCACCTGGCCAGGAATTAGCCTCTTAATTGTCCCATTCTTGAGACAACTTTTAATATATGTAGATTCTACAAATTCTTTATATTTTATAAAAAAAAATGGATTTAATTGTTGTATTGTAATTTGTGTAAATTGAGTTTTTGTATTTTTTTTAATTTGTTAATTTCAATTTAAATCTTAACATTAATAAATTTTCATTGTTAAGTATGTTGACATAGCATTTTGACTAAAGTTTTGAATGCGTAAGGTACTTTATAATTTCGACATACCTTGACTTGAACTCGATTAATAAGTAGGGTACTTAAACCATACAATTACCTAACTATTTTTGGGATCTTTTATTCGAACCCCAACCTTAACACCTTATATACTACATGTTAACTATTTTAAATATTCGATTGTGTAAAAAAAATTTATTAACTCTCTTTATGGGTGCTTAATTATTCAAAACCATATAAGATAATAATTAGGCATAATAATCAAATAAGCTTTTAAACTATATAAGAAAAGTCAATTAAGCCTTTAAATTTTCTTGCGTTCAATTAAATCTATATTTTTATTTGGAATTAAATAAGCCGTTTACACTAATGGTTGACCAACTTTGGTCAGTCAAAGAAACAATTGTCAATTTAATTTCATGTCATTTGCATTTGTGAGGATGACATTATCACGTGGTAAAAGACTTGGTCACAAAAATTAAAATAACTTAATTGCTTCCTTGGCTTTTAACTTTGTTTTTTGAGTCACATGTCTTTAAATAATTGATTTAGGGTTTTAAAACAAACAAAAATTAAAATAACCTAATATCTAAAAAACTAACTTGTTTTTAATCTAGATTTGGAGTTTTTAACCAAATTACCTAAATATAATCAAGCCTAAGCCCTAAAATTTTCCCCTCACTTTCTCTTTTCCTTATATATATAACACGAGAGATCGTTACTTGTTGGAGTCATTTAATATTCTTATATATGTATATGTATGTATGTATGTATGTATGTATGTATATATGGTTCTTAACCAAATTAGGAATGTCAACGGGTCGGGTACCCTATAATTTTGAGGTATCCGAATTCTAACCCTATTAAAAATCAATTACTCTAACCTTATAAATTACCCGTATAATTTTAAAATTACTACCTTAACCCTAATCTTATTATTTTTTTACTGCCCTATAATTATCCTAACTCGTTTAAAAACCCGATTAGATTAAAAAATTATTAAAATCTATTTCGTGGCTATCCAATTACTTGAACTCGTATACATATACAATAATATTTCTCTAAATGTTTCATAAAATTAACTATTAATTAAATTAACCAACTATAGTTTAAATATATTATTTTGTCAATATAAAACAAAAGAGACTGCTTGGCCAGATGGTGGAGGCGCGGAGGGCTTTTCGTCATGGGTTGGGTTCGAGTCGCATCACTTTTACTTAGCTAACTAAATAAAAAACGAGTAATAAACAGGTTTCGGGGCGGGTACCCGCGAAACCCAATTAAAAGATAATCGAGTTCGGGTAACAGGTATCCAATGTGTGATACCCAAACCCTACCCAAACCCGAGTCGGGTAGTGAAATCACTACCCGAACCTGCCCCTAAATCGTTTATAGGGTACTCGCGGGTACCATATAATAGGGTACCCGTTGACATCCCTAAACCAAATTACCTATATATATATTTATATATATGTAATAACCGACTCTAATTTATCGGTGACAAGTCATTTACATGCTTTGGATAACATGTTTGTATATTGAATTGCCTCGGGAAATAAGTTAAATGACGATATTGCCCTTAGTGGTACTGATAAGACAATTAAGCCTCGAACAAGTTCAAATAGGAATTTTTAAGGTGAAATTGAGAATTTCACAGTTCAGGGATTACTTAAAACAGTGATTTGGAGTTCAAGGTTCAGTTTGGAGTTAATCGGAAAAATTGACCGATTAGGGACAAAACGGTCATTTTTCAATTTCAGGACAAAATGGAGATTTGTAATAAAGATTTTGATTTTTAATGATCAAGAATAATTATATGAAATATAATATGATTATTGGAGTATAAAATGGAATTTAGCAGTGAGAAAAATGTAATTCTCAGTGTTTTTGGGACACAAGGGCAAAATAGTAATTTTACCACTAAAAGTCAAAACGAGAATTTTTAAAGAAGATTTTAGCCCCATTTGATTTATATTGATTATTTAGACTAGTTAAAACATAATTTGAGGTTGAAAAGTGGAAAGAAAATGCAATTCTTGTATATTTTTGAATATAGGGGCAAAATGGTAATTTTACCACCGGAGGATCAAATTTAATTTTTCGAGAGAATTTTGATCAAATTTGACAAATTGGAGTGTGGTATAAGTTTGAGGAGTGAAAAATATACCTTGTGGTAATTTTTCAATTTTTGAGGCAAAAATGTAATTTTGTACTTTTTCGAGGGTAAAAGTGTAATTTTGTAAAATTACACTATAAAAATCTTTGAAACTTTTCTAGAAGCTTCAGGAAATTAAAGGATAAGTGCTGGAATATTGTGGCTGAAAAGAAATTCAAAAAAAAAATAATAAAATAATGAAAAAGTAATTAACATGCGTAAAAATTTAATATTTAATTATTTAAGTGATAAAAAGCTACAAAAATCAGCCAAAAGCATTGGGAGGTTCGGCCTCAACCAGCAAGAAGAAGAAAAAGAAGAAAACACAAAACCCTAGCATTTAATCAAGAGAAAAACAAGAAAAAATCAAAAGTTCAACCGATTAAAAGGTAAAAATTTTGAATTTTCCTATTTATCTCTATTACCCAAGCTTTCTTTTCTTTCTTCCATGCATGAAACCCTAGTGGGTATGATGGAATCATGCTGGCTGAATATTCAAGGGGGAGATTTGAACAATTTTAGGTTGATTTTAAGTTGATTTAATGTTATTTAGTTAGGTTATAATCAAATATATCAAAACCTAGCTAGAAAAATGATTTTCTCCCATTTAAACCCATTATGTCTAATTTTTTAGGAGAATATTGGCTGTCTATTTTGATGCAAATTGGTAGTATTTAAGTGTAAATTGATGAATTATGAGCCTAGAAAAATTAAGAGAAATTTTGGTGTGAAAATCAAAATTTTTGCCTAAAGTGTAGACTGGCGCACTGGGTGTTTTGGATTGCAAATTGGCATCATATTCGCAGTCACTAAGGTCAATTAAGTGTAATTAGAATATAGAAATTGAAAGAAATCGATTCGGAATTAAAATGAAGATTTTAGCAATTCAGACGCGTGTAGGCAAGTCGATCGGACACTGTGAATAAACGACTGTCCGGACCATTTTTAGCTCATTTCATGCATCACATAGAGCCTGAAATTGATTGTGACAAATTGATACAATTTATTGAAATTCGTGTCACGCGTACCGCCTAGGTGGTGGGTCCCCCGGACACTGGAGAAAAAAACGGTGTAGTGGAATTAAAAACGAGAGTATCGGACACTCTTGTGACGAGGTGAGTGGATAATTTACCGTTTTCAATATCTAGAGTAATTTTATCTGCTTCGGTGATTTAAAAATAAATTAAATTTATAAATGATTTTTAAATCGGAAAAAAATTGATTTATGTAAACTGAGTATATGGAGACCGGCATTAATTTGTGTTCATGTAAAAAAAATTGAAATTTTGGCTTATGATTTTGGTGAGCATGCTTGGCTGGTTTATTGTGTTTAAAATTGCATAAATTGCTATTTGCCGTGTAGGCTGGTTAGTATAAAAATTACCTTGTTATGTTGTGAAATTTTTAGTAATATGGTGGGTTAATTAGTCGCTGTAGTGGCGAGTTTCCGTGGACTACCTTTAGGAGGAGCACGGTAAACTCAAGAATTATATAATCTCGATTGGAGAGGCGCATAGGGTAACTCCTGAGATACCTAGAAAATTCACTCCATGCCCAACCCCACGTGAGAGTGAATTAGGTTAACGCCAAGGAACGGCTGTATTTTTCAATTATGATATAAATTGTAACAGCCTTGGCGGACTCAATGGGACACTCTGATCAAGTGTTCACGAGTATAAAATTAGGGTTTGACCAAATGGGTTTAAATGGGAGAAAATCATTTTTCTAGCTAAGTTTTGATATATTTGATTATAACCTAACTAAATAACATTAAATCAACTTAAAATCAATTTAAAATTGTTCAAATCTCTTCTTTGAATATTCAGCCAGCATGATTCCATCATACCCACTAGGGTTTCATGCATGGAAGAAAGAAAAGAAAGCTTGGGTAATAGAGATAAATAGGAAAATTCAAAATTTTTACCTTTTAATCGGTTGAACTTTTGATTTTTTCTTATTTTTCTCTTGATTAAATGCTAGGGTTTTGTGTTTTCTTCTTTTTCTTCTTGCTGCTGGTTGAGGCCGAACCTCCCAATGCTCTTGGCTGATTTTTGTAGCTTTTTATCACTTAAATAATTAAATATTAAATTTTTACGCATGTTAATTACTTTTTCATTATTTTATTTTTTTTTGAATTTCTTTTCAGCCACAATATTCCAGCACTTATCCTTTAATTGCTTGAAGCATCTAGAAGATTTTCAAAGATTATTATAGTGTAATTTTGTAAAATTACACTTTTGCTCCCAAAAAAGTACAAAATTAGATTGTTGCCTCAAAAATTGAAAAATTGGCACAAGGTATATTTTTCACTCTTCAAACTCATACCACACTCCAATTTGTCAAATTTGGTCAAAATTCTCTCAAAAAATTAAATTTGATTTTCCGATGGTAAAATTACCATTTTGCCCATATACTCCAAAATGTACCAGAATTGCATTTTCTTTCCACTTTTCAACCTCAAATTATGTTTTAACTAGTCTAAATAATCAATATAAATCAAATGGGACCAAAATCTTCTTTAAAAATTCTCGTTTTGACCTTTAGTGGTAAAATTACTATTTTACCTTTGTGTCCCAAAAACACCGAGAATTATATTTTTTTCACTGTTAAATTTCATTTTATGCTTCAATAATCATATTATATTTCATATAATTATTCTTGGTCATTAAAAATCAAAATCTTCATTACAAATCCCCATTTTGTGCTTAAATTGAAAAATGATCGTTTTATCCCTAATCGGTCAATTTTTTCGATTAACTCCAAACTGAACCTCGAACTCCAAACCACTGTTTTAAGTAATCCTTGGACTGTGAAATTCTCAATTTCACCTTAAAAATTCTTATTTGAACTTGTTTGAGGCTTAATTGTCTTATCAATACCACTAAGGGCAATATCGTCATTTAACTTGTTTCTCGGGGTAATTCAATATTCAAACATGCTATCCAAAGCATGTTAATGACTTGTCACAGATAAATTAGGGTGGGGTATTACAGCACTACCCCCCTTAATATAAAATTTTGACCTCAAAATTTCATTCATCAGATTCCACAAAAATGAAGGTTTTGGATTTTCATTTCATATTTAATCTCACATGTTATCTCTTTTATAAGGAAACTCTGATTCGTTACTTCGATTTCTATATTCCACTTATATTTATCTTGAACTTTTAAATTTTGATTATCAATAATTTCCTCAATAATGATTTCGAACCGAAATTTTGTTCCATTTGTATCAATTTCAATCCTTTCTCATACTTATGTATATATATACACCAATCACCATCATCACTTGATCATTCCTCAACATCTTTTTGACATCCATTTATTCATTCTCATCCTTAAACATTATTATGTATCTTATAGCATCATTAGCATACCACATTTCTTCTATACATATTCTTTATATAGGGAAAATTAATAGTTTCCATGATCCCCACATACCTCATTTTGACTTTACATTCATACAACTTAGATTTTTCCTTAAGCCTCTTAATGTCAACATTTAAATCCATCTCACATGGATTCATACTATAGATTTCATTTTCCTGACTATTTTTTTCCAAAAATTTCTTAAATCCATATAATTTTAACTTACGATGAAAATTTTCATTATTGTGTTACTCACATAACTCATCGCACATCAATTTCAAACTTCGAACTTTTAGAGTTCATCATTTATTTTAATTAGTCATATAATCATTTCGATGCATAAAGTACGCGTCGAAAACTTACAATGCTCTCGAGTAAGAAAACATAACATCAACACGTGGACTCACTTCCACTTAATAACATCCGGGAGTATGCCTCCACTGGATTCCCATATAATGTCATGGTAATCTCAATGATGTTGGCCGACATCAGGGCTATCAAGCGATCACAATCGCGTAAATCATCTGTGGCATTGCCACGTATATCACAGACCATGGCCCCAGCCATGTCTAACAGTCTATCGGCCACCCGAAAATGTTTCTAGTTAGAGCTCACTCGTGCACAAGGGTCACACTTAACCGATGTGGCATTCGGCCTACTCTCGACGCGTTCAGTTTATAGAAAAAAATATAAAATGTTTTTCGAATCCATAATAAGCTTCTCATATCTAATTTGCATCTTATTCTTATATACTCCTTATGTACTCCATACCATTTTTTATTCAATTGTTGTCTACTATGTACATACATTTTCTAATTCCATTGATACTTTAAATTTTCACTTTTACACAATTCATTGTATCTCATGCAATATCATTAGTTTCACTATTGATTCGTCATTCAAGATTTATACCAATTTGAACCTTATATGTCTCAAATAATTTCATATCACTATCTCCATAACTATTTAAAAGATTTTCATTATCGGGGTTCTCTTTCATTACCCCTTGTTTCACTCTTTCTCATAAACATATCATACTTTGCTCTTAAATATTTCACTTTAGGAATATCTATCTAGGTCTTATGTCTCATAACTTGTGATTACCCAATTCATGATTTAGCCATTTGGCTCTTTAGCTAATTTCTAGACCACACTCATTATACTTGTCACACATGCTTTGAAATCTTCTCTTAAAGAATTTAAACATCTTTGGGAATACTTAACGCTTTGTTTATTTCTCTATATCCCAAACATATTCTTTCCATAATGACATATATATGCTTACCAAAATATTCAAATACATACTCCACTATTCGTATTTCAATTTACCTTCAAGTATTTCCAGTATACCATATACCCGATCTTGTTTTATTATTAACTCTCTTTTCATTCTACTGAGTTGAGGTAATAATTATAAATTTTCATAGTCATATTCTTCATCAACTTATTTCTATACCACTTTTGTAATTCTTCATTCACAATGTTATCACTTAGCATTGATATTCCTCATCTATATTTCATAACTTGATTAATTCTTGCTTAGTCATCAACAAATCTTCATTTTTCCATTTCTTTTGTTCTTTTATAATCGGACTTTGATCAACTCATCATTGATCTTACTATTCTTTATCTCATGAGATTTACTTTCATATCACTCAAAATTTTACTTGTGCTGCTTAGCCACAAAAGATTGTTAACATAAGGGTATTGAACAATTAATGTTACCACGTTATCACTTTTGGAATCTACTTAATTAAAATGAATCTTTTGCCCTTAGGCTATTATCACAACCATTGTTGCAACATGACTCCTTTTTAAATTTACACCTCAATTAACAAAATTTGATCTTCTATCTCAATTTCTGGATCAATACCTCAATTTCATCTTATCCATACTATCTATTTTAATATATCAAATTCACCATTTCTCAGTGGATTTCTGTAATTTTCATAACATATTTTCGTTTCTTTTCCAACGACAATATTCTGTAATTAATTCATATCACCCTCAATCTCTAAATACTTGGATCATAATGCAGTCATTGTTTACTCTTATCAAATACTCTACCATTTGCACTTTCATCAATAAATATCTTCAAATCCTAACACTCTCTATTTTATCTTAAAACATACTTCCCAAGAGGTCACCCATCATAATATTTTTCTTGCTCAAGCACGCATAACTTCGGAGTGCTGATGCGATCCGATGCATCAATACTGGTATAATCGCATCCCATTACTAATTTCATTATTCACATTTAATTATCCTTCCTGTCATATAACTCCGGTAATTTATTCGTTTAAAGTACAAAGAAATCACAAGATAATTTGTCCTTATCAAATTCCTTCATCGACGATTATGGCTTAAAATTTTAGATTGGGAGTATACACAATTCCCTGTGTATAATCAATGCTGTAGTCACTGACTATAAACAAGACACTATATTGACTCCATTACTCCAATGTTTGACTTCAAAATTCCTTCATTTAATCGATAAATAGCTCATTTATATTCCAAATATACCATTTCTCTAAAGACATGCACTTGTCCATCAAAGTATTTAAATACGTACTTAACTTATCTCCCATTTATCGCACTTTGAGATAATTGTTTATTCTCGAAATTTTATATTATCTTTCTGTCTCCAGTATACCCAAAAGACTCTCATATATACACATTTAGTTACTCAAACTTCACTTTGTATTACATTTATATTGTACAAGGTCAAAAGTCAACCTTTGAAGTCTTTTATACAAAAGACTTATTCTTCCTCTTATATTACATTCATATTATACAAGGCAGAAGTCAACACTCAATTCCTTTTATACATTTATCTATAGTTATTTCTGTTTACATCATTTCTATCAAAATTTGAAGTTATGGGTAGCCTAACTAACGCATCAGGTATCACTAGAGTCATCCTCCTCTGTATCTTCTTCCATCTTGGGAGATTTTCCTTTTTGTTTACTAGTCCTCGCTTGTTGAATTCTTTTACACTCCTTATTTTCTTATTTTTTCCCTCTCCTGAGCACATCTCTCAGTTTCCTTGATGAGGGAATTTCTTATACCTTCATTTACATCATTATTACTGGCGCTCTCATTAGTTTCGCCAGAACTAGAACTTTCCCGATTCTGAATCTATGATCTCAAGTCTGCTGGGGTCCAAACGCCAACGACTTTTGGCAGTAGAGTCGAGCTACTCCTCACTAAGGCTACGTGAGATGTCCAAACTAATGTTCTTCCTAGACATTATCAGTGTGTACTTAGCACACTTTGAAACCTATACAAAATCATTAGTGACGGTCCAGTCACTATACCTCACAAAGGTACAAAAAGATTTTTAAAATTTACGTGCAAACGCACATATTCTATTCAACCTATCTTAACTCGACTTGGGCCACACAATGTCAATGCAGATTTTTAAACAACTTTTTTAAAATCATTTCGAAACTATGCTCTGATACCAATCCCTAATTTTACGAATTAAATCATGAGCCTTGTGTTTGAAAGAAATGAAATTATTGGCATGATTTTACTAAACTTGGTGTTATGAATTATATGGTGATATGACATTTTTATTCATATTGTCTCCATTTACTCGACTTTAGATGTCGTGGATGGTAATTATCTAACTTATTGGGTTGTAAAACTCACCTCTTCAATTTTTTCCATTTCAGGCTCACAGGCATCAGTAGATAGAGAGTTTTGTTGAGGAGAAAGTTTGGAGTAGTAACCTTCAGTCTCAAAGGTTCATCTCCTAGTCTATATTTCTCTATTTTGGACCCACTTAGTATTGTAAATTAAATCTTATACTTCAGTTAACTGTGTTACTGTATGTAATAATATATTTTATTTTTGCGCTGTAAAAATTATATCCGGATATCTATATAAAAATTATTTTATAAGAAAATATTTTATTTTATGAAATATTATTATTTTATTCCATTAGATGTAATTTTACTCAAATTTCATGTTTTAGATATCCGATTTCAATTCCAACTGCAAATTATGATATCTTTACGCGTAAGTAACGTTTTTTTCAAATTTCAAAATTTTCGACGAAAAATGACCGAAACGTCCATGTGTAGTAAATTTCGTCTTTTTTCCCGTTTTGGTCTGAAATTGAACGAAATATTTTAAAGTATGCAATTAATAAATAGAAACTCACAAGGGAGTTGGAAAGACTGGTACGAGAGCCTTGCGAGGTCTCGAGATGGTGCTCAGGGGATGAGTGCATATCGGGACATCGTCGCGGTTGTCACGGACTCGAGGGTGGTTTCGGGTCGTGACAATATAAGTATTTGTATATGTATTACTTATCTCTCTACAGTGGTTCATACCATTGTCGGGTTACCTTGCCAAGTCTAAAGACAACAAATTCCACTGATCTGGTGCTAGAGCAATTCAAGGCTTTACATATAGCTTCGATCTCATCCAAATACTCTTTGAGCATCTTGTGATTAGACTTGGCAATTTGTGTTTTCGTGTCGTAAATGTGTCAGACACGATTAGACACGAAATACGTTATTTCTAAACACGAACACGACACGTTTAATATTCGTGTCTTAAATTCAAATCACGTATACGTATACATTTAATAAACGTGTAACACGACACAACACGACATGATTAACATGTTTAACACGATTAAATAAAAATATTTACAATTAAATATAATTTTATTATTTAAATTTAAAATCTATAATTATAAAAATAATTATAACAAAACAAAAATAATAATAACATCAAATATAATAAAATTTAATATAAATAACATACATAAAATTCATTATCATATAATATGATAAAATACATCATTAACATCTAACCTTCAAATACTAATAATATAAAAAATTATTCATAATGTTCAATCGTAATAATTACATTATAACCTTTATAAAATTTAAAAAACTTATTAAAATAATTATTTAAAATTATTTATATAAAGTTAAAATAGTCTTTAACTATTAATTTTTAATAGATTAATAAACGTGTCACATATATACGTTTAAACACGATAACACGATTAAGTAAACGAGTTTAAATGTGTTTGTCGTGTCTGACACGTTAAGACACGAAAATTTCGTGTCTTAACATGTCAGACACGATTAGACATGAAACATGTTAAGACTAAACTTAAAACCTGTTTAATTCGTGTTTTCTCGTGTCGTGTTAACGTGTCGTGTCTAAAATTACCAAGTCTACTTGTGATATATCCGATTCAAAAAATGAAAAAGGTTTCAGCATCATAAACTCCGATAGTTGAACGTTAAATATAGCCTTGAAAATCCAAGCTACTGATGGTAACTATGACTTTGGAAGGTCACCTGTGCAGTAGGCTGTCCATCACCTTGACATTTCTGCCTCAATATCTCTTGGACTATGACTCTCATAGATTGGCCTATGTCATACATACCAACTGTTAATTGTTCAAGGGTTACACCCTTAACTGAGTGTCCCATCTCAATCTCTGTAGCCTAATCATCTACTTGATCCTCAATAAGTGGCTCAACCTTTTTTGGGCTCGCGAGTCTACCATGTTTGCCATGACCTTTAGCAGTGAGTGCCTGTTGTTTAACTGTAACTTTTGTGGGAGTTTCCTACTCGATGGCATCTCGAAAAGATGCTCAAGTCCTAAGTGACATGATCACACCTAGACAAGAACAATTACATAAGGGTTTTAATATCTAAACATATATAATAAGTGACATCAATAAATTGGAACTAAGCTCGGAAAACAGATAAGGAATCATACACTAGTCTTGTTTTCGATTTGTGCCTAGGTACACAAATTAAGAACAAGATTCTCATATACAACTATGACACTTTGCGACATAAGCAATAAAATCCTAAAACTTGTATAACTTAGCTCTGATACCAACTTTTTCACATCTCATTTTTTGAAAGATCGTGATTAGCACAAGAACTTATGTGGGTATAGCCCACTATGCCCAAATAAGCCTAAATCATCAATGCATGACTAGTCATCCATCGTATTCACATATAAATCCATCAATAATCATAATTATGCATATAATTCATAAGACCACAACGTTACAGAACTTCTCAATATAAGGTGTAGTTTCCATTTCATTTCATATAAATATTTACATGAAAAACAACTGTACTTCGACGCACATTCCATTCCTATATTGCTATAGATTGTCCACCATAGTCTTATCATTGACATGCACCTGTAATCGGGGCTTAACGTAACATGTGTAAGCATAAACAAGTATAGCAACCTTATTTATATAACCATGTTGAATATCAGCATAATAGTTTAAAGACTTAACTTTACACTCTGTAGAATGTAATGACAGTGGAAGGTTGGAAGGAAGGCTTGACCACACCTACCAAGTATGAGCTGGGTTATTACTCCACAAGTCGCCTAGCCAAGCAATTTACTGATCTGAAACAAAATAGTGAAGAATAACAGGTGAGTCACAAAGACTCTATAAGTGGATACGGGAAAAGGACATGTTAAGGGGATTGAACTTTGAATAAGTAAACATTTATGTAACAATGCATGTATGATCTTTCAAGTACATATAAAGAACTTGTAAGAGAGTAATCATGCTTTCAAGCAAGTTTCATAAATCCTTTAGAAATACTTACCAAATCATTATGTCATTGAAAACTCAAGCCAAGTAAAACATTTAATCACAACCATAAAGGGCTATCTCATATATCAATTATTTCATATAAAAAAAGTGAGACTTACCTTATTGGACTCATCAATCATACGTTTCGATTCAAGGAAATCTGAGTGACTCGATTTCAAATCCCATATAACAACTCTACCTCATGTTTACATTATGCATGGGGGAAATCTCATTAATATTTCGAGACATCATGCCATTCTACTTCAAACACATCATATCCATAAAGGGAAACCATAAACATCATGAATACACATCATATAACATTTGTGACTGAATAATGCTCATTCACCATGGACCTCACGGTATAACTCCTAAGCGACATGAGGGTGCACAAAATAGAAAATAGAATCCAAGCTTCAAATTTCTTTTCTTAATGAGATGGAAATGGAAATTCATCATTTCCTTATAAAAGTTTTTAATAGAATAACCCTCGTTAACCATGGGCATAAATCATACATAACACAATCTATCATCAATTGCTCATACAATCTCATACTTTTTCAATAAACACTCAGTACACATTTGGTGTCAAAATTCGCCTTCATACTCACAACATATTTGGTATGTGGAACTACATCACATAGCATTATGCATTTAACTGATACTCAACTTCATATCATGGATTATGTGGAAATTATCTCACATACCTTTCAACATATTTCTCATCATGGGCCTATTCTCATACATATAGTATCTGGTAATGTCATCACATATAACTTAATCCATATATTTTACATAAGCATTTAGCATTCAATCAATTGTGGAATTTCATCATCACATACACAGAATCATGAAGGTATTTTTGTTTCACCCACACTAGCTAACAGGTCGGATTAAACGAGGGATATTTTGACTAAACCATTTGAAAGAACCTATCCCCCCTTGTTGAAAACTACTACATAATAGCATATTTACATATACATAACAAATTAAAAACCTTTCAAAACTTGGGTTCATTCACAACTCATTTGCATTTGCTAAAACATATTTTGGGAGTAATTCATTATCAAATCATGCCAAACATGCTTTCACTTTACATACTAAATAATTTGAAAGTAGTGTTTCTACTTAGTTAATTAGAGATTTGATTCTTAACTCCAATCATATCTCTGTTTTAACTTATTCCATGGAGTTTTCAAGTGCTTCTATCACACAACATTCATCACAATCATTTCCTAGAATATTAATCTCAAAATAATGATTCTAGGTACCTTTGAAATTTACTCGCTTTTGGCTTAAACTAATTTCCAGCTAAAACCCATGTTTAGAAACTCATAAATTCTTCATTCTTACCTTAGGTAAGGTTTGATGATAAGTAAAATCACAAAACCTTGAACTTTAATCACCAACAGAAAATTTTGGGCATTTAAACAACTTTTTTAGTTTTGGAAATTCAAGATTTAATGGACTCAAAGCTGAAAGATATCATTTTGCTCATAAAAACCAAAAAACCAAGTTTAAAACCATCAAAAATGATGATTTGGATAAAAAAAATGAGTTGAAATAGCTTAAAAGTTGAGGGTTTACCTTGCGAAAGTGATTGAGAGCTATCAACCCTTGAAAAATGTGATATTTATAAGCTAGAATATGAAAATACGTTTTTACTCTCTTATTTTTCTGATATTGACGAAATGTATTCATACATGTTCATTAAAAACCCTTTTTGGGCTAAATATATCGATGCATCATGAACATGTATCGATATATTTGAGATAGAATGCAGTTTCTAAGGCAAATTGTCAATAAAACCTGTCCAGCTTATTTACATTAAATACCATTTAAGTAAATATCCTCATTTTTACTTCTTTCTTTTTTACTCTCCATTTACTTTAAGATATTTAATGTAAATAAGTAAATACCTCCCCACTTGGATTCAATAAAAATATAAAAAAATTAAATTCTAATAGAATCAAAATCTAAATTTTGGTTTCAAAAACAAAATAAAAAAAATTTGACTGAAATTAAATTTGCAATTCTCATTTACCATAGCAAACGTATTCCAAAAATTATGAAAAAATTATTTTTGGTCATCAAAAAATCAAGGAAACCATTATCACCAATTTTTATTTTCAAAATATTGTTGTATCAAAATCACATATGTTAATTCTTTTTAAACTTAAAAACATTTTTGCTTCAAAAGTTATAAACAACCAAGATGATAATGAATTTTTTTTTTTAAAGGTTAAAACTAAGTTTGATGTTTAAAACATGAATTCTACATGCTTACCAAAGAATTTCTTAACTTATCCTCTTACTTAAGGTGAAAGTTCATAAATCTCAACTGTTATACCGTGTGAGTATGAAAACTCGCTTGTTTAACGTGGATTGGAGTCGCCACCAATCTTTTTCTATTTAGGTGTGATTGGTTACCTAAGTGAATTTATTTTCCTAACAATGTCTTAGTCTTGACTTAGGTTCATTAAAAAGAATAGGTTTCGATATATGAAACAAATTAGGTTCGGAGGTACAACTGTGTGAGGAAGGTGTTAGCACCTTCATACCGCCTATTTAAAATGGTACGTTATTAATTACGTGTTCTCTTTTTAGCCTTAATAAATGAAATTTATTTAGATATTTTAATTTATTTTCCTTAACTATTCTTCCATTTTATTATTATTTTGAAATTAATAAAAATACTTTATTATTGAAATTTCTGTTAAATTCCCTACCTTTTTGGTAGCCTTTTAAAAAAAACTTTCTCACCTAGAAATTTTCAAGAAAATTATCACTTATAACATTCTTGAAATTCCATCATTGGAGATTTTTTATTTACTCATTTATTTATTTATGTTAAAATTATCACTACCACAAGAGGCTAGTTTAGATTTTCAACAAAGACCGTAATGAAGAAATAAAAATGCCCAAAACAGGAATCAAACCTAAACTTGTAAATTTATTTTGGTATTTTCATCTAAGATATAAGCACTTGAAGACAACCTTCTTGATGACATTATCGGTGACTCCAATAATGAGGGAGAGAAATGAAACACATAGATCGACTACTCCATTAATGAGAGCAAAAGAGAAAAGAAATGCAAATATTGCTCAGAAGTTTGGTAGAAGGAAAAGAGGAGGAAATTATCAAGTTTGATGATTATAGAGGATGAACAAGTACAGAAGAAAAACAAGCTTTGGTGTATTTTATTTGAAGGGCATTTTTGCCATTTTCTAAAATATGTTAACAAAATTTAGAGTTTTGCGGTGAAATGTCCATTTTCAATATTAAAAGACCAAGAGTGAATTATAGTCGAAACTTAGGGAGTTAGGGTTAATTTACCCTAAAATTAGATTAAGTTTAGGTTTATGTAAAACAAAAAGGGAAATAAAGGGAAGCAAAGTGAATTGAAAAAAGTAGAGTAGTGGTAAAATTATCTAATTAGTCCATATACTCTATCAAAATGGTGGATTTAATCCCAATAAAATAGTTTATAAAAATTTTGTTCTTGTACTTTTCAATATTCACAATATCAATCCAATCATTAACATTCAATCCTTGTGCTTTGGCTTGATTGCTCTATCAATGACCTAAAGAGAGATATTGACTTTTCAAAGTTCTAAAGCTTTACTCATAAGGGCATGTGCATGTAAATAACTGGAGAATGTTTTGTATAACCTTGTATTCTACCTAGCTCGCAAAGTAATTCTATATGTTGATTCACCTTATAAATTATATGTGTCCTTTCAATATAGGATATTCATATTACTTTGTTTTTAGTTTGTAGTTTCTGATTTTTGTCATGTTTATTTGTAATTTTTCTTTTTAAGGATTGCACTCGTTTAATTTATATTTGAATTTGTTTTAAATATTTAATATTGCTTTGTTTGTGTTGAAGTTAGTAATTTATATTAAATCTTTAATATGACCCAACGGCATGAGGGACAATTCCTTGGTGAGCTTTTATCATCCATCAAGCATGATTTCTTTTATTAATTATTGCTCTTTCAATGTTTTCCATCTTTTGTGACCTTGCAAACTTAGTTAGCTATCAATGTTGAAAACATAAATTTTTCCTAAGTTTAGAAGGGAACAAAATATGTGATTTTTCTAAAACAATCAAATGGGAATAAAAAATGGTAGCCTTGGTTCCTTTGATATTGAAATAGCCAAAAATGATTTTTCGTCAATTTTAGAAGTATGATTATTATGATAAATGAAAGCCAAAAATTTAATTTCAATTGAATATTTTTGATTTTGTTCTTACAACCAAAATTTAGAATTTTATTCTTTTAGAATTTAATTTTTTGGATATTTTCATTAAATCCAAATTGTGGAGGTATTTGTTTATTTATATTAAATATAAATGAGGAGTAAAAGGAAAAAATGGACGGGGATTTCTTATTTACATTAAATATTTTAAGTAAATAGAGAGTAAAATGAAAAAAATAAAAATGATGACATTTACTTAAATAGTATTAAATGTAAATAAGCTCAAAATCTATTAAGGAAAAACCCATTTTTAGTTGTTTGGGATGTACGGATTGACCCCTGGCCTTCAAAGGGTTGATCCTTGGAGCACCAAAACATGACTCTTGCAAATCTTTGGGCATTTTGACAGAAAAATAAAAACACCGCCTAAACTTGAGCCACTTTTCATTCTTTCTCTCCTATTCGTTTTTCCTTCCATTTTCTCTCAAAATCTTCTCCTTTCAAGACCCTCAAAGCTCCATTATTAATCTGTGGATTCCAAGAGCTAAAGGTAAGAGATTTCAATCTTAAAATCATGGGTTTTCATATTTTAATCTTTTCTTTCTAAAAAATTAGAATTTGTTTCTAGGTTTTCAAAGTTTTGTTAGGTCTTTCTTCTAAAGAGCTCACTAAGCCCGAGCAAGCCTTATAGGCATACTTGTATCAGATAGGTTTAAATGCATCTCATATAACAATATTCCACAATATTCATATACTATTCATGTCCAAACACTTAATATATTTTGAATGTGCCTTAACTCAATATTATAACATCAAGTGCTAACATTATCTTTATCCATTCTCCATCACAAGTATCTAGCACGTTGCCATTTAGTTGCTACACCAATACTACTAGACTAGTATTAAGTAAAGAATAAAACATCACAAATACAGGTTGGTGGGGCTTAGTGAATGTCATAGTAACACCTGCCACGATGATAAATAAGAATAGAACTGCTCCTCTACGATCTAGCTAACTTTTGTTTTGAAAACCAAAAACATGAATTTTAAAAGGGAGAGTACAAATACTGAGTGAGTGATAAGGAAGGAAACAAACATTAATAGAAGAGTATTTAACAAACCATGCTATCTTAGTTTGAAACCATGCAATTTTCATTTAAGAGCATAAAACTATTTATACACACGTTCAAAATCTACCATATCTTATTTATGAAACATTGATATATTCATATTCCGAAGACCCAAAATTCTTAAGTCACAAACCACATGAAAAAGAACCATCTTTATTGAAAACATGAAGATAGTATCGATATACAAAAAACTAAGTCTAGAAATTTCATTCAAAACTTTATATACCTTGATGCTTTTCTCATTTCAAAATTTCACCACAACTTAATCCAATCACATAGCTCAATAAATATTTAAATTCTAGCACATTCATATAATTGTAAAGTATTGAAAAGCTTATAACAATATATATCAAATAGTTCCAAGCATCATGATCAAAATTTAATACACTTGTGTAGCAACTTAAGAAGCATAAAATATAAACATATCATACATGATTGGTGGCCGACCCATATAGTTAGTGTACTCCGGCCTACTGACTCTAATATTGCTTATACCATCCTCCAGCCACAAGGCTAGCGCTATTTACCCCATTTCCCTTCGTTAACTAGGGTGGTCTTATTGTGCACAATAGTTAGCAGAACTATTCTTATTCCAAGTCCTTTCTTAAGTGCTCCACCTTAAAACATTTTTCCCAAAAAGTTCCATGTTCATACCACACATAATATTTCATATGACCAATCGATCATAGCACCTTATATGCTGTCAACATTTAATAACTCTCAAACCAGTTAATAACACTTTCAAAATAAACATAATTGAAGGTAAAACATAAAATACAAAAGGTTCGTTTTCCATGCACCTTTTTGAAAATATTGATTATAACATCATCAAAACATTGCATGCATTTATCAAAAATAATTTAAATGCATATCCCTCACCTTTTTTGTCACCTTACCAAAGCCAATACCAACTAGCTTAATTCCCCAACTTGAACCATAGAGCTTTAAAAGAGTCTAAACAATTTAACACTTAAAAATCAACTCTAAATCAATATTTTTAAACCATAACTCCCATTAAAAATCTAACACCCTGAAGACCTCAATTCAAGTAAAATATTGAAGTACAAACTGAACCTATAATTGCCAATAAATAGTAGTAACCCAAATACATTATAAAAATTCAAAATTAATAATTATAATAATTAGACACTGGCTAAATTACATCTTTATCTAACATTTAATTTGGAATCCTAGTCTAATTCACAAACCCTTTAAATTAACTTCTCAAATTTAAGGTTTCCTTATCTTAGTGAGCTTGGAGATGTAAATCCGATTAAAGCCCTAATATGAAAAATGAGAAACAAAAGGGAAATTAAGGGTAACAATAGAAATCAAGAACCCATGGATAGAAAGATTAGATTTCAGTTTTTTTTTTCTTACCTTATTAGAACCTTAAATGTAGAGATTTAAGCTTGAAAATGACAAAAAGAATGGGTGAGGCAATCTTCCTTTGAAATTTGGTTATAAATGGAAAGTACAGAAACAAAGTCTTTTTAAAGAAATTTGTGGATTGTCTTGCTAGGTGAAAGAGAAAGTGGAAAAGGAAGAGAAAAGTTGCAGAAAAATGTGGGAGAAAGCTATCTTACTGTGGTCGACCATATGGGGAAGTAAATGAAAGAATGAAGCTTTCTAAAGAAGCTCAGGAGTTTTAAAGAAAAGTCTAAGATTTTAGCTTTATTTTCATCAAAATAAAACATGGTTTTACTTCCATCAAAATAATACCTTGTACTTGGAGAATATGGGGAAAAATTCGATCAATGTAAGAAAAGAAAGAAAAAGCAAAGCTTTTTAAAAAAGCTTAGAGATATTTTAAAGAAAAATCTATATTCTCTACAAGCTTTATTTCCATCAAAATAATACACTTTTTTATTTTCATCAAAATAGTACACTGTTTTATTTTTATCAAAATAATGCATTTGTATATATTATTTTTGATGCAAGGTTCAATCTTGATATAGACAAAAAGAAAAAGAAATTTATTAAGGCTTCTAGAAACTTACCCAAGTAATATTTCCTTCCAAATAATATTTTTGATGTACAATATTTGATAAAAAGAAAGCTCACCAAAATATGACCATTTTACCCTTATGTTCAATTATCTTTTTTTTCCCCCTTTATTTGGAAATGCTTTTGATGACTCATAATGATTGTGAGATTTTTACAATTTGATGTTGTGATGGCAAATGGTTTTAGAAATCTTGATTTGGAAGGTATTTGTATTTAAATATGAATATTACATATTAGTTTTCAAATGAGGAAAAAGCCTTTAATTGTTTGAAAATTTCATTTCAAAATGTGTGAAACATGATTTATATGTGCTTTTGCGTGTTGAAATGTATTTGGATAGTACTCTAGTGTGATGTTTGGTTGTAGCATTGAATGATTATAATTGATAGCACTAAATGAGATTCATGTGTTCTTGTGATTAAGCTTTATAATATTATGACGGGTCATATGTCCCTTAACATATTTGTAATATCATAAAAGCTGTAAGCTATGGTTAAAACACAGTATTTCAACAGAAACATCAAAGAAATTGCACATCATAGTAAAAGAACAGAAATACGTTCATAAAGTAAAAAACCAAATAACAGATATATTTGCAATAAAAATAACATAAAAAGTGCAGACCACACTAAAAGGATAAAAACATCCCTACAATTTTATAAAACTTTCAAAAGTGTGTCAATAGTTGTAATTAATAGTAAACTCAAATTCCTCATTCATTAAAGTTAAGATTAAAGGAAAATCTTGAAATTGTTTTTTGTGCACATATTAAGGGGAGCATATATTAAGGGGGAGTAATCCCTTAACTGCACATAGATATAAAATATAAATATAGACATTGCACTCTTAATCTAGGAGTGTTTTGTCATCATCTAAAATAAGAGAGAGAATGTTGACTCCATAAGTTTTTGATGATAACAAAACATTCCTATTCATTAGTGTCTAATTATATTATTTGAATGTGTAGGAGAAAATTTAAATATCTTAACATATTTATTGTTTAAAAGCAAGTTAAGATGCCTATTCAGTTGCAAGATGGGTTAATTGGTTAAAAAAGCAAAGAAGAAAGAGCTTTAATGAAGATAGATTGGTGTTAACTGATTAACACAGATCCTTAATTAGTTAAAGTAATTCTAGGCATTACACTAAGGACAGGCAGAAATGTTTTAACTGGTTAACACAAGGCTTAATTAGTTAAGAGGGTATTGGATATAAAACAGAAGGTTATTAATCGGTTAGCCAAAGGGTTTAATCGATTAAAGGTCAAACTTGAAGTATCCAAAAGCATCAAATTCAAATTCAAAATGAAGTTGACTGTTGAAGGGTGTCAAATGAAGAAATTCAAATTCAAAGAATTTTGAATTTGTTGAAGTTTATTTTAATTAGTTAAAGTCGAAGGAAGAGAAGTTTCAATCAGTTAAAAGGAGGATTAACCAATTAAAGGAAGATTGCTTGTTGGAGAAGTCTTAAAACAGAAGTTTTAATCGGTTAGAGTTTCCTTTAACCGGTTAACACAATGAAAAGAGTTGCCAAACATTGTAAGTTAGGGAAGCCTTAATTGATTAAAGCCTACCAATAACAAAATTTTTTGGTCCTTTGATCCAAAACTAAATTGGTTGAACCAATTCAATGTTTGACCAGTTCAATCTCTCTTATGTTTGGTCGATTTTAAAAAAAAAATGATTAGTTCATTTGATTTTTAAGTTTGGCGAACCAAACTGATCAAACTGTCCAATTTCTCATTTTTATCTTACTGCATATTTGATCCGAAAATGGAATAATCATTTTCTATTATTCCTTATTACGTTATCTCTTTTCTAAGATTGTATTTGGTTTACTATCACGAGAAGTCAGAATAGTCATTATCGTCTTTGATTTGGTAATTTTTCTTTAAATAACACCTCAATATTTAGTTTACATATGTTTTCATATTTAAATGATTGAATTTGAATTTTTGTTTTCTAAAATCAAGATTAAATTTTAATAAATCCATTCAAAATAATTAACACGAATTGAAAACGTGTTGCATTTGCCCCTGAATATTTTTCGATTGTGAAAGAATACGAATTTGAGGCTGTTATTTGAAAAGAATAACATATATATATTTATTATTGAGTCAAATATTTCAATGTCGTTTATAACTTAATATTTATATTATTAATATAACTTATGCTGCTCTAAACAAAATATATCATTATATTACAAACTTGAACATTTATAACATCCATATATATAACCAAAGAAAAATTAAGTAGAATATGATCTAAAATAAATTAATCTGCTTCATCATTATACTTTACATTGTTTATCTTAAATACTAAAGAAGATTGCATTACCCTTGATCCTTTGATGTCGAAAATCACAAGATCCTTGAGTTTAGTTATCGAAATCCTTTATGCATCGAGTTTGAATTATTGCAAACTACAAGTTATTGATCCATGATGGGAATCGTAACTCAACCCGACCTATTATTGACTCGTAAATGAAAAACTCAATTCGACTCACATTGATCTCTCACTCAATTTGAACCGGCCCATACTAGTCGAGTTGGGTCGGCAAATGAAGGAGCCTCCCCCTCTGGAGAAGCTAGCCTCTGTAGAGGGCGACAAAACGTGTGCCTTCATGGGCTGCGGTGCCTTGGGCTCCCAAATCCTTCTTGCCGGTGGACTGAGGCGAAACCAAGACCCAGCTACATCTTTCCGAAGATACAACTTTACTGATCCGAACGATGTGGTTCTCGCGTTTGATACCCAGGACGCCTCCTCAGGCCAGCCTTCCTTTGTTCCATATGCTCGGATGTTATCTGGAAAAGCTGAGCCTTTCCTGGCGGAAATTGACGGTAAGCTATATCTTTTGAATAGTTCCAGGTCGATTCATGAATGCACAAAAACGTTTGAAGTTTTCGATCCAAAGTTGAATCAATGGACAGCACTCTCTGATCCACCATTTATTACTGGTAGTCATCCAGTCAGGCCTGGATTTGCTGAATTCTCTTACCTCACACTCACTTCTTATAAGGAAATTTTCTTGTCAAGTCCAGCTTTTGGTGTTCTACGTTACGACATTGATGACGACATTTGGTACAGTGATATGACGTCATTTGGTACAGTGATATGACGTTTGGTCGCCACTTCTCCCCTTTATGGATAAGTCCGGTGTAAGCTTTAATTTTGGTGATGAAGATGTGTGTATTTGCTTTGAAAATGGGTTTTTAAAGGCTTATCTGGTTAAGGAAATATGGGGTTTTAAAAAGCTGACCAAAGTGCAAAAGCTTGGATTGATCGCATCTGAGGATAATGTATGTTGTTGTTTTGCAAAACTTGAGGGTCAGAAGATGTGTCTTGTCACCAACACCAAGGATTCGAACTTAGATGAGATTGATGTTGTTGTGGCCACTTGTAAATTTGAGCGGCTCAAGGACATTGCAGCTTCTCAAGGCAAACCAGTTGTGGACGATACCAATGGCTGTGATTTCACTTTGGAGGAAAGAGGGGCTATTTTGAGATCTGATTTTTTGGAGAGGGATTTTGTGGATTTTCGTATCCTCAGTAAATATTGTTCTCCCCGTGATCGCTTTCCTATTGGGTCTTGCGTTCTTTGGAAAGCAATCGGGTGCTTCGCTCTGTAAGTCCTTCCACATTAGCTGCTTTTTACATTGATTCATGTTGATCCCTGTCCCCATGCTGTATGCTATAGTGCTTAAAACTTGCTGTCTAAAAGGACTACACACCTTAAATAAGCCATTTGATTGCATAAACTTTTGAACAATTGCATTTACATAAATGATGGCATCCATATTTTCATTGCATGCTGGCAATGGCAAGTACTTGTGCCAAAAAAGGAAATCTAGAATTACATGAAGTAAGTCTCCTGCGGGCAAAGCTACTGCGTTGTGGAGATCGTATCAAATGTTTTTTGGGAAATAACATTATACCTCTGTTCTTAGTTTTGAAACAAAAAAAAAATTATTTCTTGACTTCCAACTCTGTCTTTCTGTAAATTCTTTTGCTTCCATCTTTTTCAGTGGATTTACCAATTGCAAAGAGCCTAAACTTATTCAATATCTTAGACTGACTTGAATGTTCTTTTATTAGTAGCTAATAAGGGAGATGGAGCAAATTTTGGTCTGAGTGTTATGTAGGACTCGTAGGAGTTGATAAATTTAAGTTTCTATATATCAACTTTACCAATTGTACATTTCTCCCTCTTGACAGTATTGCACTATTAACCACTAATTATAAATTTCCCTCCACATGTTCAAAGGAGACAGAATACATAGAATGCAGTGTTATGGCTTAAAAACTTTTAAAATATAGAATGCTGAACACAGCAAAGGAGAGGTTCAAATGTAATCACTTGATGCATTATTATTAGGTTTATGAAAATAGCAAGGAAGATGGATGACACATTATTCGAGATTAAAAACTACCATATCTTATGGATTCATGACACATTATTCAAATTAATTATTGTCCGGCCAGAACATGGACTGAAGAGAGGTAACAATATTCTTGTCCAGCTGGAAGGCCTTGGTGAGAACATCAGGATTGATGGGAGGGTTTGAGCCAAAGACTGCCTTTGCAATAGTGATAACTCCTGGATTTTGGCTGCTGAGAGCAGCCAAGGCAACTGCATTAGTTTTCCCTACATTGAGCTGGAAGTGGATGAGACCAATTGGGAAAACAAACACATCTCCAGGATACAAGACTTTGGTGATGAGACGATTCTCCGGGTCGGATGTAACAAAGCCAACATAAAGTGTGCCCTCTAAAACTACTAGGATCTCAGAGGCACGAGGATGAGTGTGAGGGGGGTTTAGGCCTCCGTACGGAGCATAGTCAACTCGAGCCAGAGATATGCCAAGAGTGTTAAGTCCTAGTATTTGTGCAACATTGACAGGAGTCACAGTCGATCCCACTTGATTTGATGTGTTTCTGGGGATATTGAGCCCTGGAAAGAAGAAGTCTTCTGGCTTGGCAAGCTTTGGGTCCTTGCAGAACTTCCCATTTACGAACACTGCATCAATGAAAGTAATGTTAGTTAATTATGAAGAAAAATATTGCTCAGGATGGAAATTATAGTCACTGACATAAAATAACAATTAACATGAAATTCCTGAGAAACAAAACATAATACTATAACATACCGCCATCCTTGGTGTCATTGATGGCTACACAGAAGTCTTGGAGAGGGCTAGGGTCATAAGCTGAGGCTAATGACCAAGCGAAGGCCAAGAAGGCGGAAGCTACAAGGAAAAGTTGAACTCCTTTCATTACAATTCGGCTGGCAGGAAATCTATCCTACGTTGTGGAGCTGTATGCTACGACTTGGGAGAGGGGTGAGAAATCCTGCATGGCAGAAAGGTCTATTTATAGATGGAAAACAAATGAACTGGTCCTTGTTTCCTCTCAATGAAGTTGGTGACTACTGGCCATGTGCCTTTGCAACTAGTTATTTTCTATTTCGGAGATGAATCATTCTTCAACAACTGCATTTTCTAGTCCCGTTTTCCTCATCCATGGCTTACATCGTTTTAATATTGTCGTGGAACAGGTCTTAATTCACTTAAGACTTCTGCGTATCTTTCCTATATTTTTCTTTTTGGATTGAAGTTTTATGCGTTGATTGATTCTGTGTTGCCGTTGTGGAAAGAAATTCTAGAAACAAGTTCATATTTGATAACCTGCAGATGGGGTATAATTCTCCACATTATGAAAAAGTCATAACTTATTTGCGACTTCCTTGAAATTACAAACATTCATAAAAAATTTTGGATTTGGTAGCAAATGAATGTTTCCTAAGTAAAAAACTTTATAGATATTTAGGAAGTGCATCACATACCATCAAACATGAACTGATCATAAACAGTTTTGAATAGTCTTCTTCATACCTTACAACTTTTTCTTTTTCCTTTTTATTCATTATTTGAGTGAGATAATTGATTTATATCTGGAGTTGCTGCAAATAGCCGGCAAAGTTTTGTCTGTTGAACTCAATTCATTCCTTAGAATTAGCATGATCTAAGAAGTGCTAATGAGACAAAAACTTATGCTACATTTGAGGTTTCCAACTTTATCCCCAATCAACATATTATACAGTCTCAGTTGACAAAGTCTAATATGACATGTTCATGAATACTCAAACATATTACATCTGTGCTTATCACATTCACAACATTTGTAATTTCTTGCGAGTTCAATCAACCATGCTAGACTCAAACATCTTCAATTAGCCAAAAATTAATTAGGGCTGCTTTGAATTGATCTTAGAGTTGGCCAAACTGTGGCTGGAAGAAACTGTTTCAAGAATTGTGGGTGATGACTCAGCTTAACTCTTACAGACATGAATAATCTTTGAGCATTTGGTGATTTGTTTATTTGGTGTACTAACCAGGGAAGCAAATGCTCAAAGTCAAATGGTAAAATAGTTAACTATGTTGCATAACATTATTAATGAACAATAAGAATAGTTGTTAAAAGTATTGGTAGGTGACAATGACATTGAGCTACACAAAAATTATCAACAGATTATACTATGCAGATCCTGTTCAATGGTTTGCAACAACCAATTGTGACTGTGTAATGTGCAATGACTCAAATTTGCCTAGCCAGTCTTTCAGACGTGAAAAAAAAAAAGGAAAGTCAACTTGAATACTAACTTCAAAGACTTTGAATCATATTTATTTAATATAAATTTGTTACTGACATTATGATGCCATTTGCAAATGGCATATTATCTTATGATGCGTTATGAGAAGAGTTTCATATTTTCATTACAGCTTTTACCTGTCATTAGATTAATGTAGGGCAGAGAAGCATACGCAGTTAATTAGATGCCACAAGAGATTAAGAACAGAAGCATTTCTCGACATTTGTAGGGACTTGTCTTTCAAATTTGTCATGACTCGTGACTTTATGTAAGATCATTCAATTTTTAAAACAACTGAATTATTGAAAAAGGAGTAAAGGAGCAAGTAACCAACATGCTGATTGTGTGCAAGGCCCTGAGCTAACAGATGTAGTAGATAGCTATGGCAAGATGTAGCAGCAAGGACAAGGCATTTGCACTTTAATATATTAGACAAACTGACAGCTTCGTTTTAGGCTTATACAACATTGTTCAAGATCTAATTACATCAAAAAGCAACTGACTTCATCCAGTCATAAAATCAATTCATTACAGATTTAAGTCTTTAGTATCCTTATGAATTTATTCCAATTCTACATTGTCTAACAACTCATCAACTCGTCTAGCCATTAAAGAAAATAAAAATAAAAAACCTTAGTCTCACAAGCATACTGAGAGAACGTTTTGCACCTCAACAACTCTGTTTTTTTTTTTCAACCTAATATCTACCAAGGTACTCTACAAAGTGAGGGACATGTCTTGTCTTCTTAGTGATATTTTGGACACAATTAATTGGATCGAAGTTGAACGTACCAACTTATTGAAGTTATTAAAATACCATTAGAGTTAATATAAATATATTATTTAAATATAGGCAGCCACCTTCATGGAAAAAGCTAAAACTATATACTATGGTGTAGGATTTGGGGATTTTCAAGAACAACTTGAAGAATAAGCATTCGAAAGCTATTTCTGAGTTGATCATTACAAGGTGAGTAAAACTCTCTTTTAAATGAAAAGAAAACATTTGATTGATTTACAAGAATTTGGATTGAAATTGCAAAGGAAAATCTATTTGTAGCATCAAGTATCATGTACTGTCTAGTCAATTTGAGTCTGATTATGAAATGATTTATGGAGTTTCACTAGTTGAGTTATATACGGTTGGAAAGCTACATGAGTCTACTTTCTAATGAATGAAACGGAAGTGGATTCCAAAGTTTCTATGCAAAGATATGAATTGTTTTGTAAAAACAGTGCAAACTGCCTGGCAGCAACTCCAGGGGCCATTTCGAAAATTTTCTGCACTTTTTATACAGTGAAATAAGTTTTGAGATTTATATGGATAGAAAGCTTATCAAGTCTAGTTTCCAAGGCACTAAATGAATCTTGTTTTCGAGTTACATAGATTAAGATATGGTTATTTTAGTAAATGATGTGCAAGTTGTCTAGATTTTTTATTTAGGAGAGTTTGGATTATTTTGTGTAGTTTCAGATGATAAAGAAATTTTAGAGAGTTGGATGATTGCTAATATGTTTAAATAATTATTATTAGGCTTTTGATTATTTTGGGAGGAAGCTAGTTTGTTAGAACCAAGGGGCGGTAAGTATATCTCCACACACCTTATTTGTTTCAAAACTATAGTATATGTATATTTCTTAAATGAATTAAATGTCTTATTTCATTATTTCAGTATATTGAAAATAGAGTCAAGTAAATGATTATTTTCTATTTTGAGTTTAATAATATGATGAATATTGACTTATGAATAATTTGATTTACTCATGTAATGGAAAATTGGATTTTCGAATGATTTGAGTTATACATATGACGAACATCATTCTATGAATGCTTTGATTGATTTATGTGATGAAAATCAATTTATGAATGAAAGGAAACCTTGATCATCTTTAAAGAATGTTTTCAGAGCTACGAAATAATCTTTGGGAAGTGGGATAATCAACTCCAGAACTAGTTCTACGGCCTTGCTAATAAGATATAATTGTTAGAAAACGACCCTACTAATGGGATATAATAGTTAGTAACAATCATGAAATTGATTAGTTGATACGGCCTTTGTAATGGGATAAATTAGTGACAGTGGTTAAGATGAATTTTTACGAGTTTAAAAGATTGAATATATGATTTGCTAGAATAATATTTCAAAAATGATATACGATAATCAATGATTTAAGAACTCACTATGTTATCTATTTTTGTATATAATGATTCTTTAACTATTTGGAGCCATGATTTATTGAAATGCCCTTGAATGATCTATATGTTATATTGAAGACAATACTTGATCCGGTAAGGTGTGTACGGTTATACTTGCTGAGCCGTGGTTTGCTTATTCCTTTATTGTCTTTTGCTAATGACCAAAGATATGAACCTTAAGATCATGGCAACTAAGAGAATAGAATGAGAAGTTTGTCCTAGTATCAAGACATTGTTAACTACTTTGAAAGGCATACTATGTGTAATGGATATTTAAGTTTCTAGATATTTATTTATTTTTCTCAAAAAGTTAGTTGGATCTTAATCATTAATTATGCGAATATGTTGAAACAGAATTATTATTATGATTTCAATTTTGGAATATTACAAGTATGATGAAAGGAAAGGCTTTGTATTAATTTGGGGTCTAATTTCAAGGTAATATGACCGTGTCATGATTAGGTACTGAGGCATGACATTTTTTATCTCTGAGTAGCAGATGACATAACTTTCAAAAAAAAAAAAGAAAAATAACAGGTGACATATGTAATAAGATGTACATATATAAAGGATTTTCAATGATTTAAGAAAGAATCAAGGTAACAATACAATGATTGTATGGTAATCTAATAAATCAAGTTGATTTAATTTATAATCTATACAGTTTTATAATTGTATTAACTTTCGAAGATGATATGATAGATATGATTTGAATTTGTAAACTAATTCTTAAAAACGACTTGTAGTTGAACGCCATCCTCAATAATGACAATATGTCAAAATTTAAGTCCAATAAAAAATCTTTATGTACTTGAATCTACAAATTGTAATTGTTTTTGGTTAAATTAATTGCAATTAACTTAAAAACGTCGTTAGTACACTCAATCAGCATACAAGTTAGGGTCAGTCTCAATTGGTGCATCCAATAGAACATAATGTTGAACAGATTGCAACATCTAATGCTAATGTCCATAGCCGACTGAATATTCCAAATTTCTCATTACAATAAACCCAAATCATGCTGAGTAGTTTTCGATTATTCTTACAATTAACATAGTTTCTGTTTCAAGACTTGATCACCGGTTATTGTTTTGTAAAAGAATTGGTTTTTGATAAGTATTAGGTATCCTACGAAATAAAGTTTCAGTTAGTAATTTCTATTTCATAAGGTTCTTATTGGTTATATTTTATATGTAACGACCCATCCCCGGTCGCTACTGGCGTCCGAGACCTCCGGGAGATCCCGTCAAGTCTCGAACAAGCCTTTGTAAATTTTTCTGAGACATTTATTAAATATGCTAACACGTATGTAAATAATTAATAATAATAATAATAATACCCTATTGGTATTCCATTTTCAGTAATAGTAATTAAATTTAAAATACAAATTTTTCAACAATGCATAAGTAGGAATTGACAATGCTAATAATATGTAGAAATTTCATGTGAATGAACTCCAGACAGCGGAGCGACTCGAAGCGGGCTAAGAGATGCCTTTACCTATTCGCAGTAGACTGAATATGCCAATAGTTATGCACTAGGCCGATCCCTGTCTGCAAAAGGAGAAATAAGAGGGGTGTGAGTCTCACAGACTCAGTGATCATCGGTTCAGCGAGTAGGGCGTAGATGGGAAACAAGCAAATAGCTGATCATTTGAATATCAAATTACCGGATGATAAAACAATTTATTTCAAACGGATATTTGTGCCTTATATATAAAGAAAATATTAAGAATTCGTTTATGATATAATCAAACCAAAGGTATATAGATAAATACGCGCCAAATCTAGTGTGAATAATAATTTCATGCAGAAATCATTTAGAATAATTTATTCAAATCAATATCCTTAAATCAGGCAAGCTCTCGTAAAATCATATATTTGTCAAATATATACGTAAACCACAAATCGCCTCGTATTCGAGGAGTTAAAATTCATTTTTCCGTAAAAATGGAGAGCTGCGAAAAAACCATTTTAAATTCATTTTCACCATACACGAAATATGAGTCTGAAAACTCAGAAGAATCAACAAGTCACCTCTTGAATGAGGCGTTAAGTCAAATCATTTCGTAAACAGGGAGTTGTTGAAAACTTTTTAACTCTCACCATACACGGAAAAATATAATTTGAAAATCCAAAGATACTTTACTCTCGAGTAGGAAATAAGATAAAAACTCGTGGTCCCGCTACCACGTAATATCATCCGGGAGCATCGCTTCCACCGGATCCCCACATAATGCCATGGCAATCTCAACGATGTTGGCCGACATCGGAGATATCAAGCGGTTGTAACCGCGTAAATCATCTGTGGCCTTGCCACGTATATCACAGACCATAGCCCCAGCCAAGTCTAACAGCCCGTCAGCGACCCGAAAATGTCTCTAGCTAGAGCTCACTCGTGCACGAGGGTCACACTTAACCGATGTGACATCCGGCCTACTCTCGAATCTCTCGATTAAATAAAATCACTTTAGAAATTATTTTATGTCTTGAAAGTCTCATTCCAAATTATTCTCAAAACATTCGACAGAAAATATAATGAAATCAATTGTCATTTTCATAAATAAAATTTTGGTGCATGAATTTCGAAATACTTCACATGGTAATCAGGCATCATAATCATGGATGCACACTACACAAGTATAAGGCACAATTTTGAATATAAATCCCATTGAAAAGCTTGTTTCCCGGTTTAAAACACTTTACGTATACTTTATACTTATATATTCAAAACACGTTTGAAATTTGTAGCATTCACAAATTTTCTAAAAATCTACCAACTCATGCTTTCCACAATTTGTACATAATATAATTCATGGATATACATACATATATAATTACGAAAATTTTCAAATTGACACCTCATACTCAACTCGAAATAACGGGATATTACATCGCTATTTTTGTACGCGTATGTATTTATTTCTATTTTTCGATCACCTATTTCGTTCTGCTCGCCTCTTCGATAAACGTTCCTAACAATCATTTAAATTCAATATATTTAATCATACATTTGTATGAGTAATAATTCAATTAAAATTCTTTATATAATTTACATATTTTTCTTCTAAAATATGCATAATATTAAATTACCATAACCTTAAAATTCAATAACAAACTTACCATTGGGCCTCCCCTCCATGGCCTTTTTCTTTTCCTCCTAGCCATTAAACCTTGTCCATGGGCCTCTCAAAATTTTCTATTGGGCCAAGCTCGTTTATATTTTTTTTTCTATTGGGCCTTGCCCAATTTCATTTCTTATTCTTTTTGGCCCATCTTTAATAATTTTTTTTTATTCTTCCATTTTTCATTTTCTTTTTTTTTCTTTTTCTTTCTCTTTCCTACGTTGCTTTCTTCTTTCTTTTTCCAGCCCATGGCTTCTCTCCACCGTGGCCGCCTCCTTCACCACCGGTGGTGGTTCCTCCTCTCCACCACCATTGGCCATCCTTTTCCTTCTCTCTTTCTCACCATTTGAGCAACACTTTTCAGCCCCCAAACCAACTAGTTTCTAGCTTAATTTCCAGCTCCATTTTTGCCCAAAAAATCAGCAAACAACAACCCAAGATTCTGCACTTTTCTGCTCCAAAAATCAGCCATCAAAACTCAAAGTTTTTGCACTCAAAGTTGCACCGTGCAGCTCTCAAAACAGTAGCAAGAAAAGCTCCAATTTCAACAATGAAATTACTAAAATTTTTTTGTCTGAAAACTCACCTCTTTTTCCTCCAAGAGCTGGCTGAAATTCTACACTTTTTCCCCTTCAATCAGCATTCAAAATCATGGCTTCCTTCCTTCCTCTCTTCCGCCTCTTTCTCTCCCTTTTTTCTTCTTTGGTTTTCTTCTATTTTTCTCACTCACAGCCGACCCTTTTTGTTCTTTTTCTTCAGCTCTTTTTCTTCCCTTTTTGTCTTATCTTTCTTCTCTTTTTTTTCAGCTCTCTATCCGCCCCCCCCCCACTTTCAACTCTTTCAACTTTTCAATTGACCACATGGGCGGCTGCCCATGTGGTCTTGTCCCCCTTTTGTTTTTTTTTTTATATATATATATATTTTATAAGTGGAGTATTACAATCTCCCCCACTTAAAACAAATTCGTCCTCGAATTAAAATAAAGTGGGTAGGTAAAGCATAACTTAATCGTGAAATAGGTGTGGGTATTCCTTTTTCATCTCCTCTTCAGGTTCCCAAGTCGCCTCTTCCATCGAACGGTTTTGCCACAAGACTTTTACTAAGGCAATTTCCTTGGAGCACAGTTATTTTACTTGGCGATCTAATATTGCTACTATTTGTTCTTCAAAAGTTAATCCTTCATCCAATGGAACCAGATCATATCGTATAACATGTGTTGGGTCCTTGATGTACTTTCTTAACATAGACACATGAAATGTGGGATTTACTTGAGCTAATTCTACCGGTAAAGCTAGTCGAAATGCTGTGGACCCAATTCGCTCCAGAACTTCAAAAGGTCCAATGTATGTTGGGCTCAGCTTTCCTTTCTTCCCAAATCTTTTGCTTTGTTTCAAGGGAGACACCTTCAAAAATACAAAATCCCCCACTTGAAACTCTAAAGGACGACACCTATTATCGGTATATGATTTTGGTCTACTCTGGGCTATTCTTAGACGATCCCCTGCCAAACTCACCACATCCGTTGCTTGTTGAACCAAATTGAGACCCAATAAATTTCTTTCTTCCACTTCAAACCATCTAGTAGGTGACCTGTACTTTCGTCTGTACAATGCTTCAAACGAAGCCATTCTGATACTAGATTAGTAGCTGTTATTATATGCAAATTCCACTAAAGATAATTGTTGATCCCACGTGGTTCTCAAATCTAATACAATTAACCTCAGCATATCTTCGAGCGTTTGTATCACACACTCCGATTGACCATCCATTTGATGATGATATGTAATATTGAAGCCTAAACGAGTGCCTAACGCTCCATATAAATTTCTCCTAAACTTATTAGTAAACTGTGGCCCTCGATCAGACACTATGGTCACGGAAACTCCATGTAATCGTACAATACAATCAACATAGATCTTAGCATACTTAGTGACCCATAGCTAGTTTTTACTGGAATAAAGTGAGTCGACTTGGTCAATCGATCTACTATCACCCATAGGGAATCATATCCTCCTCTTACACGAGGCAATCCTGTCACAAAATCCATAACCACATGCTCTCATTTTCATTCGAGAATCAACAAAGGCTGTAGCAAACCTGGGGTTTTTCCATGTTCAACTTTAACTTGTTGACAAGTGAGGCACTTGGCTACATATTTTGCTACATCCTCATTCATCCTTGGCCACCAATAGACCATCTTTAAATCGTGATACATTTTAATGGTTCTTGGGTGTATGGTACAAGCGGTAATGTGAGCCTCTTTCAAAATTTCTTTTCTCAAGTTGTCTCATTCTTATGAATTATATCAATTTCCAATCTTTATAAAAAAAAACTCGACAATGTCATATTATGTTTAATTATAAGTAGCACACTTCTTAAATTAAATTAATATTATTCTTCCTCTTATAAAGAGAAATCAAATATATTATTAATCTTAGTCACACGTCCATCAAATTATTCTTAAATCGTCAATTATGCATATCTACATAGCCATCCACAATTCTTCTACCTTGATCTTTTATCAAGCCTCCCAACATTCGAATATTTATTTAACCATTGACTACCGGTCTACTTATCAAACCACCTTTATTTCGGTTTACTTACTTCCATATCATTTCCATTCAAGTACTTCATAATACGTAAAGATCATCACATATTTATTTCTTTTAGATATACTCAACATCATGAGTAATTCAAATCTAATAACCATTAGTGACCATATTCTCAAAATTAAATCTCTGATATTTTCATGATCAAATGCCCACTAAATAATTTTCAACTTATACCTCAATGTATTTTGGTAATTAACGATATTCTTATATATACCTTTATAATCTTAATCAATTTCTTTAATCAATAGCTGATTAATTCATCATCAATTGCATACAACGTATCTAACTTAAAATTCCTCAAATTTACTCCAAATGGCGAATCTCATGGCCTCATTAATTTATCAATCTTCATATATGAAAACTACTATTGGATTTATACCCAATACTAATACATTATTTTCCATTGCCCCTTAGGACATTAAATTCAAGGCATACTTCTTTATTTGTGTACTCCATAATAACTTGACAAATTTCTAGCTTACAATTAAGCTAATTCATATGCCAAGTCTTTCGGGCTATATCCATATACATATATTTCCAAAATTTCCAACTTCAAATAGTCTTATGCATAACCAGTTCAATAAACTATTTATATTACTGAAACAATCATCAAATCGAGTTGAAAATTATCTCTTCTTATGTTTAGTCTAATTACGTTCACCATTATGTGATAATTACATCAAGCCAATGCCGATGTTTTATTTCCATGCAAAAGTTAATTATCAATTGACGCCATCCTTAGATTCCACGTGTCATTAAATCAACTTTACTTAGTCAAAATTCATATTCTAATATCATATCTATAAGTCATGGCTCATTACCAAAGTCTTTACTAGTATATGAATACTCGAAATCTCAAATCATTATCTTTTTTCCTAAATAACTCTTATAATTCCTGTAGCTTATTTTTTATTCCTTTACCAAAGCTAATATCATTTAATCAAACCATATTATCCTTGTTTTCAAAACGTTTGAAGCGCAATTCATCCTTTGCTTATCCTTTTTAGGCACTTTGCCTTGATAATTAATTAAGTAAATTGAAATTGATGGAGGAGATACATTTCATACTTTATGTCTTGTATCTACAAGTATATTAAGATCATAACTTCATCAGATCTTGATATCGACAAGGTAATCGTTGTCTCAACCAACATTCCAAACATCTTATATGTTTATAATACATCTTCATATTTATGTGACATATCAGTCGCAAATCTCAATTTAACTATATAGCCATTTTCTCTTTGAGTCTTAATGTTCCTCATAGTGAAAAATTTCTCAAACCTTGTCGTCAGGGTGTTCGCAGAGTAGAAACAAGCTCATAATTTATAGTTCAATGCTTAAAGCAGTGAACACAATCTCCTCATCGAAGTTCTACTCTTACTTATTGATCATAACTCTTTTGCTCATTTATTTACAAGAAAAATCAATGCTCTTACCTTACGCATTGTTTGGTTGCTCACCAACCACACATAAACATTCAAATTTGAACTCTCATGATTAATCAAACTAGTGCATCCTCACACTTTTCCATGCATTTCCACAGCCACTTAAATATATGTATATATTTAATACAATTTTGTTGAGTATTAAAATAATTAAAGGCTTATCTCCAAAGCCTTTCATAACCTTAATATTTCGACGTATACTTATTAACATTTCAACTTATTGGTTCCAATGAACATTATCGTAAAATCCTCCCAATGTGTATGTGTTCTTAGTTCGGACTATATAGAACCAACTTAATATAATTACATGAATTATCCTTAAACTTCTTATGTGCGATGTAATAACATCCATATTTATTCCATCGCTCATCCAATCATAATCTGGTATTCACATATACTTTATGATCTTATTGAATTTTTAGGTTTATCTTTACGAGATCACTAGAGTTGTGGGTTATAGGCCCACCACACTTCCGCTGCGCCATTCTGATATTTATAGAACTTAACATAAATTTTTACTTAAATGCCCTTCGACATTATCACCAATATTTAATTTCGATATTGAGTTAATTCATACACTAACAATTACAACCCAGCATTATTCCATCAAACCTTGAGGTCTCATCATCATTTAATTGAATTTAAAATCAGCTTCATTTAAGTTGTTATCACTTATTTAACACATATTCACATTTAAAATATTTCAAATGGTCAGCACTAATCATATACGGGTAAGGCAACTTAATTAATACAGTGCACTTACTTCAATGCACGCAATTATCAATCTATTTCTCCATAATACTTAAATTTATAATCCTTGGGTGGATCTCAAAGATCATTATTTATTCCAGTCAAAATATACATCTTATTATCATTATTGTAGGTTTTCCTCCATATTGTCCTCAAATACAATCCATAATCACTAATTTCTTCTCATCAACCATCAGGATTCACATTTTTAACTTCATCAAGTAAATAAATTATTACGACCTTATTAGTCCGATTTCACTTTCCTTTACTTTTAGTCGAAGGAGTATGTCATCATATCGGCCTTTCATTAAAGGCATCTGCTTAAAATATTTCTAACAGTTGCTCGTGTCTCGGGTGGCATCTCAAACCCAGACTACGGCAATCAATTTTCGTCATTTAATTATCATTTATAATTATACAAGGTGGCTTTCTAAGAAAAGAGTTTACACAGCTTCTTATCTATAATCGGTGCTGCAGTCACTAATCATAGACAAGACTCTACGTCGACTCCACTACTCCGCTGTTTGACACAAGAATTCCTAGGACTCATTAAACCTAGAGCTTTGATACCAACTTGTCACTAGGGAGGGACGCACCACTCAACCCCTTCGCTACGGGGGTAACAAATGGTACCTATCAAAGCACTCGGCATGGGCCCAATCGCCCCCTGACCAAGCTCCTAGGCGGAGAGTCAAGCTTCGCCCCTGTTCACATGCGAGAGTTCCCAGGAATAGGGTTAAGCCCTTTGCTCTGATACCAACTTTGTAACGACCCATCCCCGGTTGCTACCGGCGTCCGAGACCTCCGGGAGATCTTGCCAAGTCCCGAACAAGCCTTTGTAAATTTTTCTGAGACATTTATTAAATATGTTAACACGTATGTAAATAATTAATAATAATAATAATAATAATACCCTATTGGTATTCCATTTCCAGTAATAGTAATTAAATTTAAAATATAAATTTTTCAACAATGCATAAGTAGGAATTGACAATGCTAATAATATGTAGAAATTTCATGTGAATGAACTCTAGACAGCGGAGCGACTCGAAGCGGGCTAAGAGATGCCTTTACCTATTCGCAGTAGACTGAATATGCCAATAGTTACGCGCTAGGTCGATGCCTGTCTGTAAAAGGAGAAATAAGAGGGCTGTGAGTCTCACAGACTCAGTGATCATCGGTTCAGCGAGTAGGGCGTAGATGGGAAACAAGCAAATAGCTGATCATTTGAATATCAAATTACCGGATGATAAAACAATTTATTTCAAACGGATATTTGTGCCTTATATATAAAGAAAATATTAAGAATTCGTTTATGATATAATCAAACCAAAGGTATATAGATAAATACGCGCCAAATCTAGTGTGAATAATAATTTCATGCAGAAATCATTTAGAATAATTTATTCAAATCAATATCCTTAAATCAGGCAAGCTCTCGTAAAATCATATATTTGTCAAATATATACGTAAACCACAAATCGCCTCGTATTCGAGGAGTTAAAATTCATTTTTCCGTAAAAATGGAGAGCTGCGAAAAAACCATTTTAAATTCATTTTCACCATACACGAAATATGAGTCTGAAAACTCAGAAGAATCAACAAATCACCTCTTGAATGAGGCGTTAAGTCAAATCATTTCGTAAACAGGGAGTTGTTGAAAACTTTTTAACTCTCACCATACACGGAAAAATATAATTCGAAAATCCAAAGAGACTTTACTCTCGAGTAGGAAATAAGATAAAAACTCGTGGTCCCGCTACCACGTAATATCATCCGGGAGCATCGCTTCCACCGGATCCCCACATAATGCCATGGCAATCTCAACGATGTTGGCCGACATCGGAGATATCAAGCGGTTGTAACCGTGTAAATCATTTGTGGCCTTGCCACGTATATCACAGACCATGGCCCCAGCCATGTCTAACAGCCCGTCAGCGACCCGAAAATGTCTCTAGCTAGAGCTCACTCGTGCACGAGGGTCACACTTAACCGATGTGACATCCGGCCTACTCTCGAATCTCTCGATTAAATAAAATCACTTTAGAAATTATTTTATGTCTTGAAAGTCTCATTCCAAATTATTCTCAAAACATTCGACAGAAAATATAATGAAATCAATGGTCATTTTCATAAATAAAATTTTGGTGCATGAATTTCGAAATACTTCACATGGTAATCAGGCATCATAATCATGGATGCACACTACACAAGTATAAGGCACAATTTTGAATATAAATCCCATTGAAAAGCTTGTTTCCCGGTTTAAAACACTTTACGTATACTTTATACTTATATATTCAAAACACGTTTGAAATTTGTAGCATTCACAAATTTCCTAAAAATCTACCAACTCATGCTTTCCACAATTTGTACATAATATAATTCATGGATATACCTACATATATAATTACGAAAATTTTCAAATTGACACCTCATACTCAACTCGAAATAACGGGATATTACATCGCTATTTTTGTACGCGTATGTATTTATTTCTATTTTTCGATCACCTATTTCGTTATGCTCGCCTCCTCGATAAACGTTCCTAACAATCATTTAAATTCAATATATTTAATCATACATTTGTATGAGTAATAATTCAATTAAAATTCTTTATATAATTTGCATATTTTTCTTCTAAAATATGCATAATATTAAATTACCATAACCTTAAAATTCAATAACAAACTTACCATTGGGCCTCCCCTCCATGGCCTTTTTCTTTTCCTCCTAGCCATTAAACCTTGTCCATGGGCCTCTCAAAATTTTCTATTGGGCCAAGCCCGTTTATATTTTTTTTTCTATTGGGCCTTGCCCAATTTCATTTCTTATTCTTTTTGGCCCATCTTTAATAATTTTTTTTATTCTTCCATTTTTCATTTTCTTTTTTTTTCTTTTTCTTTCTCTTTCCTACGTTGCTTTCTTCTTTCTTTTTCCAGCCCATGGCTTCTCTCCACCGTGGCCTTCTCCTTCACCACCGATGGTGGTTCCTCCTTTCCACCACCGTTGGCCATCCTTTTCCTTCTCTCTTTCTCACCATTTGAGCAACACTTTTCAGCCCCCAAACCAACTAGTTTCTAGCTTAATTTCCAGCTCCATTTTTGCCCAAAAAATAGCAAACAACAACCCAAGATTCTGCACTTTTCTGCTCCAAAAATCAGCCATCAAAACTCAAAGTTTTTGCACTCAAAGTTGCACCGTGCAGCTCTTAAAACAGTAGCAAGAAAAGCTCCAATTTCAACAATGAAATTACTAAAATTTTTTTGTCTGAAAACTCACCTCTTTTTCCTCCAAGAGCTGGCTGAAATTCTACACTTTTTCCCCTTCAATCAGCATTCAAAATCATGGCTTCCTTCCTTCCTCTCTTCCGCCTCTTTCTCTCCCTTTTTTCTTCTTTTGTTTTCTTTTATTTTTCTCACTCACAACTGACCCTTTTTGTTCTTCTTCTTCAGCTCTTTTTCTTCCCTTTTTGTCTTATCTTTCTTCTCTTTTTTTCAGCTCTCTATCCGGGCCCCCCCCTCCACTTTCAACTCTTTCAACTTTTCAATTGACCACATGGGCGGCTGCCCATGTGGTCTTGTCCCCCTTTTGTTGTTTTTTTTATATATATATATATTTTATAAGTGGGGTATTACATTATAGTTCTATTTTACAAGTAAAATATAATTTAGTTATCATTGTCACAACTGGGTGCTTCACCCAGTAAATCCTTCCACATTAGCTGCTTTTTACTTTGATTCATGTTAATCCCTGTCGCCATGCTGTACGCTATAGTGCTTATAACTTGCTGTCTAAAAAGACTACACACCTTAAATAAAGCCATTTGATTGCATAAACTTCTGAACAATTGCATTTACATTAACAGGAGAGACTTTTGACCCCAGTTGATTTGATGTGTTTCTTGACATGTTGAGCCCTGAAAAGAAGAAGTCTTCTGCTTTGGCAAGCATTGGGTCCTTGCAAAACTTCCCATTCACAAATACTGCATAAAAGAGAAAGTGTTTATTGATACCAAGCATGCAAGAAAGAGAAGATTCATTTTATCTATCATTGTTATGGAGAATAGAAGCATTATTGCATCCTTGTTGAATGTCTTTAGTTTATGCATTCCCCAGTAAATTGAAATGAAAACAGAAAAATAAAAGCAAAACATACCTGCATTTTTAGTGTCATTGAGGGCTACACAAAAGTCTTGAAGAAGGCTAGGGTCAGAGGCAGAGGCAAATGAGGAAGATAGAGCCAAAAAGAGAAAAGATGCAAGGAAATAATCACCTTTCATTGTAGCTTGGCAGGTTCCTAGATTCAATTCTTCCAAGTTTTCTTGCTTTGGGTGAGTAAACTTTTTGAAAGCATACCTATTTATAGGTTGGAGTTTTTGAACAAGTATTTGAACTTTCTCGTCAAGGACTTACCAAGTCAGTAGTGACTTGGGTTTTTTTTTTTCCTTTAAATTTATGGGCGAATCATTCCTCAGCAACCATGCATCTATATCTTCTTCGAATCCCCACTTCCAATGCTTACATCACTGCATTTTGACATGGAAGTGATTTTCTTGTACATATAAAAAGTTCCTTTCCTTTCCTTGTTTGTGATCATTGGTACTGAATTTAAACTGACCTACTTCATTGACTTTAGCACAAATTGATAATTCCTGCAGGCTGTCCGCACTTCAGCCAATTTATCTTGCAATTCAAAAGTTGACAGTTTTTCTAACAGGTGTTTCTTCCTTTTCATAGTATTTAAATTAAACGTGCTTGCATTTGCAGCTGTGGCAGATGACGCATGCAACTAGTCCATTGCCCTTAAACAGAAATTCAAGCTACAAATATATGATTCAATAAATCATATTTGGAGAACAGCTCAAATACAAAATAATGTTCTGTATTCAAAAAGAAATATGCAATAAAACCAATAATGTGACTGAAGTGGTTCTATTGCCAAAAATTGAATGTGGCAAAAAGGATGTAACAAACTTGTAAGGCAGAGAGATTCTGTAAAGTTTTTGTCTCAGTTGACAAAGTCTACTGTGACATGCTCCTGGACAATAAAACATATGGCCACTTTGACTAAAAGAGCAAGGTTTCTTGCAAGATTAACCTTGCTAGAATTGGCAAATTGCAAAATTTGACCACTTCTTGAAGAATGGAGTATTTTGAACTAATCACTGAAGCAACAGTTTGAGAAGTATGGATGTGAGGTACAATCAAGATATAGGCCCTTCTAAAGTGCATACTAAACCCAGGCCTGAATAAGCTAAAGTGACATAATTAGGCTATGTTTTTCTACTTATTATTTTTTCTTTTCTTTTTTGAACTGTTGTTTAAGTAGAAAAGCATAATGCTAAACTAGTCAGTTAATTAGCTAAATACTGCAAAGAGAAACAAATAATAATAATTATCAAAAGATCACAGAAATCCTGAGCATAAACAAGGGTTATAAATTGTCAGAAAAATCTTCTAAACTTTGTTTTACAAAGTACAAACGTATGGCTTTAAAAAGAAGAATAAGTAAATTTATTTGTTCCTTTTATCTTCCTTTACAATATCTGATAACTATAAAAAGCAAACCAAGTTGAGCTGATTTCAACATCCAAACATCAGTGTTCACAACATTCAAACATCTAGATGAGAAAGTATTGGAAAATTGTTGTTACTTTAATACACTTTGTCCTTGTTGGGTGAGAGTTACTCCTGTTATTAAATCATCATTCACATTATTGTTTGATAAAAGTTTGGCACGCACACATTAGTTACCCTTGAGTTCTTGTAAGGTCAGGCATCATTTGCCCAAATTCAAGGATCCATGTCGTAGGTCACACACTCACTTAAAAGCTTTAGTAACTAATAGGTCTCATTTCACTGTGATCGTTTATATCAATAATTGTTGTAATCTCACTACATCATGTTAACACCTAATGCTTCCTGATCCTGTTGTTTCCTCAAGATGCATTTAAGGTCTTATAGTTTGGAGAACTAACTTGTAAACTTAGGAAACCTGCTTATCATGCATCTGAAAGGATCAGAATTATTATTCCTTTAAGGTTTCCTTTGGAAGAAACAGGAGGAGAGGTTGTGGGATGTTAATTGTAAACATTTTATTTAACCTGCCCTGCACTCTTTATTTGCCAACTTTATAGTCTTGTTTGCTAACTATTCTGATGTAATACCTCCTATAAAAAAATAATAAAAAGACTTTTTGAAAATAAAGTAGATATATTTTAGTTGATGTCAGATTGCGTTGTCACGTTTAAAAGAAAATCAATCAGTCTTATCTTATCATATTAAAAAAAAATCAGATAATTTTATTATATTTTAAAATAAAAGTAATTAGTTTTATTTTAACACGTTTAAAAGAAAAGGTAGAAAACTCATTATCGGTTTATTGATCAGACTCAAACTATAAGCAGTCAGAAAAGCTTCACACTAAAGAAGAAACAGAGGAAAGGGAAAAAGATTCAAGAGATTGCTGATTAAGGTATGTTATGATTGTATTTTTCTAGTTTTGGTACAAAAATCTAAAATTATTTATATTTTTTTATTTTTTATTCAAATCCGACACTTTTCCGATGACTTTCCAGTGTCATGATGGGTACTAATGGAAAGGTCTCGAAAAGATCTTTCCAATGGTTTTTGCAGCATCTTGTTTGGTTTTGTGATTTGAAAGATACGAATTTTTAATGTTAATTGGAAACTTGGTTTTCTGGAATTTTGACAACCCAACTTTGGGTTACCAAAACTCCATATTCTGATAACATTTTTGGCTGTTTCTTTGAGGGCTCTTGTAGCATGAAATGTGATGTTTAATTTGGCATCAATGGCTTGGTTAGGGGCTTTCAGCTTCAAATTAGGCTCGATGATACTGAAAACCTAGAAATCTAGGTATTTCTGTAACGATTTTGATAATTTTAGCTTTCGAAACTTGGAAATTTTATGTTCTTTTTAATCGAAACAAATTCTGGTGTTGTAGTATGATATGAACACTTCAAATTGGTGTTAATTTTGTCATTGAAAATAATTTGGGCTAAGAGTTATAAGAGCTCAAACTAGGCCAAACAGCCATTTAGAATTTAAAAATTTCATAAAATATTTTTTTAATTTTTTAAAAAATATAATTTTAATTAATATGTGATAAATTTTGCTGTAAACTTCATATATATTGAATTTTTGATTTCTAATATACATTTATGTCTAAAGGTATATATATTTATATTTTATAAACTTATTTCTTGAGTTAGTAATTTTATAAACATATAAAAAATTAGGGAAAAATTACAAACATGATTCTATATGAAATTAATATTATATCTTGATCAGAAATTTAGAATCTTTACTAATTTTATGATTTAAGTTTAATTCTCAATTTTATTTATTTTCCATTAACTCAAAGAAAAATATAATATTATCTTATTAATTGAAAATGTTTTTAAATTGCAATAGAGGTTGCTATACACCCTAAGTGCTTAGGATGGTCAACAGAAAGTTGGTTGTCAAATTTGTTTGTAAATACAATTTTGATATTCGTATATATTTTTTGAAATATTAGACAACTAGGAGGATTTTCTGATTTGCTACTTGAAAGTGAAATTGACAAAATCAGGTAAGTGATTAATATCCCTTTGGTGTTTTCACACCCTAAAAATTAACCTAAATGTGAAATTGAATTTTATATATTATGTATAATATGTTTTGTCCTATGATTTGTAAAAATCGAATTGAGCATGCAAAATGTATATATATGATTTTCGCATGTTGGATTTTAGAATGTGAACTTTTGCAAAATATGATTTTTGATTTTGAAATATAAATATGAATTTTATCTAACATATGCATATATGATTATCTTTGTGATTATATATATAAGTACTTAGTTTGAAATAAATATGCTTTCGATATGCGTGATATGTGTTTTGTGAAAGTGAATGTTATCTTTTTATGAATTTGGGTAATCAGAAAATATATTTTGTTTTGTTTCCTAGTATGGCTATGTTATGATCTTGCCAATGGGGGTTAAACATTGGCCATGTCGACATGTATTATGTAATTAGAGATCGATCTCCCAACCACATCACCGGTTATAGAATAGTGGCATGGGGTTAATTGTGGTTTCGATATGATAATGACCCATGCCACTGGAGTTAATTGTGGTTTCTGTTATGATTATGACCTATGTTATAGGGATTAAGTATGATCATAGTATGTTATAGGAAACCATTATATCCACAATAATTGTGAAATCAAATTTTGTCCGTTGTCTTAAAATTTTGGAATTAAGATAGTTTTGTTATTTGAATTAAATTACCCAAAATTCTATTTTTGATATTTATTTGAGAATAAAAAAAATTTAGTCTAAAAGTTTTGTGCATACTTAATCCAGCTGAAGGAATGTTAGTCACTTACTAAGCTATTGACTCACTCCTTTCACTTTTTCAAGTTGCGATTTAGTCAAACGCATGAGAAACTTCGAGAGTGATGTTTCTTCAAGGGTGATGTTTCTTCGAGGGTGATGTTTCGTAGGCTAGCATATAGTGTTAGTTTACTTTACAATGTTTAAATGTTATGAACATTTTACCTACCTTAAATTGTTATTTAGGATTTTATCTTAATATTTTAGTTTTCAGAATTATTATATTCATATTTCATAAATCCATTTTAGTTAGTTAGTTAGTTAAGATATATGTTTTGAGCCTTGAATACCTATAAGGTTATATCTTGCAAGTGTGTGGCGTCTGTTATGCCTCAACTCTAGGGCGTGACACCTGATTAACTTGGCTCATTAATTTTCTAATGAGGTCTGCACATATCAACTTCACCAGTTGTACATTTCTCCCTCTTGACAGCGTTGCACTATTAACCACTAATTATAAATTTCCCTCCACATGTTCAAAGGAGACAGAATACATAGAATGCAGTGTTATGGCTTAAAAAATTTTAAAATATAGAATGCTGAACGCAGCAAACGAGAGGCACAAATGTAATCACTTGATGCATTATTATTAGGTTTATGACAATAGCAAGGAAGATGGATGACACATTATTCGAAATAAAAAACAACCATATCTTATGGATTCATGACACATTATTCAAATTAATTGTTCTCCGGCCAGAACCGGGACTGAAGAGAGGTAACAATATTCTTGTCCAGCTGGAAGGCCTTGGTGAGAACATCAGGATTGATGGGAGGGTTTGAGCCAAAGACTGCCTTTGCAATAGTGATAACTCCTGGATTTTGGCTGCTGAGAGCAGCCAAGGCAACTGCATTAGTTTTCCCTACATTGAGCTGGAAGTGGATGAGACCAATTGGGAAAACAAACACATCTCCAGGATACAAGACTTTGGTGATGAGACGATTCTCCGGGTCGGATGTAACAAAGCCAACATAAAGTGTGCCCTCTAAAACTACTAGGATCTCAGAGGCACGTGGATGAGTGTGAGGGGGGTTTAGGCCTCCGTACGGAGCATAGTCAACTCGAGCCAGAGATATGCCAAGAGTGTTAAGTCCTAGTATTTGTGCAACGTTGACAGGAGTCACAGTCGATCCCACTTGATTTGATGTGTTTCTGGGGATATTGAGCCCTGGAAAGAAGAAGTCTTCTGGCTTGGCAAGCTTTGGGTCCTTGCAGAACTTCCCATTTACGAACACTGCATCAATGAAAGTAATGTTAGTTAATTATGAAGAAAAATATTGCTCGGGATGGAAATTATAGTCACTGACATAAAATAACAATTAACATGAAATTCCTGAGAAACAAAACATAATACTTTAACATACCGCCATCCTTGGTGTCATTGATGGCTACACAGAAGTCTTGGAGAGGGCTAGGGTCATAAGCTGAGGCTAATGACCAAGCGAAGGCCAAGAAGGCAGAAGCTACAAGGAAAAGTTGAACTCCTTTCATTACAATTCGGCTGGCAGGAAATCTATCCTACGTTGTGGAGCTGTATGCTACGACTTGGGAGAGGGGTGAGAAATCCTGCATGGCAGAAAGGTCTATTTATAGATGGAAAACAAGTGAACTGGTCCTTGTTTCCTCTCAATGAAGTTGGTGACTACTGGCCATGTGCCTTTGCAACTAGTTATTTTCTATTTCGGAGATGAATCATTCTTCAACAACTGCATTTTCTAGTCCCGTTTTCCTCATCCATGGCTTACATCATTTTAATATTGTCGTGGAACAGGTCTTAATTCACTTAAGACTTCTGTGTATCTTTCCTATATTTTTCTTTTTGGATTGAAGTTTTATGCGTTGATTGATTCTGTGTTGCCTTTGTGGAAAGAAATGCTAGAAACAAGTTCATATTTGATAACCTGCAGTTGGGGTATAATTCTCCACATTATGAAGAAGTCATAACTTATTTGCAACTTCCTTGAAATTACAAACATTCATAAAAAATTTTGGATTTGGTAGCAAATGAATGTTTCCTAAGTAAAAAACTTTATAGATATTTAGGAAGTGCATCACATACCATCAAACATGAACTGATCATAAACAGTTTTGCATAGTCTTCTTCATACCTTAAAACTTTTTCTTTTTCCTTTTTATTCATTATTTGAGTGAGATAATTGATTTACATCTGGAGTTGCTGCAAATAGCCGGCAAAGTTTTGTCTGTTGAACTCAATTCATTCCTTATAATTAGCATGATCTAAGAAGTGCTAATGAGACAAAAACTTATGCTACATTTGAGGTTTCCAACTTTATCCCCAATCAACATATTATATAGTGTCAGTTGACAAAGTCTAATATGACATGTTCATGAATACTCAAACATATTACATCTGTGCTTATCACATTCACAACATTTGTAATTTCTTGCGAGTTCAATCAACCATGCTAGACTCAAACATCTTCAATTAGCCAAAAATTAATTAGGGCTGCTTTGAATTGATCTTAGAATTGGCCAAACTGTGGCTGGAAGAAACTGTTTCAAGAATTGTGGGTGATGACTCAGCTGTAACTCTTGCAGACATGAATAATCTTTGAGCATTTGGTGATTTATTTATTTGGTGTACTAACCAGGGAAGCAAATGCTCAAAGTCAAATGGTAAAATAGTTAATTATGTTGCATAACATTATTAATGAACAATAAGAATAGTTGTTAAAAGTATTGGTAGGTGACAATGACATTGAGCTACACAAAAATTATCAACAGATTATACCATGCAGATCCTGTTCAATGGTTTGCAGCTACCAATTGTGATTGTGTAATGTGCAATGACTCAAATTTGCCTAGTCAGTCTTTCAGACGTGAAAAAAAAAAGGGAACTCAACTTGAATACTAACTTCAAAGACTTTGAATTATATTTATATGGGTGATGGCACGTTATTATTTAATATAAATTTGTTACTGACATTATATATGTATCCTTTGTAATTAATCTTCATTTGGAAATGGCATATTATCTTATGATGCGTTCTGAGAAGAGTTTCATATTTTCATTGCAGCTTTTACCTGTCATTAGATTAATGTAGGGCAGAGAAGCATACGCAGTTAATTTGATGCCACAAGAGATTAAGAACAGAAGCATTTCTCGACATTTGTAGGGACTTGTCTTTCAAATTTGTCATGACTCATGAGTTCTTGAGTTCTTGTAAGATCATTCAATTTTTAAAACAACCGAATTATTGAAAAAGGAGTAAAGGAGCAAGTAACCAACATGCTGATTGTGTGCAAGGCCGTGAGCTAACAGATGTAGTAGATAGCTATGGCAAGATGTAGCAGCAAGGACAAGGCATTTGCACTTTAATATATTAGACAAACTGACAGCTTTGTTTTAGGCTTATACAACATTTTTCAAGATCTAATTACATCAATAAGCAATTGACTTCACCAAGTCATAAAATCAATTCATTACAGATTTAACTCTTTAGTATCATTATGAATATATTCCAATTTTAGATTGTCTAACAACTCATCAACTCGTCTGGCCATTAAAGAAATAAAAATAAAAAACTTTAGTTAGTCTCACAAGCATACTGAGATAACCTTCTGCACCTCAACAACTCTGTTCCTTTTTTTTTTTTTTTGGTTTTTCTACCTAATATCTACCAAGGTACTCTACAAAGTGAGGGACATGTCTTGTCTTCATAGTGATATTTTGGACACAATTAATTGGATCGAATTTGAATGTGCCAACTTATCGAAGTTATTAAAATACCATTAGGGTTAATATAAATATATCATTTAAATATAGGCAGCCACCTTAATGGAAAAAGCTATAGCTATATACTATGGTGTAGGATTTGGGAATTTTTAAGAACAACTTGAAGAATAAGCATTCGAAGGCTATTTCTAGGTCGATTATTACAAGGTGAGTAAAACCCTCTTTTAAATAAAAAGAAAACATGTTATTGATTTACAAGAATTTGGATTGAAATTGAAAAAGAAAATTTATTTGTAGCATCAAGTATCATGTACTGTCCAGTAAATTTGAGCCTAGTTATGAAATGATTTATGGAGTTTCACTAGTTGAGTTATATACGGTTGGAAAGCTACATGAGTCTATTTTCTAATGAAAGAAACGGAAGTGGATTCCGAATTTTCTATGCAAAGATATGAACTTTTTTGTAAAGACAGTGCAAACTGCATGGCAGCAACTCCAGGGGCCATTTCGAAAATTTTCTGCACTTTTCCTACAGTGAAATAAGGTTTGAGATTTATATGGATAGAAAGCTTATCACGCTTAGTTTCCAACGCCCTAAACGAATTTTGTTTTCGAGTTTCATAGCTTAAGATATGGTTATTTTAGTGAATGATGTGCAAGTTCTCTAAATTTTTTATTTAGGAGAGTTTGGATTATTTTGTGTAGTTTCAGATGATAAAGAAATTTTAGAGAGTTAGATGGTTGCTAATATGTTTAAATAAAAAAAAAATAATTATTATTAGGCTTTTGATTATTTTGGGAGGAAGCGAGTTTGTTAGAACCAAGGGTGGTAAGTATATCTTCACACACCTTACATGTTTCGAAACTATCGTATATGTATATTTCTTAAATGAATTAACTGTCTTATTTCATTATTTCAGTATTTTGAAAATAGAGTCAAGTATATGATTTTTTTTTGAGCTTAATAATATGATGAATATTGACTTATGAATAATTTGGTTTACTCATGTAATGGAAAATTGGATTTTTGAATGATTTGAGTTATACATATGATGAACATCATTCTCTGAATGTTTTGATTGATTTATGTGATGAAAATCAATTTATGAATGAAAGGAAACCTTGATCATCTTTAACGAATTGTTTAAGAGCTATGAAATAATCTTTGGGAAGTGGGATAATCGACTCCAGAACTAGTTCTACGGCCTTGCTAACAAGATACAATAGTTAGCAAAAGGCCCTACAACGAGATATAATAGTTAGTAACGATCATGAAAATGATTAGTCGATACGGCCCTTGTCTTGGGATATAATAAGATATAATAGTTATCAAACGACCCTACTAACGAGATATAATAGTTAGTAATGATCATGAAAATGCTTAGTCGATACGGCCCTTGTCTTGGGATACAATAGTGAAATTGGTTAAGATGAATTTTTTCGAGTTTAAAAGATTGAATCTATGATTTGCTAGAATGATATTTCAAAAATGATATATGATGATCAAAGATTTAAGAACTCACTATGTTATCTATTTTTGTATATAATGATTCTTTAACTATTTGGAACCATGATTTATTTAAATGCCCTTGAATGATCTATATGTTATATTGAAAACAATACTTGATCCGGTAAGGTATGAACCTTATGTGTAAAGACATGATCTAAAGATATGAACCTTAAGATCATGGCAGCCTTAAGATCATGGCAGCTAAGAGAATAGAATGAGAAGTTTGTCCTAGTGTCAAGACATTGTTAACTACTTTGAAATGCATATTATGTGTAAAGGATATTTAACTTTCTAGATATTTATTTATTTTTCTTGAAGACTTTAGTTGGATCCTAATCATTAATTATGCGAATATGTTGAAACAGAATTGTTATTATGATTTCAAGTTTGGACTATTACAAGTACGATGAAAGGAAAGGCTTTGTATTACTTTGGGGCCTAATTTCAAGGTAATATGACCGTGTCATGATTAGTTATTGAGGCATGACATTTTTTATCTCTGAGTAGCAGATGACATAACTTTAAAAAAAAAAAAGAAAAGAAAAATAACAGGTGACATATGTAATAAAGGATTTTCAATGATTTAAGAAAGAATCAAGGTAACAATACAATGATTGTATGGTAATCTAATAAATCACATTGATTTAATTTATAATCTATATAGTTTTATAATTTTATTAACTTCCCAAGATAGTATGATAGATATGATTTGAATTTGTAAACTAATTCTTAAAATTGACTTGTAGTTGAACGCCATCCTCAACAATGACAATATGTCAAAATTTAAGTTCAATAAAAAATCTTTATGTACTTGAATCTACAAATTGTAATTGTTTTTGGTTAAATTAATTGCAATTAACTTAAAAACATCGTTAGTGCTCTCAATCAGCAAACAAGTTGGGGTCAGTCTTAGTTGGTGCATCCAATAGAACATAATGTTGAACAGATTGCAACATCCAATGCTAATGTCCATAGCCGACTGAATATTCCAAATTTCTCATTACAATAAACTCAAATCATGCTGAGTAGTTTTCAATTATTCTTACAATTAACATAGTTTTTGTTTCAGGACTTGATCACTAGTTATTGTTTTGTAAAAGAATTGGTTTTTGATAAGTATTAGGTATCCTACGAAATAAAGTTTCAGTCAGTTATGGCAGTTTCTATTCCATAAGGTTCTTATTGGTTATATTTTGTAGTTCTATTTTACAAGTAGAATATAATTTAGTTATCAGTGTCACAATTGGGTGCTTCGCCCTGTAAATCCTTCCACATTAGCCACTTTTTACATTGATTCATGTGGATCCCTGTCCCCATGCTGTATGCTATAATGCTTATTACTTGCTGTCTAAAAGGACTACACACCTTAAATAAGCCATTTGATTGCATAAACTTTTGAACAATTGCATTTACATTAACAGGAGTGACTTTTAACCCCAGTTGATTTGATGTGTTTCCTGGCATGTTGAGCCCTGAAAAGAAGTCTTCTGCCTTGGCAAGCATTGGGTCCTTGCAGAACTTCCCATTCACAAATATTGGATAAAAGAGAAAAGTGTTTGTTGATACCAAGCATGCAAGAAAGAAAATATTCATTTTAGGTATCATTGTTCTAGAGAATAGAAGCATTATTGCATCATTGTTGAATGTCCATAGTTTATGCATTTCCCGGTAAATTCAAATGAAAACAGAAAAATTAAGGGAAAACATACTTGCATATTTAGTGTCATTGGGGGTTACACCAAAATCTTGAAGAGGGCCAGGGTGAGAGGTAGAGGCGAATGAGGAAGCCATAGCCAAAAAGAGAAAAGATGCAAGGAAATAAACACCTTTCATTGTAGCTTAGCAAGTTCCTGGATTCAATTCTTCCAAGTTTTCTTGCTTTGGGTGAGTAAATTTTTTGAAAGCATGCCCATTAATAGGTTGGAGTCTTTGAACAAGTATTTGATCTTTCTCATCAAGGACTTACCAAGTCAGCAGTGACATGGGTTTTTTTTTTCCTTTTAAATTTATGGATGAATCATTCCTCAGCAACCATGCAGCTATATGCTCTTCGAATCCCCACTTCCAATGCTTACATCACTGCATTTTGACATGGAAGAGGTCTTCTTGTACATATCAAAAGTTCCCTTCCTTTCTTTGTTTGTGAACATTGGTACTGAATTTAAACTGACCTACTTCATTGACTTTAACACAAATTGATAATTCCTGCAGGCTGTCGGCACTTCAGCCAATTTATCTTGCAATTCAAAAGTTGATAGTTTTCCTTACAGATACTTCTTCCTTTTCATAGCATTTAAATTAAACGTGCTTGTATTTGCAGCTCTGGCAGATGACACATGCAACTAGTCCATTGCACTTGACGGAAGTTCAGCCTACAAATTTATGATTCAATAAATCATATTTGGAGAGCAGCTCAGATAAAAATAATGTTCTGTATTCAGAAAGAAATATGCAATAAAACCAATAATGTGACTGAAGTAGTACTATTGCCAAAAATTGAATGTGGCAAAAAGGATGTAACAAACCTGTAAGGCAGAGAGATTCTGTAAAGTGTTTGTCTCAGTTGACAAAGTCTAATGTGACATGTTCCTGGACAATAAAACATATGGCCACTTTGACTAAAAAAGCAAGGTTTCTTGCAAGATTAACCTTGCTAGAATTGGCAAATTGCAAAATTTGACCACTTCTTGAAGAATGGGGTATTTTGAACTAATCACTGAAGCAACAGTTTGAGAAGTATAGATGTGAGCTACAATCAAGATATAGGCCCTTCTGAAGTGCATACTAAACCCAGGCCTGAATAAGCTAAAGTGACCCAATTAGGCTATGTTTTTCTCTTTATTATTTTTTCTTTTCTTTTTTGAACTGTTGTTTAAGCAGAAAAGCAAAATGGTAATCTAGTCAGTTAACTTGCTAAATATTGCAAAGACAAACAGATAATAATTATCAAAAGATCACATAAATCCTGAGCATAAACAAGGGTTATAAATTGTCTGGAAAATTTTCTAAACTTTGTTTTATTAAGTATAAACGTATGGCTTTAGAAAGAAGAATAAGTAAATTTATTTGTTCCTTTTATCTTCCTTTACAATATCTGATAACTATAAAAAGCAAACCAAGTTGAGCTGATTTAAACATCCAAACATCAGTGTTCACAACATTCAAACATCTAGATGAACATGTATTGGAAAATTGCTATTACTTTAATACACTTTGTCCTTGCTGGGTGAGAGTTACTCCTGTTATTAAATCATCATTCACATTATTGTTTGATAAAAGTTTGGCACGCACACATTAGGTACCCTTGAGTTCTTGTAAGGTCAGGCATCATTTGCCTAGCTTCAAGGACCCATGTCGCAAGTCACACACTCACTTAAAAGCTTTAGTAACTAATAGGTCTCATTTCACTGTGATCGCTTATATCAATAATTGCTGTAATCTCACTAGATCATGTTAACACCTAATGCTTCCTGATCCTGTTGTTTCCTCATGATGCATTTAAGGTCTTATAGTTTGGATAATTGACCTATAAACTTAGGAAACCTATTTATCATGCATCTAAAAGGATCAAAATTATTTTTCCTTTGGGGTTTCCTTGGGAAGAAAGAAGAGGAAAGGTTGTGGGATGTTAATTGTAAACATTTTATTTAACCTGCCCTGCACTCTTTATTTGCCAAATTTATAGTCTTGTTTGCTAACTATCCTGATGTAATACCCCTCACAACAAAATAAATAAATAAATAAAAAGATTTTTTGAAAATAGAGTAGATATATTTTAGTTGATGTCAAATTGCGTTATAACGTTTAAAAGAAAATCAATCAGTCTTACCTTACCGTATTAAAAAAAATTCAGATAATCTTATTATATTTTAAAATAAAAGTAATTGGTTTTATTTTAACACGTTTAAAAGAAAGCTAGAAAACTCGTGTGTAAAACCCGACCCTATAAATACATGTCATGACATGCATGCAATGAACAACATGTTTGTATGCTAGGAAAGTCTTAAAGAATAGCTAAAAACCTGATATTGTACCTAATGGTACACTTAAGTGGATTTAACCTCGAATTAGTTCAAATAGGAATTTTAAGATGAAATTTAATATTTCACAGTTCAGGAATGACTTAAAATGATGTTTTGGAGTTTGAGGGTTAATTTAGGGTAAATTTGAAAATTTTGATGTCTAGGGGTAAAATCGTCATTTTGCCACCTAAGATAATAAATTGACCATGTAGTGGAATTTTTTTATCAATATTGACTATTTGGAGTATAATTTAATGATAGGAAGTGAAAAATTTCAGTTTCGGCAATTTTCGGAACATAGGGGCAAAACGATAATTTTGTCGCCCTTGGGGTAAAATCGTAATTTTCACCAGTCAAAACTTGTCAAAATCAAAGGATTTATTCATTTTTGGTATGAATAGACATGGTATTTGAAGTGGTGAAAAATTGAAAATTTCAAAACGAAATTTTAAAAATGAGTCCCACAGGAAAATGACACATGGCACTTTTTAAATGTAATAATATTATTTTAATGAAATCAGCCCATTTAAGCTTCAGCCAAAGAGAGGTTTGGCCATAAGGGAAGAACAAAGGGAAAAATAGGGAGGAAAGGAAGAAAAGAGAAAAACAAAAGAAAAGTTGGAAATTTGAAGAAGAATTCACGGTTTTTGCTCGTTTCGCGACTAACGGTAAGATTTCTCAACTTTAGCTCGATTTCTACCCTTCCTAAGTCTTTGTTTCCATTTAGCATGATTGAGGAGAGAGATCAAAAAGTGGATCTAGGGGCTGACCGAATTTTAAGGGGTGAGATTTTGAATTTTTCAAGTTTTGATTCTTAGTTAAATCGATAGTTTTGATTAGTTAAATGTGTTTAGAAATTAAATTGGACATGAAAGCATGAATTTTTCACCTTACCCACTCAAGGCCGAATGCTCAATGTTGTACCATGGTGATGAACAGATTTTTATTCAAATGGAATTGAAGAGAAAATGATGAAAAATGGTTAAATGTGATAGAAAAATAAAATAGAAAATTTACCGGGTTAATGTCCCATTTTTGATCGAATTTTCCAAGGAAGAAAATAATCTGATTTTGGTGATTGTAGAGGGTTATTGGCTGGTATTTAATGGTTAGAAATGTTGGAGAGAGAATGGGACAATTTAGAGTAAAAATGGAGCGCGTTAGCAATTTATCGAGTAAAGTGCCGAAAGTAGACTAATACCGCGTTTATGTCGTTTTAGGCCATTACATTTCATACCATGCATTAGTATAGGATTTAAATCAATTATATAGTGATTTAACATTAATGTATTGAATTGTATGATTTTTGCAATTTGTCAAGGAGGTGAGACATCCGGTAAAGGCAAGGAAGTCATACTTGAGGAATCGTGATCGGGACGCCTTTTAAGAGAATTTGATTTATATAAACAGTGAGTAAACTTATTATTATTGTAAACTATCTAGAGTTATTTCTAAATGTTAATTATGGATTTTAGGCAAAGAAAATGACTATAAAAAGAGAAGTTTTAGCTGTATGCAAATAAATAGATTTAAATGAAAATATTTTTGGATTATGTAAATTTTTGATAGTTGTAAAAAAAATTGAGTAGCTTGGAGGCCGTTGATAACTCTATTATATAGAGTTATCATAAACTATTTTGGGGTATGAATTGTGCTAAGTCTTTGAGTTTTTAGTGTAATCCTTAGGAAATTTTTATGCTTTTTAGTAGTGGTTAGTATATGTGGCAACAATTTCTATTTATGCAAATTTAGCTTAATCTCGTGCCAAAGATACTCATTTCAGCCTCTAATCATTTAATCTTTTAATGTTGAAGGTAATGCAAAGAATTGGACCACAATTGCAAATGAGGGTGCAATGGAAATTTAATGGCAATTGAACATACTGAAATGATTGAGGCATAAATCGAGCTGTGGAAGTTCGATTGAGGTGAAGCTTGAACCAATGGAAAGTCGAGACAATGAGATGCAACTTTGGTGTTCAACACTTCACCCAAATCTGAACAAATCATAATCAATTATGGAGCCAAAAATTAAGGACTGCAGCAGCTTGTACAGAGCAAACAGAAAGTTTCTGGCTGCAGAGAGAACCAAATCTCGCTGCAGCCAAAATGTTGCTAGTTACAAAGCCAAAACAGAAAGCTTCTGGCTGTAGCCAGAACCTAATCTTGCTGCAGCCAGAACACGTCAGACAGAAATTTTTGACACGGGATTCTAAGTTAAGCTGAGATAGGAGGGGGTATAAATAGATAATTTTGCATTGAAAAAATGGGGATTTTTGGAGAGGCTACTTTGGGCAAGCTAAGGCAAGAACAAAAAGGGAAAAGGGAAGAAGAATCAAAGGTTGGAAATCAACAAAAAGGCTGCTTCAGAACATTTTTTCTCTTTTCAGATTTGATTCTTCCTCTATCTCATCTTGTGAAATAATGTTTTTGCTTGCTAAAATGTGTACTTTCCTTCTTAGTATGTTGAGCTAAACCTTTTACACTAGGACTCTGGTTGATTTTAATATGTAAATGGAATATTTGGTTGGTTTATTGCTTATTTTCAATGGAAAGACTGATGTTTACTCAAATAAGTGTTTATTGCCCATTTATTTGCTTGATCATAATTTAGATGTGTTTAGGTATTTAGATGACACTTGAAAGAGTTAGTCTAAATTAGGCCTTGATTTGGGTAATGTGTGTTTAATACACTTAGAAAGAAATTTCAGTGTGTTGATTTGAATTAGAGTAAACATACATTTAATTGCCATACATAGTCACTTTGTAGAACCTTGGCTTAAAGAAAATAAGCTAGTTGTCTCCTATAGACATATAATGATTCAATTAGACTAAGTAAATGTGTAATATCTCGACGAAGAGTTACACATGCTTTTGGATTCTAGACTAACATCAATTTTCATTGAAATTAAGTAATTGAGCCAACCAAACACCAAGTGAAATATTAAAGGATACCGTAATCCTAGATTATTAGACTATAGTTCCCACCTCAATTTATTAATTGCATCATTTAGGTTAGAATTAGATAATTAGGTTGCATTTTAGTTATCATTTTAAAATCGATACTTGGATAAAATTAGCTTGTGTTAATTTTAGTACTTAGCAATAATTATTAAATCGACTCCTTGAGGACGATAACTCAACTCACTTATTTACTACTTGTTACGATCGCGTCCACTTGCGCGTAATCTTTGCTTGCATTTTGCATTCAGTTTTGAACATATCTCATATTGCTTAAGCTAAAGATAAAATTTTCATAATCAAGCAACAAGTTTTTGGCGTCGTTGCTGGGGAGTTGTTTTCTATTCTTGTGCTAATATTAATACTAAGTAAGCTCGTCTTAATTCAAGCTTTATTTTTCATTGTTAATAGGTACATAAAACCATCATGATATGAGAAGAGTAAGAAGCTTGGAATGGGTTTTGTGTGATCCGAAGATAGGGGAAACTTTTCAAAGACTACTTAGACAAGATCCCCAAGAAGGAGAACAAGTTGAAAATATGGCTGAGAATCCGAGAGAACAACATGTTAGGGAACATGAAGTAGCAGATAATAGATCTTTGAGAGATTATGCAGTCCCACTAGTACAAGGTCTTCATTCAAGTATTCGGAGTTCGGAGGCCAACAATTCAAGCAAACAACTTTGAGATCAAGCCGGCCATTATCCAAATGATACAAACATCAGTTCAATTTGGAGGCTTACCCAACGATGACCCTAATGCTCACATTGCTAATTTTTTGGAGATTTGTGATACTTTCAAGCACAATGGGGTCACCAATGATGCTATACGACTAAGGTTATTTCCTTTCTCATTGAGGGATAAGGCAAAAGTTTGGTTGAACTCTCTTCTTACTGGCTCCATCATTACTTGGGACGACCTTGCACAGAAGTTTCTAGCCAAGTTATTTCCTCCATCAAAGATTGCAAAGATGAGGAACGACATCACTTCTTTCACACAATTTGATGTTGAGTCTTTATACGAAGCATGGGAGAGGTATAAAGACTTGCTCAGGAGATGTCCACACCATGGACTGCCTAAGTGGTTGCAAGTGCAGACTTTCTATAATGGGTTGATAAACCCGATTTGGACTACCATTGATGCAACAGCTGGAAGTGCTCTCATGGCAAAGTCTATCGATGGTGCATATGACCTCTTGGAGGAGATGGCATCCAACAATTATCAATGGCATTCCGAGAAAGCTTTACCAAGAAGAGTAGCTGGAGCTCATGAGCTAGAAGCCATCAATGCATTGATAGCTCAAGTGGCTACTCTTACGAAGAAAATCGATGCCTGCAGAGTCCATGCTGTACAAAGTCCATTTGTTACTTGTGAATATTGTGGGGATGGGCATGCTATTGAGCAGTGTCCAATGAACACGAAGTCGGTGCAATTTGTGGGAAACAAGCAGCAGAATTTTCCACAACAGAACAACCCATATGCAAACACATATAACCCAGGGTGGAGAAATCACCCTAATTTCTCTTGGGGCGGCCAGCAAGGATCTTCATCAACTCCACATCCACATTTTCCTCTGGGTTTTCCTCAGCAACCTGGATCCCCAGTGTAGGAAAAGAAGCCTTCTATGGAAGACTTACTCATGCAGTACATGGCAAAGACAAATGCTTTTATTCACAATCAAGCAGCCTCATTGAAAAATCTAGAAACTCAAGTGGGGCAGTTAGCTAATGCTGTCAATGCTAGACCATAAGGAACATTGCCTAGTGACATAGAGCCAAATCCAAAAAGAGAAGGGAAAGAGCATGTGAAGGCCATCACTCTTATGAGTGGAAAAGAATTGGTTGGCAGTAGCGGTAAGCAAGAAAAGCCTGCAGAAAAACAAAGTGATATGAAAGTTCTGACCAGCAAGAGCAAGTCAAGGATACACAAGTCACAAACCCACCACCACCTCCATTTCCTCAACGTCTCCAAAAGCAAAAGTCAGAAGCTCAATTTCAGAAGTTTCTGGAAGTGTTCAAAAAGCTTCACATAAACATACCTTTTGCTGAAGCATTGGAGCAAATGCCCTCATATGTCAAGTTCTTGAAGGATATCTTGACAAAGAAAAGAAGACTTGGTGAGTATGAAACTGTGGCTTTAATTGAAGAGTGTAGTGCCATTATTCAAAACAAGCTTCTGCCAAAGCTCAAGGATCTAGAGAGTTTCACTATACCTTGCACTATTAGGGCATTGTTCTCTGCTAAAGCTTTAAGTGACTTAGGGGCCAGCATAAATTTGATGCCTTTGTCAATTTATCGAAAGTTAGGATTGGGGGAAATCAAGCCAACCACGGTGACACTATAGCTAGCTGATCGTTCTCTCACTTATCCTCAAGGTATTGTGGAGGATGTGTTAGTCAAGGTTGATAAATTCATTTTCTCGGTGGATTTCATTGTTCTTGACATGGAAGAGGATAGGGAGGTACCAATTATACTTGGAAAACCCTTTTTACGCACAGCAAGAGCTCTTATTGATATGGAAAAAGGAGAACTTACTTTGAGAGTTCAAGACCAAGAGTTAACATTCAATATTCTTCGAACTCTAAAGTTTCCCAATGATCATGATGAATGCCTTGCTGTAAGTATTGTCAATAGTGTCACCCATGAGGTGTTTGAGGAGAATTACCCCCATGACCCTTTAAAGGCATATTTAGTAGCTAGTTTTGAAAGAGATGGTGATGATTTTGTTGAATGTGTGAAACTATTAGATGCATCTTCTCGAGTGTCACGGACACCATTTGAAACATTAGATTCTTCTACTACTTTATCATCAACAAAACCATCCATTGAAGAGCCCCTTTCATTGGACCTTAAGCCACTACCTTCACATTTGAGGTATGCATTTCTTGGTAGTTCATCTACTCTTCCTGTTATTATTTCCTCTGCTCTTACTAACTTGTAGGAAGAGAAACTTTTGAGAGTGTTGAGGGAGCACAAAAAAGGCTATAGGATGGACTATTGCAGACATAAAAGGGATTAGCCTTTCTATTTGCATGCACAAAATCCTTTTGGAAGAAGATCACCATACTTCCATTGAGCACCAAAGGAGACTCAATCCTATTATGAAGGAGGTGGTAAAGAAGGAAATTATCAAATGGTTGAATGCTGGTATCATTTACCCCATTTTAGACAACTCATGGGTGAGCCCAATTCAATGCGTCCCGAAAAAGGGCGAGATGACAGTGATCCCCAATTCAAACAATGAGCTGATCCCTACGAGGACGGTAACCGGATGGCGGGTATGTATGGATTATAGAAAGCTCAACCGAGTAACAAGAAAAGATCACTTCCTACTTCTTTTTATAGATCAAATGTTGGACCGCTTAGCCGGTAAAGAATTTTACTGCTTTTTAGATGGTTACTCGGGTTATAATTAGATTGCTAATGCCCCCAATGATCAAGAGAAGACTACATTTACTTGTCCTTATGGCATTTTTGCCTTTAGGAGAATGCCTTTTGGTTTGTGTAATGCTCCAACAACTTTTCAAAGATGCATGATGTCTATTTTTTCTGATATGGTTGAAAATGTCTTGAAGTGTTTATGGATGATTTTTCTGTGTTTGGCAATAATTTTGATGAATGTCTTTCGAACCTTGCTAAGGTCCTTCAATGATGTGAAGATACTAACTTAGTGCTAAACTGGGAAAAATGCCATTTCATGGTTGAAGAAGGTATTGTGTTAGGACACAAAGTTTCCAATAGAGGCTTGGAAGTTGACAAAGCTAAAATTGAGATAATTGAGAGGTTTCCACCACCAACTTCAGTGAAAGGTATTAGAAGCTTTTTGGGTCATGCTAGTTTTTATAGAAGGTTCATTAAGGATTTTTTAAAAATTTCCAAACCTTGGTGCAATTTGCTAGAGAAAGATGTCCCATTTAAATTTGATGATGCATGTCAGACTGCATTCTTAGAATTGAAAAGGAAATTAGTTTCTGCTCCCATCATTGTAGCTCCTGATTGGAATCTTCCTTTTGAGCTTATGTGTGATGCTGATGACCATGCTGTAGAAGCAATACTAGGCAAAGGAAATCTAGAATTTTTCATTCAATTTATTATGCAAGCAAAACATTGAATGAAGCTCAAATGAACTACACCACCACTGAAAAAGAATTATTAGCTGTAGTATTTGCATTTGATAAGTTTCGTTCTTATTTGGTTGACACTAAGGTTATTGTATACACTGACCATTCTGCTATTAAGTATTTGATTGCCAAAAAAATGCCAAACCAAGGTTGATTAGGTGGATCTTGCTGCTTCAAGAGTTTGATTTAGAGATCTATGACAAAAAGGGAATAGAAAATCAAGTTGCAGACCATCTCTCAACATTAGAGCCGGAACATCAAAGTTAAGAGGAAACTTTCATCAAGGAAACCTACCCAGATGAACAAATCCTTCATGTGAATGAGAAATCAATTCCTTGGTATGCTGACTTTGTCAATTATTTGGTAAGCAACATCATTCCTTCAGATTTAAATTTCCACCAGAAATAGAAATTCTTGCATGATGTTAAGTCTTATGTGTGGGATGAGCCTTTTTTGTTTAAGCAGTATAATGATCAAATTTTGAGAAAATGTGTACTAGAAGAAGAAGTTCAAAGTGTTCTTCATCATTGCCATTCTTCAGACTATGGAGGACATTTTGGAGGATCAAGAACTGCTGCTAAAGTCCTCCAATCAGGTTTGTATTGGCCTACATTGTTTAGAGATGCTTACAAGTTTGCTTTGCATTGTGAGAAATGCCAAAGGGTGGGAAATATCTCTAGGCAACAAGAAATGCCTCTTCACAACATGTTGGAAGTAGAAATTTTTATGTGTGGGGCATTGATTTCATGGGGCCATTTATATCTTCATTCAACAATAAATATATTTTGCTGGTTGTGGATTATGTTTCCAAGTGGGTGGAAGCAGCAACTTTTCCTCACAATGATTCTAAGGTGGTAATGAAGTTTATCAAGAGAAATATTTTCACTCGATTTGGAACTCCAAGAGCAGTCATTAGTGATGAGGGGAGTCATTTTTGCAACAAATATGTTGATGTACTTTTTTCAAAGTATGGAGTTAGACACAAGGTTGCAACTGCGTACCATCCTCAAACTAGTGGCCAAGTAGAGGTGTCCAATAGAGAAATCAAAAGGATCTTGGAGAAAATGGTTTGTCCTTCAAGAAAGGATTGGGCAAGTAGATTGGATGATGCATTGTGGGCTTATCGAACTGCTTACAAGACACCAATTGGCATGTCCCCATACAAGTTAGTCTTTGGAAAAGCTTGTCATTTGCCTGTGGAACTTGAGCATAAGGCTTATTGGGTAGTGAAGAAATTGAATTTGGACTTACAAGCAGCTGGTGAGAAGAGATTGTTGCAATTAAATGAGCTTGATGAATTTCGCCTTCAAACTTATGAGAATGCCAAATTGTACAAGGAGAAAACAAAACAATGGCATGACAGGAAGATAGTGCAATGAAACTTTGAGCCAGGTCAATTGGTGTTGTTGTACAATTCTCGGTTGAAACTATTCTCGAGAAAACTAAAACCGAGGTGGTCAGGGCCGTTTATTGTTTCAAAAGACTTTCCACACGGTGCTGTGGAGGTAATGGATAGCAAGACAAATGAAACTTTCAAGGTTAACAGACAACATTTGAAGCACTACTTTGGAGGGATCGTTGATCGTCAACGTTCGTTTATCCATTTAACTGACCCTCACTGAGCTCTCGTAAAGTCTGGCTGAAGACTTAAAAGCAAGCGCTACTTGGGAGGCAACCCAAGTTCTTCACTCCTAATTCTATTGTTTTAAAGTTCAATCATTAGCGTATATAATGTGTTCAATTTTTATTCTTGCAAATTTTACTTAGATATCATAAATTTTAGTTTTATTTATAGAATTCTTTTTTCCATTTTTGCTTTGATATGATCATTTTAAATATTGTTTATTTAGCATTTTCATGTATAGAAGTAGAGTTCTAACTTTATCTTTTTAATGTTTCATAGGAAAAAGTGAACAACACAGTGAATTTTGGACAGTAGAAATAGAAAGTTTTTGGCTGCAGTGAGTACCATTTTGGCTGCAGCCAAATTTGTGTAGCAACAAGACTGAGAAACAAAAGGTTCTTGGTTGCAGCGAGGTAAAATCAGGAGATACAGAAAGTTTCTCGCTGCAGCAAGATCTCAACCTCGCAACAACTACAAAAATAAATGAAAAAAATGAAATGAAAGAAAAAAGAAGAAGAAAAAAAAATTTTTTTGAAAATTGAAAAAAAATTTTGGAAATTTTTTTGAAATTGCAAAAAAAAAGAAAAAAAATCAAAAAATCAAAAAAGAAAAAAAAGGGCTAAAAAAATTTTAATAAAATTTTTTTTTTGAATTGAAAAAAAAAAACCCGCAGGACCGCTGAACTGGTGGGGTCCTCGCTGCAGCAAGCTTCCCCCCTCGCTGCAGCGAGGTCCCTGCTGGGTTAAAGACCCCGGGCCTAGAGAAACTCGCTGCAACGAGCCCCCGTAGTGATTGCAGCGGGTCCCTGTTATAGAGCCCTTTCCTTACCCGAGAGAAATGAGCTGCAGCAAGCTCCCATGCTCGCTGCAGCAAGATCCTTGCTGGGTAAGAACCCCTTGGCTAGAGATAAATGAACTGCAGCGAGCTCCCATGCTCGCTGCAGCAGACCCCCACCTTCATCCGATAAAATGGCGCTGCTCGCTGCAGCAGGTTCCGTTGGGGTAAGGACCCCCTAACCGAGACAAGCTCGCTGCAGCGAGGCCCCCTCATCGCTACAGCAAGCTTTTCCTTCCCCCCTTTTTATTTTTACCCAAAAGCAACCAGTTGCAGCGAGCCCCCTGCTCGTTGCAGCAACGTCCTGTTGTCCCCCTCTCCCCCTTCATTCCCTTCCAACCCAAGACAAGCTCGCTGCAACGAGCCCCCTCTCCTCGCTGCAACGAGCCCCCTCTCCTCGCTGCAGCAAGCTTCTTCCCCCCCATGCAACCCCTTGCTTGAGAGAACCAAGCTGCAGCGAGCCCCCCTACTCGTTGCAGCAGATCATAGGCCCCCCCTCCCCTTTTTACCCGAGACCTTCTGTTGGGGTGACCCCCCCTGCTCGCTGCAGCAAAGCTTCCCCACTTCTCTCTCTCTCAGCCCCTCCCTCTTTCTTTCTCTTCAATTTCTTCTACATTTCAAACTCTCATCAGCCCCTCCCCACTTCTCTCTCTCTCAGCCCCTCTTTCTTTCTCTCTCTTCATTTTCTTCTACATTTGAAACTCTCATCAGCCCCTCCCCACCTCTCTCTCTCTCTCTCTCTCTCTCTCTCTCTCTCTTCAATTTATTTAAATTTCCAACCCTCACCCATTCTCCCTCTAAAATCTTCCCTTCTAACTTTCAAACACTCTCATACCCACTACCAAAAATCTTCACAAAAACATCAAAAGTTTGCCACCAAAATCAAAGTTTGAAGACTGTAATCCAAATTTCTCCATTAAAGTGCAACTTTGGTAAGCTATTTTCAACTGTTTGCTGAGATTTTATATTTTGAAGAAAATAGTTATGTTAGAGATTTCGGTGGCTAAGTTGTATTGAGCTTTGATTATTTTGAAGATTAGTTGTAAAATCTTTGAAATTTTGTGAACTTTTTTACAATGGGAATGGAGCAATTTCTACACATTATACGGTGATTGAGGGTTAGGTGCATTGGTGATTTTTCAATGATGCTGGAAATTAATTTCAGAAGAGAGGTTGATTGTGCATAATTGTGAATGAAAAATGGCTAATCATTAAGTACTAGGTAGTGCTAGCCTTGTATAAGGAAGTGTCAAGTGGACAATTAGGAGAGGAACATGGCACCAAAAAAAGCTAAGACAGGCAGTTCTGGTATTGATAGAAACAAATTTGTGTCAGCTGAGGCTCAACAGAGACATACAAAATCCCTACTAAACAAGCCTCCAGTGCCTGAAAGAGGGATTGATTTGAAATACGTTAGTTATACTTATATGATAAGTGTAATTCGAAGAAGAAAATGGGAGACTATTTATGCACACCTTGAGGCGGCAGTTATTCCAGTGGTTAGGGAATTTTAGGCAAATGTTGTTGAATAGGAAAACAGAGTGGTACTTTGTAGAGGCAAGATAGTGCCATTTGATAGCTGCATAATTAATAAATTTTATAATATTTCAAACTTAGAGAATGATGAGTACACCGAGTTCATTAATGGGGAGGTAGATTTGGATGAGGTAATTAACCTGTTGTGCAACCTCGGGACCGAATGGAAATGTGCTCGAGGGGTTCCCTCATCATTCAAGGCTAGTGCTCTCAAGTTTGACTTTAGAGTTTGGCACCACTTCGTCTCCGCCAAGATGCTGCCAAGTAAACACACCAGTGATGTGTCAAAGGAGCAAGTTGTCTTAATCTATGCCATCCTTTCAGGTAAGTCCCTGGACATTGGTCAATTACTTTTTGCTAATATTCTTCACACTGTCAGTACTCCTAGGGACAGCCTATGGCATCCATCACTCATCATCGCGTTGTTCAAACAAGCGAGTGTCCAATGGAGTCAAGATGAGGAGATTATGCAACCGAAAGCTCCATTGGATAGTGGGATAATACAAAGGATGCAACGAAATCAACTTCAATCTGCTACTGCAAGCTCATCCACTCTACCAAGACTCCTAGCTCCCCACAAACAAATGACACTATCACAGCGAATGAACTGCTTGGAGCAACGAATGGGGAATATGGAGCAAATGTTGAAAGCGATGGCAGAACACGCGGGGATGGATATGGCTAATTTCCCACAACCAACTGAAGGCACAGCTGATGAGGAGGATGAGGAGGGGGAAAATGAGTCTTCTTGAAAGGGAGTTCTCTTTCCTTAATTTTTTTTTTAAACATTGAGGTCAATGTTAGGTTTAAGTTTGGGGGGGAGGGGTTTAAAAAGAAAAAAGCTTTAAAATTGTGATTTTATATGTCTTGTTTTTAGATATTTGTGATAGTTTTTTACTTTTGAATTTCAAGTTAGTAAGTTAGCTTAGTTAATTTCTGAAAATGATAGATTGAATAATTCATTGCATCAATTGTTTAGGCTACTTATCCAATGAAGAAACATAGTAGCCTTTTATTCTTCTACTCTTAGTGAATAGGAATATTATGCAAGTACTGTATTGAACTCTGTTGATAAGCATCATTGTAAATTGTGATTTTCCACCTTATTGTGCACTTGTTTCTTGCTTTAACTGATTGTGATCACTTAGAGAAAGGTTATGCAAATGTGAATCTTTGAAACAAGTCTTGAGTTTTAGAATTTGTTCTAGTTTTTTTGGAGGCGAAATCCTAGGCTACACTTAGTTAGGGAGATGACTTAGGCCATATTTGGATCGATTGAGCTTTTTGAGCCTACCTTATATAATTATATCCTTAGTCTCCCTTGTTCGAGCCAAAAATTTTTTTCCTTTATTTCGTTACACATTTAGCAAAAGCCTTAACCCATAAATAAAATGTCCACTTTAACACCCATCACTCCTAAGTGCATAGGTTATTTTTAGGAGATGTTTTGAGCTAAGTATTGGTGAAAAAGGTAGAGAAGTGGAATTTACAAAAAAAAAAAAAAAGAAAAAGTATAGAAACGCACCCCATGACATATCATTAAATGACATAAGTTTGGGGGTGTCAATTCAAAAAAAAAAAACAGAATAAAGTGTTTGATGAAATTAAAGGATGATGAATTGAAAAAAAAAGGGATGATTAGGAGCAGTGCAAAGCAAAGCTTATTAGAGATTTTAGACTAATCATGTGCTTAGGGTGATTTAAGCTACATCTTATCATTTATCATACCTTGACCAAAGCCCTTCATTACAAGCTAGACAAAGTCCTAAAGATTCTTGATTGAGTGCTAGCCTACATTAGTGGAGAGAGAACCAAAAAACAAACGTATGAAACTTTTGATTAATTTAAATTCTTGCATGAGCATAACCTGATTCGAGTGACGTGATGAGTATTGCAAGTAATTTTACACACACTGATGGAAAACCAATTGAAAATGACCTTGCAAGTTTGTTGATACATGAACTTGCATAATATTGGTGATTTGCTGTGAATTGGGATATTAGGCAACTTACGAGGAATTTAAAAGCAACCTTTGAGTTGGTGCAATGAATTTGTCACTAACATGTTTTCAATTCTTAGGTATCTTTTAGCATTTTATGTTTTGCTCGAGGACTAGCAAAATTTAAGTTTAGGGGTGTGATAACTCTATTATATAGAGTTATCATAAACTATTTTGGGGTATGAATTGTGCTAAGTCTTTGAGTTTTTAGTGTAATCCTTAGGAAATTTTTATGCTTTTTAGTAGTGGTTAGTATATGTGGCAACAATTTCTATTTATGCAAATTTAGCTTAATCTCGTGCCAAAGATACTCATTTCAGCCTCTAATAATTTAATCTTTTAATGTTGAAGGTAATGCAAGGAATTGGACCACAATTGCAAATGAGGGTGCAATGGAAATTTAATGACAATTGAACATATTGAAATGATTGAGGCATAAATAGAGCTGTGGAAGTCCGATTGAGGTGAAGCTTGAACCAATGGAAAGCTGAGACAATGAGCTGCAACTTTGGTGTTCAACATTTCACCCAAATCTGAACAAATCATGACCAATTACGGAGCTAAAAATTGAGGACTGCAACAGCTTGTACAGAGCAAACAGAAAGTTTCTGGCTGCAACAAGAACCAAATCTCACTGCAGCCAAAATGCTGTTGGTTATAAAGCCAAAACAGAAAGCTTCTAGCTGCAGCCAGAACCTAATCTTGCTACAGCAAGAACACGACAGACAGAAATTTTTGACATGGGATTCTAGGTTAAGCTGAGATAGGAGGGGGTATAAATAGATAATTTTGCACTGAAAAAAGGGGGATTTTTGGAGAGGCTACTTTGGGCAAGTTGAGGCAAGAACAAAAAGGGAAAATGGAAGAAGAATCAAAAGCTGAAAATCAACAAAAAGGCTGCTTCAGAACATTTTCTCTCTTTTCAGATTTGATTCTCTCTCTATCTCATCTTGTGAAACAATGCTTTTACTTGCTGAAATGTGTACTCTCCTTCTTAGTATGTTGAGCTAAACCTTTTACACTAGGATTATGGTTGATTTTAATATGTAACTAGGATATTTGGTTGGTTTATTGCCTATTTTCAATGGAAAGACTGATGTTTACTCAAATTAGTGTTTATTGCCCATTTATTTGCTTGATCACCGTTTAAATGTGTTTAGGTATTTAGATGACACTTGAAAGAGTTAGTCTAAATTAGGCCTTGATTTGGGTAATGTGTGTTTAATACACTTAGAAAGAAATTTTAGTGTGTTGATTTGCAATTAGAGTAGACATACATTTAATTGCCATACATAGTCACTTTGTAGAACTTTGGCTTAAAGAACTTAAGCTAGTTGTCTTCTATAGACATATAGTGATTCAATTAGACTAAGTAAATGTGTAATATCTTGACAGAGAGTTACACATGCTTTTGGATTCTAGACTAACATCAATTTTCATTGAAATTTTAGATTCTAGACTAACATCAATTTTCATTGAAATTAAGTAATTGAGCCAACCAAACACCAAGTGAAATATTAAAGGATACCGTAATCCTAGATTATTAGACTATAGTTCCCACCTCAATTTATTAATTGCATCATTTAGGTTAGAATTAGATAATTAGGTTGCATTTTAATTATCATTTTAAAATCGGTACTTGGATAAAATTAGCTTGTGTTAATTTTAGTACTTAGCAACAATTGTTAGATCGACTCCTTGAAGACGATAACTCAACTCACTTCTTAACTACTTGTTACGATCGCGTCCACTTGCGCGTAATCTTTGCTTGCATTTTGCATTCAGTTTTGAACATATCTCATATTGCTTAAGCTAAAGATAAAATTTTCATAATCAAGCAACAACCGTTACTTATGTTATAAATGATATTTTTATGAAATTGGCCTATGAGATTGTGAGTATATGTGGCTATATTAAAAACTGTATTGGGAATAAATGTAAGCTGTATTTTTACTATGCAGGCTGGGTAAACAAATAATAGCTACGTTATGCTGTCGAAATTTTTATAAATTGGTGAGTTTAGTCACTGCAGTGACGGGTTTCCGTGAACCGCCTATTAGAGGGGCACGGTAAACCCGGTTATATAGTTACTCCGGTTGTAGAGGCGAGGAGGGTAACTCCTGGGGTAGTGTTAGAGTTCACTTCACGTCGAACCCCCACGTGAATGTGTAACTCGGTCAACACCAAGGAATGGCTTGTTTTCAAAACTAAAATGTGTTTAACATATAAATGTTTTAATCACCTTGGCAGACTCGGTTAGATGCCTTGGCCAAGGTATCCTTGAGGACTAGTTTTGGCTTGAGCCATGATTTTAATAAAAGTCATAAGCCTTAACAACTGTTTTGTTAAATTACAAATATTTCATGGTTTAAGAAGTAAAATGAAAACTTTATGAAATGGTTTGTAATATCTATTTAAATTTGCCACCATTTTACTTACCTTTAGATGTTTATAATAATGTTTGTTTACTCATTGGGATTGCAAAATCTCACCCACCTCCTTTCCAAACATTTCAGGCCTATGGTAGCTTGTAAATACCAGATTTTGTCGAGGACTATCGTAGATCGTCGTACCACGACAGATAGTAGGTTTACCACTATTGTTGTTTTTGTATAGTTATGGGCCCACTTGTCATTGTAATTATTATTGTACATTATAACTTTGTAACTTAATGTATGTATGGATTTATTTTACTTTCACGCTACATAAATTACTTATACGCGTGTCTATAAATATTATTTTATAAAAAAATGAAATATTTTTATCAATATTTTTGAATAGTAAAATTTGACTTTAAATCCGTTAAAAAGTAGGTTTTAAACTTCTGATTTCAAATTCGATTTCGTATTGTGTATTCTTGAAGTATAAACTACATTTTTACCAAATTTTAATATTTTCGTCGAAAAATGACCAAAACGCTCATGTGAGGCAAAATTTATCTATTGATTTATTTGAGCCGAAAACAATTAGTAATTATTTAAAATGAATTGTTTGTAAATATTGCTCACAGGGAGGGTGAGAAACTGATATGTAAGCCTTACGGGGTTTCGGTTGGCATTTCGGGTAATGAGTGTCAATCGAGACGTCACGGTGGTTGTCATGGGCCTAAGGGAAGTTCCGGGTCGTGACATCACGTTAGTTTATTCATTAGACTCAAACAATAGACAGTTAAAAGAGCTTAACATCAGGGAAGAAGAAAGATAGAGGAAAGGGAAAAAGATTCAAGAGATTGCTGATTAAGGTATGTTATGGTTGTATTTTCCTAGTTTGGGCACAAAAGTCCTAAATTATGTATATTTTTTTACTTTTTATTCAAATCCGACACTTTTTTGATGACTTTTCGGTGCCATGATGGGTACCAATGGAAAGGTCTCAAAAAGATATTTCCAATGGTTTTTGTAGCATTTCATTTAGTGTTGTGGTTTGAAAGATACAAATTTTTAAAGTTAATTGGGAACCTGATTTTCAACAATTTTGACAACCTAACTTTGGGTCACTGGAACTCCATAATTCAGTAATATTTTTAACTGTTTCTTTGAGGGTTTTTGTAGCATGAAATGGGATGTTTAATTTGGAGTTAATGGCTCGGTTATGGGCTTCCTATGTTAAGAGAATTAAAGCCTCAAATTAGGCTCGATGATATTGAAAACCTAGAAATTTGGGTATTTCTGTAATAATTTTGATAATATTGGCTTTCGAAACTCTGGAATTTTATGTTCTTTTTAATAGAAACAAATTCTGATGTTATAGTATCATATGAACACTTCAAATTGGTGTTGATTTTGTCACTGGAAATAATTTGGGCTAAGAGTTATAAGAGCTCAAAGTATGCCAAACGACCATCTAGATTATGAAAATTTCATAAAATAAAATTGTTTTTAATTTTTTTAAAATTTAATTTTAATTAATATGTAATAAATTCTACTGTAAACTTAATAAATTTTGAATTTTTGATTTCTAATATACTTTTATGTCTAAAAGTATGTATATTTGTATTTTATAAACTTATTTCTTAAGTTAGTAATTTTATAAAAATATTAAAAATTAGGAAAAAATTACAAACATGATTCTATATGAAATTAATATTATATCTTGATTAGAAATTTAGAATCTTTACTAATTTTATGATTTAAGTTTAGTTCTCAATTTTATTTGATTTTCATTAACTCAAAAAATAAAATAAAATATTACCTTATTAATTGAAAATGGTTTTAAATTGCAATAGAGGTTGCTATACACCCTAAGTGCTTAGGATGGTCAACGGAAAGTCGCTTATCAAATTTGTTTGTAAATACAATTTTGATATTCGTATATATTTCTTGAAATATTAGGCAACTATGAGGATTTTCTGATTTACTACTTAAAAGTGAAATTGACAAAATCAGGTAAGTGATTGATATCTCTTTGGTGTTTTCACACCCTAAAAATTAACCTCAATGGAAATTGAATTTCATATATTATGTATAATATGTTTTGTCCTATGATTTGTAAAAATCGGATTGAGTATGCAAAATGTATAGATATGATTTTCATATGTTGGATTTTAGAATATGAATTTTTACAAAATACGATTTTTGATTTTGAAATATAAATATGATTTTTATCTAACATATGCATATATGATTATATTTGTGATTATATATATAAGTACTTAGTTTGAAATAAATATGCTTTCGATGTACGTGATAAGTGTTTTGTGAAAGTGAATACTATTCTTTTGTGAATTTGGGTAATCAGAAAATATATTTTATTTTGTCTCCTAATATGGCTATGTTATGATCTTGCCAATGAGGGTTAAACATTGGCCATGTCGACATGTACTGTGTGATTAGAGATCGATCTCCCAACCGCACCACCGATTACGGAATAATGGTACTTGTGATATCTATACAAAGCAGCCAATGGTTGCTTCTGATATACTTATCACCCATGCCATTGGGGTTAATTGTGGTTTCGATATGATTATGACCCATGCCAATGAGGTTAATTATGGTTTCTGTTATAATTATGACCTATGCTATAGGAGTTAAGTAGGGCCATAGTATGTTACAGGAGATAATTAAATTTGCAATAATTGTGAAATCATTTTTTGTCCTTTGTTTTTAATTTTTGGAATTATGATAGTGTTGTTATTTGAAATAGATTACTCAAAATTCCATTTTTGATATTTATTTGAGAATAAAAAATAAAAAATTTTTAGCCTAAATGTGTAATGCATGCTTAATCCGGCTAAAGGAATGTTAGTCACTTACTGAGCTGTTAGACTCACTCCTTCTTTCACATTTTTTTCAGGTTGTGATTTAGTCAACCACGTGAGAACTTCGGAAAGTGACGTTTCGTAGGCTAGCATATGATGTTAGTTTTTTTCATGATTGTTTAAATGTTATGAACATTTTACCTACCTTAAATTGTTATTTAGGATTTTATCTTAATATTTTAGCTTTCAGAATTATTATATTTATATTTCATAAATATATTTAATCCATTTTAGTTTGTTAGTTAAGATATATGTTTTGAGCCTTACATGCCAATAAAGTTCTATCTTGCAGGTGTGTGACGTCTGTTGTGCCTCAGGTCTGAGGCGTGACACCTTATTAACTTGGCTCGTTAATTTTCTAATGAGGTCTGCAAATATCAACTTCACCAATTGTACATTTCTCCCTCTTGACAGCATTGCACTATTAACCACTAATTATAAATTTCCCTCCACATGTTCAAAGGAGACAGAATACATAGAATGCAGTGCTATGGCTTAAAAACTTTTAAAATATAGAATGCTGAACACAGCAAAGGAGAGGTTCAAATGTAATCACTTGATGCATTATTATTAGGTTTATGAAAATAGCAAGGAAGATGGATGACACATTATTCGAGATTAAAAACTACCATATCTTATGGATTCATGACACATTATTCAAATTAATTATTGTCCGGCCAGAACATGGACTGAAGAGAGGTAACAATATTCTTGTCCAGCTGGAAGGCCTTGGTGAGAACATCAGGATTGATGGGAGGGTTTGAGCCAAAGACTGCCTTTGCAATAGTGATAACTCCTGGATTTTGGCTGCTGAGAGCAGCCAAGGCAACTGCATTAGTTTTCCCTACATTGAGCTGGAAGTGGATGAGACCAATTGGGAAAACAAACACATCTCCAGGGTACAAGACTTTGGTGATGAGACGATTCTCCGGGTCGGATGTAACAAAGCCAACATAAAGTGTGCCCTCTAAAACTACTAGGATCTCAGAGCCACGAGGATGAGTGTGAGGGGGGTTTAGGCCTCCGTACGGAGCAAAGTCGATTCGAGCCAGAGATATGCCAAGAGTGTTAAGTCCTAGTATTTGTGCAACATTGACAGGAGTCACAGTTGATCCCACTTGATTTGATGTGTTTCTGGGGATATTGAGCCCTGGAAAGAAGAAGTCTTCTGGCTTGGCAAGCTTTGGGTCCTTGCAGAACTTCCCATTTACGAACACTGCATCAATGAAAGTAATGTTAGTTAATTATGAAGAAAAATATTGCTCGGGATGGAAATTATAGTCACTGACATAAAATAATAATTAACATGAAATTCCTGAGAAACAAAACATAATACTATAACATACCACCATCCGTGTCATTGATGGCTACACAGAAGTCTTGGAGGGGGCTAGGGTCATAAGCTGAGGCTAATGACCAAGCGAAGGCCAAGAAGGCAGAAGCTACAAGGAAAAGTTGAACTCCTTTCATTACAATTCAGCTGGCAGGAAATCTATCCTACGTTGTGGAACTGTATGCTACGACTTGGGAGAGGGGTGAGAAATCCTGCATGGCAGAAAGGTCTATTTATAGATGGAAAACAAATGAACCGGTCCTTGTTTCCTCTCAATGAAGTTGGTGACTACTGGCCATGTGCCTTTGCAACTAGTTTTTTTCTATTTCCGAGTTGAATCATTCTTCAACAACTCCACTTTCTAGTCCCGTTTGCCTCATCCATGGCTTACATCATTTTAATATTGTCGTGGAACAGGTCTTAATTCACTTAAGACTTCTGTGTATCTTTCCTATATTTTTCTTTTTGGATTGAAGTTTTATGCGTTGATTGATTCTGTGTTGCCTGTGTGGAAAGAAATGCTAGAAACAAGTTCATATTTGATAACCTGCAGTTGGGGTATAATTCTCCACATTATGAAAAAGTCATAACTTATTTGCGACTTCTTTGAAGTTACAAACATCTATAAAAAATTTTGGATTAGGTAGCAAATGAATGTTTCCTAAGTAAATAAGTTTATAGTTATTTCGGAAGTGCATCACATACCATCAAACATGAACTGATCATAAACAGTTTTGCATAGTCTTCTTCATACCTTAAACTTTTTCTTTTTCCTTTTTATAGATTATTTGAGTGAGATAATTGATTTATATATGGAGTTGCTGCAAATAGCCGGCAAAGTTTTGTCTGTTGAACTCAATTCATTCCTTATAATTAGCATGATCTAAGAAGTGCTAATGAGACAAAAACTTATGCTACATTTAAGGTTTCTAACTTTATCCCCAATCAACGTATTATATAGTCTTAGTTGACAAAGTCTAATCTGACATGTTCATAAATACTCAAACATATTACATCTGTACTTATCACATTCACAACATTTGTAATTTCTTGCAAGTTCAATCCACCATGCTAGACTCAAACATCTTCAATTAGCCAAAAATTAATTAGGGCTGCTTCGAATTGATCTTAGAATTAGCCAAACTGTGGCTGGAAGAAACTGTTTCAAGAATTGTGGGTGATGACTCAGCTGTAACTCTTACAGACATGAATAATCTTTGAGCACTTGGTGATTTCTTTATTTGGTGTACTATCCAGGGAAGCAAATGCTCAAAGTCAAATGGCAAAATAGTTAATTATGTTGCGTAACATTATTAATGAGCAATAAGAGTAGTTGTTAAAAGTATTGGTAGGTGATAATGACATTGAGCTAAAAAAAATTATCAACAGATTATACTATGCAGATCCTGTTCAATGGATTGCAACTATCAATTGTGACTGTGTAATGTGTAATGAGTCAAATTTGCCTAGTCAGTCTTCCAGACGTGAAAAAAAAAAAGAGAAAGTCAACTGGAATACTTCTATAACTTCAAAGACTTTGAATCATATTTATATGAGTGATGTCACATTATTATGTAACACAAATTTGTTGCTGACATTATATATGTATCCTTTGTAAATAATCTCCATTTGGAAATGGCATATTATCTTATGATGTGTTCTGAGAAGAGTTTCATACTTTCATGGTAATTTTTGCCTGTCATTAGATTAATGTAGGGCAGAGAAGCATACGCAGTTAGTTAGATGCCACAAGAAATTAAGAACAGAAGCATTTCTCTTGACATTTGTCGGGACTTGTCTTTCAAATTTGTCATGACTCATGAGTTCTTGTAAGATCATTCAATTTTTAAAATAACTGAATAACTGAAAAAGGAGTAAAGGAGCAAGTAACCAACATGCTGATTGTGTGCAAGGCCCTGAGCTAACAGATGTAGTAGATAGCTATGGCAAGATGTAGCAGCAAGGACAAGGCATTTGCACTATAATATATTAGACAAACTGACAGCTTCGTTTTAGGGTTATACAACATTGTTCAAGATCTAATTACATCAATAAGCAATTGACTTCACCGAGTCATAAAATCAATTCATTTCAGATTTAACTCTTTAGTATCTTTATGAATATATTCCGATTCTAGATTGTCTAACAACTCATCAACTCGTCTGGCCATTAAAGAAAATAAAATAAAAAACCTTAGTTAGTCTCACAAGCATGCTGAGAGAACATTCTGCACCTCAACAACTCTGTTCTTTTTTTTTTTTTTGCACCTAATATCCACCAAGGTACTCTACAAAGTGAAGGACATGTCTTGTCTTCTTAGTGATATTTTGGACACAATTAATTGGATCGAAGTTGAACGTACCAACTTATCGAAGTTATTAAAACACCATTAGGGTTAATATAAATATATCATTTAGATAAAATTGTGAGAAATAACCTTCGTAGTAAGGGCATTTTAAAAATGACCGTCTTTATAATTTTAACTATTTTTAAACAATTTTTGACAGGACTTGACAAGAATACCCTTTAAATAATTTCAGACAAATTAAAATAGTTTCAGTTTTCTCTATCCCGCCATCTAGACAAAAATTTCAAAATTAAATCTGACTTTCTCTCTTTGCTCAAACACCATAAGGCACAGAAAAACAACTCCAGAAATGACCAGCTAAAACTCCATGAATGATCAAGTAAAGAAGCCAAGCATAAAGGAATCCAAACACCATAAACCAACGCAAAGAAGAAGAAAAACTCAATAATTTGACTCATTGTCAAGGGAAAGAAAGATTAGCCCAAGAGCATCACATCCCAGATCGGTGAAGGGCAGAAGCAAGATCATCACCGAAGAAAACAACATCAGATACAAATTTCTCCCACCACCAAGGTAGAGGCAGATCGTCACATGGGAAGAATTTTCGACTTAGAGGTAAGTAAAAACACGTAAATCAGCAACCAAAGACAAAGAAGTAGGGGAAGCCCTCAAAACTCACAACGGGAAAAACAAGACATTAACACAAACAAGAACTCTGAGGGAACAAAACATAACCAGAAAAACAAACTCCTAAGACCCAACCAGAAACCAAAGTCACGCAATGCCTATCCACTAGTCACGCAATGCTTTACTAAAAATTAATCATATAATGCTTAAACACTAGTCACGCAATGCCTAAAGTCAGTCACGCATGCATGACTAGTGGATAGGCATTGCGTGACTTTGGTTTCTGGTTGGGTCTTAGGAGTTTTTTTTTCTGGTTATGTTTTGTTCCCTTAGAGTTCTTGTTTGTATTAATGTCTCACGCAACCTGCGTGACTGACTTTGGGCATTGCGTGACTAGTGTTTAAGCATTATATGACTGATTTTTAGTAAAGCATTGCGTGACTAGTGGATAGGCATTGCGTGACTTATTAATAAGGCATTGCGTGATTTGTTAGTAAGGCATTGCGTGACTTTGGTTTCTGGTTGGGTCTTAGGAGTCTTCTTTTTTGGCTATGTTTTGTTCTTTTAGAGTTCTTATTTGTGTTAGTGTCTTGTATTTCCCTTTGTGAGTTTTGAGGGCTTCCTCTACTCCTTTGTCTTTGGTTACTGATTTATGTGTTTTTCCTTACCTCCGAGTTAAAAATTTCTTCTACGTGACGATCTGCCTCTGCCTTGGTGGCGGGAGAAATCTGTATCTGATGTTGTTTTCTTTGATAATGGTCTTGCTCCTGCCCTTCGTCGATCTGAGATGTGATGCTCTTGGGCTCGTCTTTCTTTCCCTTGACAAAATAGTCACGCAATATTTAAAAACTAGTCACGCAATATCTAAAAACTAGTCACGCAATACTCCAGAGATGAATAGTCTAGCGAGAAAAGCTCAAAGAATATAAGTTTGTTTGAAGCACAGAACTAAACATACTTGACCCGTTAATAGGTTTCGGGTTGAGACGCGGAGCTAAATAAATGGGTCGATTTCATTAAGGGTAATTTTGTCTAAATTTTAATTCTCTTGGCTAAAAACAGTTAAAATTATAAAGAGGTCTATTGTCAAAAACGCCTTATGCATATGGCCTATAAAAAAAATTCGTCTATCATTTAAATATAGGTAGCCACCTTAATGGAAAAGGCTAAAACTATATACTATGGTATAGGATTTGAGGATTTTCAAGAACAACTTGAAGAATAAGCATTCAAAAGCTATTTCTGGGTTGATCATAACAAGGTGAGTAAAACCCTCTTTTAAATAACAAAGAAAACACGTGATTGATTCACTAGAATTTGGATTGAAATTGAAAAGGAAAACCTATTTGTAGCATCAAGTATCATGTACTATCCAGTCAATTTGAGTCTGATTGTGAAATGATTTATGGAGTTTCACTAGTTGAGTTATATATGGTTGGAAAGCTACATGAGTCTATTTTCTAATGAATGAAACATAAGTGGATTCTGAATTTTCAATACAAAGATATGAATTTTTTTGTAAAGACAGTGCAAACTGCATGGCAGCAACTCCATGGGCCATTTCGAAAATTTTCTGCACTTTTCCTACAGTGAAATAAGTTTTGAGATTTATATGGATAGAAAGCTTATCAAGTCTAGTTTCCGAGGCACTAAACGAATCTTGTTTTCGAGTTTCATAGCTTAATATATGATTATTTTAGTGAATGATGTGCAAGTTGTCTAGATTTTTTATTTAGGAGAGTTTGGATTATTTTGTGTAGTTTCAGATGATAAAGAAATTTTAGAGAGTTAGATGGTTGCTAATATGTTTAAATAATTAGTATTAGGCTATTAATTATTTTGGGAGGAAGCAAGTTTGTTAGAACCAAGGGCGGTAAGTATATCTCCACACACCTTACTTGTTTCGAAACTATCATATATGTATATCTCTTAAATGAATTAAATGTCTTATTTCATTATTTCAGTATATTGAAAATAGAGTCAAGTATATGATTATTTGCTATTTTGAGCTTAATAATATGATGAATATTGACTTATGAATAATTTAGTTTACTCATGTAATGAAAAATTAGATTTTCGAATGATTTGAGTTATACATATGACGAACATCATTCTATGAATGATTTGATTGATTTATGTGATGAAAATCAATTTATGAATAAAAGGAAACCTTGATCATCTTTAAAGAATGTTTTAAGAGCTACGAAATAATCTTTGGGAAGTGGGATAATCGACTTCAGAACTAGTTCTATGCCCTTGCTAACAAGATGTAATTGTTAGCAAACGGCCCTACTAATGGGATATAATAGTTAGTAACGATGATGAAAATGATTAGTCGATATGACCCTTGTCATGAGATATAATTGTGATAGTAGTTAAGATGAATTTTTACGAGTTTAAAAGATTGAATCTATGATTTCTTAGAATGATATTTCAAAAATGATATATGATGATCAGTGATTTAAGAACTCACTATGTTATCTATTTTTGCATATAATGACTCTTTAACTATATGGAACCATGATTTATTGAAATGCCCTTGAATGATCTATATGTTATATTGAAAACAATACTTGATCCGGTAAGGTATGTGCGGCTATACTTGCTGAGTCGTGGTTTGCTTATTCCTTTATTGTATTTTGCTGAAGACTAAAGATAAGAACCTTAAGATCATGCCAGCTAAGAGAATAGAATGAGAAGTTTGTCCTAGTGTCAAGACATTGTTAACTACTTTGAAACGCATACTATGTGTAATGGATATTTAAGTTTCTAGATATTTATTTATTTTTCTTGAAGACATTAGTTGGATCTTAATAATTAATTATGTGAATATGTTGGAACAGAATTATTATTATGATTTCAATTTTGGACTATTACAAGTATGATGAAAGGAAAGGCTTTGTATTACTTTGGGGCCTAATTTGAAGGTAATATGATCGTGTCATGATTAGGTATTCAGGCATGAATTTTTTTATCTTTGAGTAGCAGATGACATAACTTTCAAAAAAAAAAAAAAGAGAAATAATAGGTGACATATGTAATAAGATGTGCATATATAAAGGATTTTCAACGATTTAAGAAAGAATCAAGGTAACAATACAATGATTGATCTAATAAATGACGTTGATTTAATTTATAATCTATACAGTTTTATAATTGTATTAACTTCCCAAAATAGTATGATAGATATGATTTGAATTTGTAAACTAATTCTTAAAACCGACTTGTAGTTGAACGCCATCCTCAATAATGGCAATATGTCAAAATTTAAGTCCAATAAAAAATCTTTATGTACTTGAATCTACAAATTGTAATTGTTTTTGGTTAAATTAATTGCAATTAACTTAAAAACGTCGTTAGTGCACTCAATCAGCATACAAGTTGGGGTCAGTCTCAGTTGGTGCATCCAATAGAACATAATGTCGAACAGATGTAACATCTAATGCTAATGTCCATAGCCGACTGAATATTCCAAATTTCTCATTACAATAAACCCAAATCATGCTGAGTAGTTTTCGATTATTCTTACAATTAACATAGTTTTTGTTTCAAGACTTGATTACTGTTTATTGTTTTGAAAAAGAATTGGTTTTTGATAAGTATTAGGTATCTTACGAAACAAAGTTTCAGTCAGTTATGGCAATTTCTATTTCATAAGGTTCTTATTGGTTATATTTTATACTTCTATTTTACATGTAAAATATAATTTAGTTATCATTGTCACAATTGGGTGCTTCGCCCAGTAAATCCTTCCACATTAGCTGCTTTTTACTTTGATTCATGTTGATCCCTATCACCATGCTGTGTGCTATAGTGCTTATAACTTGCTGTCTAAAAGGACTACACACCTTAAATAAACCATTTGATTGCATAAACTTCTGAATGATTGTATTTGCATTAACAGGAGTGACTTTGGACCCTAGTTGATTTCATGTGTTTTCTAACATGTTGAGCCTTGAAAAGAAGAAGTCTTCTACTTTGGCAAGCATTGGGTCCTTACAGAACTTCCCATTCACAAATACTACATGAAAGAGAAAAGTGTTTGTTGATACCAAGCATGCAAGAAAGAAAAGATTCATTTTAGCTATCATTGTTCTGGAGAATAGAAGCATTATTGCATCCTTGCTGAATGTCTTTAGTTTATGCATTCCCCGGTAAATTCAAATGAAAATAGAAAAATTAAAGGAAAACATACCCGCATTTTTTCTTGTCATTGAGGGCTACACAAAAGTCTTGAAGAGGGCCAGGGTCAAAGGCAGAGGCAAATAAGGAAGCCAAAGCCAAAAAGAGAAAAGGTGCAAGGAAATAAACACCTTTCATCGTAGCTTGACAGGTTCCTAAATTCAATTCTTCCAAGTTTTCTTGCTTTAGGTGAGTAAACTTTTTGAAAGCATGCCTATTTATAGGTTGGAGTCTTTGAACAAGTATTTGATTTTTCTCATCAAAGACTTTTCAAGTCAACAGAGACTTGGGTTTTTTTTTTCCTTTAAATTTGTGGACGAATCATTCCTCAGCAATCATGCATCTATATCCTCTTCGAACCCCCACTTCCAATGCTTACATCACTGCATTTTGACATGGAAGTGGTCTTCTTGTACACATCAAAAGTTCCCTTCCTTTCCTTGTTTGTGAACATTAGTATTGAATTTAAACTGACCTACTTCGTTGACTTTAGCACAAATTGATAATTCCTGCAGGCTGTCGGCACTTCAGCCAATTTATCTTGCAATTCAAAAGTTAATAGCTTTCCTAACAGACAATTCTTCCTTTTCATAGTATTAAAATTTGTCATGACTTGGAACTTCCCTCGGGCCCCTGACAACCGCCACGACGTCCCAATTGACACTCATTATCCGAAATGCCAACCGGAACCCCGTAAGGCTTACGTACCAGTTTTTAGCCTTCTTTGTGAGTAATTCTTTCCAAACATCCCCTTTTGAGGGTTTACAACTCATTTCTGACTTAAATAAATCAAAATATAAAATTTGACTCACAAGGGTATTTTTGGTCATTTTTCGACGAAAATATTAAAATCTTGTAAAAATATAGTTTATGCATCCAGAATACATAATCTGAAATCGGATTTGAAATCGGAAGTCCGAAACCTTTTTTTTCAAGGGTTTAAAGTAACATTTTACTATTCAAAAATATTGATAAAAATATTCCATTTTCTTATAAAATAATTTTTATAGACACGTGTATAAGTAATTTTTATAGCGTGAAAGTAAAATAAATTCATACATACATTAAGTTACAAAGTCATAATGTACAATAATAATTACAATGACCGGTGGGCCCATAACTATACAAATACGACAATGGCAGTAAACCTACTATCTGTCGTGGTAAGACGATCTACGGTAGTCCTTGACAAAATCTGGTATCTACAAACTACCACAGGCCTGAAATGTTTGGAAAGGAGGTGGGTGAGATTTTGCAATCCCAATGAGTAAACAAACATTATCATAAACATCTAAAGGTAAGTAAAATGGAGGCAAATTTATATAGCTATTACAAACCATTTCATAAAGTTCCCTTTTTATTTCTTAAATCAAGAAATATTTATAAATCACCAAAACAATTGTTAAGGATTATGACTTTTATTAAAATCATGGCTCAAGCCAAAACTAGTCCTCGGGGATACCTTGGCCGAGGCATCTAATCGAGTCCGCCAAAGTTGTCAAAACAATTACACATTAAACACGTTTTAGTTTTTAAAACAAGCCGTTCCTTGGCGTTGGCTGAGATACACATTCACGTGTGGGTTCTACGTGAAATGAACTCTAACACTACCCCAAGAGTTACCCTCCTCGCCTCTACAACCGGAGTAACTATATAACCGGGTTTACCGCGCCCCTCTAATAGGCGGTCCACAAAAACCCGCCACTGCAATGACTAAACCCACCAATTTTAATAAAATGTCGATAGTATAACGTGGCTTTTATTTATTTACCCAGCCTACATAGTAAAAACAGCTTACATTTATTCCCAATACAGCTTATAATACAGCCACATATACTCACAATTTCATAAGCCAATTTCATCAAAATGTCATTTATAACATAAGTGAAGGCCTCCAAGCTACTCAATTTTTAACTAAAATCACATATTCACATTTAAATCTACTTATTTGCATACAGCAAAATTTCTCTTTTTATAATCATTTTCTTTGCATAAAATCCATAATTGACATTTAAAAAGAAACTCTAGATAGTTTATAATAATAATAAATTTACTCACTGGTCATACAAATTCAATTCTCTTGAAGAAAAAGTGTCCCGATCACGTTTCCTCGGGTATGACCTCCTTGCCTTTTCCAGATGTCTCACCTCCTTAATAAATTACAAAAATTACATAATTCAATACATTTATGCTAAATCACTATATAATTGATTTAAATCCTATATTAATGCATGGTATGAAATGCAACGGCCTAAAACAGTTTAAACGTGGTATTAGCCTATTTTCGGTACTTTACCTGATAAATTGCTAACGCGTTCCATTTTTGCTCTAAATCGTCCCATTCTCTCTCCAACATTTTTAACTATCAAATACCAGCTTATAACCCTCTGGAATCACTAAATTCAGGTCACTTTCTTCCTTGAAAAATTCTATTAAAATGGGACATTCACCCGGTAAATTTTCTACTTTGTTTTTCTAGCACAATTAATCATTTTTTATCATTTTCCCTTCAATTCATTTGAATAAAAATCAATTCATCACCATTGGACAGCATTGAAGATTCAGCCTAGAGTGGGTATTGTGAAAATTCCACGCTTTTGAGTCCAATTTAATTTCTAAACACCTCTAACTAATCGAAACTACCGATTTAGCTAAGAATCGAAACTTGAAAAATTCAAAATCTCCCCCCTTGAATTTCGTCCAGCCCTTATATCTATTTTGTGATCTCTCTCTTGAAGCATGCTAAGTAGAAACAAGAACTTAGGAATGGTAGAAATCGAGCTAAGGTCGAGAAATCTTAACGTTAGACGCAAAAACGGGCGAAAACCGCGAATTCCCCTTTGAATTTCCAACTTTTCTTTTGGTTTTTCTCTTTTCTTCCTTTTCTCTCTATTTTCTCTCTTATTTTCTCCTTAGGGTCATGCTTCACCTGCTGAGGGGTTTAAATGGGCTGATTTTTCATTAAAATAATATTAAATCATTAAAAGTGCCACATGTCACTTTCCCGTGGGACCCGTTTTTAAAATTTCATCTTTTAAACTTCAAATTTTTACCACTTGAAATACCATGATTATTCATACCAAAAATGTATAAATCCTAAGATTTTGACAAGTTTTGAGTAGTGAAAATTACGATTTTACCCCTGAGACGGTAAAGTTACCGTTTTGCCCCTATATTCCGAAAACTGCTGTAATTGAAAATTTTCACTTCCTATCATCAAATTATACTCCAAATAGTCAATATTGATCAAAAATTTCACTCCATGGTCAATTTATTATCTTAGGTGGCAAAATGATGATTTTGCCCCTAGGCATCAAAATTTTCAAATTCATCCCAAATTAACCCTCGAATTCCAAAACATCATTTTAAGTCATTCTTGGACTGTGAAATATTAAATTTCATCTTAAAATTCCTATTTGAACTAATTCGAGGTTAAATAAGTTTAAGTGTACCATTTGGTACAATACCGGGTTTTAGCTATTCTTTGAGACTTTTCTAACATACAAACACATTGTTCATTGCATGTATGTAATGACATGTATTTATAGGGTCGGGTTTTACAAAATTAAACGTGCTTGCATTTGCAGCTATGGTAGATGACACATGCAACTAGTCCATTGCACTTAAACAGAAATTCAGGCTACAAATTTATGATTCAATAAATCATATTCGGAGAGCAGCTCAGATACAAAATAATGTTCTGTATTCAGAAAGAAATATGCAATAAAACCAATAATGTGACTGAAGTAGTTCTATTGCCAACACTTGAATGTGGCAAAAAGGATGTAACAAACCTGTAAGGTAGAGAGATTCTGTAATGTTTTTGTCTCAATTGACAAAGACTAATGTGAGATGTTCCTGGACAATAAAACATATGGCCACTTTGACTAAAAAAGCAAGGTTTCTTGCAAGATTAACGTTGCTAGAATTGGCAAATTGCAAAATTTGACCATTTCTTGAAGAATGGAGTATTTTGAACTAATCACTGAACCAACAGTTTAAGAAATATAGATGTGAGCTACAATCAAGATATAGGCCCTTCTGAAGTGCATACTAAACCTAGGCCAGAATAAGCTAAAGTGACCCAATTAGGCTATGTTTTTTTCTTTATTATTTTTTCTTTTCTTTTTTGAACTGTTGTTTAAGCAGAAAAGCAGAATGGTAAACTAGTCAGTTAACTTGTTAAATACTGCAAAGACAAATAGATAATAATAATTATCAAAAGATCACAAAAATCCTGAGCATAAGCAAGGGTTATAGATTGTCAGAAAAATCTCTAAACTTTGTTTTACTAAGTATAAACGTATGGCTTTAGAAAGAAGAATAAATAGATTTATTTGTTCCTTTTATCTTCCTTTATAATATCTGATAACTATAAAAAGCAAACCAAGTTGAGCTAATTTCAACATCCAAACATCAGTGTTCACAACATTCAAGCATCTAGATGAGAAAGTATTGGAAAATTGCTGTTACTTTAATACACTTTGTCTTTGCTAGGTGAGAGTTACTCATGTTATTAAATCATCATTCACATTATTGTTTGATAAAAGTTTGGCACGAACACATTAGTTACCCTTAAGTTCTTGTAAGGTCAGGCATCATTTGCCCAGATTCAAGGATCCATGTCGCAAGTCACACACTGACTTAAAAGCTTTAGTAACTAATAGGTCTCATTTCACTATGATCGCTTATATTAATAATTGTTGTCATCTCACCAGATCATGTTAACACCTAATGCTTCCTGATCCTGTTGTTTCCTCAAGATGTATTTAAGGTCTTATAGTTTGGAGAATTGACCTGTAAACTTAGGAAACCTGCTTATCATGCATCTAAAAGGATCAGAATTATTATTCCTTTAGGGTTTTGTTTGGAAGAAACAGGAAGAGAAGTTGTGGGATGTTAATTGTAAACATTTTATTTAACTTGCCCTGCACTCTTTATTTGCCAAATTTATAGTCTTGTTTGCTAACTATTCTGATGTAATACCTCCTATAAAAAAATAAATAAAAAAGACTTTTTGAAAATAAAGTAGATATATTTTAGTCAATGTCAGATTACGTTATCACGATTAAAAGAAAATCAATCAATCTTACCTTATCATATTAAAAAAATCAGATAATTTTATTATATTTTAAAATAAAAGTAATCAGTTTTATTTTAACACGTTTAAAAGAAAAGGTAGAAAACTCATTGTCAGTTTATTCATCAGACTCAAATGATAAGCAGTTAGAAAAGCTTAACACCAAAGAAGAAGAAAGACAGAGGAAAGGGAAAAGAATTCAAGAGATTGCTGATTAAGATATGTTAGCATTGTATTTTTCTAGTTTTGGTACAAAAACTCAAAATTATTTATACTTTTTTTAATTTTTTTTCAAATCCGACACTTTTCCGGTGACTTTCCAGTGGCATGATGGGTACCAATGGAAAGGTGTCGAAACAATCTTTCCAATGGTTTTTGTAGCGTCTCGTTTGGTTTTGTGATTTGAAAAATATGAATTTTTAATGTTAATTGGGAACTTGGTTTTTTAAAATTTTGACAACCCAACTTTGGTGTCACGCCCCGGAACTCTCCATCGGGCCCATGACAACCGCCGCGACGTCTCGACAGGCATTCCTACCCCGAATGCCGATCGAAACCCGCAAGGCTTTCGTATCAGCTCTCGCACTTCTCGGTGAGCGACGATTATTAAATACCACATTTCAAAAGAATTATAAGTTGTTTTCAAATTAAAACAATAAAATATTATTTTTCGGCTCACAGGGGCATTTTCGTCATCTTTCTTGAAAATCTCAAAACCCGGCAAAAAACGTAATAAATATGTAGAAGACACAAATTCCATAAATCGAAAATAAATTTAAACGTCTAAAACATTAGTTTGAAGCAAAAATTTTGAATATATGAATATAATAAAAATATTCAATAAAATAACTAATTTTTTTATAAAACAATATTTATAGAAACATCGGTAAATAATTTTTATAGCTTAAAAGTTAAATATATTTATACATACTAAAATGCAAGTAATCAAAGTATAAAATTACTTTTACAATGACACGTGGACCCACTTTGTACAACTATGTACCTTAAATGCACTGGATTCCGACTCCGTCTAGTTCTTGATGCCACAGCTATCTAGTGCTTATCTCGAGCCTGAAATGGGTGGAAGAGAGGGTGGTGAGATTATAAAATCTCAATGAGTAAACAAATACCAGCTAAATTATCTAAAGTTGAGTAAAAAGGAGACAAAATTTCAAATTTCTTTCTTTGTACTACCATTCGTTTTATCTCAACTCATTTCAATTGAGTAGAGACAAATAAAACATTCTATCGAGCAAAATAGAATTATTTTACTCGATTAAATTAATATTTAGTATGGCTTATGTATTTCTCAAAATCTTAACTTGGCTCTTGCCAAAAATCATTTTCGAGGATACCCCTGCAAAGGCATTTGACCGAAACCGCCAAGATTATTCAGTGTTATATACACATGAATATATTTTCATATCTGAAAATCTTATCTAGCCATGCCTTGGCGTTGGCTGAGTCTCACTCTCACGCGATGGTCCACGTGAAGTGCACTCAAACTTTACCTCAAGAGGTGCCCCACACATGGCACTCCGATCGAGGTAAGATAAGTCTGATTTTGTGCCCCCTCTCTTAGGCTGGCCCACAGAACCAGTGTCACTACAGCGATTATTTTATCTACCACCTCATTTATAAAATCTTAACTAGCATGATATGGCAATTTATCACAATCTAGCCTCTTAAGGCTGAAAACACAGTATATATAATTTTTGCATAAACTATTTTAGCCATTCATGCACATATAATGCTATAAGCCATGTAATTTAAAACACAATTTATAACACAATTATACCATCTCCAATTACTCTAATTTCAAAACCAATTGTTCCATTTTTCAAATCAATTTATAAAAATTCAATTTATTTAGTAAATTAAATTTATTTTTATAAATTTCACATTTTTCTCGTAAAATCAATAATTCACCCAATACAATAATTTTTCATAAAATCATTAAATTTAATAAAATCTACTCCAGATAATTAAGACGATAAATTGTCCACTCACAGTTCTAGGAGTAGAAATGCTCCTATCCTCCGTCCTCGGGTGCAGTCTCTTACCCAAATCAATTTGCTCACTACCTATCCATAATCCGTGACACAAAAATTCAATAAATTATGTCAATTTATCATAAATTATTTCAAGCTCTACATAATGCATGGGAATGGGGTAAAAATGGTTCGGACAGTCGTTTTCTCACGGTGTCCGACCGACTCCCCTACGTGCGTCTAAATTTCTATAATTCTTAATTTAATTCCAAATCGACTTTTTTCAGTTTCTATACCTCAATTACACCCAATTTGACTTAATGTTCCTCAGTGTGACGCAATTTATCAGTCTCGATCGTAAATTACAAAAATACCCTTAGTGGGTAAAAATTTCGATTTTTCTCTGAAAATTCTCATAATTTTCTAATTTCATAATTCATCAATTCTCAACAATTTCACGTGAAATGAAATAATTTCATTTTCCACATACCCACTATGAAATTTGGCCTAAATGAATTCCCATGGAATAGGTGATTTTCTCACTTAATTTTCTTCTTACTTAATTTTCTTCCTACACATGACTAACTAACTAAATACACTAACATAGTTAAAAATCAAATAATTCCATCAACTTTCTCTCTCTAAACCCATATGTCCAGGTCTGAATTCATCTGAAATCATGCTATTTAACCATGGAAAATAATGAAAAATACATGAAAATGATAGATCATAAGCTAAACTTGAAAAATCATATCTTTAAACACTTGAATCCTTGAAAAATCACACTTTTTCTTTGATTTTCTCTCACCTAGGGTTTCATTTTTGTGTTTCTCTCTCTTCCTGCAGGTTAGGATGATTCCTTTGGGGAAGAAGGGTAAAAATTTTGGCTTTTAATAGCCAAATAAAATAATATTATTTTATTATACTTTTTGAATTTTTTTATTAATTTATTTTTTCCCCCACTCTTTTTGTTTCACTTATCCATTTAGCTTTCCTGAAGTTTCTAGACCATTCCAAAAATTTTGATGGTGTAATTTTGTAAATTACACTTTTATCCTTAAAAAAGTGCAAAAGTATATTTTTGCTCCAAAAACTGAAAAATTACCCACAAACATATTTTTCACCCCTCATACTCATACCATTCTCCAATTTGTCAAATTAGATATAAATTCTCTCAAAATCTTAAATTTTGTCTGCGATTAGCAAAATTACGATTTTGCCCCTACACTCCAAAAATATCGAAAACTCATATTTTTCACTGCTAAATCTTCCAATTGTACTTCAATACTCATATCATACTCAAACATGTCAAATGAGGCTAAGAAAATCTTTTCTAAAAGTTTTCATTTCGTCGTTTAGTGGTAAAATTACTATTTTGCCCTTGTATCCCAAAAATACCGAGAGTTAAAATTTTCCACTGCTGAACTTCATATTATGTTTCAATAATCATATTATATTCCATATAATTATTCTTGATCCAATGTGATCAAAATCTTTTATAGAAATCTCCATTTTGTCCTTAAATATCATAATGACCGTTTTGTCCCTAATCGGTCAATTTTCTCGATTGACTCCAAATCGGACGTCGAACTCCGAATCATTGTTTTAAGTAATCCCTGTACTATGAAATTCTCAATTTCACTCTTAAAATCCTTATTTGAACTCATTCGAGGCTTAATCGACTTAATGGTACCATCAGAAACAATATCGTCTTTTAACGATTTTCTCGAACTTCCCAAATATGCAAACATTCTACTGAGCATCTAAATGACATCATAATTATTTTATAGATCAGGGTTTGACATTTGGGTTGTCGAAACTCCATATTCTGATAAGGAAAAGGATTTAAGAGATTGCTGATTAAGGTATGTTAGGATTGTATTTTTCTAATTTTGGTACAAAAACATAAAATTATTTATATTTTTTTAATTTTTATTCAGATTCGACACTTTTCTGGCGACTTTCCAGTGGCATGATGGGTACTAATGGAAAGGTCTCGAAAAGATCTTTCCAATTATTTTTGTAGTATCTCGCTTCGTTTTGTGATTTGAAAGATACGAATTTTTAATATTAATTGGGAACTTGGTTTTTTGAAATTTTGACAACCCAACTTTGGGTTATCGAAACTCCACATTCTGATAACATTTTTGGCTGTTTGCTCTTGTAGCATGAAATGAGATGTTTAATTTGGCATCAATGGCTCGGTTAGGGGCTTCCAGTTTCAAATTAGGCTCGATGATACTGGAAACCTAGAAATCTAAGTATTTCTATAATGATTTTGATAATTTTGGCTTTCGAAACTTGGGAATTTTATGTTCTTTTTAATCGAAACAAATTCTGGTGTTGTAGTATGATATGAACACTTCAAATTGGTGTTGATTTTGTCACTGGAAATAATTTGGGCTAAGAGTTATAAGAGCTCAAACTAGGCCAAATAGCCATTTAGATTTTGAAATTTTCATAAAATAATTTTTTTTAATTTTTTTAAAATTTAATTTTAATTAATATGTGATAAATTTTGCTATAAACTTCATAAATATTGAATTTTTTATTTTAATATATTTTTATGTCTAAAGGTATATATATATATATTTATATTTTATAAACTTATTTCTTAAGTTAGTAATTTTATAAAAATATCAAAAACTAGGGAAAAATTACAAACATGATTCTATATGGAATTAATAATATATCTTGATTAGAAATTTAGAATCTTTACTAATTTTATGATTTAAGTTTAATTCTCAATTTTATTTGATTTTCATTAACTCAAAGAAAAATAAAATATTATCTTATTAATTGAAAATGTTTTTAAATTGCAATAGAGGTTGCTATACACTTTAAGTGCTTAGGATGGTCAACGGAAAGTTGCTTGTCAAATTTGTTTATAAATACAATTTTGATATTCGTATATATTTTTTGAAATATTAGGCAACTAGGAGGATTTTCTGATTTGCTACTTGAAAGTGAAATTGACAAAATCAAGTAAGTGATTAATATCTCTTTGGTGTTTTCACACCCTAAAAATTTACCTCAATGTGAAATTGAATTTTATATATTATGTATAATATGTTTTGTCCTATGATTTGTAAAAATCAAATTGAACATGCAAAATGTATATATATGATTTTCGCATGTTGGATTTTAGAATGTGAATGTTTACGAAATACGATTTCTAATTTTGAAATATAAATATGATTTTTATCTAACATATACATATATGATTATCTTTGTGATTATATATATAAGTACTTAGTTTGAAATGAATATGCTTTCGATGTGCGTGATATGTGTTTTGTGAAAGTGAATATTATCTTTATATGAATTTGGGTAATCAAAAAATATATTTTGTTTTGTCTCCTAGAATGGCTATGTTATGATCCTGCCAATGGGGGTTAAACACTGGCCATGTTGACATGTATTATGTAATTAGAGATCGATCTCCCAACTGCATCACCGATTATAGAATAGTGGCATGGGGTTAATTGTGGTTTCGATATGATTATGACCCATACCACAGAAGTTAATTGTGGTTTCTGTTATGATTATGACTTATGTTATAAAGATTAAGTATGGCCAAAGTATGTTATTGGAGACCATTATATCCACAATAATTGTGAAATCATATTTTGTCCATTGTCTTAAAATTTTGGAATTAAGATAGTTTTGTTATTTGAATTAGATTACCCAAAATTCTATTTTTGATATTTATTTGAGAATAAAAAAAATTTTAGCCTAAATGTTTTGTGCATGCTTAATCTAGCTGAAGGAATGTTAGTCACTTACTGAACTATTAGACTCACTCCTTTCACTTTTTCAAGTTATGATTTAGTCAAACACGTGAGAAACTTCGAGAGTGATGTTTCGTACGTTAGCATATAGTGTTAGTTTACTTTATGATTGTTTAAATGTTATGAACATTTTACCTACCTTAAATTGTTATTTAGGATTTTATCTTAATATTTTAGCTTTTAGAATTATTGTATTCATATTTCATAAATATATTTAACCCATTTTAGTTACTTAGTTAAGATATATGTTCTGAACCTTGCATGCCTATAAGGTTATATCTTGCAGGTGTGTAGCGTCTGTTGTGCCTTAAGTTTGAGGCGTGACACCTGATTAACTTGGCTCGTTAATTTTCTAATGAGGTCTGCAAATATCAACTTCACCAATTGTACATTTCTCCCTCTTGACAGCATTGCACTATTAACCACTATTATAAATTTCCCTCCACATGTTCAAAAAAGGAGACAGAATACATAGAATGCAGTGTTATGGCTTAAAAAATTTTAAAATATAGAATGCTGAACACTGCAATGGAGAGGTACAAATGTAATCACTTGATGCATTATTATTAGGTTTATGACAATGGCAAGGAAGATGGATGACACATTATTCGAAATAAAAAACTACCATATCTTATGGATTCATGACACATTATTCAAATTAATTGTTGTCCGGCCAGAACCGGGACTGAAGAGAGGTAACAATGTTCTTGTCCAGCTGGAAGGCCTTGGTGAGAACATCAGGATTGATGGGAGGGTTTGAGCCAAAGACTGCCTTTGCAATAGTGATAACTCCTGGATTTTGGCTGCTGAGAGCAGCCAAGGCAACTGCATTAGTTTTCCCTACATTGAGCTGGAAGTGGATGAGACCAATTGGGAAAACAAACACATCTCCAGGATACAAGACTTTGGTGATGAGACGATTCTCCGGGTCGGATGTAACAAAGCCAACATAAAGTGTGCCCTCTAAAACTACTAGGATCTCAGAGCCACGAGGATGAGTGTGAGGGGGGTTTAGGCCTCCGTACGGAGCAAAGTCGATTCGAGCCAGAGATATGCCAAGAGTGTTAAGTCCTAGTATTTGTGCAACATTGACAGGAGTCACAGTTGATCCCACTTGATTTGATGTGTTTCTGGGGATATTGAGCCCTGGAAAGAAGAAGTCTTCTGGCTTGGCAAGCTTTGGGTCCTTGCAGAACTTCCCATTTACGAACACTGCATCAATAAAAGTAATGTTAGTTAATTATGAAGAAAAATATTGCTCGGAATGGAAATTATACTCATTGACATAAAATAATAATTAACATGAAATTCCTGAGAAACAAAACAAAATACTATAACATACCGCCATCCTTGGTGTCATTGATGGCTACACAGAAGTCTTGGAGAGGGCTAGGGTCAGAAGCTGAGGCTAATGACCAAGCGAAGGCCAAGAAGGCAGAAGCTACAAGGAAAAGTTGAACTCCTTTCATTACAATTCGGCTGGCAGGAAATCTATCCTACGTTGTGGAGCTGTATGCTACGACTTGGGAGAGGGATGAGAAATCCTGCATGGCAGAAAGGTCTATTTATAGATGGAAAACCAATGAACTGGTCCCTGTTTCCTCTCAATGAAGTTGGTGACTACTGGCCATGTGCCTTTGCAACTAGTTATTTTCTATTTCGGAGATGAATCATTCTTCAACAACTGCACTTTCTAGTCCCGTTTTCCTCATCCATGGCTTACATCATTTTAATATTGTCGTAGAACAGGTCTTAATTCACTTAAGACTTCTGTGTATCTTTCCTATATTTTTCATTTTGGATTGAAGTTTTATGCGTTGATTGATTCTGTGTTGCCTTTGTGGAAAGAAATGCTAGAAACAAGTTCATATTTGATAACCTACAGTTGGGGTATAATTCTCCACATTATGAAAAAGTCATAACTTATTTGCGACTTCTTTGAAATTACAAACATTTATAAAAAATTTTGGATTAGGTAGCAAATGAATATTTCCTAAGTAAATAAGTTTATAGATATTTAGGAAGTGCATCACGTACCATCAGATATGAACTGATCATAAATAGTTTGGCATAGTCTTCTTCATACCTTAAACTTTTTCTTTTTCCTTTTTATTCATTATTTGAGTGAGATAATTGATTTATATCTGGAGTTGCTGCAAATAACCGGTAAAGTTTTGTCTGTTGAACTCAATTCATTCCTTATAATTAGCATGATCTAAGAAGTGCTAATGAGACAAAAACTTATGCTACATTTGAGGTTTCCAACTTTATCCCCAATCAACATATTATATAGTCTCAGTTGACAAAGTCTAATCTGACATGTTCATGAATACTCAAACATATTACATCTGTGCTTATCACATTCACAACATTTGTAATTTCTTGCAAGTTCAATCGACCATGCTAGACTCAAACATCTTCAATTAGCCAAAAATTAATTAGGGCTGCTTTGAATTGATCCTAGAATTGGCCAAACTGTGGCTGGAAGAAACTGTTTCAAGAATTGTGGGTGATGACTCAGCTGTAACTCTTACAGACATGAATAATCTTTGAGCATTTGGTGATTTATTTATTTGGTGTACTAACCAGGGTAGCAAATGCTCAAAGTCAAATGGTAAAATAGTTAATTATGTTGCATAACATTATTAATGAACAATAAGAATAGTTGTTAAAAGTATTGGTAGGTGACAATGACATTGAGCTACACAAAAATTATCAACAGATTATACTATGCAGATCCTGTTCAATGGTTTGCAACAACCAATTGTGACTGTGTAATGTGCAATGACTCAAATTTGCCTAGTCAGTCTTTCAGACGTGAAAAAAAAAAAAGGAAAGTCAACTTGAATACTAACTTCAAAGACTTTGAATTACATTTATATGGGTGATGGCACGTTATTATTTAATATAAATTTGTTACTGACATTATATATGTATCCTTTGTAATTAATCTCCATTTGCAAATGGCATATTATCTTATGATGCGTTCTGAGAAGAGTTTCATATTTTCATTGCATCTTTTACCTGTCATTAGATTAATGTAGGGCAGAGAAGCATACGCAGTTAATTAGATGCCACAAGAGATTAAGAACAGAAGCATTTCTCGACATTTGTAGGGACTTGTCTTTCAAATTTGTCATGACTCATGAGTTCTTGAGTTCTTGTAAGATCATTCAATTTTTAAAACAACTGAATTATTGAAAAATGAGTAAAGGAGCAAGTAACCAACATGCTGATTGTGTGCAAGGCCGTGAGCTAACAGATGTAGTAGATAGCTGTGGCAAGATGTAGCAGCAAGGACAAGGCACTTGCACTATAATATATTAGACAAACTGACAGCTTCGTTTTAGGCTTATACAACATTGTTCAAGATCTAATTACATCAATAAGCAACTGACTTCATCCAGTCATAAAATCAATTCATTACAGATTTAAGTCTTTAGTATCCTTATGAATTTATTCCAATTCTAAATTGTCTAACAACTCATCAACTCGTCTAGCCATTAAAGAAAATAAAAATAAAAAACCTTAGTCTCATAAGCATACTGAGAGAACGTTCTGCACCTCAACAACTCTGTTTTTTTTTTTCAACCTAATATCTACGAAGGTACTCTACAAAGTGAGGGACATGTCTTGTCTTCTTAGTGATATTTTGGACACAATTAATTGGATCGAAGTTGAACGTACGAACTTATTGAAGTTATTAAAATGCCATTAGAGTTAATATAAATATATTATTTAAATATGGGCAGCCACCTTCATGGAAAAAGCTAAAACTATATACTATGGTGTAGGATTTGGGGATTTTCAAGAACAACTTGAAGAATAAGCATTCGAAAGCTATTTCTGGGTTGATCATTACAAGGTGAGTAAAACTCTCTTTTAAATAAAAAGAAAACATTTGATTGATTTGCAAGAATTTGGATTGAAATTGCAAAGGAAAATCTATTTGTAGCATCAAGTATCATGTACTGTCTAGTCAATTTGAATCTGATTATGAAATGATTTATGGAGTTTCACTAGTTGAGTTATATACGGTTGGAAAGCTACATGAGTCCACTTTCTAATGAATGAAACGGAAGTGGATTCCGAAGTTACTATGCAAAGATATGAATTTTTTTGTAAAAACAGTGCAAACTGCCTGGCAGCAACTCCAGGGGCCATTTCGAAAATTTTCTGCACCTTTTATACAGTGAAATAAGTTTTGAGATTTATATGGATAGAAAGCTTATCAAGTCTAGTTTCCAAGCACTAAATGAATCTTGTTTTCAAGTTACATAGCTTAAGATATGGTTATTTTAGTAAATGATGTGCAAGTTGTCTAGATTTTTGATTTAGGAGAGTTTGGATTATTTTGTGTAGTTTCAGATGATAAAGAAATTTTAGAGAGTTAGATGGTTGCTAATATGTTTAAATAATTATTATTAGGTTTTGATTATTTTGGGAGGAAGCTAGTTTGTTAGAACCAAGGGCGGTAAGTATATCTCCACACACCTTACTTGTTTCGAAACTATCGTATATGTATATTTCTTAAATGAATTAAATGTCTTATTTCATTATTTCAGTATATTGAAAATAGAGTCAAGTATATGATTATTTTCTATTTTGAGCTTAATAATATGATGAATATTGACTTCTGAATAATTTGATTTACTCATGTAATGGAAAATTGGATTTTCGAATGTTTTGAGTTATACATATGACGAACATCATTCTATGAATGCTTTGATTGATTTATGTGATGAAAATCAATTTATGAATGAAAAGAAACCTTGATCATCTTTAAAGAATGTTTTCAGAGCTACGAAATAATCTTTGGGAAGTGTGATAATCAACTCCAGAACTAGTTCTACGACCTTGCTAACAAGATATAATAGTTAGAAAACGACCCTACTAATGGGATATAATAGTTAGTAACAATCATGAAATTGATTAGTTGATACAGCCTTTGTAATGGGATAAATGAGTGACAGTGGTTCAGATGAATTTTTACGAGTTTAAAAGATTGAATATATGATTTGCTAGAATAATATTTCAAAAATGATATATGATGATCAATGATTTAAGAACTCACTATGTTATCTATTTTTGTATATAATGATTCTTTAACTATTTGGAACCATGATTTATTGGAATGCCCTTGAATGATCTATATGTTATATTGAAAACGATACTTGATCTGGTAAGGTATGTGCGTTTATTCTTGTTGAGTCATCGTTTGCTTATTCCTTTATTGTATTTTGTTGATGACCAAAGATATGAACCTTAAGATCATGGCAACTAAGAAAATAGAATGAGAAGTTTGTCCTAGTGTCAAGACATTGTTAACTACTTTGAAAGGCATACTATGTGTAATGGATATGTAAGTTTCTAGGTATTTATTTATTTTCTCGAAAAGCTAGTTGGATCTTAATCATTAATTATGCGAATATGTTGAAACTGAATTATTATTATGATTTCAATTTTGGAATATTACAAGTATGATGAAAGGAAAGGCTTTGTATTACTTTGGGGGTCTAATTTCAAGGTAATATGACCGTGTCATGATTAGGTATTGAGGCATGACATTTTTTATCTCTGAGTAGCAGATGACATAACTTTCAAAAAAAAAAAAAAGAAAAATAACAGGTGACATATGCAATAAGATGTACATATATAAAGGATTTTCAATGATTTAAGAAAGAATCAAGGTAACAATACAATGATTGTATGGTAATCTAATAAATCACGTTGATTTAGTTTATAATCTATACAGTTTTATAATTGTATTAACTTCCGAAGATGATATGATAGATATGATTTGAATTTGTAAAATAATTCTTAAAACCGACTTGTAGTTGAACTCCATCCTCAATAATGACATTATGTCAAAATTTAAGTCCAATAAAAATCTTTATGTACTTGAATCTACAAATTGTAGTTGTTTTTGGTTATATTAATTGCAATTAACTTAAAAACGTCGTTAGTACACTCAGTCATCATACAAGTTGGGGTCAGTCTCAGTTGGTGCATCTAATAGAACATAATGTTGAACAGATTGCACCATCTAATGCTAATGTCCATAGCCGACTGAATATTCCAAATTTCTCATTACAATAAACCCAAATCATGCTGAGTAGTTTTCGATTATTCTTACAATTAACATAGTTTTTGTTTCAAGACTTGATCACTGGTTATTGTTTTGTAAAAGAATTGGTTTTTGATAAGTATTAGGTATCCTACGAAATAAAGTTTCAGTCAGTTATGGCAGTTTCTATTTCATAAGGTTCTTCTTGGTTATATTTTATACTTCTATTTTACAAGTAAAATATAATTTAGTTATCATTGTCACAACTGGGTGCTTTACCTAGTAAATCCTTCCACATTAGCCGCTTTTTACTTTGATTCATGTTGATCACTGTCGCCATGCTGTATGCTATAGTGCTTATAACTTGCTGTCTAAAAAGACTACACACCTTAAATAAGCCATTTGATTGCATAAACTTCTAAATGATTGCATTTACATTAACAGGAAAGACTTTTGACCCCAGTTGATTTGATGTGTTTCTTGACATGTTGAGCCCTAAAAAGAAGAAGTCTTCTACTTTGGCAAGCATTGGGTCCTTGCAGAGCTTCCCATTCACAAATACTGCATGAAAGAGAAAAGTGTTTATTGATACCAAGCATGCAAGAAAGAGAAGATTCATTTTAGCTATCATTGTTCTGGAGAATAGAAGCATTATTGCATCCTTGCTGAATGTCTTTAGTTTATGCATTCCCCAGTAAATTGAAATGAAAACAGAAAAATAAAGGGAAAACATAACCGCATTTTTAGTGTCATTGAGGGCTACACAAAAGTCTTGAAGAGGGCTAGGGTCAGAGGTAGAGGCAAATGAGAAAGACAGAGCCAAAAAGAGAAATGATGCAAGGAAATAATCACCTTTCATTGTAGCTTGGCAGGTTCCTTGTAAGACCCCTCACAAAGTATTTATAATAAAAAAAACATTTAAATTCATTAAGATATAGTTTTATATATATAATAAGTAAATATTGTTTTAGTATTTTATTTATTTGCAGATATGACCCTGGATGCTTTAATATTAAGAGAATAGAAGAAGGGGTTTTTAAGTAAATGAAAAAGTATAATAACAAGTCAATTTTATTATCTCAATTAAGGTAGTGGGGGTTAAAGTCTGTTCACTTGCTACTTTTATGATAAGAGGTTAGGCAGTTTACAAAATTTTAAAAGAACAGACAGAAGCTTACATCAGAATATTGAACAGACTCAATCAATAGGCAGTCAAAATGGCTTAATAACAGGGAAGAAGAAAGACAAAGGAAAGGGAAAAGGATTTCTGATTAAGGTATGTTGGGATTATATTTTCATAGTTTTAGATACACAAACTCTAAATTAGTTATACTTTCTTATCTTTTTTATTTAAATCCAGTACCTTTCCGATGACTTTCCGGTAGCATGATGGGTACCAATGGAAAGGTCTTGAAAAGATCTTTCCAATGGTTTTTGTAGCATCTCGTTTGGCCTTGTGGTTAGGAAGATATGAATTTTTAAAGATAATTAGAAACCTGGTTTCAACAGTTTTGAGAGCCCAAATTTGGGTCACTGGAACTCCATATTCCGATAACATTTTTGGTCGTTTCTTTGAGGGTTTTTGTAGTATGAAATGGGAAGTTTAATTTGGCATCAATGGCTCGGTTAGAGACTTCCTGTGCTAAGAGAATTAAAGTGTCAAAATAGGTTCGTTGATACTGGAAACCCAAAAATCTGGGTATTTTTGTGATGATTTCAAGAATTTTAGCTTTCGAAAATTAGGAATTTTGAATTCTTTTTAATCGAAATAAACTTTGGTATTGTAGTATGATATGAATACTTCATATTGGTATTGAATTTATCATTGGAAGTAATTCAAGTTAGAAGTTACAAGAGCTTGAAATAAGCCAAATGACCATCCAGATTTTGAAAATTCCAGAAAATAGAAAATTCTTTTTAAATTTGTTTTAAAATTTGATTTTAATTAATATGTGATTGTAAACTTATTAAAAGTTGGATATGTGATTTCTATGTATTTTTATGTCAAAAAGCATGTATCTTCATATTTTATAAATTTATTTATTAAATTATAGATTTTATTAAAACATCAAAAAATTTATGAAAAACTATAAATATGATTTTTATGAGTGAAATTAGTATTATTTCTCTATCTGAAATTAAAATCCTTACTGATTTTATGATTTAAGTTTAGTTCTCAACCTTAGTGGAAATTTTGTTTAATTCAAAAATATGTATAATAATAATATATTACATTATTAATCGAAAATGTTCTTAAATTGTAATTGAAGTCACTACACACCAAGTGCTTAGAATGGTCAACAGAAAGTCGCCTTGTAGGATCTGTTTGCAAATTTAATTCTGATTTTTGTATGTGTTTCTTGAAATATTAGGCTATTAGGAGAATTTTCAGATTTGTTACTTGAAAGTGAAAATAACAAGATCAGGTAAGTGACTGATATCCCTTCAGTGTTTTCACACCCTAGCATTAGCTTCAATGTGAATTTGTATATGAGATACGATATTTTGTCCTATGATTTATTAAAATTGGATTGAGCATGCAAACGTATATATATAAGTTTTATTTGTTGAATTTAGAATGTGGCTTATGCAAAGCATGATTTCTGTTTTCGAAATTTGTATATGACTTTATATAATATATGCATATATGTTTTCGTGAATATAATCGTAAATATTTAGTATGAAACGAATGTGCCTTTGAGGTGTATGAGATATGTTTAAGAAAATTTGATATACTGTTTTATGAAATTTGGGTAATCTAAAAATATATATTTCTGTTTTGTCTCCTAGTATGGCTATGCTCTGACCCTGCCAATAGGGGTTAAATGTTGGCCGTGTCGACATGTATTCTGTGATTAGAGATTGATCTTCCAACCGTACCACTGGTTACAGAATAGTGGTATTTGTGATATCTGTTCAGTGCAGCCAATGGTTACTTTTGATATATTTCTGACTCGTGCCACCGGGGTTAATTGTGGTTCTATTTTTTACCTATGCCACAGGGGTTAAGTGTGGTCGTAGCATGTTACAGGAGACCATTAAGAATTAAAAAATTTGTGAAATATATTTGTTCAGTATCTGAAAGTAAAAATTTTAGAATATATGATTCTGAATAAGATTACCCAATATTTGTTTTGATATTTATATTAATGATATTTTGGCCTAAATGTTTTAAACATGCTTAATCCGGCTAAAGGGGTGTTAGTTACTTGCTGAGTAGTTGGACTCACTCATTCCTTCAATTTTTTTTAGGTTGCGATTTGGTCAACCACGCGGGGATTTCAGGGAGTGAGGTTTAATTAAGTAGTATTTAGATTGTCTAGGCTTTATTTAAATATTATGAACATCGAACTACTTAAATTAGTATTTAGACTTTTATCTTGACATAGCAGCTTTGTGAATTTTAGAGATTTAATTCTGAATGTTGTTGAATTTTGATCTTGAAATTTCTATCGATAGATATAGTTTTATGAATCACTATATTCTTCAGATATATCATTCTCTTTTAGTAATTTGTATTCTCTTTTAGTAATTTGTATAAGATATATGTTTTAGAGCCTTGCATGTCTGTGGGATTATATCTTACAGGTATGCGACGTCTATCATGTCTCGGGTTTGGGCCGTGACAGATTTAGTGGTATCAGAGCTCAGGTTGGGCATAATTATATAATTTTGACACTATGCAAGATATGAGAGATGGGTAGAAGAAATAAGATTGTGACGTGTTTCTCTATTCATGTTTGATTCACTCATATGATTGCTATATCTTTAGTTCAATTGATGTGTGGATAATGGCTTTGGAAATCAATAGCTAGGAAAAAGAGATTAGTGATAAGGAAAGATTGATTGATTCAATAAACAATAATAATATATGTATAAGTTGAAGTGATTTTAGTATTACTTTAAGAAGATAGATGATTTTGGAAATCTATGGTGAGGATAAAGAAATTAGTGGTGAAGAAAAAGATTGATTAATTCGATGAATAATTATTCAAGGTCTATAAATTGAAGTCATTTTGATGTGAATTGTATTAAGATAGATATGTTAAGCTTGAGGTTATTGTAAAGAATGATTTTGATCTTTGGAGATCCTATGGAATAGAAAAATTCGATTTTTGATCTATCGAGAATTTTGGAGTATTTTGATGGATGTTAAGTGAACCTTTGATCGTGATCTAAACTTTGTTAGAATTTAAGTATAAAATATCAAAGCTGACAAGATAAGGTATTTAAAAAAAAAACTTGAGGTATTTATTAATATTAATGTCCTGATGTGCCATGGTGGATTTTGGTTTCTAATTTTACACTTATAGAGAATTAGTGTTATGATGATTAAAAGAGGATTTTATGCTATTTGCATGATTTGTTTTATTGGAAAAGAATATAAGCTTGATATCAAGATTTTATATAGTGCAAAATTGAGGGTTGAACATTCGGTCCCTTTTGGAATACTATGAATTTTTTTAGTGGTTAATGTAAGTGAATTGTGAATTGTAATTGTAGTACAACTTGAGGTACAATATAAGATTCATTGTATTATTTTATTGGATAACATTGTTTATCATGATATAAGGTTGTCATGATTTTGTATCTAAAGATTAAGGTTATGATTATGGAAAAGTTGTATCAAAGAAATTGATTTTTAAATGAGTATTTTGAACTATTGAAACATATTTTGTTAGGAAAATTTGATGTGTTATAAATATATAAGATATGATTTCGTATTGTGGTAAAATCAAGTATTAATTATAAATTTGTATAGTCGGGAATCTTGACAATGGTTTTAATTTTAAAGAATATAAGAAAGTCTATGAGATTAAGGGATTATTTTGATTGGTGGTTGTATGTATGCTTTTGACATGAATTTGATTAATTGGAGTATATAGCAAATATATATATATATATATACAAGAATTTTCCTTAAAATATAAGATTGAGTACATAGATTTTTGGCCTTTGATTTTTGGAGTTGGTAATGAATATATTGGATATAAGAAAAGTTTGGATAGTTTGATACTTATAAGCTTTGTGGAATGTTCAATTGTCATATGATGCTCGGCCTATGAAATTGGAAGAAGATAATATTCGAATTTTGGAGATGATTTGGACAGTTAAGGATTAATATTTGAAATGTATGGTGTAAGAGTTATCGATATGATCTAGTGCATTGATTTGATTTTTATCAGACTTTCATAATGATCAAATTAATGAGGAGTATTTCGTTTAAAAAAAATTGTGAATGCAATGTATTACATCAGCATGATCTTATCAGAGTTTAGTCATTGTTGAATTATTAAAAAGCACTATGACAGCTTATAAAAAATTTTTTTGAGTTGTTATGTGATATATTTGAGGTTACTAGAAGATTTCTTAATGTTATTATTCAGATTTGAGGTAATATGTGGTTCTAATTACCTGATATGAATTGAAATTTTTTTCTTCGAGAAATTCTTAAACTTATGACTATAGTTGTGTAGGATAATGTTATAAAAATGTATATGCTATTCTAATGCTATATTGAATGAAACATCAAAGTGTGTAGTGGAAGTATGATTTGGTGAAGATAAAGGATTATTTTAACTTCGCAAGTGATGGATAAAAAAAAAAGGATATTGCTTGATTAATTTGTGTATTAATGGCGTATGGTTATTGATTTTGGTATTGAAGATAGTTGGTAAATAAAAATGATGTTTTGTTGTGTTAATTTCATTAGTAAGGAAGATTGATTGAATAAAGTGGAATTGCATTAAAGTTATGTTGCCAAAACAAGGTTGAGATTATGTATTTGCATACTTTTGAGATTATAGAGCTTTAAAAGGAGTTTGATCAGTTTGTGATTGCACCTTGCTTTGGGCAAGATTTGAGCTTGCAAGTTTTAGGATGTTTGATTAATTGACCATATAAGATTTGGATTTATGTTAAATTGTTAGTGCTTACATGATTATGTGAAGTTTCATGGGATGTTGTTAGATTGTGAAGATGAACTCCGTTAGAAGAAGATTGTGTGTAACATTTAATCAAGTGTTGGACAAGACTGGAAGTTTATGGGATTTTGAATTTGGGGACCAAATTCTTTTAAGTGGGGGAGTATGTAATACCCCTCACGAAGTATTTATAATAAAAAAACATTTAAATTCATTAAGATATAGTTATATATATATATAATAAGTAGATATTGTTTTAGTATTTTATTTATTTGCAGATATGATCTTGGGTGCTTTAATAATAAAAGAATAGAAGAAGGGGTTTTTAAGTAAATGAAAAAGTATAATCAAAAGTCAGTTTTATTATCACAATTAAGCTAGTGGGGGTTAAAGTCTGTTCACTTACTACGTTTATGATAGGAGGTTAGGCAGTTTACAAAGTTTTAAAAGAACAGACAGAAACTTATATCAAAATATTGAACAGACTCAATCAATAGGCAGTCAGAAAGGCTTAATACCAGGAAAGAAGAAAGAAAGAAAGAGGAAAAGGAAAGGGATTTCTGATTAAGGTATGTTGGGATTATATTTTCATAGTTTTAGGTATACAAACCCTAAATTAGTTATACTTTCTTATTTTTTTTATTTAAATCCTTTAGCTTTCCGATGACTTTCCGGTAGCATGATGGGTACCAATGGAAAGGTCTTGAAAAGATCTTTCCAATGGTTTTTGTAGCATCTCGTTTGGCCTTGTGGTTAGGAAGATACGAATTTTAAAGATAATTAGAAACCTGGTTTCAACAGTTTTGGGAGCCCAACTTTGGGTCATCGGAACTCCATATTTCGGTAACATTTTTGGTCGTTTCTTTAAGGGTTTTTGTAGCATGAAATGAGATGTTTAATTTGGCATCAATGGCTCGGTTAGAGACTTCCTGTGTTAAGAGAATTAAAGCATCAAAATAGGTTCGTTGATACTGGAAACCCAGAAATCTGGATATTATTGTGATGATTTCAAGAATTTTGGTTTTCGAAAATTAGGAATTTTGCATTCTTTTTAATTGAAACAAACTTTGGTGTTGTAGTATGATATGAATACTTCATATTGGTGTTGAATTTATCACTGGAAGTAATTCAAGTTAGAAGTTACGAGAGCTTGAAATAAGCCAAATGACCATCCAGATTCTGGAAATTCCAGAAAATAGAAAATTCTTTTTAAATTTGTTTTAAAATTCGATTTTAATTAATATGTGAATGTAAACTTATTAAAAGTTGGATATGTGATTTCTATGTATTTTTATGTCAAAAAGTATGTATCTTCATATTTTATAAATTTATTTATTAAATTAATAGATTTTATTAAAACATCAAAAAATTTATGAAAAACTATAAATATGATTTTTATGAGTGAAATTAGTGTTATTTCTCTATCTGAAATTAAAATCCTTACTGATTTTATGATTTAAGTTTAGTTCTCAACCTTAGTGGAAATTTTGTTTAATTCAAAAATATGTATAATAATAATATATTACATTATTAATCGAAAATGTTCCTAAATTGTAATTGAAGTCGCTACACACCAAGTGCTTAAGATGGTCAACGGAAAGTCGCCTTCTAGGATCTGTTTACAAATTCAGTTCTGATTTTTGTATGTGTTTCTTAAAATATTAGGCTACTAGGAGAATTTTCAGATTTGTTACTTGAAAGTGAAAATAACAAGATCAGGTAAGTGACTGATATCCTTTCGGTGTTTTCACACCTTAAAATTAGCTTCAATGTGAATTTGTATATGAGATACGATATTTTGTCCTATGATTTATTAAAATTGGATTGAGCATGCAAACGTGTATATATATATATATATAAGTTTTATATGTTGAATTTAGAATGTGGCTTATGCAAAGCATGATTTCTATTTTTGAAATTTGTATATGACTTTATATAATATATGCATATATGTTTCCGTGAATACAATCATAAATATTTAGTATGAAACGAATATGCCTTTGAGGTGTATGAGATATGCTTAAGAAAATTTGATATACTGTTTTATGAAATTCGGGTAATCTAAAAATATATATTTCTGTTTTGTCTTTTAGTATGGCTATACTCTGTCAATGGGGGTTAAATGTTGGCCGTGTCGACATGTATTCTGTGATTAGAGATTGATCTTCCAAGCGCACCACCGATTACAGAATAGTGGTATTTGTGATATCTGTTCAGTGTAGCCAATGGTTACTTTTGATATATTTCTGACCCGTGCCACCAGGGTTAATTGTGGTTTTATTTCTGACCTATGCCACAGGGGTTAAGTGTGGTTGTAGCATGTTACAGGAGACCATTAAGAATTAAAATATTTGTGAAATATGTTTGTTAAGTATCTGAAAGTAAAAATTTTAGAATATATGATTTTGAATAAGATTACCCAATATTTGTTTTGATATTTATATTAATGACATTTTGGCCTAAATGTTTTAAGCATGCTTAATCCGGTTGAAGGGGTGTTAGTTACTTACTGAGTAGTTGGACTCACTCCTTCCTTCAATTTTTTTTAGGTTGTGATTTGATCAACTACGCGGGGATTTCGGGGAGTGAGGTTTAATGAAGTAGTATTTAGATTGTCTAGGCTTTATTTAAATGTTATAAACATCGAACTACCTAAATTAGTATTCAGACTTTTATCTTGACATAGTAGCTTTGTGAATTTTAGAGATTTAATTTTGAATGTTGTTGAATTATGATCTTGAAATTTCTATCGACAGATATAGTTTTATGAATCACTATATTCTTCAGATATATCAGTCTCTTTTAGTAATTTGAATAAGATATATGTTTTAGAGCCTTGCATGTTTGTGGGATTATATCTTACAGGTATGCGGCGTCTGTCATGTCTCAGGTCTGAGGCGTGACATTCCTATATTCAATTCTTCCAAGTTTTCTTGCTTTGGGTGAGTAAACTTTTTGAAAGCATACCTATTTATAGGTTGGAGTTTTTGAACAAGTATTTGAACTTTCTCATCAAGGACTTACCAAGTCAGTAATGACTTGGGTTTTTTTTTTTTCCTTTAAATTTATGGACGAATCATTCCTCAGCAACCATGCATCTATATCCTCTTCGAATCCCCACTTCCAATGCTTACATCACTCTTCCAATGCTTACATCACTGCATTTTGACATGGAAGTGGTTTTCTTGAACATATCAAAAGTTCCCTTCCTTTCCTTGTTTGTGAACATTGGTACTGAATTTAAACTGACCTACTTCATTGACTTTAGCACAAATTGATAATTCCTGTAGGCTGTCGGCACTTCAGCCAATTTATCTTGCAATTCAAAAGTTTACAGTTTTTCTAACAGATGCTTCTTCCTTTTCATAGTGTTTAAATTAAACGTGCTTGCATTTGCAGTTGTGGCAGATGACACATGCAACTAGTCCATTGCACTTAAACGGAAATTTAGGCTACAAATATATGATTCAATAAATCATATTTGGAGAACAACTCAGATACAAAATAATGTTCTGTATTCAGAAAGAAATATGCAATAAAACTTATAATGTGACTGAAGTAGTACTATTGCCAAAAATTGAATGTGGGAAAAAGGATGTAACAAACTGTAAGGCAAAGAGATTCTATAAAGTTCTTGTCTCAGTTGACAAAGTCTAATGTGACATATTCCTGGACAATAAAATATATGGCCACTTTGACTAAAGAAGCAAGGTTTCTTGCAAGATTAACCTTGCTAGAATTGGCAAATTGCAAAATTTGACGACTTCTTGAAGAATGGAGTATTTTGAACTAATCACACTAGCAACAGTTTGAGAAGTATAGATGTGAGCTACAATCAAGATATAGGCCCTTCTGAAGTGCATACTAAACCCAGGCCTAAATAAGCTAAAGTGACCCAATTAGGCTGTGTTGTTCTCTTTATTATTTTTTCTTTTCTTTTTTGAACTGTTGTTTAAGTAGAAAAGCAGAATAGGAAACTAGTCAGTTAACTGGCTAAACACTACAAAGACAAACAGATAATAATAATTATCAAAAGATCACAGAAATCCTGAGCATAAACAAGGGTTATAAATTGTCAGGAAAATCTTCTAAACTTTGTTTTACAAAGTATAAACGTATGGCTTTAGAAAGAAGAATAAGAAAATTTATTTGTTCCTTTTATCTTCTTTTGTAATATCTGATAACTATAAAAAGCAAACCCAATTGAGCTGATTTCAACATCAAAACATCAGTGTTCACAACATTCAAACATCTAGATGAGAAAGTATTAGAAAATTGTTGTTACTTTAATACACTTTGTCCTTGTTGGGTGAGAGTTACTCCTGTTATTAAATAAAAGTTTGGCACGCACACATTAGGTACCCTTGAGTTCTTGTAAGGTTAGGCATCATTTTCCTAGATTCAAGGATCCATGTCGTAGGTCACAAACTCACTTAAAAACTTTAGTAACTAATAGGTCTCCTTTCACTGTGATCGCTTATATAAATAATTGTTGTCATCTCACCAGATCATGTTAACACCTAATACTTCCTGATCCTGTTGTTTCCTCAGGATGCATTTAAGGTCTTATAGTTTGGAGAATTGACCTGTAAACTTAGGAAACCTGCTTATCATGCATCTAAAAGGATCAGAATTATTATTCCTTTAGGGTTTCCTTGGGAAGAAAGAAGAGGAGAGGTTGGGGGATGTTAATTGTAAACATTTTATTTAACCTACCCTGCACTCTTTATTTGCCAAATTTATAGTCTTGTTTGCTAACTATCCTCATGTAATACCTGTCACATAAAAATAAATAAATAAATAAAAAGACTTTTGGAAAATAGAATAGATATATTTTAGTTGGTGTTAGATTGCGTTATCATGTTTAAAAGAAAATCAATCAGTCTTACCTTTTCGTATTAAAAAAATCAGATAATCTTATTATATTTTAAAATAAAAGTAATTAGTTTTATTTCAACACATTTAAAAGAAAAGGCAAAAAACTTACGTCAGTTTATTCAGCAGACTCAAAAGATAGACAATCGAAGAAGAAAGATAAAGGAAAGGGGAAATGATTCAAGAAATTACTAATTAAGGTATATCATGGTTGTATATTCCTAGTTTAGGCACAAAAACCCTAAATTAGTTATATTTCTTTAACTTTTATTCAAATCCAATACATTTCCGGTGACTTTCTGGTAGCATGATGGGTACCAATGGAAAGGTCTCAAAAAGATCTTTCCAATGGTTTTTGTAGCATCTCGTTTGGTTTTGTGGTTTGAAAGATACGGATTTTTAAATTTAATTGGGAACCTAGTTTTCAACAATTTTGACAACTTAACTTTGGGTCACTGGAACTCCATATTCTAGTAACATTTTTGGTTGTTTCTTTGAGGGCTTTTGTAGCATGAAATGAGATGTGTAATTTGGCGTCAATGGCTCAGTTAGGGGCTTCCTATATTAAAAGAATTAAAGCTTCAAATGAAGCTCAATAATACTGAAAACTTAAAAATCTAGGTATTCCTGTAATTATTTGATACTTTTGGCTTCCGAAACTTGAGAATTTTATGTTCTTTTTAATCGAAACAAATTCTGGTGTTGTAGTATGATATGAACACTTCATATTGGTGTTGATTTTGTCACTCGAAATCAGTACAAGAAAAATGGGTTTTTGCAGCGGATTTTTAACGGAAATCAATCAAAATAGTGTTTAATTGTTTCGACGGATTTCCAACGGAAAAATTTTCAACGGAATATTTCCGTTGGAAATATGGATAAAGGCCAAAAAAATTTCTCCCAACAAAATTTTCAACGGAATTTTCAACAAATTTTCAACGAAATTTTTCAATGGAAAATTTTCGGTTGGAAAGTTGAAAGATTCAAAAAATTTGAAATTCCGCTAATGTTTCCAACGAAGTTTTCCATTGGAAAAGACTATTACCAACGAAAATTAGTACAAGAAAATAGATTTTTCTCGATGAAAAATTCCATTGGAAATTTCTGTTGGAAATTTCCAACAAATTTCCAATGGATTTGTAACTAAAAATGTTATTAATTTTTCTAACGAAATTCTGATAGATTTTCAACGGAAATATACCAACGGAATATTGTTAGAAATCCGTTAGAAAATTTTTTAGTACCAAAAAAATTCCTCTCATCAAATTTTTCGACGGAATTTCCAACGGAAAATTATCCGTTAGAAATCTGTTGGAAAGTTTAAGGAGCTAAAAAATTTGAAATCTCGCTAAAGTTTCCAACGGAACTTTCCGTTGGAAATAGTAAAAGTGGATTTTTTTTCTTAAAATATTTTAAACTTCTTATAAATTTTTTTAATGCTTTATAAAAAATAAATATTAATAAAAGCAAATATATACATACTAAAGTTTATAATATTTAAATGTTTATATATGTTTTCCCTTGCTTATTTTTTCACATTTTTGAAATCTTTATTAAATCATAAATTATAAATTAATAATTCCAAATTCATTAATTTTATAACATTAAGAAATTGATAAAAAGAACAAAATAATTTTTTTTAATTTTATAAAAATACATGATAAGATATAATAATAAACTAATTAAAAAATAATATAATACTTTTTGTACATTTTAATATTAATTAGTTAATATATATAAATTAAGGAGATAAATATATAATAAACTTATTAATATAATATATTTTAAATATATTAGTTTATTATATCTATGTATACAAATTAGAATCATAGCTATAGTATATGTATATATATAGCATTATTCAAAAAAATATATATAACCTATTGTATTAATATGAAACTACAAGTTATATTCTTTAATTGGTATAACTTTATAAGTTAATATATATATATATATGTGTGTGTGTGTGTGTGTGTGTACATGAGATATTAAAATATCCTACATATATAGATTAATATGTTTTATATGTAAGCTTATAGTAAATTTTATTTATATGATTATAGTTATTAATTTTATTAATCATTATCATACTTCTTATAAAATTATATTAATAAGTAATTATACAAAATTTTTAATATATATCAAATTATAACATATAATTTGTGTCATTAATATATATATATAATAAATTTAGTAATATAACATTATGTTTTATATTGAGTAATATAAAAAAATTAATTTATCAATAAAACTAAAAATATCTAAATCTATGTTACTACTAAAACTTGAACTTATGACCAAATGAAGAATGAATTAAGCTTTAACCAAGTCTACCACCCATATAAGCCGATTTTAAAACTCCCAAACTTTACTTTAAAAGAAACCAAACCCATATAACACATTCAAATCCCAAACATGTGCGTCTATCACTTTCCCCAAATCGGTTACTTTGCTTCCCTTTCTGCTACCGAGACCAGAGGGTGTTTGTTGCCCTTTTCCGTGCATCGCTCACTTTCCCCAAATCGAGCTTTTTTCTACCCAAACCGGAGGGTGTTTGCTACCCTTCTTCGTGCATATCTCAGTTTCCCCAAACCGAGCCTTCTTGCGTCGAGACCGGAGGGTGTTTGCTACCCTTCTCCATGCGTCACTCACTTTTCCCAAATACAACCTTGTTGTGCCGAGACCGGAAGTTTGTAACCTTTCTTTTTATGCTAAGACCAGATGGCTAACAAGCAGCAAATCAAACCTGAGGTACTTTTTGGGAGGTAATAGGATGTGATAATTGAAGTTTATTTCATGAAAAATGTTGATGTTTTAGTGAATAGTGTTCAACAGGGGAGTAGTCGTTTATGCCATTGTGCCAATTTCCTCATACCAAAGCAAAGCATATTGGAGCAAGAACGAGATTTCATTGTTATAAAGATGAAAGTATGGGAAAAGAAAGTGTTTGAAATGATATTTTCATGGTTGGGATGAGGAAGTTTCTGGAAATGGGAAGATGGTGATAAGATTTTGTTTCTGGTTTGCTTGTTTGAGATCTGATGTTGTACTCAGAGAGATATTAGTAGATAAAGAAAAAGTTGTGTCTATTTGAAGTCACTCTAGTGAATGACCCCCAAATTCATTAAGCTTTTCTTTTCATCACTTTAGAGGTGGTAGAATGATTGTGATAATTGAAATTTGTGTTATGCCATGATGCTTAGTGTCACACCCTGCAAGGTGGGGTCCGGCCAAGTAAGGAGAAGGCAAGAAAAGTCAAAACAATTTAAAGAATGAAGTAGAGGTAGGCAAATGGGACAATGGAGGAGAAAAAAATAACAAAATAAAGTGTGATTAGATTGGAATGGGTAAGGGTCGGCCACATGGAGGGAAGCAAGAGAAGAAATAAAAGAGATGAAAAGGAGAGAGAAAAAGAAGGAAAAAAAATCTAGAGAGTGGTCGGCCAAGAAGAAGAAAGAGAAAGGATCGAATGGTGAAGAAACCGAGTGAGAGAAGGAAGAAAGGAAAGAAAAAAGGATCGAATGGTGAAGTAACCGAGTGAGAGAAGGAAGAAAGGAAAGAAAAAGAGAGAAGGAATTCGGCCAGACCAAGGAGAGCAAAGAGAAAGAAAGAAAGGAAAAGAGATAAAGCTGGGCTATGGTGGCTGGAAAAAAAAAAGAGAGAAGAAAGAGAGCTTGGTTGTCAAACCCAGCTTTGTAAAATAATTATGATGACATTCACAAGCTTGATAGAATGTTTGTATATTGAGGAAGCCCGAGAAATCGATAAAAGACGATATTGCCCCTAGAAGTGCAGTTAAGTTGATTAAACCTCGAACAAGATAAAATCAAGATCTTAAAGATGAAATTAAAGATTTCACAGTCCAGAGATGACTCAAAATGGTAATTCGGAGTTTGAGATCCGATTTGGAGTCAATCCGAAAAATTGACCAATTATGGGCAAAATGGTCATTTTGCAATTTGAAGACAAAATGAAAATTTTCAGAAAAGATTTTCTTAACCCCATTTGACATGTTTGAGTATGATATTAGTATTGAAGTACAATTGGAAGATCTAGCAGTGAAAAATATGAGTTTTCGGTATTTTTGGAGTATAAGGGCAAAATGGTAATTTTGCCATCCGAAACCGAAAATTGAATTTTTGAAAGGATTTTGATCAAATTTAATTATTTGGAGTGTGATATGAGTATGAAGAGTGAAAATTATGCATTCTGGCAAATTTTCAATTTTTGGGGTAAAATGTAATTTTTGAAAAGTTCAGGGGCAAAAGTGTAATTTTGAAAAATTTGCTCCACCAAAAATTTGGATAAGTCTAGAAATTTCATGGAAGACTTGGATAAGTCAAGAGAAATGAATGGTGGATAAAAGCCAAAGAAAGAAAAAAAATAAAAAAATAAAAAGTATAATAAAATAATATTATTTTATTTAAATGATAAAAAAGGCCAAATTTCAGCCTTCTTCCCCAAAAATTTCATCCTAACCTGAAGGAAGAGAGAGAAAACACAAAAATAAACCCTAGGTGGAAGAAAATCAAAGAAAAAGTGTGATTTTTCAAGGATTCAAGTGTTTAAAGGTATGATTTTTCAAGGATTCAAGTGTTTAAAGGTATGATTTTTAAAGTTTAGTTTATGATCTATCATTTCCATGTATTTTTTATTATTTTGCATGGTTAAATTGCATATTCTCATGGTGATTTCATGGCTGGTCCAATGGGTTTAGAGAGAGAAAGTTGATGGAAATAATTGATTTTGATATATGTTAGTGTTTTTAGCTAGTTTAGCGTGTATATAAGCAAAACTAGAAGAAATAAATTTGTTTGCCATGGTAACCATCCATGGCTGAACCTAGTGTTGTGTGTGTGGTGATGGAATTGATTTTATTTTGAGAGAATTGGATGGCAAAATGGTGATTTATGGTGTAGAAATCAAATAGGAAAAATTTTAGTCAAATTCCACCTAGTATTGTTGAAATTTCCATGAATAATTTTGAAGGTAATTAAGCTGAAGTTTAGGTTATTTGGCATGTATTTGGCGATATTTGATAAATTATGGAGTTAAAAAATTAAATGAGAATTTTCGGTGTAAAAATTAGAATTTTTACCCACTAGGGGTAAAAGCGTTATTTTTTATCCGGACTGATAAATTGGACCAAATTCACAGTCATTGAGGTATTGTGGATATAATTGGATAATTGAAATTGAAATGGATGGAATTGGAGTTGAATTGGGGATTTTAGGAATTTACACCGTGTATAAGTGAGTTAGGTCGGACATCGCAATTAAGCGATTGTTCAGATATTTCAAACCCTATTTAGTGCATACGCATGGATAAGAGCCTAAAATAATTTATGATAAATTGACACAATTTATTGAATCTTGTGTCATGGATTATGGATAGGTGGTGAGTCAATTGTTTCGGGTAAGAGACTGCACCCGAGGGCGGAGGATAGGAGTATTTCTACTCCTAATACTATGAGTATTCATATATTATCTTAATTATCTAGAGTAGATTTATTAAACTCTGTGATTTTATGAAAAATGGTTTAAATGGAAAATTATTGTATTTATAAGAAAATGTGATTTTATAAAATGATTTTTTAAATGTTCTAGAAATTAAATGATGATTTTGGAAAAAAGGAGTAATTGGAGACTAGCTGGTTATATTTGCAAATGGAATTGTTTAAATTGGATGGCTTATGATAAATGTGGGTATGATCGGCTGTTTTTATAATGTGTTGAATATATGAACTACTTTGATTTACTTTGAATGAGTTATGTGGGCCATGTCATACTATTGTGATTTTATTGACTGGTGGGATATATATATATGTGTGCATACATATATATATAAAGGGCACTGCAGTGACAGGGGTTCCGTGGGCCGTCTATTGGAGGGGCACGGTTCCCATTTATTGAGCTTACCCCGTTCGGAGAGGCGCATAGGATAACTCCCGAGGTAGGATTTGAGTACACTTCACGCTAGCCGCCACGTGAAAGTGAGACTCAACCAACGCCAAGGAACGACTGTGTTGTCAGAGGTAAAATATGTTTGTGTGTGTGTGACAATAAACAGCCTTGGCGGTCTCAGTTAGATGCCTCGGCCGGGATATCCCCGAGAATGGATTTTTGAAATAGGCCAAGTGGTAGGAGCTTGGAAAAGGGCAGGCAGAGAGCCTCTAGTTGAGGTTTCTTGGTACGCCTCTTGCCGAGTACTCTGATAAGCCAAGTGTTGAAAAGTGCATAAGCCATATTGAGAAATTGATTTAAATACAATTGTTTATATGGGTTGGGATGAATTTCCAAGTGGTGAAATATGTTTTGCGAAGGGATATTTTCATTGTCTCTTTTTACTCGGCTTTAGATACTTTAGATGGTATCTGTCTACTCACTGGGATTATATAATCTCACCTCTTCTTCCTAAATATTTTCCAGGCTCAAAATAGGCAGTAGACTGTCAATTGCATCGAGAAGAAAATTTTGGAGTCGCATCCTAGAAAGCAAGGTTATAGACTTAAACCTTCTCAATTATTTGGGGGCCCACGTGTCATTGTAATTTAAATTGTGTACTTTTGTTTTCTATATTACAGTATGTATAAATTTATTTTGTTTTTACGTACGAAAAATTAATTTTTGATGTTTCAAAAATATATATATTGTTTTACATTAAAATAGATTATGTTAATTAATGTTTTTATTTTATTTTATTATTCAAAAAAATTTTAAAAAAAAAGAGAAGTGAAAAAACTGGTACAAAAACCTTGCGAGGTCACGAGGGGCATTCGGGGGAAGAATATCTGTCGAGGCTTCATGGCGGTTGTCACGGGCTCGATGGGAGTTCCGGGTCATGACATTGGTTTTGGTGACAAAATGGTTGAATAAAAAGAGAGAAAAATTGGAGTTCTTTAGGCTGACTTGGAGCTAACAACGATAGAAGTAGAGAAGGGACTTTAAGCCGCCGATGATGTGAGGGAGAGAAAAAGCGTGTGTTGTCCATGGGTGCTAGTTCATGAGAAGGCTAGCTGGAACAAGAATGAAAAGAAAGCAGAAACCGATCGGCTGGAACAAGAGGAAAAAAAAAAAAGAAAGAAAGAGAAAGTGAAGAAAAATGGAGACTTGGGTTTGGGCCAAGCTAGCCCAAATAGGTAAAAATTTCCTTGCTATTTATTGAGGCTTATTATGAAGTTGAATTATTTGGGTTTAGCCCACTTGTTTAGTTAAATTTTAGTTATTAGTGATGTGAATTAAAATTTAAATTGCTTTAATATAATAAAAAAATTCTTTTATGAGGTCTTATAGGATTAAAATAAAGAAGAAAATATGAAATTGGCGAATGGTGTTTAAGTGCAGTTAAGAAATTTTGAAATGATTCATTGTGAAGAATTATTGTTGTATGAGGAATTTATTTGCATAAATTAGTTGAAAGAGTCAAGTTGAATGATATATTAATTTGGAAGAAATAATAAGGAATACTGTGGATGGAAATTGAAAAATAATTGAGTAGATTTGAAATGATTGTGGTTGCCGTAAATATAGTTAATATTATGAAAATATAAGATGGATTTGGGCGAAAGTTATTTAGAAAGGTTGAAGTAGGCACGTGACATCATAAATAAGTTGTCGGTGTTATAATCTAAAGAATTACATGAGCAACAGGTATAATTAAATTAAGTAAAAATGTATTAAGATGGGAGTCAATTGAATATGGATACATAATAGGATGAGAAATAGAAATGGGATTGATGCACTAAATATATTGAGTTGGATTGTTGGTAGGAAGTGCTAAAGTAAAGATAGTGGCGTGCTAGAAGGATTAATGAGCGATCGACAAGTAGAAATAGCGATGTAATATCCCGCTATTTCGAGGTAAGTAGGGGGTGTCGACTCTAAAATTTTCGTAATAGTATCTATGTATGAATATTTTAATTTCGATGCAAAATTGTGAATAGCATGTGCTGGTAGAAATTTTAGGAAATGTGGATGCAAAATTATTTTTATAATCGTTTTGACTATATATGTATGTATATTATACGTAAAGCATTTTGAAAATCAGGAAACAAGCCCTTCGCACCGTTTAGCATCAAAATATTGTGCCTTATAATTTTTGTGTGATATGCATGGTAAATGCATTTGTTAACTAATTTGTTTTATGAAAGCTTCTGAGATCCGGTTTAAGTTCAATTTTTATATAAGTACTTACACCAGGACAAATAACGTGGAAAACAAATTTATCGGTTTTATAAGAATTTTGATTTTAAAGAATTTAAGAAAATAGTCTCGAGAAGCTTGTTATGATTTTGAAAAACGCTTCTGACAAATTGATTGCATCGAGAGTAGGTCGGATGTCACATCGGTTAAGTGTGACCCTCGTGCACGAGTGAGCTCTAGCTAGAGAAATTTTCGAGTCGCCGACTGGCTGTCAGACATGGCTGGAGCCATGGTCTGTGATATACGTGGCAAGGCCACAGACGATATACGCGGTTGCGACCGCTTGATTCTCCGATGTCGGCCAACATTGTTAAGACTGCCATGGCATATGGGAATTCGGTGGAAGTGATGCTCCCGGACTATTAGTACGTGAAAGTGGGTCCACGTGTTGATATTATGTTTTCCTACTCGAGAGCATTGTAAATTTTTCGACGCGTATTTTTATACATGGTGAAGACTTAATATTTTCTCCACAGCTCCCTTTATTTAAATAAAAGCTTTCAGGGCTTATTTAACAATCATGAATTGGTTTACATGATTTATAATTTGATTTGTTTATAGGCCATATGTTTCGGGAGCATGCATACTTTTATATCATTATTCGTATTTTGACGATAAGTCGTATTTTCAGTGATTTCTCATTGAGTTACTACACCTGTTTTTGGCATCGTTTTGCCATAATTAAATGCTGCATGTGATTTTACCGCAATTATTTTTATAAGGCACAAACCCCCCTTTCAATTAAATTTAATTTCGATAATCTTGTGATTTCCTATTCAAATGATTAGCTAGTTGCTTGTTTCTCATCTACGTCTTACTCATGAAGCCATGATCACTGAGTTTGTGAGACTCGCACCCCTCATTTTTTTCCCTTTTGCAGACAAGGTTCAATCTAGCGTGTAATCATCGACGCGTTTGGTCCACCGTGGATAGGTAAAGGCATCTCTTAGCATTTTATCCCGAGTCACTCCGCTATTAGAGGTCGAGTCGTAATACTTTATTTATTAAGTTATAATTTCTTATAAGTAAATAATTGAATATTGTGAATTTCAATGTATAAACTTATGATTAAATGCTTTAAAGTTTGAATAAATAAGTATGTGTATGTTTCATTTCATGTTATGAAAATATAATGTTTGTGCATCAATACGAAATGATGATCGTATATAGTTAGCTGATGGGTAATTATAGATAGGCTTGTTCGGGACTTGACGGGTCTTCCCGGAGCTCTCGGACACCGGTAGCAACCGGGGAAGGGTCGTTACACTTAGTGTTTTAGAAAATTGTATTCATTGGAGAGAGAGTAGTTCATGCTTGTTCTTTTTTCCTTGGATAAAATCCAAGCATATTTAAGTTGAATTTTTTATCTGTATATTTGAGTTGTCACACCTGACCCTAATTTATCTGTGGCAGGTCATTCACATGCTTTGGACAGCATGTTTGTATATTGAATTGCCCCGGGAAACAAGTTAAATGACAATATTGCCCCTAAGGGTATGATTAAGTTAAATAAGTCTTGAACCAGTTTAAACAAAGAATTGAGGATGAATTTGAGAAAACTACAACCCACTGAGTGATTTAAAACAGTGATTCGGAGTTCGAGATTCAATTTGGGGTTAATCAGGAAAATTGACCGATTAGGGACAAAACGGTAATTTTTCAATTTCAGGACAAAATGGGAATTTTTAATAAAGATTTTGATTTCAATGACCAATAATGATTATATGGAATATAAAATGATGTTTGGAATATAAAATGAAGTCTAGCAGTGAAAAAGTGCAATTCTCGGTATTTTTGGGACACAAGGGCAAAATAGTAATTTTGCCATTAAAGGATGAATTTGGAATTTTTGAAAAAGATTTTTTTGATCCCATTTGATTTAGATTGACCATATTAATCAATTGAAGTGTTATTTGAGGTTGAAAAGTGAAAAAAGAAGAAATTCCGGTGATTTTTGCAGTGTAGGGGCAAAATCGTAATTTTACCACCGGAAGGCCAAATTTAATTTTTCGAGAGGATTTAGATCAAATTTGACAAATTGGAGAATGGTATGAGTATGAGGGGTGAAAAATATGTCTATGGGCAATTTTTCAATTTTTGGGGCAAAAATGTAATTTTGCACTTTTCGAGGGCAAAAGTGTAATTTTGTAAAATTACACAACCAAAATTTTGGATTTGTCCAGAAACTTCAGGAAAGGTGAGGATAAGGGAAAGAAATTTTGTGGTGGAAAATAAAGTTAAAAGATAAGGATAAAAATAAATAAATTAATAAAAAAATCAAAAAGTATAAAAAAATAATATTATTTTATTAAGGCTATAAAAAGCCAAAATATTCAGCCAATGACCCTTAGGAGGGTCGGTCTAAACAAAGCAAAGAGGGGGGAAGAAGAAGAAAAAGGAAACAAAGGAGAAAAACAAGAAATTTGATAAAAAAAATCAAGAGATTTCAAGGTTTTTCAAGATTCAAGCCAAACCAAGGTGAGAATTCTTTAGTTTTACCCTAACCCTAGCTTACCCATGCTTTAGTTCTTATTTTCCATGATTGAATGATGAGTTATCATGGTGAATTTAATTCTGAAAAATGGGTATGGATGATGATTTGATGTTGAAATTGCTTGATTTTGGAGTATGTTGATGTTTAGAGATAGTTAAGCATGTTTATGAGCAAAACCACCAGAAAAATTTGATTCTCTATAGTGTTCTTCACTGGCTGAACCTGGTATTTTGGGTATTAATGAGAGATTGTTTGAATTTCAAGAGAAATGGCTTGGAAAATGATGAATTAGAGTGAGAAAATTGACTAGGAAAAATTACGGTGTAAGTGCACCGTAATGATCGAATTTTTCCATGAACAAATTGAAGGATTTTAATGCTGAATTTTCTAGGGGAATAATGGCTGCTGGCTTGAGGATATTTTATGGTATTTAAGTGTATTTTGGTGAATTAAAGATATAGAAATTTAATGAGAATTTTCGGTGCAAAAATGTGAATTTTTACCCATTAGGGGTATTTTCGTAATTTGCTACTGAGATTGATAATTTGCACCACACTGGGGGATATTAAGTCAATTGGGATATAATTGAGGTATAGAAACTGAAAAAAATCGATTTGGAGTTAAAATGAAGATTATAGAAATTTAGACGCACGTAGGCGAGTCGGTCGGACACCGTAAGTAAATGACTGTTCGGACCATTTTTCTATCATTTCATGCATCACATAGAGCCTGAAATTGATTATGAGTGATTGACACAATTTATTGAAATTTGTGTCATACGGAACACATAGGTGGTGGGTTCCCGGACACGAGAAAAAGGCAGTGTAGTGGAAAATTGAAAACAGGAGTATCGAGCACTCCTGTGACGAGGTGAGTGGACAATTTATCATCTTAATTATCTAGAGTAGATTTTACTAAATTTAATGATTTTATGAAAAATTATTGTATTGGGTGAATTATTGATTTCACGAGAAAAAAAAATGTGAAATTTATAAAATAAATTGGATTTACTAAATAAATTGAATTTTGATAAATTGATTTGAAAAAAATGGAACAATTGGTTTTGAAATTAGAGTAATTGGAGACGGTTTAATTGTGTTATAAATTGTGTTTTAAATTATATGGCTTATAGCATTATATGAGCATGAATGGCTAGATTACTTATGCAAAAATTATATATACTGTGTTTTCAGCCTTAAGAGGCTAGATTGTGATAAATTACCATATCATGCTAGTTAAGATTTTATAAATGAGGTGGTAGATAAAATAATCGCTGCAGTGATACCAGTTCTGTGGGCCAGCCTAAGAGAGGGGGCACAGAACTAGACTTATCTTACCTCTATTGGAGAGCCAGGTGTGGAGGGGGTTTCTCTGGAGGTAAAGTTTGAGTGCACTTCACGTGGACCACCGCGTGAGAGTGAGACTCAGCCAACGCCAAGGCATGGCTAGATAAGATTTTCGGATATAAAAATATATTCATGTGTATATGACACTGAATAGTCTTGGCGGTCTCGGTCAAATGCCTCTGCAGGGGTATCCCCGAGAATGATTTTTGGCAAGAGCCAAGTTGAGATTTTGAGAAATACATAAGCCATACTAAATCTTAATTTAATTGAGTAAAATAATTCTATTTTGCTCGATAGAATGTTTTATTTGTCTCTACTCAATTGAATTGAGTTGAGATAAGACGAATGGCAGTACAAAGAAAGAAATTTGAAATTTTGTCTCCTTTTACTCAACTTTAGATAATTTAGCTGGTATTTGTTTACTCACTGAGATTTTATAATCTCACCACCCTCTCTTCCACCCATTTCAGACTCGAGAAAAGCACTAGATAGCTGTGGCATCAAGAACTAGGCGGAGTCGAAATCCAGTGTATTTAAGGTACATAGTTGTACATAGTGGGCCCACGTGTCATTGTAAAAGTAATTTTATACTTTGATTACTTGCATTTTAGTATGTATAAATATATTCAATTTTTACATTATAAAAATTATGTACCGACGTTTCTATAAATATTATTTTATAAATATATATAATGTTATTTTATTGAATATTTTTATTATATTCATATATTCAAAATTTTACTTCAAACTAATATTTTAAATGTTTAAATTTATTTTTTTAAACTATGAAAATTGTGTCTTCTACACATTTATTACATTTTGGGCTGGGATTTGAGATTTTCAAGAAAGATGACGAAAATGCCCTTGTGAGCTGAAAATAATATTTTATTATAAATTTTTTTGAAGTGTGGTATTTAATAATCATCGCTCACTGGGAAAATGCGAGAGCTGATACGAAAGCCTTGCGGGGTTTCGATTGGCATTCGAGGTAGGATTGCTTATCGAGACGTCGCGGCGGTTGTCACGGGCCCGATGGGGAGTTCCGGGGCGTGACAATTCTATTGGTATCAGAGCTTTTGGTTAAAAGATTATGGTTTTTGATTTTAAAGATCAGAATTTTGATTTTAAAGATGTTTTAAGAAATCCACACTAACACTGCGTGGCCCAAGTCAAGTTAGGTATAGGGTATGCATTAGCATATAGTACCTAAGGGTTATAGGATAAAATGAATTTGAGGATATTGATTTTGTCTATCATGTGTGATAGACCAAGAGAACATAATTAGTTATGAAAGGATGGTGAAGTAAGCTTAGAGGAAAATTATTCAGGAAAGGATGGTTAAGGTAATAACCATAGATTGGAACACGATGTGATAACTGCGAAGTTGAATGTACGAATTGGATTAGATGTGGTGAAATGATTAAAGGCATTCTTTTCAGGGAAAGAAAAAGGTCTTGGGTTTGAACCTTCTTGTGTCAAACTGCGGGCTACATATTGCATGGAAGACTGTGTTAGAGGGATGAGGACCCAAACATGACGGTACCCTGGAAAGATAGTCTTTCGAAAGGAATATCATCTGTGGATGTGACAGCTTGAGATTAAGTGACTCAGAAATGTCAAATCTAGTCTAAATGCCACATAGAGTTATATGATTAAGATTGATGTGCGATGAATTGTGTGAGTAACACAATAATGAAAATTTTTATCGAAAGTTAAAATTTTATGGATTTAAGGAATTGTTGGGAAAAAATAGTCAAGAAAATGAAATCTATAGTATGAATCCATGTGAGATGGATTTAAATGTTGACATTAAGATGATTAAGGAAAAATCTAAGTTGTATGAATGTAAAGTCAATATGAGGTATATGGGGATCATAGAGATTATTAATTTCCCCAACATAAAGGATGTGTACGGAAGGAATGTGATATGCTAAGGATGTTATAAAATGCATAATAATGTTTGAGGATGAGAATAAATGAATGGATGTCAAAAGATATTGAGGGATGATCAAGTGATGATGGTGATTGGGGTATATATATACATAAGTATGAGAAATGATTGAAATTGATACAAATGGAAAGAAATTTTGGTTCAAATTTAATAAGAGGAATAGAGAAACTGAGATGTCTCTAGACAAGAAATCATTATTGAGGAAGTTATTGATGATCAAACTTTTAAAAGATCAGGATAAACATAAGTGAAATACGTAAGTCGAGTTGAAAGAAATCGAAGTAACAAATCAGAGTTTTCTTATAAAGGAGATAACATGTGAGATGAGATATGAAATGAAAAATTCAAAACCTCCATTTTTGGTGGAATATGATGAACGAAATTTTGAGGTCAAAATTTTATTTTAAGGGGGGTAGTGTTGTAACACCTGACCCTAATTTATCTGTGACAGATCATTCACATGCTTTGGACAGCATGTTTGTATATTGAATTGCCCCGGGAAACAAGTTAAATGACAATATTGCCCCTAAGGGTATGATTAAGTTAAATAAGTCTTGAACCAGTTTAAACAAAGAATTGAGGATGAATTTGAGAAAACTAAAACCCACTGAGTGATTTAAAACAGTGATTCGGAGTTCGAGATTCAATTTGGGGTTAATCAGGAAAATTGACCGATTAGGGACAAAACGGTAATTTTTCAATTTCAGGACAAAATGGGAATTTTTAATAAAGATTTTGATTTCAATGACCAATAATGATTATATGGAATATAAAATGATGTTTGGAATATAAAATGAAGTCTAGCAGTGAAAAAGTGCAATTCTCGGTATTTTTGGGACACAAGGGCAAAATAGTAATTTTGCCATTAAAGGATGAATTTGGAATTTTTGAAAAAGATTTTTTTGATCCCATTTGATTTAGATTGACCATATTAATCAATTGAAGTGTTATTTGAGGTTGAAAAGTGGAAAAAGAAGAAATTCCGGTGATTTTTGCAGTGCAGGGGCAAAATCGTAATTTTACCACCGGAAGGCCAAATTTAATTTTTCGAGAGAATTTAGATCAAATTTGACAAATTGGAGAATGGTATGAGTATGAGGGGTGAAAAATATGTCTATGGGCAATTTTTCAATTTTTGGGGCAAAAATGTAATTTTGCACTTTTCGAGGGCAAAAGTGTAATTTTGTAAAATTACACAACCAAAATTTTGGATTTGTCCAGAAACTTCAGGAAAGGTGAGGATAAGGGAAAGAAATTTTGTGGTGGAAAATAAAGTTAAAAGATAAGGATAAAAATAAATAAATTAATAAAAAAATCAAAAAGTATAAAAAAATAATATTATTTTATTAAGGCTATAAAAAGCCAAAATATTCAGCCAATGACCCTTAGGAGGGTCGGTCTAAACAAAGCAAAGAGGGGGGAAGAAGAAGAAAAAGGAAACAAAGGAGAAAAACAAGAAATTTGATAAAAAAATCAAGAGATTTCAAGGTTTTTCAAGATTCAAGCCAAACCAAGGTGAGAATTCTTTAGTTTTACCCTAACCCTAGCTTACCCATGCTTTAGTTCTTATTTTCCATGATTGAATGATGAGTTATCATGGTGAATTTAATTCTGAAAAATGGGTATGGATGATGATTTGATGTTGAAATTGCTTGATTTTGGAGTATGTTGATGTTTAGAGATAGTTAAGCATGTTTATGAGCAAAACCACCAGAAAAATTTGATTCTCTATAGTGTTCTTCACTGGCTGAACCTGGTATTTTGGGTATTAATGAGAGATTGTTTGAATTTCAAGAGAAATGGCTTGGAAAATGATGAATTAGAGTGAGAAAATTGACTAGGAAAAATTACGGTGTAAGTGCACCGTAATGATCGAATTTTTCCATGAACAAATTGAAGGATTTTAATGCTGAATTTTCTAGGGGAATAATGGCTGCTGGCTTGAGGATATTTTATGGTATTTAAGTGTATTTTGGTGAATTAAAGATATAGAAATTTAATGAGAATTTTCGGTGCAAAAATGTGAATTTTTACCCATTAGGGGTATTTTCGTAATTTGCTACTGAGATTGATAATTTGCACCACACTGGGGGATATTAAGTCAATTGGGATATAATTGAGGTATAGAAACTGAAAAAAATCGATTTGGAGTTAAAATGAAGATTATAGAAATTTAGACGCACGTAGGCGAGTCGGTCGGACACCGTAAGTAAATGACTGTTCGGACCATTTTTCTATCATTTCATGCATCACATAGAGCCTGAAATTGATTATGAGTGATTGACACAATTTATTGAAATTTGTGTCATACGGAACACATAGGTGGTGGGTTCCCGGACACGAGAAAAAGGCAGTGTAGTGGAAAATTGAAAACAGGAGTATCGAGCACTCCTGTGACGAGGTGAGTGGACAATTTATCATCTTAATTATCTAGAGTAGATTTTACTAAATTTAATGATTTTATGAAAAATTATTGTATTGGGTGAATTATTGATTTCACGAGAAAAAAAAATGTGAAATTTATAAAATAAATTGGATTTACTAAATAAATTGAATTTTGATAAATTGATTTGAAAAAAATGGAACAATTGGTTTTGAAATTAGAGTAATTGGAGACGGTTTAATTGTGTTATAAATTGTGTTTTAAATTATATGGCTTATAGCATTATATGAGCATGAATGGCTAGATTACTTATGCAAAAATTATATATACTGTGTTTTCAGCCTTAAGAGGCTAGATTGTGATAAATTACCATATCATGCTAGTTAAGATTTTATAAATGAGGTGGTAGATAAAATAATCGCTGCAGTGATACCAGTTCTGTGGGCCAGCCTAAGAGAGGGGGCACAGAACTAGACTTATCTTACCTCTATTGGAGAGCCAGGTGTGGAGGGGGTTTCTCTGGAGGTAAAGTTTGAGTGCACTTCACGTGGACCACCGCGTGAGAGTGAGACTCAGCCAACGCCAAGGCATGGCTAGATAAGATTTTCGGATATAAAAATATATTCATGTGTATATGACACTGAATAGTCTTGGCGGTCTCGGTCAGATGCCTCTGCAGGGGTATCCCCGAGAATGATTTTTGGCAAGAGCCAAGTTGAGATTTTGAGAAATACATAAGCCATACTAAATCTTAATTTAATTGAGTAAAATAATTCTATTTTGCTCGATAGAATGTTTTATTTGTCTCTACTCAATTGAATTGAGTTGAGATAAGACGAATGGCAGTACAAAGAAAGAAATTTGAAATTTTGTCTCCTTTTACTCAACTTTAGATAATTTAGCTGGTATTTGTTTACTCACTGAGATTTTATAATCTCACCACCCTCTCTTCCACCCATTTCAGACTCGAGAAAAGCACTAGATAGCTGTGGCATCAAGAACTAGGCGGAGTCGAAATCCAGTGTATTTAAGGTACATAGTTGTACATAGTGGGCCCACGTGTCATTGTAAAAGTAATTTTATACTTTGATTACTTGCATTTTAGTATGTATAAATATATTCAATTTTTACATTATAAAAATTATGTACCGACGTTTCTATAAATATTATTTTATAAATATATATAATGTTATTTTATTGAATATTTTTATTATATTCATATATTCAAAATTTTACTTCAAACTAATATTTTAAATGTTTAAATTTATTTTTTTAAACTATGAAAATTGTGTCTTCTACACATTTATTACATTTTGGGCTGGGATTTGAGATTTTCAAGAAAGATGACGAAAATGCCCTTGTGAGCTGAAAATAATATTTTATTATAAATTTTTTTGAAGTGTGGTATTTAATAATCATCGCTCACTGGGAAAATGCGAGAGCTGATACGAAAGCCTTGCGGGGTTTCGATTGGCATTCGAGGTAGGATTGCTTATCGAGACGTCGCGGCGGTTGTCACGGGCCCGATGGGGAGTTCCGGGGCGTGACATGAGTGGTAGTGAGAACTATGGCTGCTCTTGCAGAAGACGTTGCAGGGTTTGAAGACATGGCTTTTGGGACCAAACGTAAGTATTATATGCTAAGTGGCAAGGGAGGTGTAGGAAATTGCGCCTCTTCACCGACAGTTAAATTTGCAAATAATGGACACCGCACTCTGGCTGTTTCAATTGATCCAGCACATTCCTTGAGTGATTCTTTTGCGCAAGTTTAAATCCATTCCATCATTTTGTTTTCTAATGTTGTTCTTCCTGTATTTATCTTTGTATGGGCTCAGTCTATGTGTTCATTTTTCATCTAAGATTTGACTGGGGGAACATTAGTACCAGTTGAAGGACCTGACTTTCCCTTGTTTGCTCTTGAGGTATGTGGAATAAATCTTCTTACCAAGTTCTCCATTTTTCTTTTGATGACACTTGTCTGTTTGTCTCATGTAGTCCTTGAGGTCCTATATTACGTAAGTTAATTTGATGCTTAATTGCAAACATTTATCCGTCAATTTTTTTGGAGGGTTGATTTTCTGAACCTGTTTGTGTAATTTTTGCAGTGTACTGGTTGTGTTCCTCCAAATTATATGGCGCTGCAATGTGACATTAACGAAAGGATGAGAGGTATCCTTATTGACTAGCTGATAGAGGTATGCAGACTGTTGCATTAACTGACTTGCATCTTGGTTAGGAAGTGAATTAGGTAGAATCCTAGGAATTGAAAATCCATCGTTAATGAGCATTATGGAATGACAGGTTCATTACAAGTTTGAACTGATGGAGGAGACCTTATATCTGACAGTAAATCTAATTGATAGATTTTTAGCAGTTCAACAAGTAGTGAGAAAGAAACTTTAGCTGGTTGGAGTAACAGCCATGCTTCTTGCCTGCAAATATGAAGAAGTTTTTGTTCCTGTTGTAGAGGATCTGATTCTGATTTCTGACAAGGCCTACAGCAAGAAAGAAGTGCTTGATATGGTTTGTAATTCACATTTAGTTTTCATGATTTCACTCCTATTTTTTTAACATCACTCAATCAGAAATAGGAATGACATGTATTGCCTCTTGATTTGCAAGAGAAACTGATGATCAATACCTTAAAATTCAATCTATCTTTTCCTACACCGTATGTGTTTATGAGGAGATTTCTCAAAACCGCTCAATCTAACAAGAGGGTTTGTGACAACAAAACATTGCCATCTTGTATTTATTATCCAGCAATATTGTTAAATGAATCTAAGATGTCGTTAATTGTGATCTTGAACCAGCTTGAGCTTTTGTCATTCTTCATGATCGAGCTTTGCCTAATTGAATATGAAACTTATTTCCTACGAAATTATTTCCAACGGAAATTTTCATTGAGAAAAAAATTTTAACAGAATTTCGTTTGAAATTCATTTCGTACGAAATTTTTTCCAACGGAATTCCATTGGAATTTTATTTCCAACAAAATTACTTTGATTGTATTTTTTTGTTGGAAATGAATTTCTAACGAAATTTTCCGTCTGAATTCTCTTTTCCAACGGAAATTCCATCCATATTCATTTCCAACGGAATTTCCGTTGGAAATTTCCAACGAACTTCCAATGGAACAGGCAACAAAAATCAAATTTTTCCAATTGAAATTTCTAACAGATTTTCAATGGAAAGTATTACTGACGAGGTTTTTACCAACGGAAATGGGTTGTTTTTTGGCAGTGAATAATTTGAGCTAAGAGTTATAAGAGCTCAAAATAGGTCAAATGGTCATCTAGATTTTAAAATTTTCAAAAAATAAAAAAATTTTAATTTTTTTTAAAATTCAAATTTGATTAATATGTGATAAATTTTGCTGTAAACTTTATAAATATTGAATTTTTTATTTCTAATATATTTTTATGTCTAAAGGTATATGTATTTATATTTTATAAACTTATTTCTTAAGTTAGCAATTTTATAAAAATATCAAAAATTAAGGAAAAATTACAAACATGATTCTATATGAAACTAATATTATATCTTGATCAGAAATTTAAAATCTTTACTAATTTTATGATTTAAATTTAATTCTCAATTTTATTTGATTTTCATTAACTCAAAAAAAATAAAATGTTACCTTATTAATTGAAAATGTTTTTAAATTGCAATAGAGGTTGCTATACACCTTAAAGGCTCGTTTGGTTCGGGGAATGGCTATGCCATTCCCCTTCTATTCCCCATCAATTCTTGTCCGCTCGTTTGGTATCAAAGTGCAGTACGGAATAGGAATTCCACAGTCATTCCTATTCCGTGCTGTAGGGTAATAAGGTCGGCTTAATTGTTCCCGATGTCCCCCTCGGTAATGGCTATTCCATGTCTCATGGAATAGCTGTAATATTATTAACGACAAAAATACCCTCATTCCTATTTGAAAATTTCAACTCTGACCATGTAAAAAATTTTTGTTTCTCTCCCTTCCTCCTTCCCCTCTCTCCCGATTTGCCTCTTCCCCTCTTTCGATCTTCCCCTCTACCACCGTTCTGCCTCTTCCTCACTTCCGATCTGCCCCTCTTTTGCAGTTCTTCGTCTTTCTCTCGGCCGATCTAGCGCTCAACGACCAGATCTGGCCGCGGGAAGCACCGAATCTGGTGCTTCCCGACTAGATCCCGCGATTGGATCTGGCACTCCACGGTCAGATCCAACCACCGGGGACACCGATCTGGCGTCCTAATGGCTAGATCCGGCCACATGGTGTGCCAGATCGGTGTTACATGACACCGGTCGCCTTTGTGGCAACCAGATTATGGGGAAGAAGAAAGAACAAATAAAAAAATAAAAAAAAATTATTTATAAATATTAAAATATTAATGTTTTATTTATTAAATTATTAATACATTAAAAGTTTAATGAATATAAATAAAAAATAAAAAATTATTAATATTTTAATCATAATAATATTAAATTATAAATAAAATATTAATATTTAATGTATTAATAATTAAATTATACCAAAATATTAATATTTAAATTATTAATTATTAATATTTTAATTAAATTATAAATTATTATTACCCTAAAAATAAAATAAGAAATATAAAATCATATATAATAAAGGGTATTTTGTTTTTTTTATTTTCTATTCCTTTCTTATTCCAAAGTTATTGTTACTAACCAAACATTGCATTAAGTAATAATAGCCATTCCTACTCTATTCCATTAACTGAACCAAACAAAATAATAACTATTTTTTTTTATTCCCACCATATTCTATTCCCACGTAATAGTTATTCTATTCTATTCCTATCTATTCCGCGAACCAAACGTGCGGTAAGTGCTTAGGATGGCCAATCAAAAGTCGCTTGTCAAATTTGTTTGTAAATACAATTTTGATATTCGTATATATTTATTGAAATATTAGACAACTAAGAGGATTTTCTAATTTACTGTTTGAAAGTAAAATTGACAAAATCATGTAAGTGATTGATATCTCTTTGATGTTTTCACACCCTAAAAATTAGCCTCAATGTGAAATTGAATTTCACATATTATGTATAATATGTTTTGTCCTATGATTTATAAAAATCGGATTGAGCATGCAAAATGTATATATATTATTTTCATATGTTGGATTTTAGAATGTGAATTTTTACAAAATACGATTTCCGACTTTGAAATATAAATATGATTTTTATCTAACATATGCATATATGATTATCTTTGTGATTATATATATAAGTACTTAGTTTTAAATAAATATGCTTTTGATGTGTGTGATATGTGTTTTGTGAAAGTGAATATTATCTTTTTGTGAATTTGGGTAATCAGAAAATACATTTTGTTTTGTCTCTTAATATGGCTATGTTATGATCTTACCAATGGAGGTTAAACGTTGGCCATGTCGACATGTATTATATGATTAGAAATTGATCTCCCAATCGCACCACCGGTTACAGAATAGTGGTACTTGTGATATTTATTCAGAGCAACCAATGTTTGCTTTTGATATACTTATGACCTATGCTATTGTGGTTAATTGTGGTTTCGATATGATTATGACCCATGCTACTAGGGTTAATTGTGGTTTCTGTTATAATTATGACATATACTATAGGAGTTAAGTATGGCCATGGTGTGTTACAAAAGACCATTAAATCTACAATAATTGTGAAATCATATTTTGTCCATTGTTTTAAATTTTGGAATTAAGATAGTTTTGTTATTTGAATTAGATTACCCAAAATTCTAGTTTTGATATTTATTTGAGAATAAAAAATAAAAAATTTTAACCTAAATGTTTTGTGCATGCTTAATCCGACTGAAGGAATGTTAGTCACTTACTGAGCTGTTAGACTCACTCTTCCTTCACCTCTTTTTCAAGTTGTGATTTAGTCAAGCACGTGAAAAACTTCGGAGAGTAACATTTCATAGGCTAGCATATAGTGTTAGTTTACTTTATGATTGTTTAAATGTTATAAACATTTTCCCTACCTTAAATTATTATTCAGGACTTTATCTTAATATTTTAGCTTTCAGAATTACTATATTCATATTTCATAAATATATTTAATCCATTTTAGTTAGTTAGTTAGTTAAGATATATGTTTTGAGCCTTGAATACCTATAAGGTTTTATCTTGCAAGTGTGTGGCATCTGTTATGCCTCAACTCTAGGGCGCGACACCTGACTAACTTGGCTCATTAATTTTCTAATGAGGTCTGCACATATCAACTTCACCAGTTGTACATTTCTCCCTCTTGACAGCATTGCACTATTAACCACTAATTATAAATTTCCCTCCACATGTTCAAAGGAGACAGAATACATAGAATGCAGTGTTATGGCTTAAAAAATTTTAAAATATAGAATGCTGAACGCAGCAAACGAGAGGTACCAATGTAATCACTTGATGCATTATTATTAGGTTTATAACAATAGCCAGGAAGATGGATGACACATTATTCGAAATAAAAAACAATCATATCTTATGGATTCATGACACATTATTCAAATTAATTGTTGTCCGGCCAGAACCGGGACTGAAGAGAGGTAACAATATTCTTGTCCAGCTGGAAGGCCTTGGTGAGAACATCAGGATTGATGGGAGGGTTTGAGCCAAAGACTGCCTTTGCAATAGTGATAACTCCTGGATTTTGGCTGCTGAGAGCAGCCAAGGCAACTGCATTAGTTTTCCCTACATTGAGCTGGAAGTGGATGAGACCAATTGGGAAAACAAACACATCTCCAGGGTACAAGACTTTGGTGATGAGACGATTCTCCGGGTCGGATGTAACAAAGCCAACATAAAGTGTGCCCTCTAAAACCACTAGGATCTCAGAGGCACGAGGATGAGTGTGAGGGGGATTTAGGCCTCCGTACGGAGCATAGTCAACTCGAGCCAGAGATATGCCAAGAGTGTTAAGTCCTAGTATTTGTGCAACATTGACAGGAGTCACAGTTGATCCCACTTGATTTGATGTGTTTCTGGGGATATTGAGCCCTGGAAAGAAGAAGTCTTCTGGCTTGGCAAGCTTTGGGTCCTTGCAGAACTTCCCATTTACGAACACTGCATCAATGAAAGTAATGTTAGTTAATTATGAAGAAAAATATTGCTCGGAATGGAAATTATAGCCATTGACATAAAATAATAATTAACATGAAATTCCTGAGAAACAAAACATAATACTACAACATACCGCCATCCTTGGTGTCATTGATGGCTACACAGAAGTCTTGGAGAGGGCTAGGGTCATAAGCTGAGGCTAATGACCAAGCGAAGGCCAAGAAGGCAGAAGCTACAAGGAAAAGTTGAAGTCCTTTCATTACAATTCGGCTGGCAGGAAATCTATCCTAGGTTGTGGAGCTGTATGCTACAACTTGGGAGAGGGGTGACAAATCCTGCATGGCAGAAAGGTCTATTTATAGATGGAAAACAAATGAACTGGTCCTTGTTTCCTCTCAATGAAGTTGGTGACTACTGGCCATGTGCCTTTGCAACTAGTTATTTTCTATTTCGGAGTTGAATCATTCTTCAACAACTGCACTTTCTAGTCCCGTTTGCCTCATCCATGGCTTACATCATTTTAATATTGTCGTGGAACAGGTCTTAATTCACTTAAGACTTCTGTGTATCTTTCCTATATTTTTCTTTTTGGATTGAAGTTTTATGCGTTGATTGATTCTGCATGTGCTGCCTTTGTGGAAAGAAATGCTAGAAACAAGTTCATATTTGATAACCTGCAGTTGGGGTATAATTCTCCACATTATGAAAAAGTCGTAACTTATTCGCGACTTCTTTGAAATTACAAACATTCATAAAAAATTTTGGATTAGGTAGCACATGAATGTTTCCTAAGTAAATAAGTCTATAGAGATTTAGAAAGTGCATCACATACCGTCAGATATGAACTGATCATAAACAGTTTTGCATAGTCTTCTTCATACCTTAAACTTTTCTTTTTCCTTTTTATTCATTATTTGAGTGAGATAATTGATTTATATCTGGAGTTGCTGCAAATAGCCGGCAAAGTTTTGTCTGTTGAACTCAATTCATTCCTTATAATTAGCATGATCTAAGAAGTGCTAATGAGACAAAAACTTATGCTACATTTAAGGTTTCAAGCTTTATATCCAATCAACATATTATACAGTCTCAGTTGACAAAGTCTAATCTGATAGGTTCATGAATACTCAAACATATTACATCTGTGCTTATCACATTCACAACATTTGTAATTTCTTGCAAGTTCAATCAACCATGCTAGACTCAAACACTTTCAATTAGCCAAAAATTAATTAGGGCTGCTTTGAATTGATCTTAGAATTGGCCAAACCATGGCTGGAAGAAACTGTTTCAAGAATTGTGGGTGATGGCTCAGCTGTAACTCTTACAGACATGAATAATCTTTTGAGCATTTGGTGTACAAACCAGGGAAGCAAATGCTCAAAGTCAAATGGCAAAATAGTTAATTATGTTGCATAACATTATTAATGAACAATATGAATAGTTGTTAAAAGTATTGGTAGGTGATAATGACATTGAGCTAAAAAAAATTATCAACAGATTATACCATGCAGATCCTGTTCACTGGATTGCAACTACCAATTGTGACTGTGTAATGTGTAATGATTCAATTTACCTAGTCAGTCTTCCAGACGTGGAAAAAACAAAAGTTAGTCAACTTGAATACTTCTATAACTTCAAAGACTTTGAATTATATTTATATGAGTGATGGCATGTTATTATTTAATACAAATTTGTTGCTGACATTATATATGTAACTAATCTCCATTTAGAAATGGCATATTATCTTATGATGTGTTCTGAGAAGAGTTTCATATTTTCATGGCAGCTTTTACCTGTCATTAGATTAATGTAGGACAGAGAAGCATACGCAGTTAATTGGATGCCACAAGACATTAATAACGGAAGCATTTCTCGACATTTGTAAGGACTTGTCTTTCAAATTTGTCATGACTCATGAGTTCTTGTAAGATCATTCAATTTTTAAAACAACTTAATTACTGAAAAGGGAGTAAAGGAGCAAGTAACCAACATGCTGATTGTGTGCAAGGCCCTGAGCTAACAGATGTAGAGATAGCTATGGCAAGATGTAGCAACAAGGACAAGGCATTTGCACTTTAATATCTTAGACAAACTGACAGCTTCGTTTTAGGCTTACACAACATTGTTCAAGATCTAATTACATCAATAAGCAACTGACTTCACCGAGTCATAAAATCAATTAATTACAGATTTAACTCTTTAGTATCCCTATGAATATATTCCAATTCTAGATTGTCTAACAACTCATCAACTCGTCTGGCCATTAAAGAAAATAAAAATAAAAAACCTTAGTTAGTCTCACAAGCATGCTGAGAGAACATTCTGCATCTCAACAACTCTGTTATTTTTTTTTTTTCACCTAATATCTTCCAAGGTACTCTACAAAGTGAGGGACATGTCTTGTCTTCTTAGTGATATTTTGGACACAATTAATTGGATCGAAGTTGAATGTACCAACTTATCGAAGTTATTAAAACAACATTAGGGTTAATATAAATATATTATTTAAATATAGGCAGCCACCTTAATGGAAAAAGCTAAAACTATATACTATGGTGTAGGATTTGAGGATTTTCAAGAACAACTTGAAGAATAAGCATTCAAAAGCTATTTTTGGGCTGATCATTACAAGGTGAGTAAAACCCTCTTTTAAATAAAAAGAAAACACATGATTGATTTACAAGAATTTGGATTGAAATTGAAAAGGAAAATCTATTTGTAGCATCAAGTATCATGTACTATCCAGTCAATTTGAGTCTGATTATGAAATGATTTATGGAGTTTCACTAGTTGAGTTATATATGGTTGGAAAGCTACATGAGTCTATTTTCTAATGAACAAAACAAAAGTGGATTCCGAATTTTCAATACAAAGATATGAATTTTTTTTGTAAAGAGAGTGCAAACTGCCTGGCAGCAACTCCAGGGGCCATTTCGAAAATTTTCTGCACTTTTCCTACAGTGAAATAAGTTTTGAGGTTTATATGGACAGAAAGCTTATCAAGTCTAGTTTTCGAGGCACTAAATGAATCTTGTTTTCGAGTTTCATAGCTTAAGATGTGGTTATTTTAGTGAATGATGTGCAAGTTGTCTAGATTTTTTTATTTAGGAGAGTTTGGATTATTTTGTATAGTTTCAGATGATAAAGAAATTTTAGAGAGTTAGATGGTTGCTAATATGTTTAATTAATTATTATTAGGCTTTTGATTATTTTGGGAGGAAGCAAGTTTGTTAGAACCAAGGGCGGTAAGTATATCTCCATACACTTTACTTGTTTTGAAACTATCATATATGTATATTTCTTAAATGAATTAAATGTCTTATTTCATTATTTCAGTATATTGAAAATAGGGTAAAGCATATGATTATTTTCTTTTTTGAGCTTAATAATATGATGAATATTGACTTATGAATAATTTGGTTTACTCATGTAATGGAAAATTGGATTTTCGAATGATTTGAGTTATACATATGACGAACATCATTCTATGAATGCTTTGATTGATTTATGTGATGAAAATCAATTTATGAATGAAAGGAAGCCTTGATCAGCTTTAAAGAATGTTTTAAGAGCTACATAATAATCTTTGGAAAGTGGGATAATCGACTTCAGAACTAGTTCTACGGCCTTGCTAACAAGATATAATTGTTAGCAAACGGCCCTACTAATGGGACATAATAGTTAGTAACGATGATAAAAATGATTAGTCGATACAGCCCTTGTCATGGGATAGAATAGTGATAGTAGTTAAGATGAATTTTTACGAGTTTAAAAGATTGAATCTATGATTTGTTAGAATGATATTTCAAAAATGATATATGATGATCAATGATTTAAGAACTCACTATGTTATCTATTTTTGTATATAATGATTATTTAATTATTTGGAACCATGATTTATTGAAATGCCCTTGAATGATCTATATGTTATATTGAAAACAATACTTGATCCGGTAAGGTATGTGCAGCTATACTTGCTAAGTCGTGGTTTGCTTATTCCTTTATTGTATTTTGCTGATGACTAAAGATATGAACCTTAAGATCATGGCAGCTAAGAGAATAGAATGAGAAGTTTATCCTAGTGTCCAGACAATGTTAACTACTTTGAAATGCATACTATGTGTAATGGATATTTAAGTTTCTAGATATTTATTTATTTTTCTTGAAGACATTAGTTGGATCTTACTCATTAATTATGCGAATATGTTGGAACAAAATTATTATTATAATTTCAATTTTGGACTATTACAAGTATGATGAAAGGAAAGGATTTGTATTACTTTGGGGCCCAATTTCAAGGTAATATGACCGTGTCATTGTCAAACCCTGCTTTGTAAAATAATTATGATGACATTCATAGGCTTGATAGAATGTTTGTATGTTGAGGAAGCCCGAGAAATCGACAAAAGATGATATTGCCCCTAAAAGTGCAGTTAAGTCGATTAAACCTCAAACAAGATAAAATCGAGATCTTAAAGATGAAATTAAGAATTTCACAGTCCAAGGATGACTTAAAATGGTAATTCGGAGTTCAAGGTCTAATTTGGAGTCAATCTGGAAAATTGATCGGTTATGGGCAAAATGGTCATTTGTAATTTGAGGACCAAATGGGAATTTTTAAAAAAGATTTTCTTAGCCCTATTTGACATGTTTGAGTATCATATGAGTAGTGAAGTACAATTGGAAGATTTAGCAATGAAAAATATGAGTTTTCGGTACTTTTAGAGTATAGGGGCAAAATGGTAATTTTGCCACCCATAACCGAAAATTGAATTTTCAAAAGGATTTTGATCAAATTTAATTATTTGAAGTGTGATATGAGTATGAGGAGTGAAAATTATACATTTTGGCAAATTTTCAATTTTTGGAGTAAAAATGTAATTTTTGAAAAGTTCGGGGGTAAAAGCATAATTTTAAAAAATTTGCTCTACCAAAAATTTGGATGAGTCTAGAAATTTCATGGAAGACATGGATAAGTGAAGAGGATTGAGTGGTAAAAAAAGAAAGTCAAAAAGATGGTTAGAAAAAAATAAAATAATAAAATATTCAAAAGGTAAATAAAATAATAATATTCTATTGAGCCTATTAAAAGACTTGAAAATTCCAGAATTCTTCATTGGGAGGGTCAGCCAAAACCAGCAGGAGAGAGAGAGAAATAAGAACAAACCCTAGAGTGAGAAAAATCAAGAAAAAATGTGATTTTTCAAGAAATCAAGTGTTTAAAGGTATGATTTTTCAAGCTTAGCTTAAGATCTATCATTTCCATGCATTTCTCCTTATTTTTCATGGTTAAATTATGTGTTTTGATGATGGATTCAAATCTGATCATATGGGTTTAGAGAGAGAAAGTTGTTAGATTAATTTGATTTTGAACATGTTAGTGTTTAGTGTTAGTTTAGCATGTTTATGAGTAAAACAACAAGAAAAATATTCATTTTTTCCATGAATTTCTCTAGGCCGAATCTAGCCAATGGTGTGTGAGGATGAGGTTGACTTTATTTTAAGAGAATTGGATGGAAAATTGATGAATTATGAGGTTAGAAATTAAATGGGAATTTTCGGTGCTAAAATTAAAATTTTTACCCACTAGGGGTAAAAGCGTAATTTATAGTTCGGACTGATAAATTGGACCAAATTCACAGTCATTGAGGTATTGTGGATATAATTGGATAATTGAAATTGAAATGGATGGAATTGGAGTTGAATTGGAGATTTTAGGAATTTACACCGTGTATAGGCAAGTTAGGTCGGACACCGCAATTAAGCGATTGTCTAGACATTTCAAACCCTATCTAGTGCATACGCATAGATAAGAGCCTGAAATCATTTATGATAAATTGACACAATTTATTAAATTTTGTGTCATGAATTATGGATAGGTGGTGAGTCAATTATTTCGGGTAAGAGACTGCACCCGAGGGCGGAGGATAGGAGTATTTCTACTCCTAATACTGTGAGTAAATTTATTATCATTTAATTTATCTAAGGTAGTTTTTATGAAATTTTATAAATTCTATGAAAAATGGATTTAAAAAGGATAAATTTTGTGTTTTATAAATAAATGTGTTTTTATAAAATGGTTTTACAAATTGTTTGAAATTAATGATGAATTTTATTTTTTTTTAAATAGAGTACTTGGAGATTGTGGTTGTTAAGTATGAATTGTATTTTTAATTCAAATGGCTTATGATAGTGTGAGCATGCTTGGTTGGTTTATTGTATTGAAATTACACGAATTGTGGTTTGCCATGCATATTAGTTATTATAAAAAATTGTCTTGTTATGCTGTTAAACTTTTTTATGATTATGGCGAGGCTGACCTACACTGCGGTGGCGGGTTTCCGTGGACTAGCCTATTAGAGGGGCACGGTAAACCCGGCTGATTTATTTTACCTCTGTGGGAGAGGCGCGTAGGGTAACTCCTAAGAAAGGGTTTGAGTCTACTTCACGCTTTACCACCACGTGAAAGTGAGATTCAGCCAACGCCAAGAGATGACTGTTTTATATGAATAAGTCGTTTTAACAGCCTTGGCGGACTCGAGTGGATGCTTTGATGACGATCTAGTATCCCCGATGATGAGTTTTGGCATAAGCCAAATTTTATGAGAATCATAAGCCTTGAAAATCATTTTAATTGAATTATAATTGTTTTCATGGAATGGAATAAATTTCCAAGTTATGAAGTGCATATTGGGATAGAGTATTTTATTGTCTCCATTTACTCAGTTTTAGATACTCTATATGGTATCTATTTACTCACTGGGATTATAAAATCTCACCCCTTCTTCTTATACATTTTTCAAGCTCAGGACAGTTTGTAGATAGTAGAGTAGGACGAGAACTAAGCTAGGAACTGCATTATAGAAAGTAAAAGTTCACAGCCTTACATACTCTTAGTCAATTGGGGCCCACGTGTCATTGCAAATCAAATCTTATATTTTGGTTATCTGTATTTCTATTCATACAATTTTACTTTACTTTCATGTGCGGAAAATTATTTACGAATATTTCTATAACAATTTATTTTATGAGAAAATAGAATATTTTATTTATTATTTTTGAATAGTACTAGTTGTCAACAATTTTGCTTTTAAATGAACGTTTTAGATATCAAAACCTATTTATAAGTATAAAATATGTGTTTTTCACTTAATTATTACATTTTTAACCTGCCTCGAAATTTTTGATGAAAATGACAAAAATGCCCCTGTGAGGTAAAAATTAAAATTTTATTGTTTTTGGACGAAAAAAAAATGATCCGTATTGTTTTAAAACATGATTTTTGTAACGGTCAATCACAGTGGAGGTGAGAAACTGATACGAGAGCCTTGCAAGGTCTCGATAGGGTACTCGGGAGATGAGTGCCTATCGGGACATCGCGACGGTTGTCACGGATTCGAGGGTGGTTCCGGGTCGTGACAATCATGATTAGGTATTGAGGCATGACATTTGTTATCTCTGAGTAGCAGATGACATAACTTTCAAAAAAAAAGAAAAATAATATGTGACATATGTAATAAGATGTATATATATATAAAGGATTTTCAATGATTTAAGAAAGAATCAAGGTAACAATACAATGATTGTATGGTAACCTAATAAATCACGTTGATTTAATTTATAATCTATACAGTTTTATAATTGTATTAACTTCCCAAGATGGTATGATAGATATGATTTGAATTTGTAAACTAATTCTTAAAACCGACTTGTAGTTGAACGCCATCCTCAACAATGACAATATGTCAAAATTTAAGTCCAATAAAAAATCTTTATATACTTGAATCTACAAATTGTAATTGTTTTTGGTTAAATTAATTGCAATTAACTCAAAAACGTTGTTAGTGCACTCAATCAGCATACAAGTTGGGGTCAGTCTCGGTTGGTGCATCCAATAGAACATAACGTTTAACAGATTGCAACATCCAATGCTAATGTCCATAGCCGACTGAATATTTCACATTTCTCATTACAATAAACCCAAATCATGCTGAATAGTTTTTGGTTATTCTTTCAATTAACATGGTTTTTGTTTCAGGACTTGATCACTGGTTATTGTTTTGTAAAAGAATTGGTTTTTGATAAGTATTAGGTATCCTACGAAATAAAGTTTCAATCAGTTATGGCAATTTCTATTTCATAAGGTTCTTATTGGTTATATTTTGTAGTTCTATTTTACAAGTAAAATATAATTTAGTTATCATTGTCACAACTAGGTGCTTCGCCCTGTAAATCCTTCCACATTAGCTGCTTTTTACATTGATTCATGTTGATCACTGTCCCCATGTTGTATGCTATAGTGCTTATAACTTACTGTCTAAAAGGACTACACACCTTAAATAAGCCATTTGATTGCATAAACTTTTGAACGATTGCATTTACATTAACAGGAGTGACTTTTGACCCCAGTTGATTTCATGTGTTTCCTGACATGTTGAGCCTTGAAAAGAAGAAGTCTTCTGCTTTGGCAAGCATTGGGTACTTGCAGAACTTCCCATTCACAAAAATACTGCATGAAAGAGAAAAGTGTTTGTTGATACCAAGCATGCAAGAAAGAAAAGATTCATTTTAGCTCTCATTGTTCTGGAGAATAGAAACATTATTGCATCTTTGCTGAATGTCTTTAGTTTATGCATTCCTCGGTAAATTCAAATGAAAATAAAAAAATTAAGGGAAAGCATACCCGCATTTTTAGTGTCATTGAGGGCTACACAAAAGTCTTGAAGAGGGCCAGGGTAAGAGGCAGAGGCAAATGAGGAAGCCAGAGCCAAAAAGTGAAAAGGTGCAAGGAAATAAACACCTTTCATCGTAGCTTGGCAAGTTCCTAGATTCAATTCTTCCAAGTTTTCTTGCTTTGGGTGAGTAAACTTTTTGAAAGCATGCCTATTTATAGGTTGGAGTCTTTGAACAAGTATTTGATTTTTCTCATCAAGGACTTTCCAAGTCAGCAATGACTTGGGGTTTTTTTTTTTCCCTTTAAATTTGTGGACGAATCATTCCTCAACAACCATGCATCTATATCCTCTTCGAACCCCCACTTCCAATGCTTACATCACTGCATTTTGACATGGAAGTGGTCCTCTTGTACACATCAAAAGTTCCCTTCCTTTCCTTGTTTGTGAACACTGGTACTGAATTTAAACTAACCTACTTCATTGACTTTAGCACAAATTGATAATTCCTACAGGCTATCGGCACTTCAGCCAATTTATCTTGCAATTCAAAAGTTGACAACTTTCCTAACAAACACTTCTTCCTTTTCATAATATTTAAATTAAACGTGCTTGCATTTGCAGCTGTGGCAGATGACACATGCAACTAGTCCATTGCACTTAAACGGAAATTTAGGCTACAAATTTATGATTCAATAAATCATATTCGGAGAGCAACTCAGATACAAAATAATGTTCTATATTCATAAAGAAATATGCAATAAAACCAATAATGTGACTGAAGTAGTTCTATTGCCAAAAATTGAATGTGGCAAAAAGGATGTAACAAACCTGTAAGGCAGAGAGATTCTGTAAAGTTTTTGTCTCAGTTGACAAAGTCTAATGTGACATGCTCCTGGACAATAAAACATATGGCCACTTTGACTAAAAGAGCAAGGTTTCTTGCAAGATTAACCTTGCTAGAATTGGCAAATTGCAAAATTTGACCACTTCTTGAAGAATGGAGTATTTTGAACTAATCACTGAAGCAACAGTTTGAGAAGTATGGATGTGAGGTACAATCAAGATATAGGCCCTTCTAAAGTGCATACTAAACCCAGGCCTGAATAAGCTAAAGTGACATAATTAGGCTATGTTTTTCTACTTATTATTTTTTCTTTTCTTTTTTGAACTGTTGTTTAAGTAGAAAAGCATAATGCTAAACTAGTCAGTTAATTAGCTAAATACTGCAAAGAGAAACAAATAATAATAATTATCAAAAGATCACAGAAATCCTGAGCATAAACAAGGGTTATAAATTGTCAGAAAAATCTTCTAAACTTTGTTTTACAAAGTACAAACGTATGGCTTTAAAAAGAAGAATAAGTAAATTTATTTGTTCCTTTTATCTTCCTTTACAATATCCGATAACTATAAAAAGCAAACCAAGTTGAGCTGATTTCAACATCCAAACATCAGTGTTCACAACATTCAAACATCTAGATGAGAAAGTATTGGAAAATTGTTGTTACTTTAATACACTTTGTCCTTGTTGGGTGAGAGTTACTCCTGTTATTAAATCATCATTCACATTATTGTTTGATAAAAGTTTGGCACGCACACATTAGTTACCCTTGAGTTCTTGTAAGGTCAGGCATCATTTGCCCAAATTCAAGGATCCATGTCGTAGGTCACACACTCACTTAAAAGCTTTAGTAACTAATAGGTCTCATTTCACTGTGATCGTTTATATCAATAATTGTTGTAATCTCACTACATCATGTTAACACCTAATGCTTCCTGATCCTGTTGTTTCCTCAAGATGCATTTAAGGTCTTATAGTTTGGAGAACTGACTTGTAAACTTAGGAAACCTGCTTATCATGCATCTGAAAGGATCAGAATTATTATTCCTTTAAGGTTTCCTTTGGAAGAAACAGGAGGAGAGGTTGTGGGATGTTAATTGTAAACATTTTATTTAACCTGCCCTGCACTCTTTATTTGCCAACTTTATAGTCTTGTTTGCTAACTATTCTGATGTAATACCTCCTATAAAAAAATAATAAAAAGACTTTTTGAAAATAAAGTAGATATATTTTAGTTGATGTCAGATTGCGTTGTCACGTTTAAAAGAAAATCAATCAGTCTTATCTTATCATATTAAAAAAAAATCAGATAATTTTATTATATTTTAAAATAAAAGTAATTAGTTTTATTTTAACACGTTTAAAAGAAAAGGTAGAAAACTCATTATCGGTTTATTGATCAGACTCAAACTATAAGCAGTCAGAAAAGCTTCACACTAAAGAAGAAACAGAGGAAAGGGAAAAAGATTCAAGAGATTGCTGATTAAGGTATGTTATGATTGTATTTTTCTAGTTTTGGTACAAAAATCTAAAATTATTTATATTTTTTTAATTTTTATTCAAATCCGACACTTTTCTAGTGACTTTCCAGTGTCATGATGGGTACCAATGGTATCTTGATTTTCGAATTGAGCATGCAAAATGTATATATATGATTTTCGCATGTAGGATTTTAGAATGTGAACTTTTGCAAAATATGATTTCTGATTTTGAAATATAAATATGAATTTTATCTAACATATGCATATATGATTATCTTTGTGATTATATATATAAGTACTTAGTTTGAAATAAATATGCTTTCGATATGCGTGATATGTGTTTTGTGAAAGTGAATGTTATCTTTTTATGAATTTGGGTAATCAGAAAATATATTTTGTTTTATTTCCTAGTATGGCTATGTTATGATCCTGCCAATGGGAGTTAAATATTGGTCATGTCGACATGTATTATGTAGTTAGAGATCGATCTCCCAACCACACCACCGGTTATAGAATAGTGGCATGGGGTTAATTGTGGTTTCGATATGATAATGACCCATGCCACTGGAGTTAATTGTGGTTTCTGTTATGATTATGACTTATGTTATAGGGATTAAGTATGGTCCTAGTATGTTACGGGAAACCATTATATCCACAATAATTGTGAAATCATATTTTGTCCATTGTCTTAAAATTTTGGAATTAAGATAGTTTTGTTATTTGAATTAGATTATCCAAAATTCTATTTATGATATTTATTTGAGAATAAAAAAAATTTAGTCTAAATGTTTTGTGCATACTTAATTTAGCTGAAGGAATGTTAGTCACTTACTGAGCTATTAGACTCACTCCTTTCACTTTTTCAAGTAGCGATTTGGTCAAACATATGAGAAACTTTGAGAGTGATGTTTCTTCGAGGGTGATGTTTCGTAGGCTAGCATATGGTGTTAGTTTACTTTACAATTGTTTAAATGTTATGAACATTTTACCTACCTTAAATTGTTATTTAGGATTTTATCTTAATATTTTAGTTTTCAGAATTATTATATTCATATTTTATAAATATATTTAATCTATTTTAGTTACTTAATTAAGATATATGTTTTGAGCCTTGCTTGCCTATAAGGTTATATCTTGCAGGTGTGTAGCGTCTGTTGTGCCTTAAGTCTGAGGCGTGACACCTGATTAACTTGGCTCGCTAATTTTCTAATGGGGTCTGCAAATATCAACTTCACCAATTGTACATTTCTCCCTCTTGACAGCATTGCACTATTAACCACTAATTATAAATTTCCCTCCACATGTTCAAAGGAGACAGAATACATAGAATGCAGTGTTGTGGCTTAAAAAATTTTAAAATATAGAATGCTGAACACAGCAATGGAGAGGTACAAATGTAATCACTTGATGCATTATTATTAGGTTTATGACAATAGCAAGGAAGATGGATGACACATTATTCGAAATAAAAAACAACCATATCTTATGGATTCATGACACATTATTCAAATTAATTGTTGTCCGGCCAGAACCGGGACTGAAGAGAGGTAACAATATTCTTGTCCAGCTGGAAGGCCTTGGTGAGAACATCAGGATTGATGGGAGGGTTTGAGCCAAAGACTGCCTTTGCAATAGTGATAACTCCTGGATTTTGGCTGCTGAGAGCAGCCAAGGCAACTGCATTTGTTTTCCCTACATTGAGCTGGAAGTGGATGAGACCAATTGGGAAAACAAACACATCTCCAGGGTACAAGACTTTGGTGATGAGACGATTCTCCGGGTCGGATGTAACAAAGCCAACATAAAGTGTGCCCTCTAAAACTACTAGGATCTCAGAGGCACGAGGATGAGTGTGAGGGGGGTTTAGGCCTCCGTACGGAGCATAGTCAACTCGAGCCAGAGATATGCCAAGAGTGTTAAGTCCTAGTATTTGTGCAACATTGACAGGAGTCACAGTTGATCCCACTTGATTTGATGTGTTTCTGGGGATATTGAGCCCTGGAAAGAAGAAGTCTTCTGGCTTGGCAAGCTTTGGGTCCTTGCAGAACTTCCCATTTACGAACACTGCATCAATGAAAGTAATGTTAGTTAATTATGAAGAAAAATATTGCTCGGAATGGAAATTATAGCCATTGACATAAAATAATAATTAACATGAAATTCCTGAGAAACAAAACATAATACTACAACATACCGCCATCCTTGGTGTCATTGATGGCTACACAGAAGTCTTGGAGAGGGCTAGGGTCATAAGCTGAGGCTAATGACCAAGCGAAGGCCAAGAAGGCAGAAGCTACAAGGAAAAGTTGAACTCCTTTCATTACAATTCGGGTGGCAGGAAATCTATCCTACGTTGTGGAGCTGTATGCTACGACTTGGGAGAGGGGTGAGAAATCCTGCATGGCAGAAAGGTCTATTTATAGATGGAAAACAAATGAACTGGTCCTTGTTTCCTCTCAATGAAGTTGGTGACTACTGGCCATGTGCCTTTGCAACTAGTTATTTTCTATTTCGGAGATGAATCTTTCTTCAACAACCGCACTTTCTAGTCCCGTTTTCTTCATCCATGGCTTACATCGTTTTAATATTGTCGTGGAACAGGTCTTAATTCACTTAAGACTTCTGGGTATCTTTCCTGTATTTTTCTTTTTGGATTGAAGTTTTATGCGTTGATTGATTCTGTGTTGCCCTTGTGGAAAGAAATGCTAGAAACAAATTCATATTTGATAACCTGCAGTTGGGGTATAATTCTTCACATTATGAAAAAGTCATAACTTATTTGCGACGTCGTTGAAATTACAAACATTTATAAAAAATTTTGGATTAGGTAGCAAATAAATGTTTCCTAAGTAAATAAGTTTATAGATATTTAGGAAGTGCATCACATACCATCAAATATGAACTGATCATAAACAGTTTTGCATAGTCTTCTTCATACCTTAAACTTTTTCTTTTTCCTTTTTATTCATTATTTGAGTGAGATTTATTGATTTATATCTGGAGTTGCTGCAAATAGCCGGTAAAGTTTTGTCTGTTGAACTCAATTCATTCCTTATAATTAGCATGATCTAAGAAGTGCTAATGAGACAAAAACTTATGCTACATTTAAGGTTTCTAGCTTTATCCCCAATCAACATATTATATAGTCTCAGTTGACAAAGTCTAATGTGACGTGTTCATGAATACTCAAACATATTATATTAACCAGGGAAGCAAATGCTCAAAGTCAAATGGCAAAATAGTTAATTATGTTGCATAACATTATTAATGAACAATAAGAATAGTTGTTAAAAGTATTGGTAGGTGATAACGACATTGAGCTACAAAAAAATTATTAACAGATTATACTATGCAGATCCTGTTCATTGAATTGCAACTACCAATTGTGACTGTGTAATGTGTAATGACTCAAATTTGCCTAGTCAGTCTTCTAGACGTGAAAAAGAAAAAAGAAAGTCAACTTGAATTCTAGCTTCAAAGACTTTGAATCATATTTATATGAGTGATGGCACGTTATTATTTAATATAAATCTGTTGCTGACATTATATATGTATCCTTTGTAATTAATCTCCATTTGGAAATGGCATATTATCTTATGATGTGTTCTGAGAAGAGTTTCACATTTCATGGCAGCTTTTACCTGTCATTAGATTAACGTAGGACAGAGAAGCATACGCAGTTAATTGGATGCCACAAGAAATTAAGAACAGAAGCATTTCTCTTGACATTTGTAGACTTGTCTTTCAAATTTGTCATGACTCATGAGTTCTTGTAAGATCATTCAATTTTTAAAACAACTGAATTACTGAAAAAGGAGTAAAGGAGCAAGTAACCAACATGCTGATTGTGTGCAAGGCCCTGAGCTAACAGATGTAGTAGATAGCTATGGCAAGATGTAGCAGCAAGGACAAGGCATTTGCACTTTAATAAATTAGACAAACTGACAGCTTTGTTTTAGGCTTATACAACATTGTTCAAGATCTAATTACATCAATAAGCAATTGACTTCACCGAGTCATAAAATCAATTCATTTCTTGACACTAGGACAAATTTCTCATTCTATTCTTTTAGCTGCCATGATTTTAAGGTTCATATCTTTAGTCATCAGCAAAATACAATAAAGGAATAAGCAAACCACGGCTCAGCAAGTATAGTTGCACATACCTTACTGGATCAAGTATTGTTTTCAATATAACATATAGATCATTCAAGGGCATTTCAATAAATCAGGGTTCCAAATGGTTAAAGAATCCTTACATACAAAAATAGATAACATTGTGAGTTATTAAATCATTGATCATCATATATCATTTTTGAAATATTATTCTAACCAATCATAGATTCAATCTTTTAAACTCGTAAAAATTCATCTTAACTGTTGTCACTATTATATCCCATGACAAGAGCTGTATCGACTAATCATTTTCATCATCGTTACTAACTATTATATCCCATTAGTAGGGCTGTTTGCTAACAATTATATCTTGTTAGCAAGGTCGTAAAACTAGTTCTGGAGTCGATTATCCCACTTCCCAAAGATTATTTCATAGCTCTTAAAACATTCTTTAAAGATGATCAAGGTTTCCTTTCATTCATAAATTGATTTCATCACATAAATCAATCAAAGCATTCATAGAATGATGTTCGTCATATGTATAACTCAAATCATTCGAAAATCCAATTTTCCATTACATGAGTAAACCAAATTATTCATAAGTCAATATTTATCATATTATTAAGCTCAAAATAGAAAATAATCATACACTTGACTCTATTTTCAATATACTGAAATAATGAAATAAGACATTTAATTCATTTAAGAAATATACATATACGATGGTTTTGAAACAAGTAAGGTATGTGGAGATATACTTACCACCCTTGGTTCTAACAAACTCGCTTCCTCCCAAAATAATCAAAAGCCTAATAATAATTATTTAAACATATTAGCAACCATCTAACTCTCTAAAATTTCTTTATCATCTGAAACTACACAAAATAATCCAAACTCTCCTATATCAAAAATCTAGACAATTTGCACATCATTCACTAAAATAACCATATCTTAAGCTATGAAAGTCGAAAACAAGATTCGTTTAGTGCCTCAGAAACTAGACTTGATAACCTTTCTATCCATATAAATCTCAAAACTTATTTCACTGTAACAAAAGTGCAGAAAATTTTTTAAATGGCCCCTGGAGTTGCTGCCAGGCAGTTTGCACTGTCTTTTCAAAAAAATTATTATCTTTGCATTGAAAATTCGGAATCCACTTCTGTTTCGTTCATTAGAAAATAGACTCATGTAGCTTTCCAACCATATATAACTCAACAAGTGAAACTCTATAAATCATTTCATAATCAGACTCAAATTGACTGGATAGTACATGATACTTGATGCTACAAATAGATTTTCCTTTTCAATTTCAATCCAAATTCTTGTAAATTAATCACGTGTTTTCTTTTTATTTAAAAGAGGGTTTTACTCACCTTGTAATGATCAACCCAGAAAAGCTTTTGAATGCTTATTCTTCAAGTTGTTCTTAAAAATCCCCAAATAGTACATGATACTTGATGCTACAAATAGATTTTCCTTTTCAATTTCAATCCAAATTCTTGTAAATTAATCACGTGTTTTCTTTTTATTTAAAAGAGGGTTTTACTCACCTTGTAATGATCAACCCAGAAAAGCTTTTGAATGCTTATTCGTCAAGTTGTTCTTAAAAATCCCCAAATCTTACACCATAGTATATAGTTTTAGCTTTTTCCATTAAGGTGGCTGCCTATATTTAAATAATATATTTATATTAACCCTAATGGTATTTTAATAACTTCGATAAGTTGGTACGTTCAACTTCAATCCAATTAATTGTGTCCAAAATATCGCTAAGAAGACAAGACATGTCCCTCACTTTGTAGAGTACCTTGGTAGATATTAGGTGGAAAAATAAAAAAAAGAACAGAGTTGTTGAGGTGTAGAACGTTCTCTCAATATGCTTGTGAGACTAACTAAGGTTTTTTATTTTTATTTTCTTTAATGGCCAGACGAGTTGATGAGTTGTTAGACAATCTAGAATTGGAATATATTCATAAGGATACTAAAGAGTTAAATCGTAATGAATTGATTTTATGACTCCATGAAGTCGGTTGCTTATTTCCAATGGAAAATCCAGATTCCGGTAACATTTTTGGCTGTTTCTTTGAGGGCTTTTGTAGCATAAAATGAGATGTTTAATTTGGCGTCAATGGCTCAGTTAGGGACTTCCTATGTTAAGAGAATTAAAGCTTCAAATTAAGCTCAATGATATTGAAAACTTAAAAATCTGGGTATTTCTGTAACGATTTGATAATTTTGGCTTTCGAAACTTGGGAATTTTATGTTCTTTTTAATCGAAACAAATTTTGGTGTTGTAGTACGATATGAACACTTCAAATTGGTGTTGATTTTGTCACTCGAAATAATTTGGGCTGAGAGTTATAAGAGCTCAAAATAGGCCAAACGGCCATCTAGATTTTGAAAATTTTAAAAAATAAATTTTTTTATTTTTTTTAAAATTCAATTTTAATTAATATGTGATAAATTCTGTCGTAAACTTCATAAATATTGAATTTTTTATTTCTAATATATTTTTATGTCTAAAGGTATATATATTTATATTTTATAAACTTATTTCTTAAGTTAGTAATTTTATAAAAATATCAAAAATTAAGGAAAAATTACAAATATGATTCTATATGAAATTAATATTATATCTTGATCAGCAATTTAGAATCTTTACTAATTTTATGATTTAAATTTAATTCTCAATTTTATTTGATTTTCATTAACTCAAACAAAAAAATAAAATGTTACCTTATTAATTGAAAATGTTTTTAAATTGCAATAGAGGTTGCTATACACCTTAAGTGCTTAGGATGGTCAACCAAAAGTCACTTATCAAATTTGTTTGTAAATACAATTTTGATATTCGTTTATATTTCTTGAAATATTAGGCAACTAAGAGGATTTTCTGATTTATTGCTGAAAAGTAAAATTGACAAAATCATGTAAGTGATTGATATCTCTTTGGTGTTTTCACACCCTAAAAATTAACCTTAATGTGAAATTGAATTTCATATATTATGTATAATATGTTTTGTCCTATGATTTGTAAAAATCAGATTGAGCATCCAAAATGTATATATATGATTTTCATATGTTGAATTTTAGAATATGAATTTTTACAAAATACGATTTTTGATTTTGAAATATAAATATGATTTTATCTAACATATGCATATATGATTATCTTTGTGAGTATATATATAAGTATTTAGTTTTAAATAAATATGCTTTCGATGTGTGTGATATGTGTTTTGTGAAAGTGAATATTATCTTTTTGTGAATTTGGGTAATCAGAAAAAATATTTTGTTTTGTCTCCTAGTATGGCTATGTTATGATCGTACCAATAGGGGTTAAACGTTGGTCATGTCGACATGTATTATGTGATTAGAGATCGATCTCCCAACCGCACCACCAGTTACAGAATAATGATACTTGTGATGTCTATTCAAAACAGCTAATGGCTGCTTTTGATATACTTATGACCCATGCCATTGGGTTTAATTGTGATTTCGATATGATTATGACTCATGCTACTAGGGTTAATTGTGGTTTCTGTTATGATTATGACCTATGCTATAAGGGTTAAGTATGGCCATAATATGTTACAAGAGACTATTAAATCTACAATAATTGTGAAATCATATTTTGTTCATTGTTTTAAAATTTTGGAATTGAGATTGTCACGACCCGGAACTCCCATCGAGCCTGTGACAACTGCCGCGAGGTCTCGATAGGCACTCATCTCACGAGCGCAAACCGAGACTCCGCAAGGCATCTCGTACCAGTTTTTCACTTCCCCTATGAGTATTGATTATTAAATATCATATTCAAATGAATATAAATTGATTTTGAGTCGAAAACCGTCATGAAGTGAAATTTGCTACACGGGGGCATTTTGGTCATTTTCGACTAAAATCTCGAAATTTGGTAAAAACATAGTACACATGTAGAGAATACATGAATTGCAGTCAAAATTGAAGTCAGAAGTCTGAAACATGCATTTTAAAGGATTTAAAGATTTATTTTACTATTCAAAAATATTCAATAAAAATATTCTATTTTTCTTTTGTACAATATTTTTAGACAACTCGGGAAATAATTTTTATAGCGTAAAAGCAAAATATATTATTACATACTGTAATACAACTAACTGTAGTATGAAATTTAATTTACAATGCTAAGTGTACCCACAACAGAGAAAAACATGAAAATAGGAGTAAACCTTTGGTAACCAAAGTCGTCACTCTGACTGTCTCCTCGACAAAATGCTGATATCTACAGATGTCTGTGAGCTTGAAAGGGGGAAATTGAGGTGGTGAGTTTGACAACTCAGTGAGTAAATAAATACCATCCCCGACATCTAAAGTCAAGTAGATGGAGACAATATAAAAATATGATACCATAAGGTAGTTCATAACATCATTTTAGTACATTCATACAAAACAAATATTGATACATCAAAATAATAAGGCTTATGATTGTTTTCTTAAAAACTAGGCTTAGCCAAATCTCATACTCGCAGACACTTGATCAGAGTATCCAATCGAGCCCGCCAAGGCTGTTAAAACCATATACAAATAAAACACGTTTTTCGTTTAAAAAAACAGCCGTTCCTTGGCGTTGGCTAAGTTCAACTTCACGTGGTGGTTCGGCGTGAAGTGAACTCGATCTTTACCTCAAGAGTTACCCTCCTCGCCTCTCATACCGAGGTAAAATGAAACTGGGTTACCGTGCCCCTCTAGTAGGCTGGTCCACGAAAACCCGCCACTGCAGCGACTAAATGACCCACCAATTAATAAATAAAAATTTTGACAGCATGACATGGCAATTAAAACATTACCCAGCCTGTTAGACAAAGAAAGCAATTTACACATTTCATACAAAATAATTCCAACCATCATGCATCCCAAGATTCATAAGCCATAAACATTAATTTAAACACATAACATATGTTAAAAACCTGTCTCCATACACTCAGTGTTAAAAAAATCAGTTTTTCAATTTATAAACCATTTACAAAAATTCAATTCTTTAAAGATACAAAAATAAATAAAATCACTCTAGATCTTGAGGAAAATAGTTTATCCACTCACTGTTTTTAGAAGTCAGATATACTCCTAGTCCTGCTGGTCTGACGCGATTTGTTTACCTTTGTCGGACGATTCACCACCTACACGACACACGTGGCACGAATTTAAATGATTGATGCCAATTTATCAAAATTGATTTCAGGCTCTAAATTCTATATGAATGCATGAAATGTGATGCAAAAATTGTCCGAATAACCTTTGAAATGCGATATTCGACCTAATACGCACGGGACGTGATTTAATTCGCTAAAACCTCCGATTTATGTCCGAATCGAGTTCTTTCAATTTCTATACCTCAATTATACCCAAATTGATTTAATGCCACTGAATGTGGTACAAATTTTCGGTCTCGAACTGAAATTATAAAAATACCCCTAGTGGGTAAAAATTTCGATTTTTGCTCTAAAAATTCCAATAATTTTTCTACACCCTTAATTCATCATAATTCATATAAATACCATTAATTCTCCTCAATTCCAGTAGCAAATTCATTCCTGGAAAATTCGACATAATAGGTTTTAAATGGGGAAAAATCCTATTTCTTGCTTATTTTTGCCATTTTTTCATTTCTATACTTAACTAAACTTCCTAAACACCTTAATTCAAGCTAGAATTCAACCAAAATCTTACTCAAATTTGCCCATGGAGATTCAGTCAGCATAGTGTTCATTGGGCAAGCATGAATTTCATGCATGGAAATTGAAAAGAAATAATTGGGTAAGCTAGATCACTAAGAAAATTAAAAATTTTTACCTTTTTCACGTTGGATTACTTAAATCTTTGCACTTCCCCCTTGAAAAATCAGCCTAGGGTTCTTGGTTCTTCTTCTTTCTTTTTCTCCTTTGATGGCCGGCCAATTTGGGGTTATTTGGCTGAATTTTCATGGCTTTATATTACTTAATTAATTAAATATTCAATATTTGCACATGTTAATTTACTATTCCTTAGCTTATTATTTCTTTATTTTCTTTTTGACTTTCTTTTAGCCAAATTTCAGCCCTTATCCCCTGATTTTTCCAGGAGCTTCTAGAAAAAATTCCAATGATTTTTATAGTATAATTTTGTGAAATTACACTTTTGCGCCCGAAAAAGTGTAAAATTACATTTTTGCTTCAAAAATTGAAAAATGGCCACAAGGCATATTTTTCAATCCTCAAACTCATACCACACTCCAATTTGTCAAATTTGATCTAAATTCTCTCGAAAAATTAAATTTAGCCTTCCGGTGGAAAAATTACCCTTTTGCCCTTATTCTCCAAAATGTACCGGAATTGCATTTCCTTTCCACTTTTCAACCTCAAATTATATTTTAATTAGTCTAAATAATCAATATACATCAAATGGGGCCAAAATCCTCTTTAAAAATTTTCATTTTGACCTTTAGTGGTAAAATTACTATTTTACCCTTGTGTCCTAAAATATCGATTATTGCACTTTTTCACTGCTAAACTTTATTTTATGTTCCAATAATCATATTATATTTCATATAATTATTCTTGATCATAAAAATCAAAATCTTTATTAAAAATCTCCGTTTTATCCTGAAATTGAAAAATGACAATTTTGTCCCTAATCGGTCAATTTTCCTGATTAACCTCAAACTGAACCTCGGATTCCGAATCACTATTCTGAGAAATCCCTAGATTGTGAAATTCTCAATTTCACCTTAAAATTCTTATTTGAACTAGTCCGAGGCATAATTGACTTATCAGTGCCCCTAAAGGCAATATCGTCATTTATCTAACTTTTTAGGGCAATTCAAGATGCTAACATGCTTTCCAATGCATGTGAATGACATGTAGAAAAAATAACACAGGGTCGAGCTTTACAGAGATAGTTTTGTTATTTGAATTCGATTACCCAAAATTTTATTTTTGATATTTATTTGAGAATAAAAAATAAAAAATGTTAGCCTAAATGTTTTGTGCATGCTTAATTCAGCTGAAAGAATATTAGTTATTTACTGAACTGTTAGACTCACTCTTTCCTTCACTTTTTTTTCAAGTTGTGATTCAGTCAAACACGTAAGAAACTTCAGAGAGTGACGTTTCGTAGGCTAGCATATAGTGTTAGTTTACTTTATGATTGTTTAAATGTTATAAACATTTTCCCTACCTTAAATCATTATTCTGAATTTTATCTTAATATTTTAGTTTTCAAAATTACTACATTCATATTTCATAAATATATTTAATCCATTTTAGTTAGTTAGTTAAGATATATGTTTTGAGCCTTGCATGCCTATAAGGTTATATCTTGCAAGTGTATGGCGTCTATTGTGCCTCAAATCTGGGGTGTGACACCTGATTAACTTGGCTCAAATATCAACTTCATCACTTGTACATTTCTCCCTCTTGATAGCATTGCACTATTAACCACTAATTATAAATTTCCCTCCACATGTTCAAAGAAGACAGAATACATAGAATGCAGTGTTTTGACTTAAAAAATTTTTAAATATAGAATGCTGAACGCAGCAAACGAGAGGTACAAATGTAATCACTTGATGCATTATTATTAGGTTTATGACAATAGCAAGGAAGATGGATGACACATTATTCTAAATAAAAAACAACCATATCTTATGGATTCATGACACCTTATTCAAATTAATTGTTGTCCGGCCAGAAGCGGGACTGAAGAGAGGTAACAATGTTCTTGTCCAGCTGGAAGGCCTTGGTGAGAACATCAGGATTGATGGGAGGGTTTGAGCCAAAGACTGCCTTTGCAATAGTGATAACTCCTGGATTTTGGCTGCTGAGAGCAGCAAAGGCAACTGCATTAGTTTTCCCTACATTGAGCTGGAAGTGGATGAGACCAATTGGGAAAACAAACACATCTCCAGGGTACAAGACTTTGGTGATGAGACGATTCTCCGGGTCGGATGTAACAAAGCCAACATAAAGTGTGCCCTCTAAAACTACTAGGATCTCAGAGGCACGAGGATGAGTGTGAGGGGGGTTTAGGCCTCCGTACGGAGCATAGTCAATTCGAGCCAGAGATATGCCAAGAGTGTTAAGTCCTAGTATTTGTGCAACATTGACAGGAGTCACAGTCGATCCCACTGGATTTGATGTGTTTCTGGGGATATTGAGCCCTGAAAAGAAGAAGTCTTCTGGCTTGGCAAGCTTTGGGTCCTTGCAGAACTTCCCATTTACGAACACTGCATCAATGAAAGTAATGTTAGTTAATTATGAAGAAAAATATTTCTCGGAATGGAAGTTATAGTCATTGACATAAATAGTAATTAACATGAAATTCCTGAGAAACAAAACATAATACTATAACATACCGCCATCCTTGGTGTCATTAATGGCTACACAGAAGTCTTGGAGAGGGCTAGGGTCAGAAGCTGAGGCCAATGACCAAGCGAAGGCCAAGAAGGCAGAAGCTACAAGGAAAAGTTGAACTCCTTTCATTACAATTCGGGTGGCAGGAAATCTATCCTAAGTTGCGGAGCTGTATGCTATGACTTGGGAGAGGGGTGACAAATCCTGCATTGCAGAAAGGTCTATTTATAGATGGAAACAAATGAACTGGTCCTTGTTTCCTCTCAATGAAGTTGGTGACTACTGGCCATGTGCCTTTGCAACTAGTTATTGTCTATTTCGGAGATGAATCTTTCTTCAACAACCGCACTTTCTAGTCCCGTTTTCTTCATCCATGGCTTACATCATTTTAATATTGTCGTGGAACAGGTCTTAATTCACTTAAGACTTCTGGGTATCTTTCCTGTATATTTCTTTTTGGATTGAAGTTTTATGCGTTGATTGATTCTGTGTTGCCCTTGTGGAAAGAAATGCTAGAAACAAGTTCATATTTGATAACCTGCAGTTGGGGTATAATTCTCCACATTATGAAGAAGTCATAACTTATTTGCGACTTCTTTGAAATTACAAACATTCATAAAAAATTTTCGATTAGGTAGCAAATGAATGTTTCCTAAGTAAATAAGTTTATAGATATTTAGGAAGTGCATCACATACCATCAAATATGAGCTGATCATAAAGAGTTTTGCATAGTCTTCTTCATACCTCAAACTTTTTCTTTTTCCTTTTTATTCATTATTTGAGTTGCTGCAAATAGCCGGCAAAGTTTTATCTGTTGAACTCAATTCATTCCTTATAATTAGCATGATCTAAGAAGTGCTAATGAGACAAAAACTTATGCTATATTTGAGGTTTCCAACTTCATCCCCAAACAACATATTATATAGTCTCAGTTGACAAAGTCTAATCTGACATGTTCATGAATACTCAAACATGTTACATCTGTTCTCATCACATTCACAACATTTGTAATTTCTTGCAAGTTCAATCGACCATGCTAGACTCAAACATCTTCAATTAGCCAAAAATTAATTAGGGCTGCTTTGAATTGATCTTAGAAGTGGCCAAACTGTGGCTGGAAGAAACTGTTTCAAGAATTGTGGGTGATGGCTCAGCTGTAACTTTTACAGACATGAATAATCTTTTGAGCATTTGGTGATTTCTTTATTTGGTGTACAAACCAGGGAAGCAAATGCTCAAAGTCAAATGGCACAATAGTTAATTATGTTGCGTAACATTATTAATGAACAATAAGAATGGTCGTTAAAAGTATTCGTAGGTGATAATGACATTGAGCTACGAAAAAATTATTAACTGATTATACTGTGCAGATCCTGTTCATTGAATTGCAACTACCAATTGTGACTGTGTAATGTGTAATGACTCAAATTTGTCTAGTCAGTCTTCTAGACGTGAAAAGAAAAAAAAAAGAAAGTTAAGTTGAATACTAGCTTCAAAGACTTTGAATCATATTTATATGAGTGATGGCACATTATTATTTAATATAAATTTGTTGCTGACATTATATATGTATCTTTTGTAATTAATCTCCATTTGGAAATGACATATTATCTTATGATGTGTTCTGAGAAGAGTTTCATATTTTCATGTCAGCTTTTACCTGTCATTAGATTAATGTCGGGCAGAGAAGCATACGCAGTTAATTAGATGCCACAAGAAATTAAGAACAGAAGCATTTCTCTTGACATTTGTAGGAACTTGTCTTTCAAATTTGTCATGACTCATGAGTTCTTGTAAGATCATTCAATTTTTAAAACAACTGAATTACTGAAAAAGGAGTGAAGGAGCAAGTAACCAACATGCTGATTGTGTGCAAGGCCCTGGGCTAACAGATGTAGTAGATAGCTATGTCAAGATGTAGCAGCAAGGACAAGGCATTTGCACTTTAATATATCAAACTGACAGCTTCGTTTTAGGCTTATACAACATCGTTCAAGATCTAATTACATCAATAAGTAACTGACTTCACCGAGTCATAAAATCAATTCATTACAGATTTAACTCTTTAGTATCCTTATGAAAATATTCTAATTCTAGATTGTCTAACAACTCATCAACTCGTCTGGCCATTAAAGAAAATAAAATAAAAAAAAAAAACCTTAGTTAGTCTCACAAGCATGCTGAGAGAACATTCTACATCTCAACAACTCTGTTCTTTTTTTTTTCACCTAATATCTACCAAGGTACTCTACAAAGTGAGGGACATGTCTTGTCTTCTTAGTATATTTTGGACACAATTAATTGGATCGAAGTTGAACGTACCAACTTATCGAAGTTATTAAAACACCATTAGGGTTAATATAAATATATTATTTAAATATAGGTAGCCACCTTAATGGAAAAAGCTAAAACAATATACTATAGAGTAGGATTTGGGGATTTTCAGAACAACTTGAAGAGTAAGCATTCAAAAGCTATTTATGGGTTGATCATTACAAGGTAAGTAAAACCCTCTTTTAAATAAAAAGAAAACACATGATTGATTTTCAAGAATTTGGATTGAAATTGAAAAGGAAAATCTATTTGTAGCATCAAGTATCATATACTGTCCAGTCAATTTGAGTCTGATTATGAAATTATTTATGGAGTTTCACTAGTTAATTTATATATGCTTGGAAAGCTACATGAGTCTATTTTCTAATGAACGAAACAGAACTGGATTTCGAATTTTCAATGTAAAGATATGAATTTTTTTGTAAAGACAGTGCAAACTGCCTGGCAGCAACTCCAGGGGCCATTTCGAAAATTTTCTGCACTTTTCTACTGTGAAATAAGTTTTGAGATTTATATGGATAGAAAGCTTATCAAGCCTAGTTTCCGAGGCACTAAACGAATCTTGTTTTCGACTTTCATAGCTTAAGATATGGTTATTTTAGTGAATGATGTGCAAGTTGTCTAGATTTTTAATTTATGAGAGTTTTGATTATTTTGTGTAGTTTCAAATGATAAAGAAAATTTAGAGAGCTAGATGGTTGCTAATATGTTTAAATAACTATTATTAGGCTTTTGATTATTTTGGGAGGAAGTGAGTTTGTTAGAATGAAAGGCGATAAGTTTATCTTCATGCATCTTACTTGTTTCGATATATATATATTTCTTAAATGAGTTAAATGTCTTATTTCATTATTTTAGTATATTGAAAATAGGGTCAATTATATGATTATTTTCTATTTTGAGCTTAATAATGTGATGAATATTGACTTATGAATAATTTGGTTTACTCATGTAATGGAAAATTGGATTTTCGAACGATTTGAGTTATACATATGACCAATATTATTTAATGAATGCTTTGATTGATTTATGTGGTGAAAATCAATTTATGAATGAAAGGAAACCTTGATCATCTTTAAAGAATGTTTTAAGAGCTACAAAATAATCTTTGAGAAGTGGGATAATCGACTCCAGAACTACTTCTACGGCCTTGCTAACAAGATATAATAGTTAGCAAACGGCCCTACTAACGGGATATAATAGTTAGTAACGATCATTAAAATGATTAGTCGATACGGCCCTTGTCATGGGATATAATAGTGACAATAGTTAAGATGAATTTTTACGAGTTTAAAAGATTGAATTTATGATTTACTAGAATGATATTTCAAAAATGATATATGATGATCAATGATTTAAGAACTCACTATGTTATATATTTTTGTATATAATGATTCTTTAACTATTTGGAACCATGATTTATTAAAATGCCCTTGAATGATCTATGGTGGCGTTTGTTTGCGGGATTGTAAAGTGACATTACCTGTAATGTGCCTAATTAAATTACATTGCAGCGTTTGTTTTGTAATAGACCACTGCAATGTCAGATTGCAATGTAATCACATTGCAGTCCTTGGCTGCAATGTGATTGCAACCCAAAACAAATGCAATGTACATTACATTGCAGGCTGCAATGTTTGCAATGTTGTTAAAGACATTTTTACCCTTCAACTTTATTATTTTATTAAAAATATTTTATAATATTATAATTAAAATAAAAAAATATTAAACTAAAATATATAATATAAAAATTAAAAATTAAAAAATAAAATATAAAAAATTAAAATTTATATAATATAGGTAAAAGAAATTAAAATATAATATATATAATATAAGAAATAAAAATTAAAAAATAAAATATAAAAAATTAAAATTTATATAATATAGGTAAAAAATATTAAAATAAAATATATAATATAAGAAATAAAAATTAAAAAATAAAATATAAAAAATTAAAATTTATATAATATAGGTAAAAGAAATTAAAATATAATATATAATATAAGAAATAAAAATTAAAAAATAAAATATAAAAAATTAAAATTTATATAATATAGGTAAAAAATATTAAAATAAAATATATAATATAAGAAATAAAAATTAAAAAATAAAATATAAAAAAATAAAATTTATATAATATAGACAAAAGAAATTAAAATAAAATATATAATATAAAAATTATATTAAATAAATGAAATAAAATATACAAAATTATAATAAAAAATGATTTTAAAATATATGACATTAAAAATATATTTAAGAGATAATATTATATAAAAATTAATAATAAAGAATGCAAGTATATTAAATTTACATTTTAATAAATAAGGGTAATTTTGTAAATTAATATTACATTCCCTGTAAAATACTTGTAAAACAAACACTGCAATGTTATCTTCTCTGCATTTTAATCATATACCAAACACTGCAATGTTATCTTCCCTGCAATCACATTACCTGCAATCACATTCCCTGCAATCACATTACCTGTAATCACATTACACTGTAAAGTACCAAACGCCACCTATATGTTATATTGAAAACAATACTTGATCCAGTAGGGTGTGTGCAGCTATACTTGCTGAGCTGTGATTTGCTTATTCCTTTATTGTATTTTGCTAATGACTAAAGACATGAACCTTAAGATCATGGCAGCTAAGAGAAGAGAATGAGAAGTTTGTCCTAATGTCAAGACATTGTTAACTACTTTGAAACGCATACTATGTGTAATATATATTTAAGTTTTTAGATATTTATTTATTTTTCTTGAAGACGTTAGTTGGATCTTAATCATTAATTATGCGAATATGTTGGAATAGAATTATTATTATGACTTTAATTTTGAACTATTACAAGTATGATGAAAAGAAAGGCTTTGTATTACTTTGGGGCCTAATTTCAAGGTAACATGGCCGTGTCATGATTAGGTATTGAGGCATGACATTTTTTTATCTTCGAGTAGCAGATGACATAACTTTCAAAAAAAAAAAATAGCAGGTGACATATGTAATAAGATATATATATATATATTGTTGTAACATGCCGGGTTCGGAAACCCGAACGCTAGACGTGGGTGAAAATAAAAGAATTTAGGAGTCGCCACCAATCATCTTTTTTTTTTAGGTACGATTGGTCATCGATTAACTCGATTCTAATCGACGAAATCCTAAATTAATTTTAAGTCAATCGAAACAACGAGAACTGGTCCACGTTTTTTAGAGATGGTGTCAAACCCTGCTCTATAAAGTAATTTCAATGTCATTCACATACTCGATAGAATGTCTACATATTGAGGAAGTCCTAAGAAATCGTTCAAAGACGATATTGCCCCTAGAAGTACAGTCAAGTCGATTAAACCTCGAACAAGATAAAATCGAGATCTTAAAGATGAAATTGAGAATTTCACAGTCCATGGATGACTCAAAATGATAATTCGGAGTTCGATAATTAATTTGGAGTCAATCAGGAAAATTGACTGATTAAGAGCAAAATGGTCATTTTTCAATTTAAGGACAAAATGAAAATTTTTAAAAAAGATTTTCTTAGCCCCATTTGACATGTTTGAGTATGATATGAGTATTGAAGTACAATTGGAAGATTTAGCAGTGAAAAATATGAGTTTTCGGTATTTTTGAAGTATAGGGGTAAAATGATAATTTTGCCACCCGGAACCGAAAATTTAATTTTCGAAAGGATTTTGATCAAATTTAATTATTTAGAGTGCGACATGAATATGAGGAGTGAAAATTATGCATTATGGAAAATTTTCAATTTTTGAGGTAAAAATGTAATTTTTGAAAAGTTCAGGGGCAAAAGTGTAATTTTAGAAAAATTACTCCACCAAAACTTTGGAAAAATCTAAAAATTTCATCTAAGCCTTGGATAAGTCAAGGGAAATGAATGGTGGAGAAAGAAAGTCAAAATGATGACTATTGAAAAAAAAATTAATAAAAAATTAAAATGTGTTAAAATAAAATAATATTATTTTAATAGCTTAAAAAGACATAAAAAAATCAGCCATCTTCTCCAAAATTCGGCTAAGACCAGAAGAGAGAGAGAGAAAACAAAAATAAACCCTAGAGTGAGAGAAATCAAGAAAAAATAAGAAAATTCTAGGAAATCAAGAATAAAAAGGTAATGTTTTTCATTTCTAACTTAATTTCTACCTTACCCATGCAATTTCCCTTATTTTCCATGGTTAAATTGCATATTTTCATGGTGATTTCATGGCTGGTCCAATGGGTTTAGAGAGAGAAAGTTGTTAGATCAATTTGATTTTGAACTATGTTAGTGTTCAGTGTTAGTTTAGCATGTTTATGAGTAAAACAATAAGAAAAATATTCATTTTCTCCATGAATTTCTCTAGGCCGAATCTAGCCAATGGTGTGTGAGGATGAGGTTGACTTTATTTTAAGAGAATTGGATGGAAAAATGATGAATTATGAGGTTGGAAATTAAATAGGAATTTTCGGTGCAAAAATTAGAATTTTTACCACTAGGGGTAAAAGCGTAATTTTTAGTTCGAACTGATAAATTGGACCAAATTCACAGTCATTGAGATATTGTGGATAGAATTGGATCATTGAAATTGAAATGGATGGAATTGGAGTTGTATTGGAGATTTTAGGAATTTATACCGTGTATAGGCAAATTAGGTCGAATACCGCAATTAAGCAATTGTCTAGACATTTCACACCCTATCTAGTGCATATGCATGGATAAGAGCCTGAAATAATTTATGATAAATTGACACAATTTATTGAATTTTGTGTCATAGATTGTGAATAGGTGGAGAGTCAATTATTTCGGGTAAGAGACTGCACCTGAAAACGGAGGATAGGAATATTTCTACTCCTAATACAGTGAGTAAACTTACTATTGTCTTAATTATCTAGAGTAGTTTTATTTAATTGTGTGATTTTATGAAAAATGGTTTAATTGGAAAATTATTGTGTTTTATGGAAAAAATATGATTTTATAAATTAATTTTATAAATTTCTGAAAATTGAATAATGATTTCAAAAATAAAGTAATTGGAGAACCACACTGTGATTTGTGTTGTTTATCCATGATTTTAAATTTAATGGCTTATGATACATGTGAGCATGACTTGTTGTTTTTATGATTTGAAGAATATGTGAACTGCTTTGATTTGTCTTGAATGTGTTATGTGCGCCATGTCATGCTATTGTGATTTTTATTGATTGGTGGATAATTAAAGTGGGCACTGCAGTGACGAGGGTTCTGTGGGCCGCCTATTGGAGGGGCACGGTTCTCATTTATTGAGCTTACCTCGATTGGAGAGGCGCATAGGATAACTTCCGAAGGAGGATTTGAGTACACTTGATGCTAGCCACCACGTGAAAGTGAGACTCAGCCAAAGCCAAGGAACAGCTGTGTTGTCAGAGGTAAAATATGTTTGTGTGTGTGTGACAATAAACAGCCTTGGCGGTCTCGGTAAAGATGCCTCCGCGGGGTATCCTTGAGAATGGGTTTTGGCATGAGCCAAGTGGCAGGAAACTTGGAAGAGGAAAGCAGAGAGCCTTCGTAAGGCGAGGCGAGATGCACCTCTAGCCGAGTATTCTGATAAGCCAAGTGTTTGAAAAGCGCATAAGCCATATTGAGAAATTAATTGAAAAATAATTGTTCATATGGGTTGGGATGAATTTCCAAGTTGTGAAATGTAATTTGTGAAGGGATATTTTTATTGTCTCATATTACTCGGTTTTAGATTATTTTGATAATGTCTGTCTACTCACTGAGATTATATAATCTCACCCCTTCTTCCTATACATTTTTCAGGCTTAGGACAGTTTGTAGATAGTCGAGTAAAACGAGAACTAAGCTCGGAACTACATCATAGAAAGTAAGAGCTCACAGTCTTACGTACTCTTGGTTAATTGGGGCCCACGTGTCAATGTAAATGAAATCTTATACTTTGGTTATTTATATTACAGTTTATAAGAATTTATTTTGATTTTACACTGCAAAAATCATTCATGGACTTCTCTATAAAAATTGTTTTATAAAATAATAGAATATTTTATTCAATATTTTTATTATAAACAAATAGTTACATTTTTGTTTTAAATACCGGTTTTAGATAGTAAAACTTATTTTTTATTTTGAAATATGTGTTTTCTACTCACTTACTACGTTTTTTGTAAATTTCGAAATTTTTGACAAAAAAATGACGAAGATGCCCCTGTGAGGTAAAAATTATTTTCTACGGTTTTGAGTCTGGAAAAAAGGTTAGAATTTTCTAAAACATGATTTCAGTAATGGTTGCTCACAAGGGAAGTGAAAAAGCTGATGCGAAAGCCTTGCGAGGTTCCGATTGGCATTCGGGGCGATGAATGCCCATCAGAACATCACGGCAGTTGTCATGAGCTCGAGAAGGGTACCGGGTCGTGACAGATGGGTTCAGGAGTGCGGTTACGCATGGAGAAAGATTAGCACCTCTGTAGCGCCCGCTCCATGAATGGTACCATTTAACCTTAAGTTATTCTATTACGATCTTATTTTAATTTTATTATTATATTTCTTTAATCCTCGCTTAGTAAATAATTTTTATTGGGTGGGTTGAATGAGTCTTTTATTCGGTTTTACGTATGCAAGTGATGCAATCGTAAAATGATGTCATAATTTATTCAATTTATAATAATGGTGTCGATAATATTTTATTGAAAAATTATTCGAAGACTATCCCAACACTTTGGTGAAGTCTCGATATTTTCCTCACCTAGGGATATCCTCGGAAGAACTCGTCTCTACAAGCTCTTCGAGGAAATCCCATCATCGAAACTCCCGCCTCATTTACAAGATAAATGTGGTATGTTATGACAGGATAAAAATGATGATATCTATATGCATGCGTTTATTGACTTAGGTGGTTCGTAATTTATTAAATTACGTGGTTAATAGTTTAAGATAATTTATCACATTATTTGTATTTATTATCATTTGTTACTTTTTTTGAATTATTTATTTATTTTTTATTTTTTATTTTTATTATTTTATTATTTCATTTCATTTTTTTATCTCTTGTTTTCTATTTAAACCTATATTTTTTAATTAACATTATTAATTAGTAACTTACTTAATTATATAGTTTATCAAAATTTTATGATTAAATTAACTTTATTTGTTAATATTTATTTAAACTAATTAACTAATTATATTAATTTAATAAGTGCAACATTATATAAATTTATTTTTCTTCTAATATATATTTTCAATAATGATTATTTGAGTAATGAGTATTAGAGTATAGAGTTCGGATTTATCCCGACGCTTCGATGAAAATCTATCTCGAACTCCTCACCTAGAAAATTTACCTAAAAAAGGCAATTCTTTACCCCCTTTTAAATTGAATTCTATCATTGGATACTCAAAATAATCATTTTTATATTTATGTCATATCTTATATTTTATATATATATATATATACACATACACAACCATTGTTACTATTATTTTTTACTACTATTTATTTTTTTTGTTTTCTCATTATTATTTTTATTATTTTTTTTATGTTTATTTTTTAATTTTTTAACATTTAATTAAGCTCTCATATTTTATATATAAATATAATTTTGAGGAAATTGTGAGAAATGGACACCCGAGTAACCGCACTTCAACAATGACCCTCCATATAATTTTAACTGTTTGTAGACAATATTTGGGGCAACTTGACAAGAATACCCTTTAGACCAATTAATCCAAATCAGGAGTGAGCGTCTCGGTCTCTTTATCCTCTCCCGCCATTCAGATTAAAATTCCAAAATTAAATCTCGATTCAGCTATCCCTCCGTCCAGCTCTCCAAGGCCATTGGGGTATATATCTCGCCGTCTAGCTGTCGCCATCGAGGTCTATATCGCCAGCGAACTTTCTGAGGTTCCCAAAGTGCGGAGATGGAATCAAGGTATGTGTTATGGCTTCTTGGTTTTATTATTGGGGTCGAAAGGTGACCGGCGTCGCGTGACTGGTTCACATGTATGCGTCCAGACACTTTGGTAGGAATAGACCTCCAATCAACAGCCAATAGATGGAATCAAGGAGATCTTTCTTCCTCCTGTACTTCCTCCGCCCTCTGCTTGTACTCCCTCCGCCCCTTTCAGCACTCCCTCATTGCGCTATCTGTACTCCATCTTCCTCAACCTAACTGCGTGAGGGGAAGAGGGAGTACAGGAAGAGGAAGAAAGAGTACTGGAAGAGGAGGAGGCTATACAGGCGCAGGGCGGAAGGAGGTTGCCTCCAATCAACAGCCAATAGATGGAATCAAGGAGATCTTTCTTCCTCCTGTACTTCCTTCGCCCTCTGCTTGTACTCCCTCCGCCCCCTTCAGCACTCCCTCATTGCTCTATCTGTACTCCATCTTCCTCAACCTAACTGCGTGAGGGGAAGAGGGAGTACAGGAAGAGGAAGAAGGAGTGCTGGAAGAGGAAGAGAGTGTACAGACGCAGGGCGGAAGGAGGTTGCCCCTTCGCCAATATCCTGGGTTAGATCCGCGGAAGCCTGTAGACTTTCTAAATTATCCTAGATTGATTAAGATAATTGATTAAAATGCTTACTGGTTCCCTGTATTTATAGGCATGAATGATGACTCTTCGTTTTCTACACCCATATCCCCATATAAGTGCAATTAATGGGGGCGGCACCTGTTCGGCCTAGCGTTTCATCTCCCCATCTGTATCTACCTCTTAAAACCAAAACCCAGGCCAAACATCATAACAGGCCGAACATGTAGCGTGACTGGTTTTTATATATAGCATGACCAAAAGTAATGCGTGACTGACTTGTGCAATTTATCTCGTTTTGATGCTTTTGGTCACGAGTATTTGGGCATTGCGTGATTGGTTTTTTATATATAACGTGACTGGTTTTTATGTATAGCATGACATGTTGTAATGCGTGACTGACTTGTGCAATTTATCTCGTTTTGATGCTTTTGGTCACTAGTATTTGGGCATTGCGTGATTGGTTTTTTATATATAACGTGACTGATTTTTATGTATAGCGTGACATGTTGTATTGCGTGACTGACTTGTGGAATTTATCTCGTTTTGATGCTTTGTCACGAGTATTTGGGCATTGCGTGACTGGTTTTTTATATATAGCGTGACTGGTTTTTATGTATAGCTTGACATGTTGTATTGCGTGACTGACTTGTGGAATTTATCTCGTTTTGATGCTTTGTCACGAGTATTTGGGCATTGCGTGACTGGTTTTTTATATATAGCGTGACTGGTTTTTATGTATAGCGTGATATGTTGTATTGCGTGACTGACTTGTGGAATTTATCTCGTTTTGATGCTTTTAGTCACGAGTATTTGGGCATTGCTTGACTGGTTTTTTATATATAGCGTGACTGGTTTTTTATATATAGCGTGACTGGTTTTTATGTATAGCATGACATGTTGTAATGCGTGACTGACTTGTGCAATTTATCTCGTTTTGATGCTTTTGGTCACTAGTATTTGGGCATTGCGTGATTGGTTTTTTATATATAACGCGACTGGTTTTTATATATGGCGTGACATGCTGTATTGCGTGACTAACTTGTGCAATGCACATCTTGTAACGAGGCTTACGTTAACTGGTTTTTAGGCGTGGCATGAATGTGTATTATACATTGCAACACTTATTCTGTTAAATTTCATCTGCCAGCCAAATGTGACTTAGGCATTGCGTAAGTTGTTTTTTTTTTTTTTTGCATTATTGGGAACTTATGTTTAAAAAAAATTGGCTGATTGTGACAATTATTTTTGGACAAATTTCAGCAGCGTGCCAAATGTTAAGGTTATGATTACATACGGTGGTCAGTGGGTCGATGACATTTACAAGGGTGGTGATACACGAGTTAGGGTTGTTGGGAGTGATTTGTCATTATCAGGCCTAGTGAAGCTGGTTGAAGAAGTTGTCGGGGTCGACGCACAGAAGAATGAAATTGATCTACATGCATCGCTGAGACATGCTGCAGGGGTTTCCCGCATAGTTATCAGGGATGATGAAGATGTAGCAAGTATTCTGCGAGATGAGAGGGCAGTTGCTGTGTTTGTGACAGTTAAGGCAGGAAAGGGAAACGATATTCGACATGAACATGGTATCCAACATAGTCATCGCCTACAACAGAATGGTAATTATTCTGACATACCACAGCATGCATTGCCTAACATACAACCATGGCAATCACGTTTGACATATCGTCAAGAGTTTGAGCAGGCCGGGACACACCTGAGGTGTCTGCAAATGATGTCTGCACAATTCCGATCAGAATGTGCATCGAATGAATTTCATGGTACACTGCAACAAACAAATCTATCAAATGGAGCTTCAGTTGGTCAATCGCCGTTCGTAAAGGACACTGTGATGGTTGTTAGCGATGTCGATGCATCTGATGAGATTGAAGATGATGTTGAAGAGGATGACACGGCGGATACACATGATGACTTGCACGATGCATGTTCAGATGATGACGGGGGTGAGCACATTGACCTCCCTGCTTTCAATCGTGCAGATGGCAGCACAGGACATGCCACAACTGTTGCGTTAGAAGGGGTTCAGTTCGAAGACCATGCCACAACTGTTGCGTTAGAAGATGTTGAGGGTGCCGAGCCTATTAAGGACGACGGCATCGCCCAAAGGAACGGCATTCGTTCGCCAGTGGACAGTGATGAAGAGAGGGTAAATACAGGGGTGTCTCGTCAATGGGTCATTCCCGTGGTAGATATGATATCCTTCCAAACAGTTGCGACAGAGGAATCTGGAGCACACGTCGACCACTTACATCGCGGACAAGTGTTTCGATCGAAGTCCGATTTAAAACGTGTTTTGAGCATGTTGGCAATAAAAGAGCATTTTGAGGTAAGAGTTAAAAAGTCATGCCGCGCTCGTTTTGAGGTGGGTTGTAAGGAGAAGGCATGCAAGTTTGCTTTGCATGCAACGAAGTTGCCTGAGGGATATTACTAGCAAATTCGGAAATTGCATAAGGTACACACGTGTACTGTTGATGTTTTGCAATGTGGATACCGAACTGCGAGCGCAAGGGTTATTAGTGAGCTTATCTCGACCAGGCTGCAAGGAAATTATGTTACCCCATTGAGACCTAAGGAAATAATGGAAGAGATGAATCGCACGTGGGGATTGCAATGCCTTTATGGAAAGGCATGGCAAGCGAAGCAGTATGCTGAAAATCTTGTGTTCGGTCCTCCGGAAGAGTCATTCCAACTCATCCCTTCATATTTCCACATGTTGGAACGTGAAAACCCCGGTACGCTCACGAGTGTCGCTACAGATCAGGAACGCCGATTCAAATATTGCTTCTGGGCGTACGGGTCATGTATCCAGGGGTTTCGTTCTGTAATGCGGCCTGTACTTGCTATCGATGCCACACATCTAAAAGGTAGATTCAAGGGTATTCTGTTTGTTGCGGTTTGCAAAGATGCGAACGAGCAGATATATCCAGTTGCATTCGGCATTGGCGACGTCGAGGACGAAGAGTCTTGGTCGTGGTTTCTTAACCAATTGCGTCGTGCAATTGGTTGTCTCGAAAACCACATGTTAATTTCTGACCAGCATCTTGCGATTAAGAAGGCAGTTGAGAATGTGTACAACGACGCGCATCACGGTCTATGCAGTTACCACTTAGGGAAAAACATTAAAAACCTGTTCAAGCGCACCGATGTTGCTGCCATTTTCACATTGGCTGCAAACTGCTATAGGCTGTCCGATTTTACCAGACACATGACTGAGCTGGAACAGATTTGCAAACCTGCTTATGACCGCCTGATGAGAATAGGACCTGATAGATGGGCACGTGCACGGTCACCGGCAAGGCGATACAAGCTGATGACATCCAACATTGCGGAGTGTATTAACAGCTGCCTCAGGCATGCAAGGAAAATGCCAATAACCGTCTTGATCGAGTGCATCAGAGGCATGTTCCAACGTTGGTTCCATGACCGGCACAACGAGGCATTGAATATGACCACGCCACTCAGCCCTTGGGCTACCGATCTGTTGAACAAACGGTTGAATGCAGCATGTCATTTCTCCATCCAACCAATCGATCTGGTGGAGTTCCGAGTTATAGGCGGGAACACGGACGCATTCGTCAACCTATGCACGAAGACTTGTTCATGCGGTGAGTTCCAGAGTGATCTACTCCCCTGCACGCATGCAATGGCGGCAATAAGGTGTGAATAATCATGTTTTCTTTTCTTATTTAGGGTATTGATCATTCAATTTTTTACATGTTTACATTGTTCCCCAACTGAGATTTCATTGCCTTCGCAGTAAGTGCAATCGTTCACCCATTGAATTCTGCTCGGACTATTACACGACTAGCTCTTGGGTGGAGGGATATTCAGTTCCCATTCGCCCAGTTGTCCATCCGAGTGAATGGGACGTCCCCCAATCCGTTAAAGAAATCGTCGTTCTGCCACCAACATGTCGAGGTCAAGCGGGGAGACCTAGGAGGAAAAGGATTCCATCGGCTGGGGAAGGCATTCGCCGACGTAGATGTTCACAATGCAAGAGCTATGGCCATAATAGACAAAATTGCCGGACGCCGTTTACATGTCCATCAGCACCCGGGGAAACATCAGATGCTCATCCTCCGGATGGACGACGACGACGACGGAAGGCATGTTCAATATGCAGACAACCCGGGCACACACGAAACACCTGTCCATTGCGGGCTCCAAACAGTGATAACATTACAGATGTCGTACCTGAAGATTGTGGAACTTCAGCACCGTCATAGATATCATGATTGTTACTGCCAAACACACGCCAATATTTTCACCTATACATGCAACCCCTAGCTAGCTATAAACAACCTTTGGGGTTGTGGAAGGACAACAACATCACCCATATGAGAAAACCTCCATATAAAGTATACCAAACATCATATAATTTCTGTCTCTTTGTAAACAATCAAATTCTTATTTGAAATATACCAATAATACTCATAATTATAATTACATTTGAAATAGAGCATGCAGTCAGAAAAGCCATCATGATGGAGGTGCGAATTGAGAGCGAACTAGATCCTCCAACTGTTGTTGGCGCTGCAACAGCTCACGATTCTGCCCCTCCAACAATTCTAGTCGGGCATTCAACCTTGCGTCCATTGTTTCCATAAATGAAAGGAGACGAGTGAATGCTCGATCAACATCGACTGGCTCGTTCCTAACCCATGTGTTGTTCCTGAACTCAAAACCGAGCTGTTTAATACTGTGCTCATTGATGTGATCGAACAAAGCATGGGTTATTGGCGGATCACAACGGCTGTCGACATTGAAGTAGTCTATTATCTCACTGATCAACATGCCGTACGGCAGGTTTCTGTTGAGACCGTCAATTGTCAGGAGCATGTCGTCCATTATGAATTTAGCAAGGTTGATACGGCGGGACAATTTGATGTTATTTAAGAACCAGAGCCCCTCTGTCCTGATATTCACATACATCGCTTGGCGAGGACGGATAGTGTGAGCGATGATGAGATGCAACACTTGATCAAAGAAAGACATCCTTGTCCAATTAGGACTTTCACTCTGTCTTGAAGGAGGGCGAATAAATGCGGACACAAGGTTCCCACCGCCACTGACATGGCACAGATCTGATTGCATCGAAGTCAGGTGAAAGACGCGTTCTATCAAATCGCGCGTAACAACGATACGTTGTCCCATGACGTGAGTGACAAACGAATCGTCATGGTGCACAGCCCTAGATGTTTCCGACTCAGCATATCTTTGTCTTGCATTGAAGTAAAAAATCCGGACCAAATTCTCGTAGTATGGCCTCTTCAGTTGCAAGTATCGTGTCCATCCAAAATTTTCAAAGTTCGCAAGGTATGGGAAATCGATTGACCTTAAATAATCAAAGTCAATTATACGCCCGGGCATTACCTTTCTTTTGGCCCATCTGGCGTTGAATTTCGCAGCGTGCGACGGATGGGTGAAATTTTGTATACAGGAACTGACCGCCGATCCGGACGATGTTTCCGCATCGGCGGCGCCGCCTTCACCACTGCTCACTGACGTGCGTTTGCTTCTGTGACTCATCTTAGATATCTCCGAAGTTAGGATATTTGGAACTTGAAACAACAACTCTAATGCGGTTCCAATAACCGAACAACTCGATATCAACTTATAATATCAATTGACGATTCCATACTAAGCACACACGCGATATTATACATCACTGACGCGATATGGATCAACTAGTCACGCAGCTCCATAACAACCACTAACGCAACTCCAGTTCTCCAGTCACGCGATTCCCATGACAAGTGACGCGACAGCAGCTCACTGACGCGATATGGATTAACTAGTCACGCAGCTCCATAACAACCACTAACGCAACTCCAGTTCTCCAGTCACGCGATTCCCATGACAAGTGACGCGACAGCAGCTCACTGACGCGATATGGATCAACTAGTCACGCAGCTCCATAACAACCACTAACGCAACTCCAGTTCTCCAGTCACGCGATTCCCATGACAAGTGACGCGACAGCAGCTCACTGACGCGATATGGATCAACTAGTCACGCAGCTCCATAACAACCACTAACGCAACTCCCGTTCTCCAGTCACGCGATTCCCATGACAAGTTACGCCACTCCATATCAGATGTTGCCATTCAATATCTACTGTTTCTCAAATGCTAAATCTTAAAGGTTCACGCCATCCATATTTAGTAGTCACGACATCCAAGTCGATAACTCACCCGATTCCATAATAACTACTGTTTCTCAAATACTAACGCGAATCAATATAAACTTGGGACTCGATTGTATGTGCGTTGAGTAACCCACTTCAATATCAACTGGTTACAACCTTGTGTCGCGCAATGCAATTCAACATGTCATATATGCTGTAAACTAAGGGCGGGTGCGCACCGACGCGGAGGCAATCACGATGCCATGTAAATACTGTAATAGACTAAGACTAATAGACTTTACGATGCGAATAAGAAACAAAGGAAAGAAGAAACAATTTTGTTCTTATTGCAGCCGTATGCGTATAACAGCAATGAATACATAACTGTTCTTGTTGTTAATTGAAACAATAAAGAATACAAAGAACAATATGTAAATGATAGAACAAAGAATAATATGGACATGATACGAAACAATGTTATTTACAGATTGAAAAAGAATAAACAAATAATAAAATTTAAGAACTCGAGCTGTTTGCAAAAATCTCTAAGGCAAACTTATTTCGAATGCCTTCTATGGAGTTTGCCTTCAGCGCTGGAGGATCCGACCGGATGAACCACTCCAACAAGGCGATAACCCAATCCCCGCAGCTCACTGAATCTTTCTGTACCGGGGTCTTTGCTCTTAATTTATACCTCATTGGTGTCAAAGGTCGCGTTTGACGACGCGATCCGGTAAACTTCCATAATGGAACGTATTGCTGCCCCTCGGAGATGTTGACCTCAATGTCGGCCCAGTACGCAGTCGACATCTCTTCTGCAGTTGCCTCCAACGTCCTCAGCGCGCACAATTGCACCAAAACATGAATTACCATTAGGTATAACCCTCGCTAGCCTATGTCAATCAAAATTCAATTTTATTAAATACAAAAATATGGTTTATTTACTCACCTTCCCTTCTTCCTCCAGATTTGCAATGCTGGCGTGGAAGCCTTCAGGCCTTTCGTCACATTGCCATTTTAGCATTCTTGGCCAAACCTGTCCCGACTGGCGCTGCCTTCCAAATAGGCTTCGGATTACAGGAATTGCTTCCAACGCCCAAAACTGCACATCAAAGGTAAAACATTTTTTACTCACCTCCTAAATTCTTATGCGAAAAGATTTAACCTCCTAAATCTTATGTGACAAGAATAATGATAAACAGTGTATGGCACACTACCTGAAACGCCCAAATAAATCCGTAGATGTGGTAGCGACTTTTCCCCGCTACTCCTGCAGTAGGAGGTTCGAAGCCCCTCGTCATGTAATCTACGGTCAGACTCCAAACATAAGTGCCCCATGGGAATGCGTTCCACTCCTCGATGTTCTCCACAAGCGACAGCAACCATGGAATCACTGATCGTCTGTAGTCTTGACCGAATAAAACATTTTGGGCAATCAAGACGAGGGCCATCTTCGTCGCATCTCCCTCCTGCTGAAACTGGCCTCCCTTGAATGTATCTAAAACTTTTTGACTCTTCACCTCATTCCCCTCTCCCCAGTAACGCAGGTGAATTCCTCCAAGGACGGCCTCGTATCGATTGACAATAAGGCCCGGTATGGCACCAAACTTAAGCCCTGTCACGAGGCAGAACTCCCTTTTTGAGAACCGGGCCTTTGTTCTCCCTATGGCGAACCATAGCTCGCCCTCGATGGCGGCCGGTTCATTTATTCTGCGCAGCATTAGGTTGTGCACGAGACTGGCGCAGAATAAATTCCTATCAGCTTCAACGTCCATCATGTGCCCAAAGCATGTTCCCTTCAACGTCTCCAACTCGTTCACTTTGGACATCATCTCCCGTATCATTTGTAGTTGCGGCCACTTGCAGTGGATGTTAATGCCCGCGTTGAACCCCCACTGCTGCCTCGGCACACAAAGCATAGATTCTACATTATCATGCTCTGTTCCTGTGCTGGCCATCTGCAACATACAACAGATCACCTTCCATTTAGTCATGTTAATACCATCATTGTAGATTAAAATAAAAACAATAGGCATTTCTCAGAAATAGACTCCTCGTAAGTTAACTCATAAAATAACCCCCTCCATACTTTTAACTGTTTTTAGACAGCCCTGGACCAGCATAATTAATGCAAGTGGCGTGCATGGATTGTTAAGCAAATCAACATATACAAATTAAAGCATTACAGTTTATCCATAATAATACATTACGGTTCCAATTTCTTTCATGCAGTGCCACACGGATAAATTTCATGCAGTTAAGTCACGCAGCCATTCAATATAAACAAGTCACGCAATGACTTTTAATTTAGTCACGCAATGACTTTTAATTTAGTCACGCAATGACTTTTAATTTAGTCACGCAATGACGAATACACAAGTGACGCACCAATATAAACCCATCGACCAATGTAAACCCATCGACCAATATAAACCCATCGCGCAATGTAAACCTTATTACAATCACGCACACCCTGACCCCATGCCATCTACTCGTGCTGTCACGCAGACCTATCAGTATGTCACGCAAAGTTAAAGCCTAATGCAATCACGCAAACCCTGACCCCATGCCATCCACTCATGCTGTCACGCAATGACCTATCAATATGTCACGCAATGTTAAACCCTAGTGCAATCACGCACACCCTTAGTGACCCCATGCCAAAATCCAGTCACGCAAAGCGGGTACGTAAGCCATCAGTCACCCTAAATGCCAATTCCTACCAAAGTGTCTGGACGCATACATGTGAACCAGTCACGCGACGCCGGTCACCTTTCGACCCCATCAACACCAACAATACCACATTCACCTCGCTATTCAACCATTTCAAACGACAACCAATATCAATATGAACAACCAATATGTGTATAGGTTTATGCTCAAAAACCAAAACCCTCAACATGAAGAATAACCATTTCGTCACACGGTTCAAAATTTAAAAAAAAAATAAATAAATACTTTCCTTAACTTTCTTAAACTTCTTAAAATATTATACCTTTCTCCTCGTACTCTCAACTTCCTCTTACTGCTGAGTATGTGAAGCACCTTTATGCTGATAACAACCACTCTAAAATGGTCCCACTGCGAAAATACTCCGAACTTTGACTGCCGACTGGGTATCGACAAAAAGGCTTTGGAGGAGATGTACGGTCTGTCTCTGAGAACTGAGTGGTGGACCACATATAAAGAGACTTTACCCGTTGCAACGTTTCGGGTTGAGGCGCGGACCCAAAAGGATACGTCGGTTTCATTAAGGGCATTTTGGTCCAAAGGTGACTTCTTGTGTCTAAAAACAATCAAAATTTTGGAGAGGTCCATTCTCAGAAACGCCTTATGGATTTCGCCTATTTAAAAAAAGCCCTCTATAATTTTCCTAACATGGTTTAAATCATAACAAAAATACACTTTATTAAACAAATTGGGCTAGACCCAAAGTAAATTGGAAAAAGCCCAATCCAAGAGTAAGATGGTACCTTTCCGAGCTTGGATCAGCCCTGCTCAATGGCCCACAGGAGGTACAAAACTTCAACACCCGAAACCCGCTCAACAGGCCCACAGCTCGCCTCTCCAAAACAGCATCGTTTTAAGCTCTTCTCCAACACTAAACTCCTACCAGTAAAACAGTAGCGTTTTGCCCTTGACCTAACTTTATAAGCTTTCTTTCTTTTCTCTCTCTTTACTTCCCACTCCCACTTTCTCTCTCTGGCGTCGTTCCCTCTGCCTTCTCTCTAATCTCAGCCTCCCTTTTCCTCCTTTCAATCGCACTGATCCTCCGTCATCGTCAGATCCGGTGTTGTAGCACCGCCTTCACACTTTTCCTCTCTCTCTACTGTCGATTAAACCTCTTCTCTTTTGAATCCCCACCACCGGTCAGTCTCACTAGCTGGGCTGCTCTCATTCCTTTCTCCTTTTTTCGGCTACCCACAGCCTCAGACCTTTCCAATTCCCCTCTCTCCCTACCGCCGATCCAACCTCCAATTTTGGATCTAGCTTTGTTTGTTGTTTTTTTTTTTTTTTGGATCTCTTAGACTGTGGCTTTTTACTGCTTAAAAGGATTTTGGTTTTTTTTTATTTGTTGGGTATCGTACCGGTTGCTAGAGGAAATTAGTGATTTTTTTATTGATTTTTGGTTGCCTTTTTGCTCTCGTTTTTTTGGGGGATTTGATTGCTTTTATGAACTTTTTTTTTTCTGTTTTCTTCCCTCCGTCTGGTTCCTCCCGAATGCTCTCCCCTTTTTCAAAAATTTTTTTGCCCCTTTTTAAATTGGATTGACCAAGAAATTAGACAATCTGGAGATGCGAGCTCTAGCACCAGAGACTTGGTAGCCAGTGCTCCCTCCCTTCCTCTTTTCAAGTGCCTTACCTCCCTGCTTTTTCTCTTTTTTCTTTTTGTTTATTAATTTTTATTTTATTTATTTTATTACTATTATTATTATTTTTTTAAAACAGGTGTCTACATATATAAAGGATTTTCAATGATTTAAAAAAGAATCAAGGTAACAATACAATGATTGTATGGTAATCTAATAAATCACGTTAATTTAATTTATAATCTATACAATTTTATAATTGTATTAACTTCCAAGATGATATGATAGATATGATTTGAATTTGAAAACTAATTCTTAAAACCGACTTGTAGTTGAACACCATTCTCAATAATGACAATATGTCAAACTTTTAAGTCCAATAAAAAATCTTTATATACTTGAATCAGCAGATTGTAAATGTTTTTTGTTAAATTAATTGTAATTAACTTAAAAACATCGTTAATGCACTCTATTAGCATACAAGTTGGCGTCAGTCTCAATTAGTGCATCCAATAGAACATAATGTTGAATAGATTGCAACATCCAATGCCAATGTCCATAACGGATTGAATATTTCAAATTTCTCATTACAATAAACCTAAATCATGCTGAGTAGTTTTCGATTATTCTTACAATTAATACAGTTTTTGTTTCAGGACTTGATCACTAGTTATTATTTTGTAAAAGAATTGGTTTTTGATAAGTATTCGGTATTCTACGAAATAAAGCTTTAGTCAGATATGGCAAGTCCGGTCAGATCGATTCTCAAATTTACACAACACAAACTATAACCCCTTATACAAAATATACATATATTTTAGTTATAATTTCTAAATATTTAAATTAATTAAGAATAAAATTAAAAAAATTTAAATTAGGATGATATTTATAAGAAGACAGGAGCTACGTAAAAAATATATAATATTAAAGCTTTAATTAACCTGCCCGATTTTAAGTAAATAATAATAAAAGAGAAACTTTTCTTGATGAATGGCTTATTCCTCAAACTAATTACTAATTAATAATATTTTAACAATAATATCCTTCCGAAATCCCCCGCCCGACTGTCCCGAATCCCCTACGACTCTGCCCACTTCCAAGCCCCTCTTCCCCTCTGGCTCATTCACACAGGCCTCAATCTGCCCAGTCGTCAATCCCAAATCCACTCTGTCTCTCTCTCAATTTCATAATACCGTCGAAGAAACCCTCAAATCCCATTTTCTCCGACGGGAAAAAACCCTAGTATTTATTCAGGAATCCCAGAACCAACATTAATGGCGTCATCCTCCGATGATAAGCCGAAGCGGAAGTTGTACATGTGTTTCGATGCAGTGGGTGGTGAAGGCATGGCCTACTTCACATTCGCTGTGGAAACGGCGGCCTTATTGTCTTCGCAAATGAAGGAGCCTCCCCCTCTGGAGAAGCTAGCCTCTGTAGAGGGCGACAAAACGTGTGCCTTCATGGGCTGCCGTGCCCTGGGCTCTCAAATCCTTCTTGCCGGTGGACTGAAGCGAAACCAAGACCCCATTAAACCTTTCCAAAGATACAGCTTTACTGATCTGAACGATGTGGTTCTCGCGTTTGATACCTAGGACGCCTCCTCAGGCCAGCCTTCCTTTGTTCCATATACCCGGATGTTATCTGGAAAAGCTGAGCCTTTCATGGCGGAAATTGACGGTAAGCTATATGTTTTGAATAGTTCCAGGTCGATTTATGAATGCACAAAAACGTTTGAAGTTTTCGATCCAAAGCTGAATCAATGGACAGCACTTTCTGATCCACCATTTAGTACTGGTAGTCATCCTGTGAGGCCTGGATTTGCTGTATTCTCTTACCTCACACTCACTTCTTATAAGGAAATTTTCTTGTCAAGTCCAGCTTTTGGTGTTCTACGTTACGACATTGATGACGAGATTTGGTACAGTGATATGACGTTTGGTCGCCCACTTCTTCCCTTTATGGATAAGTCCGGTGTAAGCTTTAATTTTGGTGATGAAGATGTGTGTATTTGCTTTGAAAATGGGTTTTTAACGGCTTATCTGGTTAAGGAAATATGGAGTTTTAAAAAGGTGACCAAAGTGCAAAAGCTTGGACTGATCGCATCTGAGGATAATGTTTGTTGTTGTTTTGCAAAACTTGAGGGTCAGAAGATGTGTCTTGTTACCAACACCGAGGATTCAGACTTAGATGATATTGATGTTGTTGTGGCCACTCGTGAATTTGAGCGGCTTAAGGACATTGCAGCTTCTCAAGGCAAACAAGTTGTGGACGATACCAATGGCTGTGATTTCACTTTGGAGGAAAGAGAGGCTATTTTGAGATCTGATTTTTTGGAGAGGGATTTTGTGGATTTTCGTATCCTCAGTAGATTTTGTTATCCCCGTGATCGCTTTGCTACCGGGTCTTGCTTTCTTTGGAAAGCGATTGGGTGCTCTGTCCTGTAAGTCCTTCCACATTAGCTGCTTTTTACATTGATTCATGTTGATCCCTGTCCCCATGCCGTATGCTATAGTGCTTATAACTTGCTGTCTAAAAGGACGACATGCCCTAAATAAGCCATTTGATTGCATAAACTTTTGAACAATGGCATTTACATAAATGATGGCATTCATATTTCATTGCATACTGGCAATGGCAAGTACTTGTGCCACGGTTCCTTATTTTGTTTTCTTTCTTTTGCCCAAAAAGAAATCTACATTGGATATACACGAAGTAAGTCTCCTGTGGACAAAGCTACTGCGTTGTGGAGATTGTAACAAATATTTTTTGGGAAATAACATTATACCTCTGTTCTTAGTTTTGAAGCAAAAAATTATTTATATTTTCAAACATTAGTGTCTTCTTAACTTCCAACTCTACCTTTCTGTTAATTCTTTTGCTTCTATCTTTTTTTAGTGGACTTACCAATTGCAAAGAGACTAAACTTATTTATTATCTTAGATTGACTTGAATGTTTTTTTATTAGAAGCTTATAAGGGAGATGGAGCATATTTTTGTCTAAGCGTTATGTAGGACTCATAGAGTTTATCAATGTACAATGGCTGTGGCTGTGGGAAAAGACGACTGGTGCTCCAAGTTGGGACTATTGCTGCACTGTGAGTGGGGAAATTTGGTGGTTGGTGCACTATATAGGTTAGTCCAGGAACTTCCTTGAAGAGGAATGAGCGCTTTTGTACAGAGTCAAGCCAATTCTTCTATTACCAGGGAAAGAAGGGTTCTTATGTTTTACTTCTAATTGATAGAATCTAGGTTAGCAATGTTTTCCTGCCCTTGTAGCATATTTGGTGCTGATTAGTACTGTACTCGGATTCAATTTTAGGAACAGCACAAGAAATGAAAAAAAAAAAACTCACGTCTTAGCTTCTGATGGGCATGGTGAACGAGAGCACCTGTCATTTGCATCAAACAAACTGCATGTGGTTATGTTGTTTACTTTTGCTTTGAAAATGGGTTTTTAACGACTTATCTGGTTAAGGAAATAGGGGTTTTAAAAAGGTGACCAAAGTGCAAAAGCTTCGATTAATCGCATCTGAGGATAATGTATGTTGTTGTTTTGCAAAACTTGAGGGTCAGAAGATGTGTCTTGTTACCAACACCGAGGAGTCAGACTTAGATGAGATTGATGTTGTTGTGGCTACTTGTGAATTTGAGCGGCTCAAGGACATTGCCGCTTCTCAAGGCAAACCTGTTGTGGACGATACCAATGGCTGTGATTTCACTTTGGAGGAAAGAGAGGCTATTTTGAGATCTGATTTTTTGGAGAGGGATTTTGTGGATTTTCGTATCCTCAGTAAATATTGTTACCCCCGTGATCGCTTTGCTACTGGGTCTTGCATTCTTTGGAAAGCAATTGGGTGCTTTGCCCTGTAAGTCGTTCCACATTAGCTGCTTTTTATATTGATTCATATTTGATCCCTATCCCCATGCTCTATGCTATAGTGCTTATAACTTGCTGTCTAAAAGGACTACACACCTTAAATAAGCCATTTGATTGCATAAACTTTTGAACAATAGCATTTACATAAATGATGGCATCCATATTTTCGTTGCATACTGGCAATGGCAAGTTCTTGTGCCCAAAAAAGAAATCTAGATTGGAATTACATGAAGTAAGTCTCCTGTGGGCAAAGCTACTGCATTGTGGAGATTGTATCAAATGTTTTTTGGGAAATAACATTATACCTCTGTTCTGAGTTTTGAAACAAAAAAATTTATTTCTTGACTTCCAACTCAGTCTTTCTGTAAATTCTTTTGCTTCCATCTTTTTCAGTGGATTTACCAATTGCAAAGAGCATAAATTTATTTAATATCTTAGACTGACTTGAATGTTCTTTTATTAGTAGCTAATAAGGGAGATGGAGCAAATTTTTGTCTGAGCGTTATCTAGGACTCATAGGAGTTGATAAATGTACAATGGCTGTGGCAGTGGGAAAAGATGACTGGTTCTCTAGTTGGGACTATTGCTGCATTGTGGGTGGGAAACTTTGGTGGTTTAGATAGGTTAGTCCAGAAACTTCCTTGAGGAGGAATCAACACTTTTTACAGAGTCAAGCCGATTCTTTTTTTACCGGGGGAAGAAGGGTTCTCATGTTTTACTTTCTAATTGATAGAAATTAATCTAGGTTAGCAATGTTTTCTTGCCCTTGTAGCATATTTGGTGCTGATTAGTAATGTATTCAGATTCAATATTTCATTTACATGTATATCCATATTTAAATAATTGAGTTTGAATTTTCGTTTCTTAAAGTTGGGTTTAAATTTTAAATAAAATCATTCAAAAAAAATTAGCACAAATCAAAAAGTATTGCGTTTGCACTTTGATTTCTTTCGATTTTGAAAGAGTACGGATTTGAGGTTATTATTTGAAAAGAATAACATATTTTTATTATTGAGTCAAATATTTCAATATCATTTGTACTTTAATATTTATATTTTTAATATAATTTATGCTCCACTAAACAAAATATATCATTATACTACAAACTTGAACATTTATGATATCCATATAACAAAAAAAAGGTAGAATATGATCTTAAATAAATTAATCCATTTCATCATTGTGCTTCACGTTCTTAATGTTCAGAAAAGTCATGTAATTATACTATATAGCACAACAAAAATTTATTTTTTTTTGTTAACAAAATTAAATTTTGGTTTATTTAATGTAAATAGTCTTAATTTTTTTTTTGAAAGCCAATAAATAGTCTTAATTAAAAAAAGAAATTATAGACGAATATTTAATTTATTAATTAGTGTATGAATTTTTTTAAAAAATAAAATTTGAATTTTTTTTTAAATATATAAAAAAAACTATAAAAAGAAAATTGTATTGCTTTTGATCCTTTGATGTAAAAAATCACAAGATGGTCAACTTTTGGTATCAAAATCCTTTATGCATCAAGTTTGGATTATTGCAAGCTACAAGTTAGTGCTCCATGATAAGACCCGTAACTCAACCCGACCTATAACTGACCCGTAAATGAAAAACCCAATTTGACCTACGTTGAGCTCTCACTGGACTTGAACCGGCCCAGACTAGTCTAGTTGGGTCGCTTTTCAAATTTACCCAACCCAAACTGCAACCATTCATAATATATATTTTAGTTATAATTTCTAAATATCTAAATTAAATTAGGATGACATGTATTGGAAGAAAAGAGAAACGTGGGACGGTCAAAGGAGAAAGGCGCATGGAAGAAGAAAGGTGAAGAAGGGAAAACAAAGTGATGGTAATGATTATGGAATCAAACTGTCTTTTTGACACCGAAAAGAGCACATTACTGCCTACCAACTCTTAACGACTCTTATATTATTTCTCAAACGGTCCCAACAATGGGCTATTTCCTTGCTTTTCACAAAGCAATATCATGTCCTTCATCCCCCACACACTCTTTTTCAAAAGCTCAACATCATTCTTTCTTCTTTCCTATCTTTGATGCTTATCTACATTTAGGAGATGTTAAAATCAAATATTTATCAACTTCGATATCGTTTACAAAGTCAGACGGTTCGACCGTTGTATAAAATAACGTTACTATAACAACATAACAACACAACTATCTTTCTAGCATTTATTAGTAAAACCCTTTAATTTTATATTACATGCATCTAATATTAAAAAAATAATCTCATTTTTTTATTTACATGTATTTAATTGAATTTAAATATAATTCATTAAAATTGAACAATTACATATATAAAGATAAAAAGATATCAAGATCAAGGTCGATAATTCATGTTTGCATCTCATGTAAATATAAGATAGAAGTATAACAAATAAACAAAATTAATTAATCACATCAAAGTCTTTGATACAAATATGACATGCTTATTATGTGGATTACATGATACAACATAATTTAAATGGATTAACTTATTAAAACAATTAATAAAGCATGTCTAAACATATCATATACAGAATAAAATGTGCTAAGCTACATAAAAATACAAATATGATTATAATCGAAATACGATCATATAAAATTCAATCTACTTAACTCCGTACCGTATTAATAGCTTAATGTACAAAGCAATGATCACTATATCCATTAGATTCCTAAATTTAAGTTCGTGGCATTAGCACCAACTGTGGTTGGCTTTGTATAGAGAAATGGCACGCCTCTTCCCACTATGACTCCCACAAGTCATCCATAAAAACTGTGCACAAGTAAAGACAAAAGAGGCTTATTAAAATTGGAACGTTGGGGAGAGAAGAAATGGACAAGGCAGAGGCACAAAGGGCAAAAAGGGGTTGGGCGAGTGAGTGAGTGGCTGACCACCACATAAACCACACCATCATTTCATGGCTTGCACACACCACCCCCCCAATATTCTTGACTTTTCTCTTCTCTTTTTTGGCAGGTGACAAACTTTTCTCTTTTATCTTCTTTATTTCTTTTTTCAGCCAATAAAAATATTGTTTCTTTGTCTTTAAAGCTTTGATTAACCTGATTTTAAGGGTTTGTGACAATTTTTAGGATGGCATGCTAAATGATTGCCCGCTTGTCATTTCAGAGGAATAAAAGTAAATAATAGTAAAAAAAAAAAGTTTTGTTGATGAATAATTTATTAATTGTTATTAATTTTTATACTCATACAATATTTATTAAAAAATAAAAATATGTACCTATTTACTTTAATTTTTAAGTTGGGATATCAGATTTCAAGTTAACATCAAGTATGTGCATGTACATTTTAAAGGTGTATTAGATATATAAAAACATAGTATATAGTTATATTTGAACAAAGTATAATTCAATTAATTTTATCTATATTTTGGATTAAACAAATATATTTTGAAGTGTCTCATTATAAATTGGTTATGAGTAGGTTTCAAATACTAACTATTAAGTATCCTTAATTTTATTTTGGTGTATAGAATATACTTAACTGATTTGTAAACCTTAAAAATTCAAGAAAATTAGAGAACTTAAAAATCTTAATCATTATATAAATAACTCAATAAGTAATTAAATCATTGATATATCTCAATATGCAAAAAAGGTTATAATATTCATCATTTGTAAGTTTGATAAATTAATATTTAACATAATAATAGGTTAATTTTTCATAATTTATATCAACATAATAATTTTTAAATGATTTTTTATATTTTAAAAATGTTGAAAAAAATAAAAAAGAATAAAATTTTATAAGTAAAAAATTGACAGTAAAAAGGACAAGAAAACTCACGAGAGTCAAAAATCGAAAAAGAAAAAACAAAAATTAACCTTCACTATATGTACATCATAAAAATATCACATTAATATCATATTATTATTTATATAACTTTTAAATATTACGTAATTAGATTCAACGTTGTATAAACAAGAATATAATAAATTAATACAGTTAAATATTATATTAATATGAATAATAAAAAAATTTAATATTGTCAAGTCAGTTATTAAATTGATATTGTAAATTTTAAAAATATAAAAATTTAATTTTTATGTAAGAAAATTCAGTACTTCAAGAAATTAGACATAATTTGAGCTATTTATATAATAAAAATAATTTTTTTATTTTAAGAAAAAAAAAGAGAATGAAGTTTTATGAATAAAAAAAGAAATAACAGTAAAAGACAGGAAAATCCCCAACAGTTAGAAATGGAGAAAAACAAAAGAAAACGTTCATATTTTTTGTATTCTAATAATATTTTTTAAGCTGTGCTTTGCATAAACAACAAAACGTTCAGAAGCACAGCACCCGAGAAAAGTTGCAGATTCTCTCCTTGCTCCGTCTCCTTTCCCCTTCGTATAGCTTAATTAATAATTCCATTCTCTTCTCTCCAAGCTCAAAAGCGTACAAAAACAAAAGCATTCTTTTCCTTTCCCTTTAAAATATAAAGCAAGGAGAAAAAGCAGCAGCTCTGTGACTGTCACTCATTCCCCACTTCCCTTCCATGGAGTCCTAGTGAATGGCTACTAATCTTAGCAATTCATTTCTTTTGCTTTTCCCACATTCCTCAAAAGGGTAGCCTTTTCTTTCTTCAATCTTCACCTCTTACAGCTCAAACAAAACCCCACCCAACTGTCAACCATAGCCGCAAAATGAGCTACTTGGGTTTGGGTTACTGATCTTTTTCTTTGCTTCTTGTTGCATATCTCAGAGGAGGTGTTGGTCGGGTCGGTGGGAATCTGGGATTTTGTTATCGAAGAAAATGGGGAACGTTTGTTGGGTGTATTTGGTGCTGGCAGTTTGTTTTGGGTTGTTTGTGAACACTCTGGGTCAGGGGGATTCAGATTCAGATACAGTTACAGCTGTGTACATTGTCACTCTTAAGCAAGCTCCTGCTGTTCATCACTTTGAGGAAGAACTAAGAAGGAAGGGTCACCAGGGGTTCCATCATGGTGGTGCTTCAGGGAAATCAAACAGATTTCACAAACCAAGGCATGGAATTTTACCCTCAGTAGTAGAATAAAGCCGTTGTTACCAGCAACTTTTTTTTTTGTTTCTTCTGAAAATAACTTTGATTTCTTTTTTTTGGTTGTATTCTGTTACTTGTTGTTTTAATAATTTGAGTACGTAATTGGTATTTATGTAGAGAAAATCTGTGTCCTGATAGGTAAGTTTTTTTTTTCCTTGGAGGGTTGATTGTTAATATTCTTTAAACAATAATGGGTCCTCCTGTTTCTTTCTGTGGGGCTTAAGGGGTATTGGCTGTTAGGGAATTGTCAAAGCTAGCATATGTCATTTCTTTTGTTTTTCCTAACCTCAAAATTATCTTTTGTCATATTATCACTATCAAAATTATTTTTTTTTTCACATCCCCTCTTTGTTTAAATGGAAACTTTCCCTCTTACACGACTATTATTTTGTACTTGCAAGATGTCTTTTTGGATACAAAATCTGTGAAAAAAAGGGAGGCCTTCAGCTTCACCATGTTGACATACATAAATGTCCAATAATTTGCTACATGCTGATTATTGTGTTTATTGTTTCCTTTTTCACTTCTCTCAATTCACATATATATCTCTTTGTTTTTTCTTGGAAGCCTTTATAGGTTGTTTGGAGATGTCAATCTTAAAGGGGTGGACTAATTGTTTCTTTTGAATTTATCTTTCTACATTTAGGAATAATTCAAGATCTCATCAAAATTCTAGCTCTTATTTTTCTCGAGTTCATGATTCTATATTGAGGCGAGCCTTGAGGGGGGAGAAATATCTGAAGTTGTATAGTTACCACTACTTGATAAATGGCTTTGCTGTGCTTGTTACCCCTGAACAGGTATATCATCAATTGACATTCCTCACAATTAACCATCATTTTGTCATGTTATCATCATCATTGTGCTGTTAAATGCTTTTTGATATTATATCATTACAGTATATTCTTTTATTTGTACTTTCTAAATCCAAAAAATATGTTTGACATCTACCCTTTTGTATAGTTTTGCATATCATTTACGCTCTTAGGATCTCAAATACACAGAAACGTTTAATTTCTTTTTTGAAACTTTTCTTATAATTTAGGAACAATGTTCTTATTTAGTTGTATTCTTCTATTTCCAAGGTGGGCAAGCTTTCAAGGAGAAGAGAAGTTGCGAATGTTGTCTTGGATTTCTCTGTTAGAACTGCAACCACCCATACTCCACAATTCTTGGGTCTACCGAAGGGAGCATGGTCCCAAGAAGGCGGATATGAAACTGCAGGAGAAGGAATTGTGATCGGGTTTATTGATACTGGTATTGATCCAACTCATCCCAGCTTTGCTGATGATGCATCAAAGCATTCATACCCAGTTCCTGCCCATTTTTCTGGGATTTGTGAGGTTACTCGGGATTTTCCTTCTGGTTCATGCAATAGGAAGCTTGTTGGAGCACGCCATTTTGCAGCATCTGCTATAACAAGAGGAATATTTAATTCATCTCAGGACTATGCATCACCATTTGATGGTGATGGCCATGGCACGTGAGTGAATATTTTGCATTTTTTATGGATCATTATCGAGTTAGTGTTATTGCTAGTTCTTTGTTCTTTTGTGAGTTTGACTTGCAAGTTACTTTAGATTTCAAGGGAGATAAGAAACAAATTAAACTACTTGATCTCAGATAGAAACTTAAACATTGGAATGGATTTAAAGAAAATTTATGTTAGAAGTTTGAATCTGAATAAAATTAAGATTCTGCTTACAGCCAGACAACAGATGCAATTATGAGAAGTTATTAAAAAAATAATAAAAAGAAATGACTGTGTTAGTAAAGACTTTGTTGCACGGTTGTTTTACATTACTAATGCTAGCTTACTTTATCTTTTCCCCCTTTCTTTAAAAATTTCGAGCTCTCGCATTCTAGATTGACTCTTTTAATGGGGTCTCTTATGGTTGTGATCACGGTTCCCAAACATTCACTCCATTGCCTTGAGACACTTGTAGGCTTTATACGCACAGACAAACTTGTTTGACCATCCTTCTCTGCTGCATTGAAGGGACTAACATGTTGGATTTATTATGTGGTCAAACCTGATTTTCTTTCCTCCTTACTCCCATTGGACAATGCTGATAAATCCCATAAGCCTATATATATGTTACTGTGATATTCTTTTCTCTTTTGTTTTCTTCTTGTATATTTAAGAATAGTCCTTCCCACACCTGGTATCATTTTTTAAGTGCCATCGGTTTTGGAAAATATCCTATTGTCTTTGGAGATGCAATAAAGTCTCTGTGTTCTTTGCAAAATATGCTAGCCTGTTAAGAAAATTGCTTGATGTTGAAATCTCAAAGATGATGGTGGTTACAAAATTTCTTGACTGTTGTTAAATACTGTAGGTAGCCTTCTCTTTACTAAATGTATGAAACACGGGCCTATGTTATTGAAAAGCACCACAAAGTGTCAATGGTGAATGATCCGCGACAAATTCCAGTCACCCGTTTACGAATTGACCTGATTTTATTGGTCTTGACTCGATCTTCTAATGCTGCAGTAAATCTAATAAATGCAGGCATACAGCTTCTGTTGCTGCAGGAAACCATGGGATTCCAGTGGTGGTAGCAGGGCACCACTTTGGAAATGCTAGTGGGATGGCTCCTCATTCACAGTAAGTTTCTGAAACTGCATCTCAGTTACTATTCTCTTTTATGTCTATGAAAATCTTGGCAGAAGCAAATGTACCAAAAGAAGCTTATCATCTTTAACTTTCATCGCAACCGGTGCTAGCTGATAGAATGACTTGTAGTGTTCCTACTATCTTGTGTTTTAATCTGTTCCTACTGTCTTGGGTTTTAATCTGTTAAATTTTAAGTTGAGAAATCCTTACTCAGGTGAGGTTGCCTTAGGTGTTGAATGTGTTATATGAGAATTTCTGAAGTCCAAGTCTCATATACTTTTGTCATATGAAATGCCTTTCTTCTCTCTCTCAAATAGTAAACTTTATAGGTTGAAATAAGCTAGGGTATTATTAGAAAGGATAAATGAACAAATGTATGGATATAATTCTACAACTTTGAGGATGTATAAGGCACATGAGGTACGTAAAAGGGTCTTACATGAGAAATTTCTGAAGTTGAAGTCTAGCTTCTTTGGTACTTAATATTTTAATATAACTACATAGAAGACTTCCACATTGTCTCTCTGGCTTTCTCCAATCTATTGTCTCTGACAACATGGTATCAGAGTCCAGGTTTATTATGTTCTTTGTTGTCCCTATTGTGTTTGTCCACGTTGTAGTCATAGTTTGGTTCGGTTGTTGGTATTAGGCCTTCATGTCAGGGGAAGTTTTAAGCGGGTTATCCCACATAGGTGAAGTCTTGTGTTTCTTGTGGTTTATATTCAAGTTGGGTCTCTCCACCTATTGCCAAATTGTTTAAAGTTGGATGCTGAAAACAGCTGATCATAGAATGATATCCTATTTTATGTGCCATGTGCTGTAAGTGACATTTAAAAAGAATCTATCTTCATTCAAATATCAACAGGAAATGTATTATCGAGAAGCTTGCAATATGTGGTTAACTTAAACTCATGATGGGCACATTGTGAACCTTTTATTTTGATATTTTGAATAGAATGCCTCATGGAAGTAATGCAAAGGTTTGTTAATTATGTCTGTATACTGCTGTGTTTGTCCATGTATAAATATACATACCAGTACATACAGACTTGTTATTATGCATACACCTGTTTCTGTTAGCATGTATTATATGTCAATATTTTCAACTTGTGCGCATGCATGTAAGTACATGTGTATATAATGCATACAAACATATGTACTTTTTCCATATGTCTCATTTCTATCTGCTTATATCAATGATGTGGCCATGTTTTCCAGTATTGCTGTTTACAAGGCTTTATATAAGAGCTTTGGAGGATTTGCTGCAGATGTTGTTGCTGGCATAGACCAGGTTCGTCATAGTTTGGGTTTGTGTTCTGCAAAGAAGTTTCTGTCACATGATTGCATGCAAAGCAATCACTTACGAAAGCATTATGTTCTTAATTTTTGGCAAGTTTAAAATTGATTTCTCCCCTTATTCTTTGAGCCGCCTGAAGTTGTGTAGTGCTTGCCTCAGGCAGCTATGGACGCTGATTATTTTTGAACTATAAATGTTACACATTTGGGGTAGAAATATTATAGCCAGTGGGAAATTGTTGAGTCATACACTGCATAAGTTTTGCTCTCTAATTTTCCTTTTTTTTTTTTTCAAATTTGTTTTTTAAAATCTAATTGGGATCTTTCAGTTCACTTCTTTAAGGGAAGATGAGCCTTAATGAGGACTTTGCCAAATGTCAAAACCTACATAAATAGGATTCAGCATTATGCTCCATTCCATGCTTTTTGGCAATTGGAGTTTTTCATGTCTCTTTTGCACTCTTATTTCTCATCTGAAACAACCAAGAATACTTGGTTTTAGTTCCCTTTTCTCTTTCTACTCCCACCAAAATCACAAAGAACCCAACTCCCCTCATCAAGGGAACTCAAAATTATTGAACTTGGTCAAGCTCATGTGCCAATCCCCTTTAAATTGACATCCACATCTCAAATTAATGAAGACCAATTAATTATCATCTTATGGGTAAACAATTTGGGTCTTTGGTTGGTCATCTGACAGACGAGAGATTTGAACCCCAAAGTTGCCAAAGAAGAGGAAGGAGAGTCCCAAAGGGGAAAGGAAAATAGAGGTTGTAGTTCTATAAGTGTGTGTGATTTGTTCCGTCTCCACCGTATAAAACCTTCAATGGTATTCAACATTGGAATACAATTATGATAGTATTAAGAATGTAAGTGAAAGTATGCTTAATAAATATTAAAAAATTTCTTCTATTTCAATAATTAAATATCTGCATAGTTGTATTGATTTTGATTAGAATTTTAAGGGACATTTTTGCAATAAAGTGTTTAAATTCATGGTAGAAAACTACTATGTGGTTTGCTTGATTACTATTAGTAAAGTTAAGATAATGGAATTGCTTATTTATGGACCAAAAATCTAATAATATTTTTCCTATCTTTTTGACTTCGACCAGCATATTGGTATAAAAGGTTTCTGGCCATGGCATTGGTGCTTAAAAGGCTTCTGCTTCTTTTTTTCTTCTTCATCTTCTTTTTTGGTGGGAGAGGGGTTGGTGGTTGTGGTTCCCATTTTAGCTAAATGGCAACCATGAAAATGTTCTCAGATCCTCTGGTTATTGAGAATTCCCTTGGCAAAATTGAGTGCTAGGCATCCTTTTATTAGACCACAGAATTTCAATTGGAAATAGGAAGTCTTCTTGGTCAAGATTTTCTTCTGCCTAAAGCGGAAATATATTTATCTATTTGTAAAAATTCAGCATGGCAATAACATCCTTCCTTTTCTTGCAACCATTAATTTGGTGTCTATAATCAAGTACATGTTCATCCCACATTTGCAGGCAGCTCAAGATGGGGTGGACATAATAAGCTTATCGATCACTCCCAACAGGCGTCCACCTGGTATTGCAACATTTTTCAATCCTATTGACATGGCATTGCTATCAGCTGTCAAGGCTGGCATTTTTGTTGTGCAAGCTGCTGGCAATACTGGACCATCACCTAAGAGCATGTCTTCTTTCAGTCCATGGATCTTCACTGTTGGTGCTGCCTCTCATGACAGAGCATATTCTAACTCTATCATCCTTGGAAACAATGTGACCATCCCTGGAGTTGGACTTGCATGTAAGTTTAGCTTTCAAATCTATTTCCTTCTTTATCAATTTGAGATCAAGTGATGGATAACAGGTTTTTGATTTGTTTTGCATGCTTATGGATCAAAGAAAGAAGAGAGAAGTATATATATAGAATTTCTCTTATTCTGTTTTGTAATTTTAGTTGGTTTCCTATCCATATTTCATTTTCCGTGAAGGAGTTTGATTGTTAAATCCCTCTTCCCACTTTTAAAAGCAATTCTGAAATACTGGATAACAATTGTGTCAATCTTTGCATATTGAGTAGTACATTACTGTGTCCGTATGCTTAACTTAGACATGGACCTGATAGAACCTGGACCTTATATGCTGGTTGACTTCATTTAATATCTTTCATTAACAGATTGTTGTCGCTCCTTAAATTTATAATTAGTAGTTTGATCTTATACACCAATAGATTATATCTATCCAATTGATGCATGTAATTATTGCTATTGTAGATTCCTTTCACATTACTCATTATTAGTAAATAGGATATATTACTCTGTCTTTTCTTTCTCTTCCTTTTTTGGCAGCGGGGACGGATAAAGATGAAATGTATACACTGATTTCTGCACTTCATGCTCTATGCAATGACACAACACTTGCCGATGACATGTATGTGGGTGAATGCCAAGACTCTAGTAAATTTAACCCGGAACTTGTTGAAGGAAACCTGTTAATCTGTAGCTATTCAATCCGATTTGTGCTTGGACTCTCCACCATCAAGCAGGCCGTACAAACCGCGAAAAACATTAGTGCAGCTGGAGTTGTGTTCTACATGGACCCTTTTGTAATTGGTTTTCAGCTCAATCCCACGCCGTTGGAAATGCCCGGCATCATTATTCCATCCCCAGATGATTCCAAGGTGAAGGTTCTGCATGTAAATCATGAATGCATATGCGAATTCTTTTTCGTACATATCAACTTCTTGTTTCTTTGTTTGTAATGGCATATGGTCAGCAAACTTTTTAGTTCTTTCCAAAACATTTGATAAGTTGTGACCTGTGGTTGTAGAATATGTTCTCTCTTTCTCTCTCTCTCTCACACACACACACACATACACAAACAAACTGAGAATTCACTAATTTATTATGATTATATATATTGAACAGATTTTACTCCAATATTATAATTCTTCATTGGAGAGAAATGGACTTACAAAGAAAATTGTTAGATTTGGGGCAGTCGCAAGCATTTCAGGTGGACTGAAAGCAAACTACAGCGTGTCTGCTCCAAAGGTTATGTATTATTCTGCCAGGGGACCGGATCCAGAGGACAGTTTTCTAGATGATGCAGACATAATGAAACCCAATTTGATTGCTCCTGGAAATTTGATATGGGCTGCCTGGAGTTCTCTTGGCACAGACTCAGTTGAATTCCAAGGTGTTAGATAAAGAAAAATATAGATAACTCAATTACAATTCTATATAAGTCGCATTGTTGCTTAAACAAATAACTTGACCTCACAGGTGAAAGCTTTGCTATGATGTCTGGGACAAGCATGGCCGCACCTCATATTGCTGGGCTTGCTGCACTGATAAAGCAAAAGTTTCCTCATTTCAGTCCTGCAGCCATTGCATCTGCACTTTCTACAACTGCTTCTCTTTATGACAAGAGTGGTGGCTTCATAATGGCCCAGCGTGCTTATACTAATCCTGATTTAAACCAGTCTCCAGCAACACCATTTGACATGGGCAGTGGTTTTGTAAATGCAACTTCAGCTCTTGATCCAGGTCTGATCTTGGATTCCGGTAAGTCATTCTGCTTTTAGTAAATATAACTTTTTTAAGCTGTTCTGCATTAGCTGTATATATATATGTTGTTAAAAATTATTGTTTATCAAATTGCAAACAGAAGAAAGTCACGAAGTATTAGTCAATGGAAATCTAAGGATTTTCTGATATCTGTTTGGGTCTTACTTCTCTTAGATGACCATTCCATGAACATCTCATTCTAACCTCATATACTTGGTTGTTGCAGCTTATGATGATTATATGTCGTTTCTTTGTGGCGGCATTAACGGTTCTGGTCCTGTGGTCTTAAATTACACTGGTCAAAACTGTTGGGTTTATAATTCTACCATTGGCAGTGCTGACCTGAACCTGCCTTCAATCACCCTTGCAAAACTGAACCAGTCTAAAACGGTTGAAAGATCAGTGACTAACATTGCTGGCAATGAAACTTACAAGGTAGGCTGGAGTGCTCCTTATGGGGTTTCCATGAAGGTCAGTCCAACTCATTTCTTTATTGGCACTGGAGAGAAGCAGGTCTTGACTATTATCTTTAATGCCACAATGAACAACACTACTGCCAGCTTTGGGAGGATTGGACTTTTTGGAGACCAAGGTCATAATATCAACATCCCATTATCAGTTATTGTCAAATTTTCCTACAATAGGACTGATGGCTGAGGATTTTTGCTGGGAGGTGTTTTCTTCTTTTCTTTGCTGTGTTTTATAATCTGCCTTTCTTGCTTTCTTCTTCAGCTTCCATGTTGTTAACCAATTTTTTCATTCATTATCCTGTAAATGCCAAATTATTTGTAATCTTAGATGTACCGAATAATCTGTAGTGGTTCATTTGGCCCATCCTATCCCTTTTTTCTTCCCTTTTTGCTTTTACCACCCCTTTAACTGTCACCCTCACAGTTTGTTTCATTCATATTGTCTCTATGTTGTATGTGCGCCTGTCACGAATCTCATATTAGTTAGAGACTGGATATTTGGGCTTATAAGTAAAAATGTTTCTTCACTTTTGAGGTGAATTTTAAATTTATAAATAAAGATTTTTCTTTATGTAATAAATATGTATTTTTAGGTAAATATGTTTTTTAAAAAATGTGAGTTGTGACTCGCGTGCTTATTATAATTGATTCATTGACTTTAATATTTCATTTATTAATTAATTGATTTGACCATAAATAGATCTTATGTTCGGATTTAACCAATAATTAATAGACTTACCCATGAATTGTTGGACCCAATCTTTGGATTTAGTAAATAATTCATACCATGCATATTAAGGCGTATGATTAGTTAGGACAAAAATGATGGGACAATAGCATGACTCTTTTGAATCAATATGTTTCTTTACTTGTCAAAATCTTCACACAATTTTCTTCATCAAAATAATGTTTGAGAAAGTCAAAATTTCCAACTTTCACTTCATCTAAAGTCTAAACTCATGTACATAACGCCCAAAAGATTTTGAACTCAGTGCAATCTAAATTCAACCATGAGAGGATTGCAGAGCAATTGTTCAAACAAGGAAATAGATAACCCACACCTCTAGATGGCTCTTACTTTTTGACAATTGTGGTCATCATTGTTAAAGCACCACCAATGAAGTGTTCGGAAAAAATTTGGAAACAAGAATATGGAATAATTTGACATGACATACGTAATGTTCACAGTTGGTGATTATGAGATAAAGAAGGCAGAACTATTCCTTTGGTATTTGAGGAACAAATGTATTCGAATCAGTTAACTAATAATCGAATTATAGCTCACCCCTCCTATATATGATATAGCAATACTATTCCTTTGCTATAGTTCTTAATTCACTTTCTTTGCTAAGCAACATTGTATCAAGAATATTGCCTTGAGTACCTTGTGAGTTTTCAATGGTGGTTTTTGTTTCAGTTGTCTCAAGGTCCTCTCATCTTCTCAACAATATGCCTACTCTTTTCTTCGATGTGACGCCTCTTCTCTTCAAATTTCTCCCCCATTTTCTTCCCCAAATCAAGCATCCTTGCCTTTCTACCCATCTTCTTTGGCATTGAATCATTGTCATCAATTACATCACTCTGCCTTTCAAACTCTACCAATGGCCTATATAATGACTGTGAATCTGAAGCTTCCTCTTTATTCCCCTGGCATGCTTCATGTGGTTCATCAGTTGCAAGAAGGGGAGTTCCTAGATCTTGCAAGGACTTACTCCTTATAGAAGAAGAATCCACAGAGGTTGAAGAGGGCATGGCTGCACACTCAGCAACTGGTGGCTGCAAGAAATCCACCTTTGGTTGTTGATGCTCGCTGTCTGAGGTTCTCCTGTTTTCCTTTGCTTTTGATTCAGTGAGTTGAGGACCTTGAGCTTCACGCACAATGTTATTATCAGTAACTGCTTCTTGATTAAGCCATATAAATGGGGCAACTTTCTTTGGGACCCAATCATCTTTTTCTGCTAACATCCAAGGAATGCATGCACTTTCACAATTTGGAAGCACCATAGTTTCCCGTATGGCTGCCTGCACAAATGATGGAAGCATCAGCTAAAGCCACTTGGCAGTTTTCTATCATCCTATCAAAGCTGAGTCCAGAATTGAAAATTGTGACAAATAGCTCATCATTTGTTTTCTATGGCTAAAATGAAAAAGACTGCATAAATTCGGTAAAAAAGGTTAATTTTCCTTCTATAAACACTTGGGAACATAAGGTGGATTAGTCAAGGCAGTTGGATTGAAAGCCCTTTTTTTTCATTCTGGGGTAGGGAAGGGGGCTGGAGGGAATTTTATTTATACTAATGCATAATGCTAATTACTCAGTTCAGTGTCAAGTTAAATGACACAAACTCAGTAGATAAAATTCCTTTAAAACCAAATAAAATTACAAAAAATAAATATAAAACTAAGACATATACATCTTTTCAACTTTGTTTTTATAAAACACTTTTTCTTCTTTTTTTGCTACACATGCAGTTGCAACAAAAAAAAAAACCCCACTTTTGTTATCATGTACCTTCTCTTTCAAAACACAACTTTTTTTTTTCTTTCTCTTCAAGTAGTTGGTGCGCCAAATTCTAGTGTGTTTCATGCAACAGAGTAACCAATGTTTCACTTGGAAATTTTCATTAAGCAATTTAACGAAAAAAATGAAAAAAAAAAAACTGAAATATGTTTTTCAACAAGCAATATTACTATGTAACAAATGATATTCATACCTTAAACCGATTGATCAAGAATAAAGCAATATGTCCACTAGTAATCTTGTGTTCCCCAATAGAAGACTCAAGGTCAAACTCTATATCAGGCATGGAGGTGAAGCCAAACCATAACTGATCAGAAGGAGGTGGCTTTATATATAACCGCAGTGTTCCTCGAAGGGATGCAACCCTTATTGACAAAGACAGAGGCACCTCCAATTCGAAATCTCAATTAGTTTAATAATAAAAGACAAAATTTTCTTCAGTGATAGATGATATGGAATAAATTTTATTAGTGATACATTAATAATATGCTCAAATCAGTATAACATGATGAAATATCCATACACAGCAGTACTCTTTGACCTGCGATTTAGTAAACATGCAAATATCACAGAAGTTCATTAAGAACATAATGGCATGACAAACACCATGTTGATAATATACGAACCATCCTATTGGGATCAAGAGGGTGAATCAGAACAAAAGAATAATATTGTTAATCCAGCAAATGTCAATGGCCCGCTTTAAGATCTACTAGGTCTGATTCTTTTAATTTTGTCCATCAAATTCAAGAACTACTGCAGTTTATCCTATTGAAATGAGTGGTCTATTTCTCCCTAATTTCTTCTATTTCTTCCTCTTTTCCCTCTAATTTCCCTATGAATTCTAGTTTCTCTCCCTATTCTCCATCCCTAGAAATTCCTATCTGTCAAGACATTCTTTCTTCAAATTGGTGATTTCTCAACTTCTCTTCAAATTTGATATGACCTGTCCTTATGATATGAAATCAACCCACAAATTTCATTTTTACTAACAAACCAATATTCAAATACAAAATTCTATATTCAATAACACAGTATTCAGATGCAAAAAGAATAGGCTCATTGCTCTACATTCAATGAGAAGTAAAATAAGGGTTCTGTCTGTTCCTCAAATACCAACCAAGTTCAAAGAATTTCAATTGGCAACTATGGAGTTCCCTTCTTCAATTTGTAGGACCTTGAACTATCTACTTTTAAAGGATTTATAAAGGGGAGATGGGTGATTTCATATTAACATTCAAAGTTTCTTCTTTAATTACATAAATACCTCCATGACTCTTGAATGCCGCTTTTATGAGTTCCTACAAGCAGAAACACTTATATGTGTAAACAGATTATACACAAACCTGTGAAACCTGTTTAGCTACGGAATTTAGAACAGACTTCCAGCGAGACACATAACTTGTTGTCGATGTAGCTTTGGAGCCTTTTAGACCATCTGAAACACAAAGAGAGACAAACAAAGGATGAAAATAGCATCATTTATCCTAGCCAGATTAATAGAGAGTAAAAACAGAAGCAGAGGACCAATCTGGAATTGTACTTGATGAATTAGGTGAAACTACAGAAAGAGCTGCATTTGAAATAGAAGCACATGTAGTAACAGTTGCATTATCTTTGAATAGAGAAAAGTGGAGGGAAATGAAGTAAAATGTTGAAACCATTAGGGTAGAAAATTCAAGAATGAAAAGAGGAGAAAAGTTAGGCATAGATTCCTCTCCTAACAACCATACTTGTCTTAATGTGTATGTTTGCAACAAGAAATCACAAGGAGAGGGTTACTTATCACGCACACCCGTGCCATGCGAACAAGTCGTGGTCCACCATGCATGCATGTCATGCAAATTTGGGAATAGGCATCTCATACACATACTACCTGCTTCTCTACATAAAAACCTCCTATTCCGAGAGGGGGGTTCGTTTATAGCAAGAGACAAAGACATGACAACGCCAGGAGAGAGATCTGGAGTCAGCAAGGCCTTCCATCTAGGAATTTCTTAAAGTTGTGATTTATAATTTCCTAAAAAGGGTGTAACTTTTGATCTTAACCAATGAGTGTCCACGTGCTTTGTGCATAATTGGAAATCCGTGTTTTTTTTTAAATAACTTCATAATTAAACAAATAATAAACTGCATTTCATGCATCAGCAAATCTTGAGCCAAGTGAACGAGGAAGGGGACAAAAATATATATCATTATCATACTAACCAACTTTAGGGTCAACCTCATCCTCTTCAGGAAGATTCAAATGCTTTCCAAATTCCTCAAAGCCTTCAAGAAGGTCTGAAGACATATTCTCAACGGAATTTGATTCTGAATTTGCATCCACTATGCCTTTTTGAAAAGCCTGGTCCTGAACTTCAAGTCTTGTTTCAACATCTAACAAAGCTCCACCAGAATATTCAGCATCAACCTCAAACGCCCACACCTCATTCATGTCTGTAGCGAGAAGCCTCATTGCATGGATATAAGGCGGGAGATTCCCAATGTCTACACCGGTACAAATGACTTCACCTATGTAACTAGGGGTCCTCATATTGGACAATGTTCTCTGTTATATCAAATCATAAAAATCATCAGTACCATCTTCAAATGTACAGTCAAATATTTTTTAATAGAATTAATTACATGAAAAAGTAGAAGGCAATATGGCCATTGAACATCTGAATCAAAACATTGATGCAGTAATAACGCATACAAGAAAAATATAGTCTACCTTGATGACCAAAATATTTGGTAAAAACCAAAACTTTGCCTTCGCAGGTAAATGTACTGATAAAAGGAGAGGTTGAATCAGGAAACTCAAAATACACCCATCAAAACAAACAAAAGATTTTGCCTATTCCCCCTTTTAGGCTGGAAAACCAACCAAATTGTCAAGGCGCAATTTTTTGTAACAAAAAAATGTCAATGTAATTATACCTAGCAGCAAAAAACATTTTCATTTTGTCCTTCACCTTGGTAGAGTCAATCAGTAGAGTTGACTGATTCACAAAGTGCAATTAATGAATCAACAACAAACATGAAGAGGCAATACCATACACAAAAAATTAGAAAAGCACAAAGTCTGATTCTAGTGACTGTCCAACCTGAATCCGTGTTTGAATGGAACTTTTAAACCCTGCATTGCCTTTGATATCAAAAAATATTCGAGAAATTATCAAGTTCCAGCAGAGTGTCCCTTCATCGAAATTTAGCCTGTCTTGTTCAGAATCAGCATCAGAAGCAACAGAAGTACAACTTTGACTAGCTGAGCGAGGAAAACCTTGTGATAATGGAAATGCCATATTTTCTTCGATCGAACTGTTAGGCACCTTGTTTGTCACTGAATCTTGCAATGGCTGCTGTTTTTCAGTCTTTCTCTCTTCACGGACAGGTTGATAAGTCAAAATTCCCTTATTTTCTATACCAGGCTTCGAAGCCCTTCTGGACAGCTTTTTCCAAAATAATCTAACTTTTGATGAAGTTCCATCAAGCCTACTTCCCTTATCAATTGGCTCAGCACTAAAACCTAATGAGGGTTTCATAAATGAAGGATATCCGGCATTTAAAGATGCCAGGTAAGCATGGAAATCTAGATTCAACATGGTGAACCACTTCAACTTTTCTTTATCCTCGCATGAAGCAAGACGAAGAGCTTTGCACCATGACTCCTTCTCCCAGGAAGTCTCCAGAAAAAGGTAAACAAATTTATTTCCATTGTATATTAGTGAAGTCTTGCTTTCCATTTTTATTGGAAATTTCTTGGCCCTGTCCAACCATTAATAAGAGGCAAACGAATGAAGCAAAAGTCAAATATTTTGAAAGTGAACAACTGGATCGACAGAATTAAGTGATATGAGAATAGAATTGTGTGCTACTAAGATGGCAAACTAAGTGTGGCATCATATTCTTCAGTGAATGAGGAAATTATCACCAATGGTGCTGTTAGACCTGACATTAATTTTCAGAGGCTAACTCAGAAAGAGAGAATAACTCCTTTTGAAACCTAAAGCAAAATGATGGGATGGGATGGATAACCTCGACATTCAAGCAAGACTTGTTGTTGTAAATACTAAGTAAATGTACATTTTTCAAGCAGCAAAAATTGGCAGTTACCATTTTCTCGAGGGCAAGTTAGTAGCGGAAACAGCCTCAATTACGCAGCCCTTGAGGGGAATAGTAGTGCGGGAAGCATCAGAATGTGTCAAAATCAGGCTGTTGCCCTCGATTTTGCCATGTTTTCGAGAAGGAGAAACCTCCAACAGCAATTCCTTCTTTCTCTTGGGCTCTCTGGGTGGAACTTTTTCTGGTTCCAAAACCCAAACAATCCCCTAAACACATGAAAAAGGACTGAATGAAATGGAGGATAAAAATCGCATCAAACACAGAGGGGACATACCTGCTTGCTGTAAGCGAAATCGAGGGGCTGTTGGGTTTGGAGTTTGGGATGCTGGGTCTCATTAGATTCTTTCTTGATCTTCCGATTCAACCGATTTAACACAAACAACACTCCCAGGGCTTCCACACTGACAATTGCTAACACCCCAACAAACAACCCAACGATGAACACGCTCAACATCCTTGTTTCATTCAATCCAAATTCAATTCTGCTTCTTATTTCTCATTTATTCTTTCTTAATTCTTAAGGAGTTAACGAATGTTAAAAGAAGAAATACTTTTCCCACATATATTCCCTTTGAAAATTAAAATAAAAAAATAATTGAAAATCAACCAAGTAACATACATAGGAATAAAACCTCCCCTAATTAGTACATGTGGTGATTGGGTCAATTCGGGTTTGGGTTCTCATTTGAATTTGGGTTATTTCTAGTTAATTCGGGTTCAAATAGTCTCGAGTTTTACCCATTTTAGATTCAGATTAATTCAAACTTAGAATGTTTTGATAATCGAACTACTTTAAGTTCGAGTTATATGAATTTAAAAATTTATTATTTGTTTGTTTACTTATTTTAAATAGAATCATTTTTATAGTTCAAACATTTTAAGATCATATGTGATTATTTAATAAGAGTATGATCTATTTTAATAACCAATTTCCCTTAATTTAGATATTTTTGTTTTTTTTCTTAGGGGTGAATCTTTATATGAATTCTATTTTCCTTATAATCATAAAAGTTCAAAATCTTTTTTATTTCAACAATTAGAAATAAAGTTGTGTACATTTCAAAAAAAAGAAAAAATACAAATTTGATGTTTTCAAATTATAAATTCAAGTTTTTATAAATTTCAAATCAAATCGATCTCGCGTTCAAGTTATTGCAGGTTTGAATCACCTTAAATTTGAACTATTTGAAGTTTGATTCATTCCAAGTTCAAATCACCTAAAATTTAAATCATGACTTGTTCAAATTCAATTATTTTTTAGTTCAACTACATTAACTTTTAGTTAATTCGAACAAGTCAAGTTTGATTTCAGGCTAATTTGAACAAGATTTTTGGTTCAATCAAATTTTATCACCTTTATCTATTAGTAGTATGGTGCGTCTTTTGTGATAATGTATAGGATAATTTTCCTCTTTATACATATACGCATGGCAATATGTCGTAATGAAACATTTGTAATCTTCTAACTTCATTTGTGAAGTTTAAAATTTTCATGATTAATGTAAACGATAATTTTCTTCCCTATATATACTCGGCTTAAATTCACTTATATGAACAAAAAATTGACATAATAATTTTTCTATATATAAATAAGTAAAGCTATATTTCTCAATAATTATTTCTCTTTAAGAAATTATGTCTTCCCGTGTACAAACATAAAATATCTCTCTCAGTGTCTCACCCAAGCTTCAAGCCATGACAATTAGAAAAACACACCACTACTTATTCTATTAAATAAGCTCAAACTATATAAACAAATGTGTGGCTTACTTTATTGACCCTCCTCAATGTTCTTCAGAAACATTATTTTAATATTTTTAAGTATGGCAACAACATCCTTCATATCTTTTCTGTCTTCAGGTAATTCAGCCGAACAATCCAAAGCTAACCTCATAATAGATGAAATACAATTTGCTTTAACAACAAAGAATTCATCATTTGTATGGATTAAACTCGAATCTGCTACACCAATAATTCCTTCGGAGAATGACCTTTCCACCCAATGCTTCATACTCATTTCTTCAGTAAAAATTTCATCAGTGGGTTTTTTTCTTGTGAAGACTTCCATTAATAAAATACCATAACTATAAACATCACTTTTTACAGAAAGAATTCCCACTGATCCATATTCTGTATTTTAAACAAAATTAAATAATTAAAAAGGTTATATAATTGTGCATCATCAATGTAATTTATAACAGGTTAGTATAGGTAATTAAAACATCACCTGGTGCCATGTAGCCAATAGTGGCAAGCGTAATTGTTTGTTTCATGGAATCTTCTTCTCCTAATAGTTGGGCAATACCAAAATCTCCCACATGTGCAACCATGTCTTGATCTAGTAAGACATTACCTGGTTTTAAATCACAATGGATTACAAGCATTGGATGTCCCAAATGGAGGTATTCCAGTGCTGATGCTACATCGATCATTATATTGATTCTTTGAAAGATATCTAGGAAATAATTGTGAGAATATAACCATTTCTCAAGGCTCCCATTGGGCATATATTCAAGAACCAAAGCTTTGAAGTCAATATTAGAGCAACTAGTAATGACCTTGACAAGATTCCGATGAAGGATATTGCGCATCACTTCACATTCATTATCAAAACTCCTAAATGCTCCATCTATTTGTAATTTGAAAACTTTTATTGCAACATTTGTCCCATCTGAAAGTATTCCTTTATATACAGAGCCAAAACTTCCTGAACCAAGCAAGTTGTTTTCACTAAAGCCATTAGTCCCTCGCGTGAGTTGATTATATGAAACTCTTCTCCATGTTTCTAAAGGAATCAAATCTTCCCCAATTTCTGAATTTGTGCTCCTCTTCTGCCATTTTTTGTAGACAATAATGCAGGCTACAATTGTTATTACTGAAGCAATTGTTGGTAAAACATATTTCAACACATGCACAAGGGCCTTCTTGGATTGTCGATGGGTGGTATTTTTGCAAAGGGGGACTTGTAGTTTAGGTGAACCACAAAGTGCATAATTTTTCATGAATGATTTAGCTGTGAAATTGGCAAAGGGCCCTTTACTGGGGATTTGTCCTTCCAATCTGTTGAAAGACACATCAAAATACTCAAGATCAACAAGTTTTTCCAAAGACTTGGGAATGACTCCAGAGAGATTGTTGTTTGATAAATTCAAGACTTTCAAACTTATCAAGTTGCCCAATGATTTAGGAATAGGACCTTGTAATCTATTACTAAAAAGTGCTAGAACCTGAAGATCATCGAGACTCCCAATTGTGACTGGAATATCACTTGATAACAAATTCTTTGACAAATCCAAATCTGTTAGTACCTTCAAATTTTCGATGTCAAGTGGAAGTGGACCAATAAGATAGTTTGAGGACAAGTCTACAATTAAGATATCTCTGAGGCTCCAAAAAGATGAAGGTATTGTCGAATGCAATTTGTTAGAGGTCAAGTTCAGATATCTCAAAGAAGTCAAATCACCCAAACATGTCGGTAAAGGTCCATCAAGCTCATTATCACCTAATGATAACGAGTACAATGTCCTTAAACCACAAAGATCATGTGGAAGGGACCCTTGTAATCTATTTCCTTCAAGATTCAAACCTTGAAGATTTCTTAGCCTTCCTATTGTCATTGGAATAGATCCACTCAACTCATTGAGGGCAAGGTTTAAAACAATAATGTTGCTTAAGCTGCCAATTTCCATGGGAATCTTGCCTCTAATTTTGCAATCTTCGGCACGAAAATATTGGAGTGAAGTAGAGAGATTTGAGATAGAATTTGGAAGAAGGGCATTCAATGGGTTGAGTGATAGCTCTAAAACTCTTAAATGCCGACAATTTGCCAAGGAAGAGAGAAAGCTCCACTCACCATTTGCAGTTTGTGTGGTCAAATTGTTGGACCAAAGGCGCAACTTCTCAAGGAACCTTAAATTGCCAAGTGTGTTTGGAATAAGGCCATGGAACGAGTTCTTCTCTAAGTTTAGGGAAGTGAGCTTAGAAGCATTGCAGATAGAGTCTGGGATGTTTCCGCTGAGATTGTTTCCCCATACAGTGAGTGACTCAAGATTTGAAACAGAGCTCATGTCTGGCAATTTACCTACATAAAAAAGAAGGAAATGCAATTGCATCATTATTTAAAACTTAAAGTTGCATTTGGTGGGAAACAGAGTTTAGCTGACACGAAGAAGAAAAAAAAGAAGAAGCAGGGGAGTACACGTTTGCTTCCATAAGATACAAAGAAGAATCAGAAATCGAAAGAGCAATCCTACAAGGGAACAACAGAAGCATTGATGGGTGAAAAAGGCTAGCTATTTATGAGTAGGGTGACTGATTTACAAACTTGATGGCAGATGGGAGTATAAGGCAAGCCAAAGAAACTAGAAACAATATGAGATCATCCTGGAAAAAAAAAATCCTTGACTTAAGATCCTATAAGGAAGTGCTTGTGGGAACACAATGTTAATAGTATATTGACTTCTAATTTTATTTTTATAAATAATTATTTATTTATTTTTTTTATCTATTTGGTTTTATTTAATTAATTTTTATGTAATTATCTTTAAAAGTAAATGTTAAAAAATTAGAGAAAAATAACAAAAAATAATACAAAATTAGAAAAGGTATTTTTACTCATGGAATTTTTTCGAGAAAAGGATATTTTCAATGAAATTTGGACTTTTATCCACGAAAATTTTTAACAAAAAAAGTTATTAATTCCAACCAAAGTTATCGACTAATTTTATAAAATTTAATAATATATAAATAAAAATGAAATTTTTTAATATTATCAATGAAATTTCCCATCATAAATAGTCAGACCATCATCAACAATATTTTTCATTTTCAATGAAAGGTATAACCCACATAAGTATTTTTGATTAAATATTTTATTAGAATTTTATCAATAAAGTTATTTCCGACTGGGTTTTAACTTTTTCTAGAAAAGATCTCTTAAAAAAAAATCATCTCTTTTATATTAAGCTGTTGACTTTTAACCGAAATTGATTTTAGGTTGTTTGGCTTCTGATTGAAAACTTTTATTGGCTGCCCATTGCCTCTCAGGGAACCAAAATCCCAATAAGCCTATCTTTTTATTTTCCCTTTATCTTAGTTAATTATCATATTTTTCTAAGATAAATTAACCTAAAAACTTACTTATTTTTATAATTATATCATTATAATTTAAAGTGAAAAATTGTACCAAAAGATTACCGGATAGGCTATTGTTTGAGACATCAAATCCTTTCAAAGAAGAAATGTTGAAGATGGAAGGTGGAATCACTCCATTTAGATGCATATCTACAGCTGAAAAATGCTCCAATGTAATAAGATTTTCAATCTCTCTTGGAATTTCACCTGCCAGTATTATGATAAAAAGGTAAAAACAGGAGATTAGTATCATATAAAGCTATCGATTTTTATAATATTACAATAATATCAAAATTATATTTATGTGTTCAGAATATTCCTAATAGATATGAGATTGAGATTAAGAAATTAAACGTAAAACTTTACCTTTTAAATCATTAAAACCTACACGTATCTCCTTGAGTTCGGTTGCATTTCCGATACTCCTTGGAATAAACCCACTGAACTGATTAAAAGATAATGATAAACGTTGAAGACTTCTGCAGTCACCTATTTTGGAAGGAATATGACCAGAAATTTCATTGTCGGATATATTGAAATTCTCCAGTTTGACAAGATGGTAACACATATTATGTGGAATGCTGCCAGATAGACTATTGTTAAAGAGATAAATTGCCTTCAAAGAAGAAATATTAAAGATGGAAGCTGGGATTGGACCAACAATTAGCCTCATGTCTACAACCGCAAATTCCTCCAAGCTCAGAAGATTTCCAATTTCCCAAGGGATTTCACCTGTCACCATAATGAAAACCAAAGTCATAATTTGTTCAGACCAAAGAAAAGTTAAAAAGGCAAAAGAAAAAAAAAAAAACAAACTTACCTTCCAAATTATTTCCACCTATGTCTACTAGTTTGAGCCTTGTTAAATTGCCAATACTCCTGGGGATGATGCCACTGAATCTATTGAGGTACAATGTTAAATTTTGAAGATTGCTGCATTCATCTATACTCGATGGAATTTGACCGGAAAACTCATTCAAATGCAAGTACAGTGCCTCAAGTTTGGGCAGATGGCGACATATATCTTGGGGCAAACTACCAGATAGACCGTTAGATGCAAGAGAGATCATCTGTAGGGAGGAAATGTTGTAAATGGTTGAAGGTAAATGGCCATGGAAATTGTTGTCGTCCAAATTAAGAGACACTAGGAAGGAGAGATTTCCCAGGTGTGGAGGGACAGTTCCTGTAAGATTCATGTTGGCAAGGCTCAGAGCTATGACTCTGCTATGCTTAGCAGAGCAAGAGACACCAACCCAGTCGCAAACAGAGTGGGTGTTGGTCCAGTTGTTGGCTAAGATGTTGTGAGGATCAATGATGTGGTGTTTAAATTCGAGGAGTGCATGGTGGTCAGTGGTCAGGTTCCTCACAGCAATCATGGCGTAGCAAACCATGAAACAGCAGTGAATGAACAAAGCTGACAAGAGAAAATGTAATTTCCTCATGTCCATGGATGTGGGAAGGACGAAGAAGCAGAATTGATGGAAATTGCAGGATGGTTAAGGAAGTATGCTTAAAGCATTGCTTGAATAGGATTCAAGGACCAACTCATCCACAAGACTAAGACTCTGAGAGGAGACCATAAAGCATTGCTTAGGTAGAATTCCACGCACGCAAGCGAACTCCTTGCCACGACCAAGACCCTTTTGTTTTGGTCTTCCACAATAAATGAACACCAGCCGCGCAATATGTCAAGCTTTTCAGACTATGATATGATTGATGGAACCCCATGTTGCAAGGAAGTCTTTCTCCAAGTGATGACAAGACACGGGAATGGGAAACTTGCACTGTTGCAATCGAATCGCCTTGCTTCATCAAAGCTTATGTTCCCATCAAAATTTGAAGTCAGCAAAAGCAAGAGACCTATATGTTCCAATTATAAAGCCAATCTAGTCTTTGCCTTCCCTCAACAGAATCCTCATGTCATAATATTGCCTCTTTTTGTATCAATTTGCTTCATAATATTATTCTTTTATTCCTATCAGAATTCTGAACACATTTGGTACGTGGATGAATAGAGAAAAAAAAAATGTAACAATTTTAGAAGATTAAAATAATTGATGAATAAAAAAAATACTACTTGGTTTGGGCTTGATGTTTGAACAAAGCTAGTAATATATTTCTTTTCTGTTTTCTTATATAATTAGAATTCATAAGATTTTTGTAAATTATGATATTTTAACAATAAAAAATTATAATTTTATTTATTTTATTTTTATCTATTTGGTTTTATTTTAATTTTTATGTAATTATCTTTAAAAGTAAATATAAAAGTTAGAGAAAAATAACAAAAATAGTAAGAAAATAAAAAAGATAGTTGTCCTTACGAAATGTTTTTGTCAGAAATGGATATTTTCAAATGAAATTTGAAATTTTACTGACAAAAATTTTTGTTCAAAAAATATAATTTTAATAAAAATTACCAATTAAAATTTTATGAAATTTAATCATATAAAAAATATTATTGATAAAATTTTCAAACATCATAAAAAAATTTTTGTTGATAATGATTAGGTCATAATTATCAACGATTTTTTTCATTTCCAACGTAAGTTATTTTCAACGGGCTTTTCACTTTTTAAAATTTTAAGAAAAAATAATCATCTCTTTTATATTAAGTTATTGACTTTTAATTGAAATTTGATTTAAGTCTAGATCTTAGGGGGTTGGCTTTTGATTGACAACTTTTATTCGCTGACCCTTGCCTCTACAAAAAATAATAAATGAGAAGGGAACCAAAATCCCAATAAGCCTTAATTCCTTTTTATTTTCCCTTTATTTTAGTTAATTATTATATTTTTTAAAGATAAATTAACCTAAAGACTTACCTTTTAATTAAACTCCTTGCCAAAAGGTGAAAAACCTGTACTGGGACATTACCTGAAAGACTACTGTTTCATACATCAATTACTTTCAAAGAATAAATGTTGAAGATGAAAGGTGGAATCAGCCCATTTAAACACAAATCTACTGCCAAAAATAACTTCAATGTAATCTGATTTTCAATCTCTGATGGAATTTCACTTACAAGAATTAAAAACACAAAATTAGAATTGTTAATCTCTTTTTTCTTGATAGTGTAATAGTATATTGAGATTAAATTTATGTATTCAGGATATCTCTGACTTAACAAATATGAGATTGAGACTAAATTTTCAAACCTAGAACCTTATTTTTTAAATCATCAACACCTACATATATGGTCTTGAGTTTGGCTGAATTTCCAATACAATGAATCCACTGAATTGATTATAAGATAATGATAAACATTGAAGATTTCTACAGTCACCTATGTTGAAGTGAACATGGCTAGAAATTTCGTTATAAGATATTTGACAAGATGGTAACATATATTGTCCGAAATAATAGACTATTGTTATAGAGATAAATTGCTTTCAGTAGATAAAATTCCTTTAAAACCAAATAAAATTACAAAAATAAATATAAAACTAAGACATATACATCTTTTCAACTTGGTTTTTATAAAACACTTTTTCTTCTTTTTTTGCTACACATGCAGTTGCCAAAAAAAAAAAAAACCCACTTTTGTTATCATGTACCTTCTCTTTCAAAACACAACTCCTTTTTTTTTTTTTCAAAACATTTTTTTTTCTCTTCAAGTAGTTGGTGTGCCAAATTATAGTGTTTCATGCAACAGAGTAACCAAAGTTTCACTTGGAAATTTCCATTAAGCAATTTAAGGAATAAAATGAAAAAAAAAAAAAACTGAAATATGTTTTACATCAAGCAATATTACTATGTAACAAATGATATTCATACCTTAAACCGACTGATCAAGAATAAAGCAATATGTCCACTAGTAATCTTGTGTTCCCCAATAGAAGACTCAAGGTCAAACTCTATATCAGGCATGGAGGTGAAGCCAAACCATAACTGATCAGAAGGAGGTGGCTTTATATATAACCGCAGTGTTCCTCGAAGGGATGCAACCCTTATTGACAAAGACAGAGGCACCTCCAATTCAAAATATCAATTAGTTTAATAAAAAAAGACAGAATTTTCTTTTCAGTTTAGATGATATGGAATAAATTTTATTATTGATACATTAATAATATGCTCAAATCAGTATAACATGATGAAATATCCATACAGAGCAGTATTCTTTGACCTGCGATTTAGTAAACATGCAAATATCAGATAAGTTCATTAAGAACATAATGGCATGACAAACACCATGTTGATAATATATGAACCATCCTATTGGGATCAAGAGGGTGAATCAGAGGCCTCTACAACAACAAAAGAATAATATTGTTAATCCAGCAAATGTCAATGGCCTGCTTTAAGATCTACTAGGTCTGATTCTTTTAATTTCGTCCATCAAATTCAAGAATTATTGCAGTTGATCCTATTGAAATGAGTGGTCTATTTCTCCCTAATTTCTTCTATTTCTTCCTCTTTTCCCTCTAATTTCCCTACGAATTCTAGTTTCTCTCCCTATTCTCCATCCCTAGAAATTCCTATCTGTCAAGACATTCTTTCTTCAAATTGATGATTTCTCAACTTCTCTTCAAATTTGATATGACCTGTCCTTATGATATGAAATCAACCAACAAATTTCATTTTTACTAACAAACCAATATTCAAATACAATATTCTATATTCAATAACACAGTATTCAGATGCAGAAAGGATAGGCTCATTGCTTTACATTCAATGAGAAGTAAGATAAGGGTTCTGTCTGTTCCTCAAATACCAACCAAATTCAAAGAATTTCAATTGGCAACTATGAAGTTCCCTTCTTCAATTAGGATCTTGAACTATCTGCTTTTAGAGGATTTATAAAGGGGAGATGGGTGTTTTCATATTAACATTCAAAGTTTCTTCTTTAATTACATAAATACCTCCATAACCCTTGAATGCCGTTTTTATAAGTTCCTACAAGCAGAAACACTTATATCTGTAAACAGATTATACACAAACCTGTGAAACCTGTTTAGCTACGGAATTTAGAACAGACTTCCAGCGAGACACATAACTTGTTGTCGATGTAGCTTTAGAGCCTTTTAGACCATCTGAAACCCAAAGAAAGAGAAATCAAAGGATGAAAACAGCATCATTTATCCTAGCCAGATTAATAGAGAGTAAAAACAGAAGCAGAGGACCAATCCGGAATTATGCTTGATGAATTATGTGAAGCTACAGAAAGAGCTGCATTTGAAAGAGAAGCACATGTAGTAACAGTTGCATCATCTTTGAATAGAGAAAAGTGGAGGGAAATGAAGTAAAATGTTGAAACCATTAGGGTAGAAAATTCAAGAGTAAAAAGACGAGAAAAGTTAGGCATAGATTCCTCTCCTAACAACCATACATGTCTTAATGTGTATGTTTGCAACAAGAAATCACATAGAGAGGGTTACTTATCACGCCCACCCGTGCCATGCGAACAAGTCGTGTTCCACCATGCAGGCATGTCATGCAAATTTGGGAATAGGCATCTCATACACATACGACCTGCCTCTCTACATAAAAACCTCCTATACCGAGAGGGGGGTTCATTTATAGCAAGAGACAAAGACATGACAACACCAGGACAGAGATCTGGAGTCAGCAAGGCCTTCCCTCTAGGAATTTCTTAAAGTTGTGATTTATAATTACCTAAAAAGGGTGTAACTTTTGATCTTAACCAATGAGTGTCCACGTGCTTTGTGCATAATTGGAAATCCGTGGTTTTTTTTTTAAATAACTTCATAATTAAACAAATAATAGACTGCATTTTATGCATCAGCAAATCTTGAGCCAAGTGAATGAGGAAGGGGACAAAAATATGTATCATTATCATACTAACCAACTTTAGGGTCGACCTCATCCTCTTCAGGAAGATTCAAATGCTTTCCAAATTGCTCAAAGCCTTCAAGAAGCTCTGAAGACATATTCTCAACAGAATTTGATTCTGAATTTGCATCCACTATGCCCTTTTGAAAAGCCTGGTCCTGAACTTCAAGTCTTGTTTCAACATCTAACAAAGCTCCACCAGAATATTCAGCATCAACCTCAAACGCCCACACCTCATTCATGTCTGTAGCGAGGAGTCTCATTGCATGGATATAAGGCGGGAGATTCCCAATGTCTACACCAGTACAAATGACTTCACCTATGTAACTAGGGGTCCTCATATGGGACAATGTTCTCGGTTATATCAAATCATAAAAATCATCAGATATCTTCAAATGTACAGTCAAATATTTTTTAATGGAATTAATTACATGAAAAAGTAGAAGGCAATATGGCCATTGAACATGTAAATCAAAACATTGATGCAGTAATAATACATACAAGAAAAATATAGTCTACCTTGACGACCAAAATACTTGGTAACAACCAAAACTTTGCCTTCGCAGGTGAATGTACTGATAAAAGGAGAGGTTGAATCAGGAAACTCAAAATACACCCATCAAAACAAACAAAAGATTTTGTCTTTTCCCCCTTTTAGGCTGGAAAACCAACCAAATTGTCAAGGCGCAATTCTTTGTAACAAAAAAATGTCAATGTAATTATACCTAGCAGCAAAAAACATTTTCATTTTGTCCTTCACCTTGGTAGAGTCAATCAGTAGAGTAGACTGATTCACAAAGTGCAATTAATGAATCAACAAGAAACATGAAGAGGCAATACCATACACAAGAAATTAGAAAAGCACAAAGTCTGATTTTGGTGACTGTCCAACCTGAATCCGTGTTTGAATGGAACTTTTAAACCCTGCATTGCCTTTGATAGCAAAAAAGATTCAAGAAATTATCAAGTTCCAGCAGAGTGTTCCTTCATCGAAATTTAGCCTGTCTTGTTCAGAATCAGCATCAGAAGCAACAGAAGTACAACTTTGACTAGCTGAGCGAGGAAAACCTTGTGATAATGGAAATGCCATATTTTCTTCGATCGGACTGTTAGGCACCTTGTTTGTCACTGAATCTTGGAATGGCTACTGCTTTTCAGTCTTTCTCTCTTCACAGACAGGTTGATATGTCCAAATTCCCTTTTTTTCTATTCCAGGCTTCGAAGCCCTTCTGGACAGCTTTTTCCAAAATAATCTAACTTTTGATGAAGTTCCATCAAGCCTACTTCCCTTATCAATTGGCTCAGCACTGAAACCTAATGAGGGTTTCATAAATGAAGGATATCCAGCATTTAAAGATGCCAGGTAAGCATGGAAATCTACATTCAACATGTTGAACCACTTCAGCTTGTCTTTGTCCTCACATGAAGCAAGACGAAGAGC